>OZ038392.1:44580560-45180560 GCA_964036045.1 Eutreptiella sp. 'Long Island Sound 2002'
AGTGCCCCCCAAAAAACGAGAAAATGCAATGACTGCTGTCTCATGGCCTAGTTGATAGCACGACATCAGGAACAACGAAGTCCTGCTGTGGAGGATACACATCGAAAGGAAAGACCTTTGAGAGTAAGGTCGGAACTGGTGGAACCTTCAACTGCACCAAGAACAAGTGACGTCAAAGCAAAAGAACCAGCCGACCCGAACTCCTGAACCCCGGTAACCACGGAAACATTGGATGTATTGCCAGTGATGGGGATGGCATATGGACAAGGATCAGCCGAGGATGATGCCGGCAGAGTAGGATTGACGCAGCTGCTCGACTGCTGTATCACCTGGCCCTCCGTCGATAGTTGCCGGAGCCATGTACGATTGTGCACATTGCTGTGACCCGGCTGAATCACCGTGATCAGATCCTCCAGCACAACGTCAGCCTCAACCAGTGCTCCAGTAAACCAGTCCAGCCCATAATTGGCATTGATTAACCGATCGAACCGCCAGACAGCCCCATTCTGCACAAACTTCAGCGTGGAATCCTCCTGCAGGCCATAGTCATCCAGGAACTTGCTGAACGTATATGCCCCTGCGCTGTATGTCTCGTCGATCAGAATGTCCACATTCGCCAGTGCCGCATGCAGCCCCGATGTCGTATTGAACTTCATATCTGTATTCGTGCTTCCAACCAACTGTGCACCAGCATCGCGAAGGTAGTAATGCTTGAACGCTGCATTGGTGATCACCCACTCCTTGCTCCAGCTGGAGTAGTAAGCCCATGCTACAACAGGCTTCGGAACAAGATCAAAAGTCTGAGCACGGTGGCACAAATAGCGGTCTCGAATGCCTTCAAACACCTGCATGGCCTCGGCCTCCTTGTTGAAGAACAACGACATGAACTCAACCCATTCTGCTCGTTGCAGTGGTCCAGGATCAGCAGATGCCGTGATGGCAATGCTCTTGCTGTGCGTGCTCGCCGAAAATTGGAACAATGCATCCACCTGTTGTAGCTGCGACGCTCGTTTCGCTGCATCTCCACCCCAGGCTGGTTCCATGGCAGCCACCTCCCCTTCCTCCGCCAAATACTGAAAGCACGGCGATTGGGCCCACTGGGTCTGCATGTAACGCACCGCCAGGCGTTCCCCAAGCAGCTCCAGCAGCCTTTGTGCCGAGCTGTCTTCAACCGCGACCTTTGACAAAGGAATGCTGAACATCTTGTAACCATCATATCCAGATGGTGCTGGTGTTCCACACTGATACAACACGTACTTCTCGTTGGCCTGCAGATTGTGCACAACCTTGTAGTGGTTGTGGTACGATACGTTGTAATCCTCTGCATGATCCGCTGTGAGCTTGTGGGGAAAGTAGTCGATGCTGCTGTTGTAGTTGGCAACACAGGAGGTCAACGTGCAGCTGTCCGCCCGAGGGGTCGCTGGAAGAGTGGGATCGACGCAGCTGCTCGACTGTTGTATCACCTGGCCCTCCGTCGATAGTTGCCGGAGCCACGTGCGATCGTGCACATTGCTGTGACCCGGCTGAATCACCGTGATCAGATCCTCCAGCACAACGTCAGCCTCAACCAGTGCTCCAGTAAACCAGTCCAGCCCATAATTGGCATTGATTAACCGATCAAACCGCCAGACAGCCCCATTCTGCACAAACTTCAGCGTGGAATTCGCCTGCAGGCCATAGTCATCCAGGAACTTGCTGAACGTATATGCCCCTGCGCTGTATGTCTCGTCGATCAGAATGTCCACATTTGCCAGTGCCGCATGCAGCCCCGATGTCGTATTGAACTTCATATCTGCATTCGTGCTTCCAACCAACTGTGCACCAGCATCGCGAAGGTAGTAATGCTTGAACGCTGCATTGGTGATCACCCACTCCTTGCTCCAGCTGGAGTAGTAAGCCCATGCTACAACAGGCTTAGCGCTGTGTTCCGACACCTGTTTGCGATGGCACAAGTAGCGGTCTCGAATGCCTTCAAACACCTGCATGGCCTCGGCCTCCTTGTTGAAGAACAACGACATGAACTCAACCCATTCCGCTCGTTGCAGTGGTCCAGGATCAGCAGATGCTGTGATGGCAATGCTCTTGCTGTGCGTGCTCGCCGAAAATTGGAACAACGCATCCACCTGTTGTAGCTGCGACGCTCGTTTCGCTGCATCTCCACCCCAGGCTGGTTCCATGGCAGCCACCTCCCCTTCCTCCGCCAAATACTGAAAGCACGGCGATTGGGCCCACTGGGTCTGCATGTAACGCACCGCCAGGCGTTCCCCAAGCAGCTCCAGCAGCCTTTGTGCCGAGCTGTCCTCAACCGCGACCTTTGACAAAGGAATGCTGAACATCTTGTAACCATCATATCCAGATGGTGCTGGTGTTCCACACTGATACAACACGTACTTCTCGTTGGCCTGCAGATTGTGCACAACCTTGTAGTGGTTGTGGTACGATACGTTGTAATCCTCTGCATGATCCGCTGTGAGCTTGTGGGGAAAGTAGTCAATGCTGCTGTTGTAGTTGGCAACACATGAGGTCAACGTGCAGCTGTCCGCCCGAGGGGTCGCTGGAAGAGTGGGATCGACGCAGCTGCTCGACTGCTGTATCACCTGGCCCTCCGTCGATAGTTGCCGGAGCCACGTGCGATCGTGCACATTGCTGTGACCCGGCTGAATCACCGTGATCAGATCCTCCAGCACAACGTCAGCCTCAACCAGTGCTCCAGTAAACCAGTCCAGCCCATAATTGGCATTGATTAACCGATCAAACCGCCAGACAGCCCCATTCTGCACAAACTTCAGCGTGGAATTCGCCTGCAGGCCATAGTCATCCAGGAACTTGCTGAACGTATATGCCCCTGCGCTGTATGTCTCGTCGATCAGAATGTCCACATTCGCCAGTGCCGCATGCAGCCCCGATGTCGTATTGAACTTCATATCTGTATTCGTGCTTCCAACCAACTGTGCACCAGCATCACGAAGGTAGTAATGCTTGAACGCTGCATTGGTGATCACCCACTCCTTGCTCCAGCTGGAGTAGTAAGCCCATGCTACAACAGGCTTAGCGCTGTGTTCCGACACCTGTTTGCGATGGCACAAGTAGCGGTCTCGAATGCCTTCAAACACCTGCATGGCCTCGGCCTCCTTGTTGAAGAACAACGACATGAACTCAACCCATTCCGCTCGTTGCAGTGGTCCAGGATCAGCAGATGCTGTGATGGCAATGCTCTTGCTGTGCGTGCTCGCCGAAAATTGGAACAACGCATCCACCTGTTGTAGCTGCGACGCTCGTTTCGCTGCATCTCCACCCCAGGCTGGTTCCATGGCAGCCACCTCCCCTTCCTCCGCCAAATACTGAAAGCACGGCGATTGGGCCCACTGGGTCTGCATGTAACGCACCGCCAGGCGTTCCCCAAGCAGCTCCAGCAGCCTTTGTGCCGAGCTGTCCTCAACCGCGACCTTTGACAAAGGAATGCTGAACATCTTGTAACCATCATATCCAGATGGTGCTGGTGTTCCACACTGATACAACACGTACTTCTCGTTGGCCTGCAGATTGTGCACAACCTTGTAGTGGTTGTGGTACGATACGTTGTAATCCTCTGCATGATCCGCTGTGAGCTTGTGGGGAAAGTAGTCGATGCTGCTGTTGTAGTTGGCAACACATGAGGTCAACGTGCAGCTGTCCGCCCGAGGGGTCGCTGGAAGAGTGGGATCGACGCAGCTGCTCGACTGCTGTATCACCTGGCCCTCCGTCGATAGTTGCCGGAGCCACGTGCGATCGTGCACATTGCTGTGACCCGGCTGAATCACCGTGATCAGATCCTCCAGCACAACGTCAGCCTCAACCAGTGCTCCAGCAAACCAGTCCAGCCCATAATTGGCATTGATTAACCGATCAAACCGCCAGACAGCCCCATTCTGCACAAACTTCAGCGTGGAATTCGCCTGCAGGCCATAGTCATCCAGGAACTTGCTGAACGTATATGCCCCTGCGCTGTATGTCTCGTCGATCAGAATGTCCACATTCGCCAGTGCCGCATGCAGCCCCGATGTCGTATTGAACTTCATATCTGCATTCGTGCTTCCAACCAACTGTGCACCAGCATCGCGAAGGTAGTAATGCTTGAACGCTGCATTGGTGATCACCCACTCCTTGCTCCAGCTGGAGTAGTAAGCCCATGCTACAACAGGCTTAGCGCTGTGTTCCGACACCTGTTTGCGATGGCACAAGTAGCGGTCTCGAATGCCTTCAAACACCTGCATGGCCTCGGCCTCCTTGTTGAAGAACAACGACATGAACTCAACCCATTCCGCTCGTTGCAGTGGTCCAGGATCAGCAGATGCTGTGATGGCAATGCTCTTGCTGTGCGTGCTCGCCGAAAATTGGAACAACGCATCCACCTGTTGTAGCTGCGACGCTCGTTTCGCTGCATCTCCACCCCAGGCTGGTTCCATGGCAGCCACCTCCCCTTCCTCCGCCAAATACTGAAAGCACGGCGATTGGGCCCACTGGGTCTGCATGTAACGCACCGCCAGGCGTTCCCCAAGCAGCTCCAGCAGCCTTTGTGCCGAGCTGTCCTCAACCGCGACCTTTGACAAAGGAATGCTGAACATCTTGTAACCATCATATCCAGATGGTGCTGGTGTTCCACACTGATACAACACGTACTTCTCGTTGGCCTGCAGATTGTGCACAACCTTGTAGTGGTTGTGGTACGATACGTTGTAATCCTCTGCATGATCCGCTGTGAGCTTGTGGGGGAAGTAGTCGATGCTGCTGTTGTAGTTGGCAACACATGAGGTCAACGTGCAGCTGTCCGCCCGAGGGGTCGCTGGAAGAGTGGGATCGACGCAGCTGCTCGACTGCTGTATCACCTGGCCCTCCGTCGATAGTTGCCGGAGCCATGTCTGATCGTGCACATTGCTGTGACCCGGCTGAATCACCGTGATCAGATCCTCCAGCACAACGTCAGCCTCAACCAGTGCTCCAGTAAACCAGTCCAGCCCATAATTGGCATTGATTAACCGATCAAACCGCCAGACAGCCCCATTCTGCACAAACTTCAGCGTGGAATTCGCCTGCAGGCCATAGTCATCCAGGAACTTGCTGAACGTATATGCCCCCGCGCTGTATGTCTCGTCGATCAGAATGTCCACATTCGCCAGTGCCGCATGCAGCCCCGATGTCGTATTGAACTTCATATCTGTATTCGTGCTTCCAACCAACTGTGCACCAGCATCACGAAGGTAGTAATGCTTGAACGCTGCATTGGTGATCACCCACTCCTTGCTCCAGCTGGAGTAGTAAGCCCATGCTACAACAGGCTTAGCGCTGTGTTCCGACACCTGTTTGCGATGGCACAAGTAGCGGTCTCGAATGCCTTCAAACACCTGCATGGCCTCGGCCTCCTTGTTGAAGAACAACGACATGAACTCAACCCATTCTGCTCGTTGCAGTGGTCCAGGATCAGCAGATGCCGTGATGGCAATGCTCTTACTGTGCGTGCTCGCCGAAAATTGGAACAACGCATCCACCTGTTGTAGCTGCGACGCTCGTTTCGCTGCATCTCCACCCCAGGCTGGTTCCATGGCAGCCACCTCCCCTTCCTCCGCCAAATACTGAAAGCACGGCGATTGGGCCCACTGGGTCTGCATGTAACGCACCGCCAGGCGTTCCCCAAGCAGCTCCAGCAGCCTTTGTGCCGAGCTGTCCTCAACCGCGACCTTTGACAAAGGAATGCTGAACATCTTGTAACCATCATATCCAGATGGTGCTGGTGTTCCACACTGATACAACACGTACTTCTCGTTGGCCTGCAGATTGTGCACAACCTTGTAGTGGTTGTGGTACGATACGTTGTAATCCTCTGCATGATCCGCTGTGAGCTTGTGGGGAAAGTAGTCGATGCTGCTGTTGTAGTTGGCAACACATGAGGTCAACGTGCAGCTGTCCGCCCGAGGGGTCGCTGGAAGAGTGGGATCGACGCAGCTGCTCGACTGCTGTATCACCTGGCCCTCCGTCGATAGTTGCCGGAGCCACGTGCGATCGTGCACATTGCTGTGACCCGGCTGAATCACCGTGATCAGATCCTCCAGCACAACGTCAGCCTCAACCAGTGCTCCAGTAAACCAGTCCAGCCCATAATTGGCATTGATTAACCGATCAAACCGCCAGACAGCCCCATTCTGCACAAACTTCAGCGTGGAATTCGCCTGCAGGCCATAGTCATCCAGGAACTTGCTGAACGTATATGCCCCTGCGCTGTATGTCTCGTCGATCAGAATGTCCACATTCGCCAGTGCCGCATGCAGCCCCGATGTCGTATTGAACTTCATATCTGTATTCGTGCTTCCAACCAACTGTGCACCAGCATCGCGAAGGTAGTAATGCTTGAACGCTGCATTGGTGATCACCCACTCCTTGCTCCAGCTGGAGTAGTAAGCCCATGCTACAACAGGCTTAGCGCTGTGTTCCGACACCTGTTTGCGATGGCACAAGTAGCGGTCTCGAATGCCTTCAAACACCTGCATGGCCTCGGCCTCCTTGTTGAAGAACAACGACATGAACTCAACCCATTCCGCTCGTTGCAGTGGTCCAGGATCAGCAGATGCCGTGATGGCAACGCTATTGTTGTGGACCGTCGCCTGATAGGTGAAGATTGCGTCCACGTTTTGAATTTGGTCGTTCCGGGTCTCACTGTCCTGTGAAAATGCCGTGATGTTTCCAGCCTCTACCAAACCCTGGAAACATGGTGACATGGCATACGTGGTCTGCATGTAACGGACTGCTGTACGTCTCCCGAGGAGCTCTAGTACCCGCTCTGCGGAGCTATCCTCCACTGCCACGGTGTATAAAGGCACACGGAAGACCTTGAAGCCTTCAAATCCGGAAGGACGGGGCGTCCCACATTGATACAGCAGATACCGTTCTTGAGCCTGACGACTGTGCACCACTTTATACGTCCCATGGTATGATACATTGTAATCCTCCGCATGATCTGCTGAAAGCTTGTGGGGGAAATAATCTGAGGCAAATCCCCAGGGAGTGGCAGGAACAATGGGGTTGACGCAGCTGCTCGACTGCTGTATCACCTGGCCCTCCGTCGATAGTTGCCGGAGCCACGTGCGATCGTGCACATTGCTGTGACCCGGCTGAATCACCGTGATCAGATCCTCCAGCACAACGTCAGCCTCAACCAGTGCTCCAGCAAACCAGTCCAGCCCATAATTGGCATTGATTAACCGATCAAACCGCCAGACAGCCCCATTCTGCACAAACTTCAGCGTGGAATTCGCCTGCAGGCCGTAGTCCTCCAGGAACTTGCTGAACGTATATGCCCCTGCGCTGTATGTCTCGTCGATCAGAATGTCCACATTCGCCAGTGCCGCATGCAGATCAGAAGATTGCGTAAAAGTAAGATCTGCAGCAGTGTCTAGAATCAACCGTGCACCAGCATCACGAAGGTACTGTTGGTGGTATGCCGCATTGGAAATAACCCAGGTCCCAGTCCAGGTGGAATAATACGACCACGCAACAACAGGCTTGGCAGAGAAAGAGGAAAATACCTCAGCACGATGGCACAAGTAGCGGTCTCGAATGCCTTCAAATACCTGCATGGCCTCGGCCTCCTTGTTGAAGAACAACGACATGAACTCAACCCATTCCGCTCGTTGCAGTGGTCCAGGATCAGCAGCAGCAGTAATGGCAATGCTCTTGCTGTTGGTACTAGCCGCATATAGGAACAGGGCGTCTACGGTTTGCAACTGCTGGGCCCGTTTTATCAAATCGCCTCCGCCTTCAGATTCCAAGGTTTGAATCTCTCCTTCCTCCACCAAATACTGAAAGCACGGCGATTGGGCCCACTGGGTCTGCATGTAACGCACCGCCAGGCGTTCCCCAAGCAGCTCCAGCAGCCTTTGTGCCGAGCTGTCCTCAACCGCGACCTTTGACAAAGGAATGCTAAAAACCTTATGATCAGGGTATCCGGATGGAATAGGTGTTCCGCACTGGTATAACACGTACTTCTCGTGGGCCTGCAGATTGTGCACTACCTTGTAGCTCTTATGATAGACTACAGTAAAATCCTGTGCATGATCCGCTGTGAGCTTGTGGGGGAAGTAGTCGGTGTTGGTGTCAAAGTTGAGAACACAAGAAGATGCAAAAGAGCATATATCCGCCTGGGTGGTCGCTGGAAGAGTGGGATCGACGCAGCTGCTCGACTGCTGTATCACCTGGCCCTCCGTCGATAGTTGCCGGAGCCACGTGCGATCGTGCACATTGCTGTGACCCGGCTGAATCACCGTGATCAGATCCTCCAGCACAACGTCAGCCTCAACCAGTGCTCCAGTAAACCAGTCCAGCCCATAATTGGCATTGATTAACCGATCAAACCGCCAGACAGCCCCATTCTGCACAAACTTCAGCGTGGAATTCGCCTGCAGGCCATAGTCATCCAGGAACTTGCTGAACGTATATGCCCCTGCGCTGTATGTCTCGTCGATCAGAATGTCCACATTCGCCAGTGCCGCATGCAGCCCCGATGCCGTATTGAACTTCATATCTGCATTCGTGCTTCCAACCAACTGTGCACCAGCATCGCGAAGGTAGTAATGCTTGAACGCTGCATTGGTGATCACCCACTCCTTGCTCCAGCTGGAGTAGTAAGCCCATGCTACAACAGGCTTAGCGCTGTGTTCTGACACCTGTTTGCGATGGCACAAGTAGCGGTCTCGAATGCCTTCAAACACCTGCATGGCCTCGGCCTCCTTGTTGAAGAACAACGACATGAACTCAACCCATTCCGCTCGTTGCAGTGGTCCAGGATCAGCAGATGCTGTGATGGCAATGCTCTTGCTGTGCGTGCTCGCCGAAAATTGGAACAACGCATCCACCTGTTGTAGCTGCGACGCTCGTTTCGCTGCATCTCCACCCCAGGCTGGTTCCATGGCAGCCACCTCCCCTTCCTCCGCCAAATACTGAAAGCACGGCGATTGGGCCCACTGGGTCTGCATGTAACGCACCGCCAGGCGTTCCCCAAGCAGCTCCAGCAGCCTTTGTGCCGAGCTGTCCTCAACCGCGACCTTTGACAAAGGAATGCTGAACATCTTGTAACCATCATATCCAGATGGTGCTGGTGTTCCGCACTGATACAACACGTACTTCTCGTTGGCCTGCAGATTGTGCACAACCTTGTAGTGGTTGTGGTACGATACGTTGTAATCCTTTGCATGATCCGCTGTGAGCTTGTGGGGGAAGTAGTTGATGCTGCTGTTGTAGTTGGCAACACATGAGGTCAACGTGCAGCTGTCCGCCCGAGGGGTCGCTGGAAGAGTGGGATCGACGCAGCTGCTCGACTGCTGTATCACCTGGCC
The DNA here is from genome assembly GCA_964036045.1 of Eutreptiella sp. 'Long Island Sound 2002'. NCBI lineage: Eukaryota > Euglenozoa > Euglenophyceae > Eutreptiales > Eutreptiaceae > Eutreptiella > Eutreptiella sp. 'Long Island Sound 2002'. The sequence goes on from OZ038392.1 coordinate 44,589,923, forward strand.
CTCCGTCGATAGTTGCCGGAGCCACGTGCGATCGTGCACATTGCTGTGACCCGGCTGAATCACCGTGATCAGATCCTCCAGCACAACGTCAGCCTCAACCAGTGCTCCAGCAAACCAGTCCAGCCCATAATTGGCATTGATTAACCGATCAAACCGCCAGACAGCCCCATTCTGCACAAACTTCAGCGTGGAATTCGCCTGCAGGCCATAGTCATCCAGGAACTTGCTGAACGTATATGCCCCTGCGCTGTATGTCTCGTCGATCAGAATGTCCACATTCGCCAGTGCCGCATGCAGCCCCGATGTCGTATTGAACTTCATATCTGCATTCGTGCTTCCAACCAACTGTGCACCAGCATCGCGAAGGTAGTAATGCTTGAACGCTGCATTGGTGATCACCCACTCCTTGCTCCAGCTGGAGTAGTAAGCCCATGCTACAACAGGCTTAGCGCTGTGTTCCGACACCTGTTTGCGATGGCACAAGTAGCGGTCTCGAATGCCTTCAAACACCTGCATGGCCTCGGCCTCCTTGTTGAAGAACAACGACATGAACTCAACCCATTCCGCTCGTTGCAGTGGTCCAGGATCAGCAGATGCTGTGATGGCAATGCTCTTGCTGTGCGTGCTCGCCGAAAATTGGAACAACGCATCCACCTGTTGTAGCTGCGACGCTCGTTTCGCTGCATCTCCACCCCAGGCTGGTTCCATGGCAGCCACCTCCCCTTCCTCCGCCAAATACTGAAAGCACGGCGATTGGGCCCACTGGGTCTGCATGTAACGCACCGCCAGGCGTTCCCCAAGCAGCTCCAGCAGCCTTTGTGCCGAGCTGTCCTCAACCGCGACCTTTGACAAAGGAATGCTGAACATCTTGTAACCATCATATCCAGATGGTGCTGGTGTTCCACACTGATACAACACGTACTTCTCGTTGGCCTGCAGATTGTGCACAACCTTGTAGTGGTTGTGGTACGATACGTTGTAATCCTCTGCATGATCCGCTGTGAGCTTGTGGGGAAAGTAGTCGATGCTGCTGTTGTAGTTGGCAACACATGAGGTCAACGTGCAGCTGTCCGCCCGAGGGGTCGCTGGAAGAGTGGGATCGACGCAGCTGCTCGACTGCTGTATCACCTGGCCCTCCGTCGATAGTTGCCGGAGCCACGTGCGATCGTGCACATTGCTGTGACCCGGCTGAATCACCGTGATCAGATCCTCCAGCACAACGTCAGCCTCAACCAGTGCTCCAGTAAACCAGTCCAGCCCATAATTGGCATTGATTAACCGATCAAACCGCCAGACAGCCCCATTCTGCACAAACTTCAGCGTGGAATTCGCCTGCAGGCCATAGTCATCCAGGAACTTGCTGAACGTATATGCCCCTGCGCTGTATGTCTCCTCGATCAGAATGTCCACATTCGCCAGTGCCGCATGCAGCCCCGATGTCGTATTGAACTTCATATCTGCATTCGTGCTTCCAACCAACTGTGCACCAGCATCGCGAAGGTAGTAATGCTTGAACGCTGCATTGGTGATCACCCACTCCTTGCTCCAGCTGGAGTAGTAAGCCCATGCTACAACAGGCTTAGCGCTGTGTTCCGACACCTGTTTGCGATGGCACAAGTAGCGGTCTCGAATGCCTTCAAACACCTGCATGGCCTCGGCCTCCTTGTTGAAGAACAACGACATGAACTCAACCCATTCCGCTCGTTGCAGTGGTCCAGGATCAGCAGATGCTGTGATGGCAATGCTCTTGCTGTGCGTGCTCGCCGAAAATTGGAACAACGCATCCACCTGTTGTAGCTGCGACGCTCGTTTCGCTGCATCTCCACCCCAGGCTGGTTCCATGGCAGCCACCTCCCCTTCCTCCGCCAAATACTGAAAGCACGGCGATTGGGCCCACTGGGTCTGCATGTAACGCACCGCCAGGCGTTCCCCAAGCAGCTCCAGCAGCCTTTGTGCCGAGCTGTCCTCAACCGCGACCTTTGACAAAGGAATGCTGAACATCTTGTAACCATCATATCCAGATGGTGCTGGTGTTCCACACTGATACAACACGTACTTCTCGTTGGCCTGCAGATTGTGCACAACCTTGTAGTGGTTGTGGTACGATACGTTGTAATCCTCTGCATGATCCGCTGTGAGCTTGTGGGGGAAGTAGTCAATGCTGCTGTTGTAGTTGGCAACACATGAGGTCAACGTGCAGCTGTCCGCCCGAGGGGTCGCTGGAAGAGTGGGATCGACGCAGCTGCTCGACTGCTGTATCACCTGGCCCTCCGTCGATAGTTGCCGGAGCCACGTACGATTGTGCACATTGCTGTGACCCGGCTGAATCACCGTGATCAGATCCTCCAGCACAACGTCAGCCTCAACCAGTGCTCCAGCAAACCAGTCCAGCCCATAATTGGCATTGATTAACCGATCAAACCGCCAGACAGCCCCATTCTGCACAAACTTCAGCGTGGAATTCGCCTGCAGGCCATAGTCATCCAGGAACTTGCTGAACGTATATGCCCCTGCGCTGTATGTCTCGTCGATCAGAATGTCCACATTCGCCAGTGCCGCATGCAGCCCCGATGTCGTATTGAACTTCATATCTGCATTCGTGCTTCCGACCAACTGTGCACCAGCATCGCGAAGGTAGTAATGCTTGAACGCTGCATTGGTGATCACCCACTCCTTGCTCCAGCTGGAGTAGTAAGCCCATGCTACAACAGGCTTAGCGCTGTGTTCCGACACCTGTTTGCGATGGCACAAGTAGCGGTCTCGAATGCCTTCAAACACCTGCATGGCCTCGGCCTCCTTGTTGAAGAACAACGACATGAACTCAACCCATTCCGCTCGTTGCAGTGGTCCAGGATCAGCAGATGCTGTGATGGCAATGCTCTTGCTGTGCGTGCTCGCCGAAAATTGGAACAACGCATCCACCTGTTGTAGCTGCGACGCTCGTTTCGCTGCATCTCCACCCCAGGCTGGTTCCATGGCAGCCACCTCCCCTTCCTCCGCCAAATACTGAAAGCACGGCGATTGGGCCCACTGGGTCTGCATGTAACGCACCGCCAGGCGTTCCCCAAGCAGCTCCAGCAGCCTTTGTGCCGAGCTGTCCTCAACCGCGACCTTTGACAAAGGAATGCTGAACATCTTGTAACCATCATATCCAGATGGTGCTGGTGTTCCACACTGATACAACACGTACTTCTCGTTGGCCTGCAGATTGTGCACAACCTTGTAGTGGTTGTGGTACGATACGTTGTAATCCTCTGCATGATCCGCTGTGAGCTTGTGGGGAAAGTAGTCGATGCTGCTGTTGTAGTTGGCAACACATGAGGTCAACGTGCAGCTGTCCGCCCGAGGGGTCGCTGGAAGAGTGGGATCGACGCAGCTGCTCGACTGCTGTATCACCTGGCCCTCCGTCGATAGTTGCCGGAGCCACGTGCGATCGTGCACATTGCTGTGACCCGGCTGAATCACCGTGATCAGATCCTCCAGCACAACGTCAGCCTCAACCAGTGCTCCAGCAAACCAGTCCAGCCCATAATTGGCATTGATTAACCGATCAAACCGCCAGACAGCCCCATTCTGCACAAACTTCAGCGTGGAATTCGCCTGCAGGCCATAGTCATCCAGGAACTTGCTGAACGTATATGCCCCTGCGCTGTATGTCTCGTCGATCAGAATGTCCACATTCGCCAGTGCCGCATGCAGCCCCGATGTCGTATTGAACTTCATATCTGCATTCGTGCTTCCAACCAACTGTGCACCAGCATCGCGAAGGTAGTAATGCTTGAACGCTGCATTGGTGATCACCCACTCCTTGCTCCAGCTGGAGTAGTAAGCCCATGCTACAACAGGCTTAGCGCTGTGTTCCGACACCTGTTTGCGATGGCACAAGTAGCGGCCTCGAATGCCTTCAAACACCTGCATGGCCTCGGCCTCCTTGTTGAAGAACAACGACATGAACTCAACCCATTCCGCTCGTTGCAGTGGTCCAGGATCAGCAGATGCTGTGATGGCAATGCTCTTGCTGTGCGTGCTCGCCGAAAATTGGAACAACGCATCCACCTGTTGTAGCTGCGACGCTCGTTTCGCTGCATCTCCACCCCAGGCTGGTTCCATGGCAGCCACCTCCCCTTCCTCCGCCAAATACTGAAAGCACGGCGATTGGGCCCACTGGGTCTGCATGTAACGCACCGCCAGGCGTTCCCCAAGCAGCTCCAGCAGCCTTTGTGCCGAGCTGTCCTCAACCGCGACCTTTGACAAAGGAATGCTGAACATCTTGTAACCATCATATCCAGATGGTGCTGGTGTTCCACACTGATACAACACGTACTTCTCGTTGGCCTGCAGATTGTGCACAACCTTGTAGTGGTTGTGGTACGATACGTTGTAATCCTCTGCATGATCCGCTGTGAGCTTGTGGGGAAAGTAGTCGATGCTGCTGTTGTAGTTGGCAACACATGAGGTCAACGTGCAGCTGTCTGCCCGAGGGGTCGCTGGAAGAGTGGGATCGACGCAGCTGCTCGACTGCTGTATCACCTGGCCCTCCGTCGATAGTTGCCGGAGCCACGTGCGATCGTGCACATTGCTGTGACCCGGCTGAATCACCGTGATCAGATCCTCCAGCACAACGTCAGCCTCAACCAGTGCTCCAGCAAACCAGTCCAGCCCATAATTGGCATTGATTAACCGATCAAACCGCCAGACAGCCCCATTCTGCACAAACTTCAGCGTGGAATTCGCCTGCAGGCCATAGTCATCCAGGAACTTGCTGAACGTATATGCCCCTGCGCTGTATGTCTCGTCGATCAGAATGTCCACATTCGCCAGTGCCGCATGCAGCCCCGATGTCGTATTGAACTTCATATCTGTATTCGTGCTTCCAACCAACTGTGCACCAGCATCGCGAAGGTAGTAATGCTTGAACGCTGCATTGGTGATCACCCACTCCTTGCTCCAGCTGGAGTAGTAAGCCCATGCTACAACAGGCTTAGCGCTGTGTTCCGACACCTGTTTGCGATGGCACAAGTAGCGGTCTCGAATGCCTTCAAACACCTGCATGGCCTCGGCCTCCTTGTTGAAGAACAACGACATGAACTCAACCCATTCCGCTCGTTGCAGTGGTCCAGGATCAGCAGATGCTGTGATGGCAATGCTCTTGCTGTGCGTGCTCGCCGAAAATTGGAACAACGCATCCACCTGTTGTAGCTGCGACGCTCGTTTCGCTGCATCTCCACCCCAGGCTGGTTCCATGGCAGCCACCTCCCCTTCCTCCGCCAAATACTGAAAGCACGGCGATTGGGCCCACTGGGTCTGCATGTAACGCACCGCCAGGCGTTCCCCAAGCAGCTCCAGCAGCCTTTGTGCCGAGCTGTCCTCAACCGCGACCTTTGACAAAGGAATGCTGAACATCTTGTAACCATCATATCCAGATGGTGCTGGTGTTCCGCACTGATACAACACGTACTTCTCGTTGGCCTGCAGATTGTGCACAACCTTGTAGTGGTTGTGGTACGATACGTTGTAATCCTCTGCATGATCCGCTGTGAGCTTGTGGGGGAAGTAGTCAATGCTGCTGTTGTAGTTGGCAACACATGAGGTCAACGTGCAGCTGTCCGCCCGAGGGGTCGCTGGAAGAGTGGGATCGACGCAGCTGCTTGACTGCTGTATCACCTGGCCCTCCGTCGATAGTTGCCGGAGCCACGTGCGATCGTGCACATTGCTGTGACCCGGCTGAATCACCGTGATCAGATCCTCCAGCACAACGTCAGCCTCAACCAGTGCTCCAGCAAACCAGTCCAGCCCATAATTGGCATTGATTAACCGATCAAACCGCCAGACAGCCCCATTCTGCACAAACTTCAGCGTGGAATTCGCCTGCAGGCCATAGTCATCCAGGAACTTGCTGAACGTATATGCCCCTGCGCTGTATGTCTCGTCGATCAGAATGTCCACATTCGCCAGTGCCGCATGCAGCCCCGATGTCGTATTGAACTTCATATCTGCATTCGTGCTTCCAACCAACTGTGCACCAGCATCGCGAAGGTAGTAATGCTTGAACGCTGCATTGGTGATCACCCACTCCTTGCTCCAGCTGGAGTAGTAAGCCCATGCTACAACAGGCTTAGCGCTGTGTTCCGACACCTGTTTGCGATGGCACAAGTAGCGGCCTCGAATGCCTTCAAACACCTGCATGGCCTCGGCCTCCTTGTTGAAGAACAACGACATGAACTCAACCCATTCCGCTCGTTGCAGTGGTCCAGGATCAGCAGATGCTGTGATGGCAATGCTCTTGCTGTGCGTGCTCGCCGAAAATTGGAACAACGCATCCACCTGTTGTAGCTGCGACGCTCGTTTCGCTGCATCTCCACCCCAGGCTGGTTCCATGGCAGCCACCTCCCCTTCCTCCGCCAAATACTGAAAGCACGGCGATTGGGCCCACTGGGTCTGCATGTAACGCACCGCCAGGCGTTCCCCAAGCAGCTCCAGCAGCCTTTGTGCCGAGCTGTCCTCAACCGCGACCTTTGACAAAGGAATGCTGAACATCTTGCAACCATCATATCCAGATGGTGCTGGTGTTCCACACTGATACAACACGTACTTCTCGTTGGCCTGCAGATTGTGCACAACCTTGTAGTGGTTGTGGTACGATACGTTGTAATCCTCTGCATGATCCGCTGTGAGCTTGTGGGGGAAGTAGTCAATGCTGCTGTTGTAGTTGGCAACACATGAGGTCAACGTGCAGCTGTCCGCCCGAGGGGTCGCTGGAAGAGTGGGATCGACGCAGCTGCTTGACTGCTGTATCACCTGGCCCTCCGTCGATAGTTGCCGGAGCCACGTGCGATCGTGCACATTGCTGTGACCCGGCTGAATCACCGTGATCAGATCCTCCAGCACAACGTCAGCCTCAACCAGTGCTCCAGCAAACCAGTCCAGCCCATAATTGGCATTGATTAACCGATCAAACCGCCAGACAGCCCCATTCTGCACAAACTTCAGCGTGGAATTCGCCTGCAGGCCATAGTCATCCAGGAACTTGCTGAACGTATATGCCCCTGCGCTGTATGTCTCGTCGATCAGAATGTCCACATTCGCCAGTGCCGCATGCAGCCCCGATGTCGTATTGAACTTCATATCTGCATTCGTGCTTCCAACCAACTGTGCACCAGCATCGCGAAGGTAGTAATGCTTGAACGCTGCATTGGTGATCACCCACTCCTTGCTCCAGCTGGAGTAGTAAGCCCATGCTACAACAGGCTTAGCGCTGTGTTCCGACACCTGTTTGCGATGGCACAAGTAGCGGTCTCGAATGCCTTCAAACACCTGCATGGCCTCGGCCTCCTTGTTGAAGAACAACGACATGAACTCAACCCATTCCGCTCGTTGCAGTGGTCCAGGATCAGCAGATGCTGTGATGGCAATGCTCTTGCTGTGCGTGCTCGCCGAAAATTGGAACAACGCATCCACCTGTTGTAGCTGCGACGCTCGTTTCGCTGCATCTCCACCCCAGGCTGGTTCCATGGCAGCCACCTCCCCTTCCTCCGCCAAATACTGAAAGCACGGCGATTGGGCCCACTGGGTCTGCATGTAACGCACCGCCAGGCGTTCCCCAAGCAGCTCCAGCAGCCTTTGTGCCGAGCTGTCCTCAACCGCGACCTTTGACAAAGGAATGCTGAACATCTTGTAACCATCATATCCAGATGGTGCTGGTGTTCCACACTGATACAACACATACTTCTCGTTGGCCTGCAGATTGTGCACAACCTTGTAGTGGTTGTGGTACGATACGTTGTAATCCTCTGCATGATCCGCTGTGAGCTTGTGGGGGAAGTAGTCAATGCTGCTGTTGTAGTTGGCAACACATGAGGTCAACGTGCAGCTGTCTGCCCGAGGGGTCGCTGGAAGAGTGGGATCGACGCAGCTGCTCGACTGCTGTATCACCTGGCCCTCCGTCGATAGTTGCCGGAGCCACGTGCGATCGTGCACATTGCTGTGACCCGGCTGAATCACCGTGATCAGATCCTCCAGCACAACGTCAGCCTCAACCAGTGCTCCAGTAAACCAGTCCAGCCCATAATTGGCATTGATTAACCGATCAAACCGCCAGACAGCCCCATTCTGCACAAACTTCAGCGTGGAATTCGCCTGCAGGCCATAGTCATCCAGGAACTTGCTGAACGTATATGCCCCTGCGCTGTATGTCTCGTCGATCAGAATGTCCACATTCGCCAGTGCCGCATGCAGCCCCGATGTCGTATTGAACTTCATATCTGTATTCGTGCTTCCGACCAACTGTGCACCAGCATCACGAAGGTAGTAATGCTTGAACGCTGCATTGGTGATCACCCACTCCTTGCTCCAGCTGGAGTAGTAAGCCCATGCTACAACAGGCTTAGCGCTGTGTTCCGACACCTGTTTGCGATGGCACAAGTAGCGGTCTCGAATGCCTTCAAACACCTGCATGGCCTCGGCCTCCTTGTTGAAGAACAACGACATGAACTCAACCCATTCCGCTCGTTGCAGTGGTCCAGGATCAGCAGATGCTGTGATGGCAATGCTCTTACTGTGCGTGCTCGCCGAAAATTGGAACAACGCATCCACCTGTTGTAGCTGCGACGCTCGTTTCGCTGCATCTCCACCCCAGGCTGGTTCCATGGCAGCCACCTCCCCTTCCTCCGCCAAATACTGAAAGCACGGCGATTGGGCCCACTGGGTCTGCATGTAACGCACCGCCAGGCGTTCCCCAAGCAGCTCCAGCAGCCTTTGTGCCGAGCTGTCCTCAACCGCGACCTTTGACAAAGGAATGCTGAACATCTTGTAACCATCATATCCAGATGGTGCTGGTGTTCCGCACTGATACAACACATACTTCTCGTTGGCCTGCAGATTGTGCACAACCTTGTAGTGGTTGTGGTACGATACGTTGTAATCCTCTGCATGATCCGCTGTGAGCTTGTGGGGAAAGTAGTCGATGCTGCTGTTGTAGTTGGCAACACATGAGGTCAACGTGCAGCTGTCCGCCCGAGGGGTCGCTGGAAGAGTGGGATCGACGCAGCTGCTCGACTGCTGTATCACCTGGCCCTCCGTCGATAGTTGCCGGAGCCACGTGCGATCGTGCACATTGCTGTGACCCGGCTGAATCACCGTGATCAGATCCTCCAGCACAACGTCAGCCTCAACCAGTGCTCCAGCAAACCAGTCCAGCCCATAATTGGCATTGATTAACCGATCAAACCGCCAGACAGCCCCATTCTGCACAAACTTCAGCGTGGAATTCGCCTGCAGGCCATAGTCATCCAGGAACTTGCTGAACGTATATGCCCCTGCGCTGTATGTCTCGTCGATCAGAATGTCCACATTCGCCAGTGCCGCATGCAGCCCCGATGTCGTATTGAACTTCATATCTGTATTCGTGCTTCCAACCAACTGTGCACCAGCATCGCGAAGGTAGTAATGCTTGAACGCTGCATTGGTGATCACCCACTCCTTGCTCCAGCTGGAGTAGTAAGCCCATGCTACAACAGGCTTAGCGCTGTGTTCCAACACCTGTTTGCGATGGCACAAGTAGCGGTCTCGAATGCCTTCAAACACCTGCATGGCCTCGGCCTCCTTGTTGAAGAACAACGACATAAACTCAACCCATTCCGCTCGTTGCAGTGGTCCAGGATCAGCCGATGCCGTGATGGCAATGCTCTTGGTGATGGCACTCATACCGTATGTGAAGAGCGCATGCACTTGTTGTAACTGCTGTGTTTTGAGAGTGATGTTGGTCTGCAGATTAGAAACGTTTCCGGTTTGAACTAATAATTGTGAGCATGGTGACAGTGCGTATTGCGTCTGCATGTACTGGACAGTCACATGCTCACCTAGCAGTTCTAGCAGCTTGTAGCTTGTGGTGTCTTCGACAGCTACCTTTGACAAAGGAATGCTGAACATCTTGTAACCATCATATCCAGACGGTGCTGGTGTTCCACACTGATACAACACGTACTTCTCGTTGGCCCGCAGATTGTGCACAACCTTGTAGTGGTTGTGGTACGATACGTTGTAATCCTCTGCATGGTCAGCCGTCACCTTGTGAGGAAACAAGTCCACTGTTGCATTGTACTGCTGAACGCAGATACTGGTGCCAAGAGCCACGCTGTGCGCTAGTAGGACGAACATCAGGCATTGCGCAAGAAGGTGCCTATTGCAGCCTGTGATACACATCTGCAGACAGACACCAAAGTAGGGGACTCTCTAATTGTTTGCAAAGATTGTGTATGTTCACTAGCCTGCATAGGTGGAAGGGCACGAATGCTCAACCACTGACCACAACAGTGTTACTGAGCTCGAGGTGGGTAAATGGGTTCCATGACACAATCAAAAGTGCGATCCATGAGGAATCACGTGTAGGACTCTTTGGCCACATTGGGTATCTCGGTCCACACTTGAATCTTCATTGCCAGACAACACAATACCATGATGGCCATGCGGGTGCGAAAACTTTTGGGGGTCTGGAGGGGGGGGGAGGGGGGGGGGGGGGTAGGTGGGTTGGCTGGTCAGCCGCTGGGCTCCCCGGGGGGGTCGGTGGGTACCCCAACATACATACCTCAAAATGATCCCCATGACGCACTGATCATTTGGAACATACACAACTGGGGTAAAATAATTTTCAGAAAAAATTTTCCCATTAGCTCAGGCTCCAATCAGCCAAGGTCCGACCCGGAGGTCAGGTCAGGGGTCAATTTTTTTGTGTTTTTCACCCATTTGTGAATTCTCCACCAAATTCTGAGTATTTTGAGTATAGACACGTAGGGTAAAACAAAATAATACCCCGTCAGGAGGCCAAAAAAAAAAAATTGCACCTGCGGTGCCAACACTTTCCCCCAAAATCTCAATATGGAGAAAGATGAGTTCGAAAACTTTGGGGGGTCTGGGGGGGGAGGGGGGGAGGGAGGGGGGGGGGGGGTTCTTGAATTCGAACAGGCCGCCCCCCTCGAGCCCACCCCCAAGCCACCACTCCGTCACACTAAGCAATAGCCTGCGGTATTGGCGACACCGCCGATCCGCAGGATCTCTTGCAGCCTTTGGCACAGGCTCCTCAAATGATCCACAAAATCTTTCGCCGCTTATCTCGCGCACACCGAAGTGTGTTCCACGCTCATGTATGTTTGGGACTGACCTCATAATGGTGAAACAGCATGCGTCTACTTCTTCAATCATTTAAATTGCCATCATGGCCGATGAAAAAAGGGAAAACGAGAAAAAGTGAGCCTTAGAAACCACCACTCTCTTTTGGGGGGGGGGGGTCAGTCCTGGGCCAGATGCACGGCTAAGCCGGTACTGCCAAGAAGGCTCTCGAGAAGTTCTCTCAGGAACAAGTATCAGAGCTGAATACTGCCACGATTGTCCATCAAATTGGACCACCCAAGCACAGACTCTGAGTCCCAGACCCACAACATGTTGCGAATTGCACGTTGAGGAGGCTGCACGGAACAAAGGATGACACAAAGCTGGACATGCAAATTTTTTTGCATTGAATTTTTGAATTGACGGCGAGAATTGAACTGAGTCAAGTTGTTTGGTACAATTCGATGTGTTCACTAATTAGTAGACTCTCTCGAAGCACCTTGCTTGCGCTTTGGCTTTCGCTTTATCTTGTTCAGATTCGACAAATACAATGGTGCTACAATGGTGCTGCTTCACAAGTATGGCAAATATGGGCGCAGTGAACAACCACGAAACTACTCAAGGTGGGAATCCCCACAATTGTAAGGCACAATTGTCTGAGCTCGGATCGAACAAATGGTGCAAGCGGCATTGCATCTATCAAAGCTGCAGAGCTGGTGGCCCTCACGAAGGGGACCCACCAAAAGCCAAAAGGCGCATTCTACAACCAGGCGTAACAATGCGCTCAAAGCATGATGAGTCTGCGGATGTTGAAGACTGGGCATCGACCTCGTTCCCTGAAGCATCCTGCCCAATATGGCAGAGCACAGACCAAACCTGCAAAAAGGAACAACGCGACGTAATTTCTAAGTATCCAACACCTTGGTGACGGATTGGGGGATGGTGTTAAGACGCTTGATGGCAACTCTTCTGGACCTTGCTAAACACTAGTAGTAATATTTCAATGAAATGAATCAGACATTCTCAGACATTTGACCTTCAATTGCATCAAACGATGAAATCAATGGAAGAAAACACCTTTGGTAACTTTGAGAAACACCATAGCAAACGAATACTTGTAAAGCACACGTAGTAGCAAGTCTTGTCAAGACATTCAAACCGAAGCTGCAGTCTGAATGACAGTGATGCTTTTCGCCTTTAACTTCATGTGATTCGTGCGCATGTGCTTATGATACAACATGCATGTACTTGGGATGCCTGTGATGCCCTCAAATTGGACATTCGGGCAGCAAGAACCTTCTGCATGGTGTTCACCACCTTTTCCAAGCATGCATCTAACTTTCGTTCCTCTTGTGGGGAGGGTTGTGTTGACATGCGGAGCGAAAATATGGTGCCCATTTTTGAAGAAATCTATGATATCTCTGGGGACTAACGGCATTTCATCTTCATCTCAGGTGTGCAAAAAGCATGCACGGGCTAGTCAGGCCAATTGCAGGTTCAGAAGGGTTTTATTCCATGATTCATTATGGGCACAACATCGAATAGCCGCCCATAAACAAGCAAAACACAACCTTGTGACATCCAACCTTTGCTTGGATTGATCAAACGATGAAATCACACTGTTCGTAATTTTGATAAATGGAATATCGCCAGCAGCAAATGGATCAAATCCTTAAATTGTTCTATTGTGTCTTGGCATGTCAGTGCAATTTTGAATAATTTGGTTCGTGGTTTGCATCCTTCAATGGGAATTGCCCAGTGATTCTTGGGAATCTTTGGATTATGACTTAGACGTAGACATGCAACTCGTTGTGTGAAAACAACCATGGTTTAGGTTCCAAAGCGTTCATCCACGAGCTCATACTGAAAATCTATTGTGTTAGTCCAGGAGCTCATTCTGAACAGCACAGCATTTGAACGCCTTTGGCTCATGTTCATCGTATCCAAAAAGAGGCATTCTTGGTGTGATGTCAAGTTTGATGACTTGTGCAAATATGTAGATTTATGTGAAGAGTATGTCACTGAGTATGACACACAAAAAACTCTTGCCGTTTCACAGTCTGTGTAGCATGTGTCAAAACCATGGTGGGCGTTTTGGTAGAAGGTCAACCAAATCAATTGTTGCCAGGCTTCGCGCGACCCCGCGGGCCGACACAACGCAAGAGGCCCATCCCACGCGAGCACTGGCACAACGGAAGGACTGCCAAACAAGGGAGGATGCACTCGGGGCGGGCTACACGCCCGCCCCAGCTCCACGCCCAGGCCTCGCTCTCCTGCTGGCCCAGGTCAGCGCATGGCCATGCGCCCAGACGCTTAGCTCACTCAGAGAGGGGGTTGTAGTCGATGCAGGGACTCGCCCCACTCCCCTGATACCCCATGGGCGAGGCGTGGCGGGGCGGGGCGGGGAAGGGGGATGGGATGGGATGGGATAGTGTCCACAGCTAGTATTGACACTTTCCTTAAGCGCTGGTCCCTCCACCACCGCAGTTGACAGTGCATCGCAGGCTCCCCCGCATTGGACCCGGGGCTGCACGACACCACTAACCCTGGGCGACCCAGGCGCGGTGAATCCTGACACACTCCTGTACTTTCTGCACACACAAGCACACACACACACCATGTTATTTCATGGTACTGACCGGGGGCACTGTGTGCCCTACGCTTAGCAGTCAGTAGAGTATCTGCGCTCACCCACAAGCAGTGGCAGTACTGCAGGTCCCACACTGTGCCACAACATCAGAGGCACACGGGCAGTGGTGCACAGTCCAAGACATGATGCACGAGGTCAGGGCTGAGCCACTAGACCAGGTCGGCAGGTCTTGAGACTGGTGAGGCTTGCCAGAGGACATCACACCCACCACGGCTCCAAGTGCGTAGCACTTGTTATGGCAGTGGTACCGCTGCCCCATCCGGATCGCACCTTCCCCAGGAGGCCCCCTGTCCAGGCTCATCCGACGCGGGGAAGGGGAAGGGGGAGGGGTGGAGGGGGGTGGAGGGGGGGGGGGGCGCCATCACCCGGCAGCTGCCTGTCCAGCGGGCCTACAGGGGGCCGCCAGGGGCGGGCCCCGCCAGGGGTCTCCAGCAGTATGGGGCGGGCTACTGCCCGCGTGCACCACCACTTGCCGCCACAGCGCACAACCCATGTCATCCCCTGGACATTCCTGCCGTGATAACGGTGGGCCCGCCGGGACACGGTCGCGTGGCTACTGTAGCCGCGGGGGACCTGCTGGATGATCACCTGGCCCGCGGGCCACTCCGCAGGCGCATCAACAGGGGCTGTGGCACTGGCTAGGGCCGGCACCGCCGGCCTGGTTTGCCCTTTCTGCCTCGGTCACAACCGGGGGGCCATGAGGCAACGGATACTGGGCTCGCACACGCCCCCGTGTCACAGGCGCATGGTCATCACCACATAGTTCAGGGGGGGGTCACACCCGGGGGGGCCATGAGGCAACGGATACTGGGCTCGCATACGCCCCCGTGTCACAGGCGCATGGTCATAACCACATTGTTCAGTGTTTTTCTCGCTGCACTGCAGCGCAGACCAGTTCTGTATCACACCAGGTGGTTGTTGACTGTGCTTTGGCTTTGGTCCTCTGGACACTGAGGTCAGCTCGCTCCCACCACCCTCCCACAGTGCCGGTTAGTCTCTAACCCTTGCTCTGCAGGTCATGCTCATGCTGCCCATGTCATGCACTTGCTCTCTGGCACGTGAGGACGTGTCGTACCCGAACTTCGGGGGCGCAAAGGCGCCTTTGGTGGCGCAAAGGCGTCTCAACGTTTCAACAAAAGTTTTGGCAGCCGGACACTTCAACAGGTCATTGCTGTACTGTGTGTGGCGCATACCTTTTCAGCACCACACCATGCGTGCACAGGCCGCCCACATTTTCATGTCTACTCGCTTCCAATACCCTCACATGGGCCGCATTCTCGCTGCCCTTGTCATGCTTCGGCTTTTCAACACGTAACGACGTGTCGCGCCTGTGCTCCAGGGGGCGCAATGGCGCCCCGTTGTTTCACCATTAAACTGCTGTGTGCTGCCATGGCGTCCCATACACCCTGGTCAGCTCGAACCCACCACCCTCCCCTTGCGCCGGTTAGCCCCCGACTCTTGCTCTGTGGGTCTCTCTCCTACTCTCTCCCTCTCTCTCTCTCCTGCCCTCTCTCCTGCCCTCTCTCTCGCTCTCCTTCTCTCCGTTCCTTTCCCATGGCGCCCCACTCTCTCTTTCTCTCCTCTCCGTTCCTCTCCCACTGCGTCCCACTCTCTCTCTCTCTCTCTCACTCACATAAAAGGGGTTTTCGGGACGTTCGGTGGTTCTCTATCCCCCCCGGGGTTCGAACCCTCCTCTACAGGACAGAAGAGGTGCGGTATATCCACTGGGCTACGACGAGTTGTTATCTGCATCACTTGCTCCAATCTGTCCTACTCCCCCCTGCGTGTCATCCCCTGTCATGCATATCTCCTTTCGCATGGGGGTGTGCTCAGCAGCGTGTAGAGAAGCCGCACAGCGTCCCCGGGTACCGGGTCCGCCTGCCTGAAGAGCGTTCTCTGGAACAGCCTCAAGAGGTCCGCTCGGCCCGCCAGCCACACATGCATGCAGTCTCCAGTTCTGCTCACAGAGGAGGGCACCGCTCTGTGTCCCTCTGCCGTCGGACAGTGGAGGATCGCCTCCCACTGGAACGGGTGCCACTTGCCTGCACTTTTGGGTCGCCACTGGACCTGCATGTTCGCCAGAGCCTGAGTCTTCAGGGTCCACTTGATATGGACCATCACCGAGTAGAGCTCCTAATTGCTCATCAGCAATGGTTCCCCATGATTGTCCACAATCTCACAGTGCATCCTGGTGCTGTGTGGTTGGTCCAGTCGGAGCCAGATCTGCTGATTGCGGGCCCCGGCCATTGTGGTCAGCTCTGCTTCGACTGCCCTCAGTCCCTCATTCGCAATGGCGTCCAGCTGGCTTAGTGCCTGCACCTTGAAACGCTGGCGTTCTTGCTGAGGCTTGACCTTCTTTGGGGCTGGCTGGATGTGTGTGTAAGGGCCATGCCGTTGCTGACGTGGTCCCTGCTCCTTCCATGTCCTTCCCGGCGGCATTACGCCCGGAAGCTCTTCCGCGACAGGACGCGGGGTGTGTGCCGGAGTTCTGCCGCTTTGTTGTCGCTACTGTGTGCTGCTGCTCGCCGCGACAGGACGCGGCTCTTGTGACGAAAAGCTCTGCGTCAGAACGCAGGTTTCAGACATGCAGGCATTGTTGGGCTTGAAACCTGTGAGATATCCGCACCGGAATGCAGGGGCTACAGGTTCTGTCATTATCGACCCTGTCCTGGGTTCCTGCTTTTCCTGAGCTTTCGCCTCTTGCGCTGCCGCCTGGTGTCGCTCACATCTGTGCTGAAGGACAGTGTTTCCGCTGCAGACAGTTCATTCAACAAACCTCTCTGGTGTGCGTGTCCTGTCCTTATGTCCTCACTTTCCGAACTGCTTGAGGTGTTTGGACCCATTCCACGTGGCGCTGGTTCCCCGGATGCTTCCCCTGTCAGCTCATCACTATCCATGGGTACCATACCCAAGGATGACCAGAGTGCTTTGGTGTCCTCTGATTCGGATCCTGACCCTCCCCTCAACCCTACCATGGATTCCGACCCTGATGATGACTGCTGTGCAACATGCTGAGACCACAGTGGGCTCGAGCACATGCCTTCCATCGCCAATCCATTTGCCACCTCATTCCCCTGCACGTTGACATGTGCTGGGACATACTCCCACCTGACTTCTCTTCCTGGCGTCGCCATTTCCTGGAGCAGCATTTCCCAGACGGGAACGTGGACCTGCAGCTTACCAGACGTGGTTGTCCATCCCTTTGACTTCCAGTGTTGGGCCCTGCCAGTCGCTCCCAGTTGCAGGTGCTGTGAGTCGGTGAGGATTGCCAGTTTTGGTACCCAGAACCCCTGTAGGGCTTCCAGTGCTGCCCAAAGCTCCGCTCCGTTATTTGTTTGCCTGTGGCGTGTCGGTACGTAGCCGCAGAAACGCACCTCTGGTCCTTGCTCATCTTCCGCTGCGAATACGCCAAAGCCCCCGGCCCTGCGCATGTCCTTGTGACCCAGTCGTTTTGATGACCCGTCCGTGTACACAATCCTGTAACCCTTTGCAACCAGTTCTGCAATCAGATCTTGCACTCCTTGTAGCACTCCCGGGCCTGCCTGCCTCGGGCGCTTCGGGCGTGATTCTATTTCCCTATTCCAACTGTGTTTGTCGGCTGTGCGCTCTTGTGTGAAGCACTCCGTGTGTGTTTGCCACCATGCACCCAATCCCCCTTGTACCCGTACTTCCCCTTGTCGCGGCTGCACTCCGGTATCTCGAAGTTGTTCCAGTGACTGCTGGAAGCCTCTCCACTGCTCCCTGCGCTCTCTTGTGTAAAACCCCACCCATTCACACAGCTCCCTAAGCCAGGTTGTTAGGTACGATGTGAACACCGGTGATGCCCCTGCTTTGACTTCGCATCGGTATCGCCAGTGGGCACTTCTTGCCGACCACATTGCCCAGCCTTGATTCGTGTTCAGCAACCACTCCTGGTGGTCGGACTCCATCATGTCTCGGACTGCAGACTTCCCGTCCCCAGTTTCCACCGGGCCATAGTAGTGCTGTATCACCGCCGCCGCCGCTTTAAACATGGGGCACTCGACCATCGCGTGCTTGACCGTCTCCTTTTGAGAGCACACCGGGCACTTGTCCGTGCCCGACCTCTTGTAGACTCTTGCATGCACGGTCAGTTTGTGCCACAGCACTTTTTGCGCAAAGTCCCGAACCCTCGGTGGTAGCTATGCTTGTGCCCATTGCTCCCATACCTCCGGTGTTTGTGGGTCGCGGACCCCCGGCTGAGAGGCGTAGAACTGAAGCAGCCATGCCCTGGTCCAGTTTTGAGCGTGGACTGCGGGGGTATCAAACCCCCCTTGTGACGGGACTTTATTGAGGAGTCGTCCGCCATGATTGTATACCCCTTTCCATGTTCGAGGCAGTGCATTCTACAGCCTCACGTCCTCCAAGGATTGCAATTGACCCCACGTCAGCACTCCCTGCCGGATCATTTTCGTGTTGTAGTAGGAGCAGTTGAACTCATTTCGGAAGTACACAGAGTGCCACAGTGGCAGCTGGTCCTGGTTTGCCGGGGGTGCCACCTGTGGGGCCACCCGTTGGATATATGAGTGTGCCTTTGCCGACCATCCCAAGAACATCAGCTCCGCCGTCCGGACCATGCCCAGCTGGATGTATGGGAGGTCGTCTTTGGATGGTGTGAACCCGATGGTTGTCGCCCATGCATAGAAGGTCTCCACTGCCTTGTCGGGATACTTGTGAGGCTCTCCCAAGAGGCGGACGAACGGAGCCGCTGCCTGGTGCATGAGAAATAGCTCCGGTTCCGGCAGTGCCTTGCGTTCTTGGCCGTGAGAGGATTGGCAGAGTGATTCCCCAACTATTAGTGCCCATGGTCACGTGGTACACCAGCTTCAGCTGCCTGGTCACTGAGATTGGGGCATAGTATGCCTTGGATACCCAGGCCACAACTGGCAGGATCCATGATGTCAGCATGAAGGCTCGTTCGTCCATCGACAACTGCAACGTGGATACCACCCGTGCGCGACGAAAGGCCTCTTGCAGCGCTGGTGCAAAAGCCTGCTCTATTGTCAGTCCCCATCCCTGGTCATCCTGGTGGTGCCGTATATTCCCCAAGCGTACACCCAGATACTTGACGAAGTTTTTGACGTCCACCCCAATGTCCCGAAAGCACCTCGCCCACTCCATTCCCCCACAGTTGCGAACTATCGCCGCCGTTTTATTCAGGTTGACCTTCAGCCCAGAAAACTGTCCAAAGCAGGACACCACTTCCCATACCCTCCCCAGCAGCCGTGGGTTGGCCCAGGGGTTGCCATAATGGAAAGAAAAAAAAAACTCGGAGTGTCCAATACGCCCTATGCTCGCGGCCGGTGGGTAACTGACGGCGGTTGGTGGGTAACCGATGGCGGTTGGTGGGTAACTGATGGCGGTTGGTGGGTAACCGATGGCGGTTGGTGGGTAACCGATGGCGGTTGGTGGGTAACCGATGGCGGTTGGTGGGTAACCGATGGCGGTTGGTGGGTAATTGACGGCGGTTGGTGTGTAACCGACGGCGGCTGGTGGGTAACCGATGGCGGTTGGTGGGTAACCGATGGCGGTTGGTGGGTAACCGATGGCGGTTGGTGTGTAACCGATGGCGGTTGGTGGGTAATTGATGGCGGTTGGTGGGTAACCGATGGCGGTTGGTGAGTAACCGATGGCGGTTGGTGGGTAACCGATGGCGGTTGGTGGGTAGCCACCAAACATTAGAGAGTGGCTGCCTTAGTAAAAAAAAAAAAAAAAGGCTGAGCGTCCTTATGGCAACCCCTGGGTTGGCCTGTCCGTCCAATAAGATGATGAGGTCATCCGCATACATCATGATAGTCAGCCCTGGACCCAGGTCTTGTAGCGGGAAAATCACAAAAGGATGCCACCAGGGAGAACAGTGCCGGGGAGAGTGGGTCTCCCTGGCGCGTGCCTGCCCGCGGATGGTGGTAGACCCCTGGAACATATCCCTTACCAACTGAGTACAGATACGGTGCCCGTAAAAGATGCAGTATCAGTCAGATGTACAGGAACGGTATGCACATTAGACCCAATGCCGCCGACACCATCTCGTGAGACATCGTGGGAAACGCATTTCTGAAGTCCACTGACAACGCCGCTCCTTCACTTAAGCCATCCCAGAGAGCCCGTGACCCATAGACATGCTGGAGGATACTTCTGTGACGAAGGAAACCCGTTTGCTGTGACGGGATGCAGTGGAGAAGTACATCCTCCAACTGGATCAGGAGAATGTTGGTGAGCCACTTCTGCCGTGTCGTTTGCAGCGCAATTGGTCGGAGAGAATCTGGCGCTTGCATCGCCTTTGTCTTGGGGATCATTGTCACCACTCCCGAAGTCCATGTCTCCGGCATGGTACCCGCGTCGACGAAGCGTTTTAGTGACTCATACATTTGCGGCTCGAAAATTTCTGAGAATCTCTTGAAGAATTTTGCCGAGAAGCCGTCCAGTCCAGGGGAGCTGTTGCTGTTCAACCTCTTGAGGCCTTCATGTACTATGTCCAGGGAAAGCTGCTTGAACAGGAGTCGACCTGCCTTGCGCAGCCATTGTTCCACTCCTAACGCCTTCAGATAGGCCACACATTCTTCCTCCGTGGCTCCTGTTGGGGTGGACACTTGATCCCAATGTGCCACCAGCTCTTTGGCCACCGCCTTTGCTCCGCGTATTGCTGTGCCTGCCCGGGACACCAGCTGCTGAAGTTTCTTTCGCTCCTGCAGCTCCCGCATTAGCCGGTACAACTCGTTTCTTCGCGTTCTCAGATCCCCTGACGTTTCCCCCGACGTGATCACCCCCTTGAGCTTGGAGAGTGTTTCCATGCCCGTTCTGTCACGCTGCGCCTTTTCATATACCCCAACCAGGATGGTATAGGCCGTTGTCGCTTCTGTCGCCGCAATTCCCAGTGATGAAAGAAATTGATAGACCGCCGGTGTGACGGAGTCCCTTGTGGAGCCACGTAGGAGCCGTAGGGCTTGTAGTTCAACCGTCGGCTTTTTGTTTTTGTGTTCCCTTTGGTAGCCGACCGCCTTCGTTTGGATGCAGCCCAGTGCATCTTCCCACCATTGGTCTCCCGTCGAGGTGATAGACTTGAGAGAGGTCTCCAGGTCTTCCATTGCCTCAGAGTCTTGGAGGATGGTCTCTGGGCAGTAGAATCTAGGAATTGCGTCCTCCGTTTCGAAGGATGGGGGTGTGAATTCGGCCAGGATTGCCTTGTGGTCCGAGTTGGCAGCAAACATGGGGTACACGCTGGTCGCCAAGCTCAACAAATTAGGCGTCGTGTGTATGCGGTCAATACGGCGTAATCTCTGCGGATCGAGCCGCTCTCCTTCTAGAGGGTAGCCGTATGTGAAGCCCGTTGGGCACGATGACTCTTTGTCCTTGATATCCGTCACAGTTGGACAATGGATGTCCACCCAAACGTCCTGCAGACCCGCTTTCGCCAAGGCTGTAACCTCCTGTTCTCGGGCACGTAAAGACGTGTCATGCTCAAACTCTGGGGGCGCAAAGGCGTCCCTGTGTTTCACCACTAGACTATTGTGATCGGCACATAAAATCAGGTTCGGTCCATGTAACTCCTTGGCGATGTCTTTCCATTGTGACTGCCGTCGCGTGTGCTTGTGATGGAAGTGGGCCACCACTAAAGTGATCTCCAGTGGACCACTTGACAGTGAGGCTTTCAGCACCCTAGGAGACAAGAACTTCATTGATTGTAACGTCCACTTGGATGTTTTCCACGCCAGTGCCACTCCTCCCCGTCCTTCTTCATGAAGTGGTCCGTCCAGGCCATACCCGTACTTTGATAAGCATTGCATGCCCGCTTGACGATCCTCTACCGTGACGAAGTGGGGCTCTTGGATGGCGAAGAAATCCACCTCCAGGGACCGAAGCAGTGACCCTAGGGCCACTATGCGTGTTTGCTTACGCTTTCTCATGGTTATTTTCGTTTGAAATCCATTGATATTTTGGGACAATACTCTGAGCGTGCTGCTCAGAGGGATGCTGGATGCAGACGTCGTCGTGGTACTCCATTGGACGACGAAGCCTCATCCTCCTTCAAGTCCCGCTTGCGTTTGAGGGAGCTGATGACCTTGTCGACTTGGTCGTCCAACTCCATGGCCTTGGCCATTTGACCTGCCGTGATGAGGCCTTGCCTGCGTGACTTTGTGTCATCTGTGTTCCTGGGCCCGTCCGTGATACGCTTTTTTCGCGTCTCATAGTCCGCCTCGGAGATCACAAACATCGGAGGCATTCCAGAATCCGACAAGTAGACTTTCCCAATCAGCCGTGACACACTTTCCCCGGTCAGCCGCCATGTGGCCGTGTGCATCTCCCCAACACTCCACCTGACACGGACCGCGATATATCGGCACTGTACCGAAGGAGCAAGGGCCTCAGTCAGATCCGAGAGATACCACCAAGGTGCCACATCCAAGATGTACACTGTGCCCACCAGTTCCTTCTTCCACGTCGAGGGGACAGTGGGCTTGGAGATGATGTCTCTGTCGAGGAATTGTCCTGTCTTCAGGTCCTTGAAGACAGCCCCGATGGCAGCCACCAGTTCATGGTAACCTGTCTTCCACAGTGAGTGCCCGGTGTCCGTGAGACCAAACAGTAGTTTACTGGTGCCCAACACATGGATTTTCACTGGCGATTGCGCTTGCAAGACGCCCGGGATCGTCCAAAACATCGCGAGAACTGAGGCATACAACATGGGCGACCATGTTTCCTTGTGTGTCTTCTTTATCCAGACCTCATAGACAGCAGACATGTTCGTCAAGTTGGCCCCACGATACCATTCCACTGGCTGGATCTGGAACCTTGGATTGGATCCGAATTGTGATACCACGGTATTCACTTGTTCCTCATTCAATTCTGTGAAGAACGGCTTCGAGTTCCGTGGGTCTGTTCCCGGAAGGAGATGGACTTCATCACAGTTCAAACCGATAGACCCCAACAGCCCGTTGATCAGGTCATTGTGGACCTGGATGGCGTACTGATTATCTCGCACATCTGGTTCATGGAACACCACCTTGTCAACCTCTGCCCCAGGTGTCATAAGCCGCAGGAGCTTGTACGTTGGGGGCGGCGACAGGTTCCTGGAGTCCCTTGTGCTGCTCGCGATCCAGACATCAAATCGACCATGTGTGCGTATGTGCATGAGGGACCTGTCTGCCATCTGCAGCTTGTCGCACCCGAATGGCAAGTTGGAGTTGAGGGCGAGTGCCCGATTGAGAAACGATGGCTTGTCATCATCGTCGCCGACAGGCTCAAGCAGGATGGCAACAAAGCGGCCCAGCATGGGCAGATCAGCAAGCAGCCTTTTAATTGCATTTTGAATTTTTTCATACTGAGTCATTTCCCCAACGAGCACAACGTTGGGGCGACTGCCGTAAAGGACGGCAGCTAGTTTTTCGGACGAGTCGCAGTCCTTGAAGAGGTCGTACGACAGGGAGGCAGCCTCTGGAACTCCACTCTTCAGCACCACTTCATCCTGGATGATGTAGTCTGCGTCATCGATGGCTGCCAAACACGCCAATTGACCGGCGTCGGCGGGGACGATGACCTCCTCGCCTGGCGTTGCCAAACGGGCCTGGGTGTCCCGGACACTCATGCGGTCGGGGGACAGGGAGGTGACGTCGGCGGCAGTTTGTCAAGGCCCAGCGTCCTGGGCAAGCCTGGACAAAAAGACACCCAAAAAAAATAGACACTCAGAAAGTGTAAAGGGGCCCACCCGGGGGGGGGGGGGGGGGTTCTGCCTGCCCCAGCCCTGCCCCCTGAGCACAGTAAAGACGGCATGTTTCACTTTCCACCGACAGCAGCTGGGTTAAGTGCGGAACTCACCCTGAAGGAGCCGATGGAAGTGCCACACAAGCACCGAAGCCACAACAGACGCCAAAGGATACATTGTTGTGTGGCGGATCCCACAGGCGCCGGCAGCGCATTAATCTGGGATCTCGCCACGTTACTATCTGAACCTATTCTAACACTCGCATACCCACGGTACGTGGCCAGCTTGGCGACCACATAGACTGCAAACAGCTCAGCTTGTTGGAGGGAGGAGATCCAGGGGGGGACAGCGCATGGAACCGTAGAAACGCTTTCCCCCCCAAAATTCCCACGCGGCAACCAGAGCCCTCGGGGGCAGCGTCAGTAAAAACTTCCCATGGAGCAGCGCCACAGCTGCCCAGAGGGTCGGCTGCTTGGGGCACACAGGAGAAAAACAGCACAGTAGCCACGCCTTTGGCCACACCCCGTCGGAACAGTCCCTGTCCCCTTTGGAAGGCAGTATAGGCACCTGCAAGGAAAGCTCCCAGGCCCGCACTAGGCCTGCCGAGCCAGCACAGCTTTCCGAGCAGTCGTTCCATGGCACACCTGGGTAGACGCCCACGTCCCACCCCCCTTCACCAAGGACCGGAAAGTGCCAACCAGTGCGCCTGCCGGGTTGCCTATGGTACCTGCCCTTGTATCGATTTGCTTGCCAATGAAGCCGATGCTCTCCGTGGGTGAAACCTCACTTTTTGCTCCCACAATGAACCTTGCTCGTCGGAGCAGTGCCGCGCAGTCCCTAACAGCCTTACACAGTTGCCCTTAACGCCTGGCCGAGAGCAGTATGTCGTCCAGGTATACCCACCCCCAGATTCCCCTCTTGGAGAGCACCCGGCACACCACTGCAAAGATGAGGCGCTGGCAAATAGCTGTGATGTAGCTCCAGCCAAAGGGCAAACGGAGCCCCCTCAACCACGAAGATTCTCCTCCATAGGGGGGGGAGTCTGATGCTCCAACAAGCATTCTGCAAATCCAGCTTGGCGAGGAACACACGACCCCCCCCCGTTACGCTTTGCATCACCCATCCAGCGCTTGATGCCCTCCAGCGCTGGGAGGCACAATTTTGGGGGCCTTCTCGGGTTGCTGGAGGTCACCTGACCCGCGTCCAGGATGGCACGGCACTTCAACTTATTGTTATAAGTGAGGAACATGCGGGCGGCCCCACGTGTCGACTCGCAGGGACTCGAGCATGCTGTCCACAGGACCCCTCCGCCCAGCAGTGCACTGGCTGTTTGTCGCAGACCTCCGGTCTCGCTGGGCCTTTTCGTACTCAGGAGGTCACGTGGCACGAGCCTGTTCCATATGGAGTCTGTGACCACGACACACCCCGCTCCCCCCACCCCCCGGGCCGCCATCTCCGCCGTGACGGGTCCCTCGTCGTCACTACTACTATAGTAACCATCATCCTCTTCCTCGAGGTCCCCCCCATCCGGGACTTGCTAGAGCACGCTAGTGAGGACCCGCAGGCCCTCGTCCCCACCCTCAAGTGCACTCATAGCCTCACCCATCCCCACGATCATTTTTTGGACCATCTCTCTCCTGTGTGACTTGACGCTGCGCAGGCTTGCCACCTCCGCCGCCAAGGACCTGAACACCCCCCCCCCCTTCGGGGTGCGAGGGAGGCGGTTCTACCCCGTTTTCTGTCGCCACCCTGGGCCGCCGCATCCCGTCCCCCAGGATGTTGTGTACCTTCACCCTGGGCATATGTGATCTCCGTCCTGACCCAGGAGGGCCAGAAGGCGAGGGTACTGCCCTTCTTGACCCTGTGGCCAGGCACTTTGCCGTCCGACCAACCCCACACAGGCCAGAGGATCTGCCCCGAGCGGACGAATCTCTATCTAGGGGCCATGAGGCAACGGATACTGGGCTCACATACGCCCCCGTGTCAGAGGCGCATGGTCATAACCACTTGTTCAGTGTATTTCTCGCTGCACTGCAGCGCGGACCATTTATGTACCACACCAGGTGGTTGCTGACTGCGCTTGGACTTCGGTCCATCCGGGGGGTGGGGGGGGGCTTCTGTGTACATGCGCGCGACCCCGGGGTCTTCCAACCACCCTAGATCATGATTGTTTGCATCGGGGCACCCATGTGCTTGAGTTGTGCCGCCCCCAGTCTCCTGAAAGCGTGCCACCGGATCGTCTTTTTACGCTCCCCCTGTTCGAGGAGGCGGACCACCGTCTTGTCCAGCGCCTCACCTGACCCGTGCCAGACCCCCCTGTCGGGGTGGAACCCTTTGAGGGCTCTGAGCTTAACCAGAAATTGCAGCCACTCGCGCCTCCAAAGCCCTAGCTCCTGTTGCCGCCCCCCCCCCTTCTGGACTTTGCCCCAAAAACCCGTATGCCTTCCCCCCGTTGTCCCACGGGGCCCCCTGCCTCTCAGCGTCGTAGGCAGTGTCCCACTGACAGGCATGCCAGGGCGACAGCCTCCCGGTCCGACGAGCTCCTGGCCGCATCGCAGATTCTGATGAGGTCGTCGATCTGCGCCCACTCCTTCGCAGCGGCCCTGTCCTCTTTGGACCTTTGCAGCTCGATGGCCACGACCGGACTCCTGTCGGACGGTCGTACCATTGTGGGCATCCAGCCCATTTTTTCCACCAGGTGTGCAGCCGACAGGACGGCCTTAGCAGAGCTCTCTGTCTGGTCAGCCTGCGCAATCGCCAGCAGGATTCCAAGACTGCTCTCGGCCCATCGCCAGGCCGCATTCGTTCCGTTCACGCCAGCCTTTTGATCTGCCGCATATAGCCACTCAGAGAATCTTCATGCCATCCCCTGGGAGCCGTGGAGGTGAAGGTTGTCCCATACCCCGCATCGAGCGCCTCCTGGAAGTCGTCACGAGCTTTCGCCCATGGCCACTCCAGCGCTGGGTGCTCCGTCTGTTGTGAGCAGGCTCGATCCTAGGCCTCCTCGTGCACCCTGCGAAGTCACTTCTGTCGCCCCTTGCAGCCAAACTCTTCTCTGTCGAACCACCAGTGATGTCCACCACAGTCTGGGCAGGCGCTTTTGGGCGGCCCTTCGCAACATACCCAGTTGCCGGATTTTTTGCTCTTGAAGTGGCGCTTGCCATCAATCCACTAGAATTCCGGCAGGTTGGTGCTCTTTTGGCCTCCTCGTTGCTTTTGCCTCTTTGATGATTGTCCTGACGAGCTGGAACTCCTAGAGGACAACGACCCCGAGTCACTGTCGCTGCTGCTGCTATCGGATGACGAGGAGGTCGAATCGGGTGATCCACACTGCCCTTTGCTTCGTTTGGACAATTTTCGTCCTTTCTTCTCCCTGCGACGCTCCTTCTTTCTTTGCTTCTTTTCTTTATGTTTCTGCCTCTTTTTTCGGTTCCTTTATCTTCGTTTTGAGGGCGTCCTTTCCGGATTTGTCGCAGTCCAACAGGATTCTCTAGAGGTCGCTCACGACTGCCCCCATATCCGTCTCGGCCTCGGTTTCATCCGCTTCCATGAGCTCCTCCAGCAGCTTGCAGATTTTCTACGCCCAGCGTGGGGCGCCTGGACTTTTTCTTCACCATCGAGCGTTCTGGTAGCTGGGTTCCCAGTGCATTAGCTCGGGCTAGGCTCGCCCTCCTCTTCCGCACCGTTCCCGGCCGCACCACGAACGTGTGTATTGCCTCCTATTGTCTCCTCGTCGACCACCATGCCGTGATACTTTTCTTCCAGCTGCTGCTTTTTGGGCGTTGACCTTGCCCCCGGTTGCTACCCGCGTACTTCCTATTGGCAGCTCGGGTCGGTTCCCTCGTCACTAGGTCACATATGGCGAAGCTCACCGCTGCCGCCCCGGCGCCAAGTGGAATGATGTGACCTCTGTTCCCCAAGCGAGGGTGAGTCCGCACAGCAGCGCGTCGAGGTACATCTGGGGGTCGGATGAATGGAATGAGATACCCAGGGCCTCGTGATATGCCCGAGCCATGTGCGCCGGTATCCAGCCCCCCCCCTCGGGGCCCCACCCGGCCACGCCGGCCATGAGAACCCAAGTCCTGTGCTGTAGGGGGACCATGTGTGCTATCCATTGAGTTTACAATAAGTGGGACCAGGCGTTCAATTTTACTGCGGGGCTGTCGTCCTTGAGACGTGTCCAATCCCAAGCCCCTTCGTTGACCGTGGAACTCATTGATTGCTGAGCCCCCCCCCCCCCCCCCCCCACTCGCACAAAAATAACAAAAGACTGGGGAGCAGGCGTGGTCTCATTCGAGGTTTTCAAACGCTCCCCTCGGCCCTTCAAAGCTGGGATCGTAGCCACTGCAGCGTTCAGAAGGTTCTTGGAGTTCAGTATGTACAGCGAAAGGTGCATGACTGCTGGCTCTGTGGTGGCTTGCTCTGCCTGTGATCTGATCCGTCCTGTTGCTTCCCCCTATTTGTCCCCCTGCACCCTTGCTAAACCTAACAGTCAAACAACAGATAGAGCCCGTGAAGGCAGGCCCTAAACTGCTCATTCCCTCATTGTGCTCTCATCTTCTGGACAAAACACGTATATCTACCCTGGGCGACAAGACACCCTGGGCTGCGCCCGTGAAAAGACACGTGGCTCTTTTCCACTGGTACTGCCTACTTGAAGGGAGCGTCAGCAACAACGTGTAGAGAAAGCGTGTCACATCCCCTAAAATAGGGTCACATGCATGAAATAATGTCTATTGAAAGTGCCTATGCACTTCTGGCATCCCTGCAAACCAGATGTGATAATAATCCCCGGATCTGCCGGCTGAGGTGCGCCTTGGCCGGCGCCCTGCGCAGTGGGTACCATCAGCGTGGCCTCCCAATAGAACGTGTGCATCTGATCTTCTCTTTTCCGGGTCCAACCGATGCGCATATTTTCACAAAGCAGGAGTGGGGTGGGGGCAAGAGAATCAGGTGTGGGGAGGGGTTGAGCTGGGGCCCCGGTGGCACAACTTCCGTTACCTCCGCTGCGCTACACTAGCTGCGGGCAGCGCAGCACCAGCCCAGCCACCCATTCCGCGGTGCGGAGGGCAGCACAGGGCAGCGAAAGGGGGCCAGGGTAGAGCCTGCAGAGCCGCAACACATAGAACTGCAAGGGCAAGTCTTGGGGGAAGTCGCGGTGCATACGACATCAGCCGTGCCGTGGTCGCATAAGACGGCGTGTGTACAAACGGGGAGTATGTAGACCGTCGTCGCATGCTCAACAGCAAAGATAAACGGTAACAGCAACAGGGATGAACACCCACACCTCCCATGCAGGCTGATCCGAGGTCATCGGCAAAAGAGGCAAAAGAGGCACCCTCCCTAAACGATGTACACGGTGCACAATGTCTGCCCCCAAGTTGCCACACCACAAAAGCACAAAGCAAGCACAAAAAAAAGGAGAACTGGTAGAGCCGTTGCCTCCCGCCAATGGGCTATCCCACGCGGCCAACTGCATGTCCTTGTCCCCCACCCTCCCCCACACCATGCCCGGTCGCGGACTATAAAGTCCAGCCTTCGCACGCACCTCCACCACCATGTCCTGAGCCCCCCTACTCAGCGGCTGGCACAATCGGCGGGATTGGGTGCACTCTCCACATACCTAAGGCTTCTACTGAAATGCCTTGCCAACGCAAGCAATGCGGAGCACGGCGCGGCACCGTGGAGGCCCGACCCCACATCACCTAGGCTATGGCCTCCACATTGTCAAGCACCAAGTCAATGTGCCTGTGGTCCGTCTGGCGGACCGCATCCATGGCACACAGCGCAAAAAGCTCGGCCAATTGTTGCATGCCCACCCAATGCCAGCGGCCCCACCACAGGAAGAATTGCAGCTGCAGGTGGCGCGCATAGCAAGCAATAGTGCCGCCTCGCCGCAGCGCATGCTAGCGGCACCACTGCCGAGGCGCCGCTGCCAACACAGCCACCAATTGCTGCTCCACCTCCACACAGCCACCGGGGAACACAAGCCCATTCAACTGCACGGCCCAGGCCTTGCCCCAAGAGAATGGGCTTCCCGGAACTGGCCCGCCCACGGGGAGAGGGGCCTAGATTCCCACCCGTCCTCACCCGTTTCGGAGTTCCAAAATTGGAGACACAGGGTATTGAGACATCGACCAAGCACAGACTAGCCACTTCCCCCACTCGAAGCCACAAAATCCACCACAGCATCACCATATAAGCCATAGGAAATCACTAGTTGAGCCTCGCCTCAACTTTTGTTTGCACCTCCATACCTAGGTCGTTTTTTTGTCTTCTTTTCATAATGAGTGCCATGGACACGCATCACATGCAACCAGCTAACCGCTCAGAATCACATCCACCTCACGTGTCCGCCAAGGGGAAAACTCGCGGAGCAGGCCAGAGAAATTTGGCAACTTAGAGAGCAGCTCGCCCGGGCATCCGTGAAGGAAGGAGGGACTCTCCCACCCCTATCAGTACCCGAGCTGGGCACTCGAGCGCCCCGAGCTCGCCCAGTGGATGCAACTTATCCTTGCCAACTTGAAAGCGTACGTCCCACTATGGGCAGGCGAAGTGGGGGAAGTTCCTCGTCCGGTCGAGTTCAAGGGCCAGGTCGCCAACAACATGATGGACCCGGGGGAGCAGCTGGCGTGGTGCATTTGGGATTGCGTCAACCAGTCCCGATCTGCATACGCAAGACAATACGCGGGGTCATCCGGGAATGCCAAGCAGGCCGACTAGCAGCACGCCACACTGGAGGAGGCCAGAGAGGCCCTGAGGGAAGACTTCGTGTGGAGGGGCATCAAGTTCACGGTGGTGGGGGGCGTGCTGCAATGGCACACACGCCAAGGGGAGTGGATCCCCGTCGACTCCCCGCCAAGCGGGATTGCCAGCGCAGCACCCAACGTGGCCCCCCCACTGGCACTCTTAGTGCCCCCACTGGTCCTGACTGTAGGATCCCTACCCCGGGTCTGAGGCCCCGAGGGGAGGAGAACGCAACGCAGCCAAACTGCTAGCAGACCTCGCTGACCGTTGGGCTCGAGCGTCTGGCGCGAATGAGCCCTGTACGCCAAACGAAAGCGCCGTCATGTTGTGGCGCCCCCGTACCAAGGCCCAATACAATTCCAGGCTACACACCCTGGCGTCGTACGCTGCGCGAACGAGCCCGTCTACTATCGCAAAGGCATTGGCAAGCATTCCGGCGGGACGCGCCCGCATGGGGGGCGACCACGTCTTCCATCCGAGGCATTACCTCGGCCATCCGTGCCGTTGAGGACATGCAATGGATACCCTCGGCCATCACTACCCTCCACAAACGGATCGCCGCGGGGGCGGCATCAGCCCGACCACGGCCGTACCTTCCACCGGCTGGACTTGTCATCCTCGTGGAGAACGTGGTCAAGTGCAGGTATGGGCCCCTCCTCGGGGCCCTTGCAATCCTTGCCTGGGTTTGCTTCCTGCGGGTCGGGGAGGTGGCGACTATCCGCGTGGCCGACTCCAAAACTGGAGACGAGGGGTACACCACCAAACCCCTCTCCGGGTACACGGACCAGGTGCAAGCCTAGGTCCACGGCTTCCTGGTGGGATGCCGCCCGAAATCTGACATGCTAGTTTGGCAAGCAAGCGAGTCGGGTCTGGAG
This sequence comes from Eutreptiella sp. 'Long Island Sound 2002', assembly GCA_964036045.1. Taxonomy (NCBI): domain Eukaryota; phylum Euglenozoa; class Euglenophyceae; order Eutreptiales; family Eutreptiaceae; genus Eutreptiella; species Eutreptiella sp. 'Long Island Sound 2002'. The sequence goes on from OZ038392.1 coordinate 44,621,016, forward strand.
GCAGGCATGGCCGAGTGCCTTGCTGCACGGCATACGCTAGGGCCAGGTGGCACGCCCTCCGGCCGGGGGGGGGAGGGGGGCTGGGGCGTGCTGAGCCAGGAAACCTGACCTGGCCTACTTCAAATGGTGGAGAAGGTGGCAAAGCACGGCGGTCGCCTTGCAGTGTGCCACCCAATGGACGGATCCAGCAGTTATCGCCCCCACCGTCCTTCCCACGTGGAAGCGGGATGAAGGCCCCAGCCAAATCCCATCGAGTGTGGGCCCAATAGCTATTTGGGGTCGTGCCATGTATCCCAACATTGCCCGAGTCGTGGACACGCCGACCAAGAGGAAAGGCAGACCTCCCCGTCCTAGAGCCGGCAGAGCACCCAGAGCACGAACCGCGGCCGTGGGCGAAGGTCCCACGGTGCGCGGCTCGCCGGCATCCGACGATAGCTAGTTGGTTGCAGGATCCACCGCTGAGGGGTCGCTGGGCTACCTTGACCGAGCTGTTGAGCAAAGGCATGCGGTCCCTAAGGCAACAGACCCGCCCGTGTTTCGGTGCTCATCTTTTGAGCCAGCGCCCGGCGCTGTGGCTGTTGAGGCTACTGTGCAGCGGGGCGCCCCGGAGGCTAGTGCGGGTTGCTCCGGTGGGGACGCCTGCCAAACGGGGAGCGCCCATGGCCCGATCCTGTTCCACTCTGATGTGGACACCAACGGCGACAACGGGGAATATGTTGACAAGCCCGACGGCAGCCTCACAGTGGGACTAGCAGGCGCCGGCCTGGCTCGATTTGGAGGCCGGCCCTCCCGCTTCGCGGGACGTGAACGACCAAAGTGGACATCAGCATCCACCCGCGGTCCGGTCCGAGGTACCGCTGGGCGAGAGCGTCGGTCCGGAATGGTGGGCCGTATCCTCCGTGTAAACAAGGGTCCGCTTGGCTCTACGGTGGAAGTGGGTGGTTCGCCGCCCCTGCGACCCCCCCCCCCCCCCGCGCCCCACGGGATCAGGCTGGCCACCGTCGAATGGCCGCACTGGCAAGGCTCCCACCTCCCAAAAGGCGTCGCACCGACGGGGGCCGGGCCCGGGGGCCGCAAGCGGCGGAAAGCTTGTGGGCGAGTACCTTACGGACTGCTACAGGGCGCTTCGCAGCCAAGGCTCCGAGGGGGACGGGGACGGTGGTGATGTCCCGACCCCAGAGTTGATGGCGTGGATAGGGGGTAGAGGGTGCTTGACGCGGCTCCTCTTTACCTCGAGTTCATGCAGGCCCTTACCCCTCAATTCCACTAGATCACGGCCAATGCGAGGTGCAGCTTGCGGTTGGTTGCTAAACACACCTACCTGTGGTTGAACCCACAGCGGAAGACTGCCGCCTGCTGCATGCCCTACCAAAGTTCTTGGAAGCGCTGCAGGGGATGTCCTAGAACACGTGGCTCTCTTATCGGCACGTGTCTACCTCCCCAGTACCCAAGGCGGTTGGCGAAGTTCATCAAAATTCACGCGCTTGCCGACGCGCTTTGCTGAATTGAGGAGGGTTTTGGTGTGGAACGTGTTCTTTCACAAACAGAAGGAAGAAGGCAAGTATGAAGAAAAACATTGGAGGAAAAAATTGCCTCGCCGCCTACTCCATGGTACCGTGGGTACCAACCCTTCCCCAAAAGTAGAGGAGGAAATACAACCACAAGTGAACACCATTGACAGAGCCATCACTGATGCGTTAAACATGTCTAGATTAGGTTTAGCTGCCCTGATCGATGAAGCACCCAAGTCTAAAGGTGTAGGTATTCGCCAATCATTAATCCAGCAGTACTTGAAGAACCATGTGATAGTACCAGCGGACAAGGACGGCAACACAGTAATAATGAGTCTGAGCACGTACCGGCATGGCCTCAGGCAGCACATGCAGTCCCGCAAGGGTGGTGCGCCTATATATGAGCAGATATGTGGTTCTATGGATCGTGACACATGGTCCTCCAGAGCACTGAAGATGCAGGACACAATTGTCAGTGTGGTCAAGGCACGTGTGAGTGAAGAACTCACCCCGGCTTTAAAAAGTTTCTTTGACACGCTGAGAACTCCACGTTTACCTGTTTTTTCTCTCCTATGCAAAACGCATAAATCCAACAAGTTGGCGGCTAATGGAAACTGGTCCTCCACGCCTATTGTTGGCATGCCTAGATGGGTTACCACTCCAGTGTCAACACTACTCAGCACTCTGGGCCAGATTTGGTTGAAACTGGACAAACACATCAACCCAGGGCTGTTTACACCGTTGTTAAACACGATGGAACTTTGTGACCGTATCCACCACTGGGTCTCGAAACAGCCCCCATCTGTGCACCACTCACTGTGTGTATCAACGTTTGATTTTGAATCACTTTATACTAATATCACTTGGGAGAACCTGCTTCTGACATGGGAATGGTGGAAAAAATGGTATTCACGGTTGTCTGAGGATGCACTGAAGGTGATCAGTGCTGAAGACCGAATGCTGGTTGCAGTATTTTTTTCTGAGATGAATAGAAATGAACTTGCTCAATTGCAGAAAAATTTCTGCTGTATGCACCCGTCTTCCCCGGGGGGGGCGACCCCTCGGTTTTGGACGCCAACTACCCCCCCAACTAACTGTTGGCCGGAGGCCCCTTGGGGGGGGGGGGGGGGGGGGGGGGGGGGGGGGGGGTTTGGAGGGGGGGGGGTCTAGGAGGGGCGATGGGGGGGGGGGGGCTCCGGGAGGGTCGGGCGGGGGGGGGGGGTCCAGGTGGGGCGATTTGGGGTGGTGGGGGGGGGGGGGGCACAGGCTCCCCTTACATCCCCTTGCCCTCCCTCTAACCATAGCATCACCATAAACCTAACCCTAACCGTTGCAGCCAGTTGGTTTGCCATGCCAGCCAAAAAGCCTTGAAAATGGGCCTCGTGGTGCAAGCTGATTTCACTTTGTCAAGAGCCATCAATGCGTGAATCATTCTTGATATTCCTCACCAGTCATAGCTGATGTTCCCTCCCCCACCAGCTCGGTCCCAATATTCAGTCTTGATTAGGTGTAGGGATAGGAGTAGGCTGAGGGTTGGGGGTGGGTGTTAGAGTCAAAGTTGGGTTTAAGGATAGTGTTGGGGTGCAAATTGGACAAAATTTTCCTTAGGGCACCTTTGGTGTTCATGGAGCACCGGGCGCCTTAGGCGCCCATGGACGCCTGAGGGCGACACCTTTGGCAACTAACTGTTGGCCGAAGGCCCCTAGGGGGGCGGGGGGGCAGGGGTAGTTGGCGTCCTAGGACCCGCGGAGTCGCCCCCCCCCCCCCCCCGTGCCGTCTTCTAATGACAATACCGAGCTTGATTTGGTTTTGTTAAATATTGTTTATACTCATGTGTATTTTGAGTGCCCTGGCGCTGGGGTCTACCGTCAGTGCATTGGCCTTGCCATGGGCACAAATATGGCACCAATCTGGGCCACACTCGTCTTGAGAATGTGTGAACATAGTGCAGAGCCAGGCAAAAGCATTTGTCTGAGCAGATTCATTGATGATGGCATTATCCTTCACAGGATTGAGCAGTTTGATGCATTGAAGTCCCGCTTGTCTGCTATTTATCCCCAAAATTTGAAATTCACTTTTGAAGTGGTCGGCCAACAGAGATATGTGCCGTTTATGGACCTTCTGATCATCCGTCTGGCTCCGGTGCAGACATCTGTCTACTGGAAAAAGACACAACCCTGCAGCTACATGCCCTAGGGGAGTAACACCCCTAGACATGTCAGGACAGGCTGGCCCAGGGGAGAAAGCATCAGGTACCTCAGGCTCTGCAGCCACCAGGTATTTTATACTATGTGCATCTAGAGACTACAAAGGGCCATCAGGAGATTGGGTTACCCACAGCAGGTGGTATCTGAGTTTCCACTTCCTTGGGAATCAAAACCAAAATTTGCACAAGTGAGATCACAGAATTACAACTTGGACGACGAGGTGGGAGGGTTGGGTCCAAAAAAAGTGCACATTCTGAGACTACCATTTCACTGTTGTGTCAATCTGGCTTGGAGCAAAGTGTTCTATCAGTTACAGAATAAATTACCTTTTGTACATAATACCAAATTGTTTGCTGTTTTAATTCCTTCTCCAAATCTGGGAAAATATTTCAGCACACAGACGCGCAAAGCCGCGGTAGAGCGCGCGCACGCCGCAGAGTCACAGTGACGAATTTGTTAATTCGGTGTAGAGAATTGTGTGCCGCATTTCACTGTTTCCTGGTGTGAAAATAATACAGTTTTCTTCTGGTTTTGTGTTTATAGCCTCCGATGATGAGGGCCTGATTGGCCGAAACATGTACGAAAACTGAGGTGATCAACAAGAAGACGCTCCAGCGACTTCACGTGCCTGCTGGGTTCCAGGGTCTCTGATTGAATTGTTTGGTGTACAAGCAGCTCGGAAAATCCTGAGGGTGAAATCAAAACTGCGATTTATTTCAAAACTACAAGGCGGTTGGCGAAGTGAAAGACGCAATCCTTGACCAAAGCCTGGGATTGATTGGAGATTTTCCCCTCCCCCAGGACTTGTGGGACTTGGTGGTCCCAGAGTTTTACCGGGACATTCTGAGGTCCTTTAAGTTGAAGAGCGTTGGGAAGACGGGGAACGGGTGGTGCGGGGGGCGTCCCATTGGGTTTGTCACCCGGTCGAACGCTTTGTTACCCCACTCCCCCCCCCACATGCTACCCGTTCGTGATCCCTAAGTCTTCTGAGAAGGTGTCGCTTATCTTGAGCGGCATCAAGCAGCATTTACACGGAGTGGGATTTATAGAGAACTTTCCACACTCTGTACGCAAGGACATAGTCCCCAAGGGCTGCCGCCCTCGCCCCTGCTGGGTTGTGGTCCGCGTGATTTGGTGGTTGAATCACCCGTTCTGCCGCTTGCAGGCTATTGAGCCAGTCCTGCAGCGCACCGACACAGAGGCGCATCCATTGTGTCACTCGCTCCTCGGTGAGCTCCGGGATGTCCTCCTCCTTCTTGAGGTTCGTCAGGCCAGGCCAGCAGTCAGTCAGACAGAAACACACAGTTTGGGGTTTTTTTTTGTCAGTGGCAAACGCGGCCCCAAGCAGTGGGGAGACCTTTCGCCTTGGACCGGGCATTGGCCGAATGGTAATGCAGCCGACCGCACGATTGTTGGTCGGCAGTTCGAACCCTGGTGGGGTGAATATTGCGCCGGCGCCGCCGCCAAGAGTCGGCCGACCGGGATTCGAACCGCCGACCGAAAACTTTGCGTCGGCCGCGTTACCATCCGACCAGCGGGTGTGTGATAGCGAAATGCTTCCCCACTACTTGGAGCCTTCTAAGCGAAAACTTTTGACCCCCCCCACCCCCCCCTAAAAAAATGATATCCATTTCTAGGGGATAGAGGCCTCGGAATAATAGAATCCATTGGGGGATGGTCTTATTGGGCAAAATAATGATTTTACAAGGGGTTGGTCATCCAATATCATGCCTTGGGGTACGCGAATGACCCCCTAAAAGGGGGAGTATACGACGCCCGCGCCTGCGCTTCATCTAACAACCTCTCTTCGAGGTGATTTTCCTTATACCATACCACTTGGGGTGCTCAAAGAAGTGGTTAAGGCTTTTTGAAGCCATTTTTGATATTACTCCCTGCGAATTCCCAAAAAGCCTTGTAAAGTGCCATTTTGGGACTGAAAGGGGGGGACCAAAAGGGTCAAACCATATTTTCTAAACAATGATATTGCATCATGTTGGGTGCTCAAACAATTAGTTTACGCCATTTTAAGCTATTTTTACACCATTTTTGCCCCCCGAATCTCTTGAATGGGTGTTGTTTTGGGAGCACAAGGGCTATTTGGCAAGGTCCTTGAGGGGGTTCTCCATGGAGTCTTGTATGGGCTTTTGCGTCATGGGCTTTTGCATGGCTTGGGCATTTCATGCGGTCCCTCCGCAGACTTTCTTATTGAGCCCCTTGTGTCAGTATGCCTTTATTCGCACCCCTACCAGCTCGGCCCCCAACATTAAGGTTCATTCAGTAGTCAAGGTGCCAAAGGGGTTGGTGGCAGAGATCAATGTGGTAGTGCCCATCTGGCCAAGCACTTGTACCAGATCTTTGGACCACAATAGGTCATCAATAGGTTCATGTAAGGTTGGTATCGACAAAAGAAGTGGCCCCAATTATACATTGATGTATAATAGCATAGAGGCAATTGTGGGAATACGGGGTGCAATAGATTGGGTGAACTGCCTGCTCACAAGCTTTTGCTTTGGTGCTTGTTGTTGCAGCCATGTTTGCGCTCAAAACGGTTGTTGCATTGTTGATGTACAATGTGTTGCCGTGTAAATGCAAGTTTTGGGCCAAATGTTCCACACTCTAGACGTGCAACTCCCCTCGGTGTTGGCTTTCTTGGGCAAATACTTTGGTCCATAGCATCTTGGTCTGCCCCTCCCCCCAAACCACCCCATGACCACGGTCACATTGTGCTGCATCCATTGCCATCCTAGGCGTCTTGATGCTTCCCTTCCCCTTGTTGTTGGGAACACTGATTCAGCGATGAACATCGATCTTGCGTGTCAATGGCATCAAGGGAAGAAGGATAGTACCATTGTTGCCGCTTTCCATACCATTAGGGATGGTATTGTTGCGTGGCACCGCAACGGTTACACAAAACGGTGGATGCTCAAGGAAAACAACTTGGCGTGGGGTTGTGCCACAAATCTCACTGACACAATCATGGGGCTCGTTTGGGTTCTCAAGAATTGAGTGTAAACGAGGTTGCGTACCATTCAATCGCCCTTCTCGGCTGCCTCCAAGGAGTGAAAGGGAACCAAACCCATATGAGGGCTCCACTCGTGCATCAGTGATGTTTTCAACTATTTTGCTTGGGGGAGTTTGGACACAAGATCAGCGGGCATACTGTCAATTGGTGCTCATACAAGGTGTAGAGTGGAACTTGATGACAACAAAGGTTTCAACATGCATTGCATAAAGTGGGAAATTAGGAGATCCAGGATACCCCATACCCCAGAGCCTGCTTGAGCAACGGGGGGAGGGGGGGGGGGGGTAGCGGGGACTCCACTCCCTGCCGGAACATCCCCAATACCCAGCAAATGGGAAAATACAATACATGTAAATGTCATGTTGTCGACAAAAAAAGAAAACAAAACCATCACTGTTGGCCAATTCAGGGTTCCATTGCCTAACCAAAACACAACAAACATAATCAAGCAGAACATTGAATATTACCATCCATTGCTAGCCCTTTCTGTTGTGTGCACAAACAGCTAACTGCGCTGCATGAAATTCATGTGGCAAACAATGTACTTTGTGTTCTCGTGCTGCCATTTGTCGCACCACAAACTCCCACATGGGGCCAACGGTGCACTCAAAAACGGTGTGGAACATGCTTTTTGCGTTGTATGCTTCTTGTCTCTTCAGTACAGCGAGCCTATCAAACCGAAAATAAAATAGCATGTTGATTGAGTGTTCACATTTCATGTGGGGTGGTGGTTGGGAAGCAGCGGGAATACACAGACAACGAGCGCTGGAACAGGGTAATCTCCATTGAAAATAGAGAACCCATGGAACAATAACCGATACGCCCCATGGCGCGGAGAAAACTGTGTTCTGGTGATTCAAAAAAGTTCCCAAACCCTAGGTTTTTAGCTGATTTTGAGCGGAGAGGGGAGGGGGGGGGGGTCCAGAGGAGGGGAGGTGGGGATCCAAGGGGAAGCCCCTTGCCCCCGGTGGAATGAAAATTAAAGCAAGGCCCTGGCTCCATGATTTTTGCTGTTACAAATTGCTATTCTTGCAGCTTAGTTGCCCCTCACCTGCGTTATACAGCATAACGTGTTTGATTTGATCACCAGGGACACTCACAACCTACAAACCACAACCGTCTCAGCAAATAACATTGTGTTTGTGTTGCCTCCTCCCCACGAAAGGAGGAAATTTCCCCAATTTTCTATTGTGGGTTAGGAGGACGGACGTCATCCCCTCAGCAAGAGGGGGGATCAATGGTCGGTTCTTATCCACTGAATGTCCCTACCAAGACACTTTCAGCCATTGGTTCATCCCCTCAGCAAGAAATAGTAGAGCCTTGATATTACTGTTGCCCCATTGCCCAAGGCAGCCAAAACTGTGCAGATGTCAGGGTAGTTGCCAAGCCCGATGACGAGTGCAAAACAACAAATGCAAAGCTTACCAACTAAATGCATAGCCAGATTTGTGGCCACATCTGTGTCATGTGCCTGCGTACGTGTTCTAGGTCTGCATCTGCACCTTGTTCATGACAAACTCCGGGCATCCACATCTATATACAACGATTGCTCTCCCCACGTACCTGAATGCTGAGCTGGAGAGGGCATGGAGGGATGTGGCAGAGAGGCCCAGACTGCAACCACCATCAACATCAAATCAAGTTGGAAAAAGGCTACAACACATTAAATTCTTATGCCCCCCCCAAAAAAGGTGTGGGGGATAACTTAAGGTCAAAAAAATCAGGGTCATCGCAAACGCTGAGGGCGAAACGATGTGTGAAAGGGGGGAATGAGAGGATCAATGGGGGTTTGGTGGTGGTGGTGGTTTGAGGTTTCTGCTGATACCTCCCTGAGTGCGCAACTTCCTGCCGCCCACTTTGAAGTGAGCCGAAGGCGCTGCCGCATGATACGTGAGCAGAGCTCTTGGTGTGTTTCCCTTTCGTGTGTGTGAGCACACAATCCATGAAACATTGTAGGACACTTAATGGACAACTGCAAAGAAACCCTTTCACTCTGACCAGCCACTCATCCAAACCACATCCTGTGAACCCAATTCTTTGCAGCCTGGCCGCCGATTGTCAAAGTACAGCCTGGAAGTCTGAAGCCATCCCAGGCCTCTACAGAACACTCTCGCAGAAGGCAGGGCGAAAGAATTTCAATTTCTACTGCACCCGTTCTCACTTCTCTGTCAAAATTCAGCGCAGCCCTGACAACCCAAAAATCTGCAATGCTTGCTCCTGTCTTTTGAGAACTGCTTGTATACACTGAGGCTGGCTATGCCCTCCAATATGTGAAAGGGGCCATAGGGTGGTGGCAAAATCTTACACATCGTTATCACAGGGAACCAGGATCACCATGGAAAGACTGCTCCATGTTAGAGATGGCCAGGCATAACAAACTCACCCAGACAGAGGCCATGCGCTCTGGGGTGGTCGCGTGCCTTCACGGCAGCGAGGTGATGGTTTCTCGTCAACGTGATTTGGTGGTGCCTGCAGGTTTCTTCAGCTGAGATTGCGAGAGCTGGCAGGCAAAACCTGCATGAGAGCAGCACCATGTTTCATAAAATTGAGTACAGGCTCAGGCATACCGACCTCAAACAGCCAGATGGTGGCGTGGTCGTTTTGCCTTATCCCTAAATGGCAGCTGAGGTCTCAGCTAGGTGCCAAACTACAGGATTGACTGTCCTTCCACTGGTCTGCAGGCATCACCATGTCACTTCGGTGAATGTGAATCCATGGTTGAGGGGTGGGGATAGGCTCCAAAGGACCAGGGTGCTACTCATCACATGCAGGCAAAAAACCTTCACACGGGGTGAGCTCTTGTTCGCCCAGTGCTGTGGATTTCTTTCTCTGAAAGCACAGTGATCATGAATCTGAGTCTGAAGCCAAGCCATAGGAACATGCTGCAGAGAGTGTCCAAGACCCCCAAATGCAACCAACACCCAGCGCTTTGCAATAAATGCGCATTCAAGCCCGCTTCAAGAAGCAGTAGAAACGCAAGCACAACAGAGAGTGACTCTTGTTGCTGACCAATGGTTGCTGCCTTTGCAGGTTTATGATTGTGTGTTGCCTGAACAACTGACATGCTTCAGAGAACTTTTTAATGATGGGTGTTGGCACTTCACCATGGTGACCCCTGGTGCTCTCATTTGAGCCACTCCTTTCAGCCGATACTTAGACTAATGGTGATGAACATCTTGGCAACCTGCTTTGCCAGATCTGAAGGGGACCTGACCGCTTGTATGTATGTCTGACATGCCCTAAAGCTCTTGTCCCCAGAGGCCTCTCTCTGGTTTCCAGGGAGCGCAAAACCTGCAGGTTCATGCTTCAAAGCATGTAAAGCAAGCAGACGACTGACTGAAACACACAAATACTACTAAGAGCAGCTTGTGGAGGCTACATATTACAAGGAAATTGCAAACAACACTACTTTGGGAGAGGTGGATGAATCCAACACAGCAATAGAGAGAATCCCTGCACTGCACTGCACCACACTGCATCGCGTCGCACCGCAACCTTGATATTCACATAAAGTTGCAAATCATGACACCATGAATGACACTGTCACAGGCACTGCCATACAGTCACAGGCCTGCAGCAGGGTTTAAAGGTGGAGGCAAGCCCCTCACCTCCAATCGCGACGGCACCACTGGCCAAAGGAGCCTTCAAACACCTGCAGTAGATGTGGGCAGTGGTTTTGGGCCCTCAAGGCCCTCACGGGCTTCAACAGCAGCATACTTTGTTGCCCAACACGCCATGACAAAGAGCCACAACAGTTGACCAGCCACAACCTGGTGACATGAAACTTAACAGATGTCATCAAAGATTTTTGTAATATACAGCAAACATGCCTCTCTCCAGGGCAGCCTCAGCCCTAGATCTTGGGAGAGTTCCTGCATCATGGGTGACTGACTGTTGACTCTGACTGTGCCACCTGTGGGTTTCTGCCCCTCCGTTTCGTCTCTGGTGCATACCGATGGACAGCATCAAGATGTGTTGCACCACTTTTCGACATCTTTCGGCGTGCATTTACAACTCTGAAAATTAACAGGCTTCGGGAGCTGGACTGACATCCTATCAGCTCCACCAAAAAAGAAAAAGAAAAGGAGCTCTGGCACTAGACCATGTCAACCCTGATCACTGCCATCAAACAAGCTCAGTTTGACACAGGGTGCAGTTTTCCAAACATGACACACTGTCGATTGTTGCCAGCTGAGGTTTATTGATGGCTGGGCCATCGAGGTTGATCAAACATTGTAAAGGGGTTGTGGATGGTCATTGGCAGTTTATGTGTGGGTTTGAGTGCTTTTGAGTTGTGGCGAGTACTGGAAGATTGTGAATATTGTCGGTGGTTGCTGATGGTTGTGGAGCATTGTTGGTGGTTATGGAGGGCTGTGGAGGGCTGTGGATGAGTGTGGAGGGTTGTGGTGCCAAAGGGGCTGTTACCCAAAGGCAATTTCCGTGACCATGGGAAAAGCCGGGCGGGTGGGCCCTGATACCGAACCCTAAACTACGTCTGAAACCCTGGTGCAGTTGCCTCACTGCCTCACCTAGGGGCAGTGCACAGTGGATCTGCATCTATATACCACTGCACGGCGGGAGGCAGTAGGCAGTGGGCAGTGGGGAACTTTCAGTTCACTGCCTCACTGCTGAGTGTGGTGGACAGTGGGGACCCTTCAGTGCACTGCCTCACCGCGCAGTGGGGATCCTGATGTGCGGTGCGCTACCTCACTGTTGAGGGCGGTGGGCAGTGGGGATCCTTCTTTTCACTGCCTCATTGCTAGGGGTGGTGGGCAGCGCGGATCCCTTAGTTCACGTTCTCACTGTTGAGGGCAGTGGGGAGCGGAACTCTTGCAGTATTCGCGCCACTGCATGCAGGAGGGGCAATAGGCAGTGGGATCCTTTAGTTCACAGCCACACTACTGAGGGCGGCGGGTAGTGGGGATCCTACAGTACTCTGCCCCATTGCAAGGGGCAACGGGGGCAGTGGGCAGTGGGAATCCTTTAGTACACTGCCTCACTGCAAAGGAGCAGTGGGCATTCGGACTCCTTCAACACGCTGCCGCACTATCGGGAGCAGTGGGCAATGGGTATCTTATAGTACATTGTTGCACTGTAGGGGGCAGCAGGCAGTGGGGATCCTTTTGTGCACTGCCACTACTACTAGGGGGCAGTGGGCAGTGGGAATCCTTTGGTGTACTAACACAATGCAGGAGGCGGTGGGTTTTGTGCACCGCCGCACTACTAGAGAGTAGTGGGCGACGGGACTCTGTCAGCACACTGCCGCAGTGCAGGGGGTAGGGGGTAGGGGGTATCTTGCAGCACACTGCCCCACTGCATTCTGCAATGGGTAGTGGGCAGTGTAAATCCTTCAATACACAACCTCACTACAAGAATGGGATACCTTCAGTATATTGTTGCACTACAGGGTGTGGTGGGTAGGGTGAATCCTTCACTACAATGCCGCACTGCAAGGGGCACTGAGCAGTGGAAACCCTCCAGTACATGATCTCACTACACGGGGCAATGGGCAGCGTACATTGTTTAGTACACTACCACACTACTGCGTGAGTGGGCAGGGTAGATCCTTCAGACACCCGCAATGCAAGGGCAGTGGGTAGTGGGACTCCTATAGTAGGCCGCCTTAGTGCATTGCACAACGGGCAATGTAAATCTTTCAGTACATTGGGACTCATGCAGCACACTGCCACGGTGCAAGGGGTAGTGGGCAGTGGGACTCCTTGGTGACTCTGCCGCACTGCAGGGGACACGGAGCAGTAGGTAGTGGGACTCCATCACTACATTGCCACACTGCAAGAGGCAATGGGCAGTAGGACTCTTGCTAGACACAACCGAACTATAGCGGGCAATGGGCAGTGCAAATCTTTTAGTGTAAATCTTTAGTACATTGCCATACTGCAGTGGGCAGTGGGCAGTGCCAAACCTTGAGCACACTCCCACACTGTAGGGGACAGTGGGCAGTGGGACTCCGTTAGTACACCGCCACACTACCAAGGGTAGTGGGCAATGGGACTCTATTAGTACGATGCCTCATTGCAAGGGCAGTGGGCAGTAGGACTCCATGAATACACCGCCACACTACAAGGGGCAGTGGACATCGGGACTCCTTTAGGACACTACTGCACTACACTGCACATCCCTTCGGTAAACTACCCCACTATCAAGGGCAATGGGCAATGGGACTTTATCGGTACATTGCCACACTGCAGGGGATAGTGGTTAGCGGGACTCTATCACTACACCGCCCCGCAAGGGGTGGTGGGCAATGGGACTCTATCAATACAGTGCCTCACTGCAGGGGGCATGCAGGGGGCAGTGGGCATGCAGGGGGCAGTGGGCAATGGGACTCCTTTAGGACACTACCGCATTGCACTGGGGAGTGGGTAGTGGGACTCCTTCTGTACAATGCCGCATTGTATTGAGCACGGAGAATGTAGCGAGCACGGGGCAGTGGGAGTCATACACTACACTGCCTCATTACATTGGGCACTGGGTAGTGTAAATCTTTTAGTACACGACCGCTCAACACAGGGCAGGGAGTAGGGGCAGGGAGTAGGGGCAGTGCCAATCCTCCAACACACCAACAGCACATAGCCATGGTACTTCATCAGTACACCACCCCGCTGTATGGGGCAATGGGCAGTAGGACTCAAGCGGTACAATGCCACATTTTAAGGGGCAGTGGGCAGTGGGACCGCTTCTCGATATGCCTCTCGATAGTGCCACACCACAAGGGCAGTGGGCAGCGGAACTCCCCAACGACACAGCCGCACTGCAGTGGGCAGTGGGTAGTGTAAACCTTTTAGTACACCGCCGCACTACAGGGACCAATGAGCAATGAGCCGTGCCAATCCTTCAAAACAATGCCACCGTGCACCGGGCAATGGGCAGTGGGACTCCGGTACACTGCCCCACTGCATGGGGCAGTGGTCAGTGGGATACCTTTTGTATACTTGTATACTGCCACGTTGCACGGAGGCGGTGGGCAGTGGGACTCCTCTAGGACACAGCCGCACTATAGGAGGCAGCGAGCAGTGGGACTCCACCGGTACACTGCTGCATGCATGTAGGGGGTAGCGGGCAGTGGGACTCCTTCAAAACACTGCGGCACTACAAGGGGTAGTGGCTGCTAGAACTCCTCTAGGACACTGCCACACTGCAGTGCAGTGTGCAATGGGCAGTGTAAACCTTTCAGTACACTGCCACACTGCAGCGTGCCGTGGTTGTGGAGGGTTGTGGATGGGTGTGGATGAGTGTGGAGCGTTGTTGATAGTTGTGGAGGTTGTGGAGGGCTGTGGATGTGTGTGGAGCGTTGTGGAGCATGATGGATGACCTTGCCGCAGCCATCACTCGACCGTCATCAGCCTGTTGTTATAGCTGGGAAAAAGCTCCCCAGTATGCCGTTCCGAGGGAAAAAAGCACTGTCAGAGGTGCAAAAACGAACCTCACGTCTGACGCGCCGAGAGTTGGATGGCACTGATCACAGGGACCCATGCAGCATTTCCAGTGCGCAAAGGATATTGTACAAAGCCAACGCCAACATGCGGGCCCAGATGTGCACCTTTGCACACGCGCTCATGCCTGCAGGTGCAGGGACATACGTCTGTGAGGCTGTGCATGCAGTGTGCATATGCAATATTATACAGTGTATATACTATATTGCCTGCATATGCACATCTACCTTCAACAATCAGATGGAGCATTCCCAGTGGTGGGGACTGATGTTGTTGGAAGGGCGTGGCAGTGACAAACTGCGAGCGCCGAGTGGGGCATATCTTCTGAGTGGCTGGTGCACACAAAGCAACTCAGAATGCGGCTCTGAAGCGAATTGGCAATCTCATTGGGGCTGGGGTCACGATTCCCTGAAAGCAAGAATCACAGAGTGCCAGGGCTGAGGTTTTCCATGGGTCACAGAGGGACTACTACTTACACCATTGTGCAGCATCCTGCCACTTACTGACTTAGGGTCCCACCTTGTACCGCGCCTGGAAACAGCCATCCAAATCAGTGACTGAAGAGCATTATCCCCCACCGATGCAGATAGAGTTTCACAGGGCCTGGGATTTCCAGATTACCCAACGGTGGTAAGCTATGACAGGCCTATCATGGGTTGGTGAGGGGTATTTCTGGGTTGGGGAAGGGTAGTCACTTGGCAGGAAGAACATTGCTTTGCGGGGGGGGGGGGGGGGAGGATGGCACGGAAGCCCATTTGCCCAACCCCCCCCCCCCTCCTTGGTCGCTGTGCTGGGAGGGGGGGGTTTGGGCCGGGGGTGCCCTACCTGCCATGCCATGGGGGGGGGGGGGGACCCCAAAATATATGGCTCAAAATGATCCCCACGTCGCGCTGATCATTTTGACTGCACATATGTGGGGGGGGGGGGGGGATTTTGGTGGAAGAAGCTTTTCGGTCCAAAATTTGTGTTCTGGCGCCTTTGGCGGCAACATCCGTCCTTACACAAAACAACGGGCCCAGCACGGAAGCCCATTTCTGGAACCCCCCTCCTCCTTCAGCGGGCGTCTGTGCCACCCCCCCCCCCCCCCCGCAGAGCAATGTTCGATTCGCCCTCATGGTGCATGTGCTCTTTGCTTACTCAGTTGAGTTCAGGCTGGTGGCTGCAGCAGAGGCACAGGTTGGGAAAGGATTGGTGTAGCATCAGGGTGTAGGAAGCACATACTCAAAGCGGCTTTGCTCCTCGTCCTCCTCCCATTGATGAATGCAGGCGCTTGTCACAGGATCTTCAAGATCCATTCTCCGAAAGAAGCATGGGCTCAGTACAATGACTAGTGCAAGAGCGCTCGGCACAAGGGATAGAAAGAACCACCACGTGCCATAATGCCTGTGCATACAGCATGTGCATGTGCATGTGTGTGTGTGTGTGCGCGCGCGCACGCACCTGTGCATGTGCTCTATACCATTAACAAGGGCATGTGGCTTTTATTGTCCTGGACGCTCTCGGGTCAGGGAGAGGCCGGTGGGATAGGGTTAGGGGTTTATGCTATTAACGAGAGCATGTGGCTTATGTTGTCTTGGACACTCAGGGCCCGTGGGATAGTGTTAGGGGTTAGACTAAGCCTTCGCCCCTCGGACTGCCCCCCCCCCCCCCCTTGGTGACCCGGCGTGACGGAAGGATATACTATTAATGAGGGCATGTGGCTTTTATTGTCCTCGACGCTCTTGGGTCAGGGGAGGGCCTGTGGGAAAGCATGGCTCGATTGTGGAAATAAGAGTAACCCTTTTAAAACCCTTTTTTCCAAAAAACAAAGGCGGGGGAACACAAGAACCACCCAACAACCGCCATTGCTACTGGAGGAGGTGAAGCACATAGCCCCCACGGAAATTTTGGGTACCTCCGGCACAGGTAAAGCAATGGAGCCGTGGCATGAAGGGTGGTTTTTATACTCATTGCCAGCCGATGGCGGAAATAACGTGGAGTACACTCATCATGACCGCAAACAAAAAATGCAATTTGCCCTTTGGCGTTTGGCAAGCGGTATCAAAATGACTATATTGCTGCCCACGCCACCGGCTACGAAGCTCAAGCCAGCGATACCATTTGAGTCCGGTCACCTCGGGCCAACTACATTCTTCGCATGCAACCATAATGGCGTGGGGCCAACTACAAGAAGTCCGCAAACACACGCTTGTGGATCAAATCAGACTTTGTGTCTGATGCCTTCGGCTTTGCATGCGGATTCGTGTTCCGCGCACAAGCATCACGGATATCCTTCGCAAGCAACTCTTCCAGCTCTCGAATAAATCGTTGGTCGTTCACCAACCGACCCTCTGCGCCCTTTGGGTACGCGGATGAACACGTATGGACGGGCATCATCACTTGTGGGGGGCTTAGAAGAGGAAGTGGACGGGAGGGTTTGTGGGGGGGCCTTAACATTGCCCTTCACCGATTTCCCATCTTGGGGCATGTCCTCGGAGTTGGAGGCCGGGAAGGCAGGAGATTCTCCAACTGTTGGCTCCGAGGAGGAGGCAGCAATGTTGCCCTCGGGTTCCAAAAGAGGATCCTCTTCATCAAAAAGGAGGGGGGAAGTAGATGGGGGCGGGGACTCAGGGTTGGAGGCTGGGGCAGGAGGAGATTCTCCAAGCTCCCAGAAAATCACCTCCCCCTCCCACCCATTCTCCGGGATGGTGCCGGGGACTTGGGCGGAGCGATCTGCATTGATGATGAGCATTGCTTCCTTGATGAATGATGAATCCTTTCGGCAAAGGTGTAACATCAACTTCATCCAGGCCTCCCCTTTGGCCAGCCACCTCATCACAAAGATGCAGCGATTGATAGCCACATGACCAACCATCCTCTTGAAAACCCAAAGCCCGAGCATGTGCGGCAACACCCTTTGACTAGAGGCGTTTCAACGTTGGCCGGACCAAGGAATTACCACAAAGTGGCTCCCAAATGTGGACTTTGAAGGCCCATACTGGGACTTTGCAGTCGATGGCACAAAGAAACCAATGGAGCCCTTCGTGATCGTCACTATTAACAATAAATATGTGGCGGCGCCTCCAAGCCAAACCAACGGTTGTATGGTTGATGCCCTTACTGTCTTCATACTTCCTCATAATTTTTAGGCAGGACGCAATGTATGTCACTGCCATAGTCCATGCCCGTGGCTCCTTGACCTCATTGTGGTACAACTTGTCGTGAAGCCACGCAAGAATGTCCTTGTCGCTCAACCAATCTCCCACAACAGGAGGCTTGGTTTCATCGACGGGCGCCTGGCGGGTGGCCATCCGTGCTGGAGCCACTGGGATAGCAGTATCCTCCTCCTCACAAATGCCGGCGTCCGACGCTTTGGCTACGTCGGAGGGAGTGGCAAGGACAGGCACCACAGCATCTTGCTCTGGAGTGGCGGCATTTGACAGCTCGCTCACCCTACCAGCTGGTACCAATGCCTCGTATGAGTCCACCTCATCCCCAACAGGGCCGGGGGGCAAGGTTGTTTGCAGGAGGGAATCCACGTCAACCTCTGTTTTCCACTTGCGGTACAACCACGCATCCTCATCAGGAAGGATGCGGCCTCGCATCGGGCACTCCACTGTGGTCAAGCAAACACCACAGCCTTCCACCACCTGTGCAACACACAAGCCTCGGCCCGTTGCAAGAGAAATAGAAGCAAAGCCAATATAAAATGGGCATGTGTGGCACGGCCCCCTCTACAAAGCAAAGGGGGGCACAACACCCCAACCTTAATGGTGCGATGAGCCATCACCCGCCGGCCAACACGCTCAAGGCACCGTAGGGTCCCCGTGCAAGGACAAAAAGCAGAAGTGCCTAATTCTAGACCCCAACTTAGAGCGAGGGGGGAAATCACAAGTGGCCCAAAGAGGGCGGAAATGCTGCCTCACCCCTGCCTTCTCGGGGGCCCAAAACAGGGCGGAAATGCTACGCCACCCCTGCATTCTCGGAGTTCCCCAACGCCAAGCGCGGGGAGCACAAAATCAGAGGTGGTCCCCACAAAGGGGAACAAAATCAGAAGTGGCTGCCTCACCCCTACCTTCTTGGGGCCGCAAAAGAGGGCGGAAATGCTATGTCACCCCTGCCTTCTCGGGGGCCCAAAAGAGGGCGGAAATGCTATGCCACTCCTGCATTCTCGGGGATCCCCAACGCCAAGCGCGGGGAGCAAAAAAACAGAAGTGGTCCCCAACAAAGGGGAACAAAAGCAGAAGTGGTTGCCTCACCCCTGCCTTCTTGGGGGTGAAAATGTAAGTAGTGTACAAAAAAATTGTCTAGTCGTGTAATTTTTTTTACGGTAAATGCGTGTAATTTTTTTTGTGGTAAGTCGTGTGAATTATAAAAGAAATTGAAAAATTGAAAGAAATGCAACCGTTGCAATACATGCGCAATATGTACGGCTGCCGGTTCCTTACGCCACCCCATGGCGACCTTAACGAGGGGACGCCGAGTCCACAAAGCACATAGTAATCTGCGTGGCCACCCATTAGTTGGGGCTCCGGGAATATAAGATAGCTTCACATGGTGTCATCAAAGGGGAACAAATTAAAAAATGGCTACCTCACCCCTGCCTTCTCGAAGGCCCAGAAGAGGGCGAAAATGCTGGACGTGGATTGCGAGTCCCTAACCCCAACTCAAGGGGCCACGCAAAAAAGCGTGGATTGGGAGTCCCTAACCCCAACTCTACGGGCCACACAACAAAGCGTGGATTGAGAGTCCCTAACCCCAACTCAAGGCGCCACACAACAAAGCATGGATTGAGAGTCCCTAACCCCAACTCTACGGGCCACACAACAAAGCGTGGATTGAGAGTCCCTAACCCCAACTCAAGGCGCCACACAACAAAGCATGGATTGAGAGTCCCTAACCCCAACTCAGGGGGCCACGCAACAAAGCGTGGATTGAGAATCCATAACCCCAACTCTAGGGGCTACGCAACAAAGCCCGGATTGAGAGTAACCCCAACTGAAGGGCGACACGACAAGGCGTGGATTGAGAGTAGCCCCAACTCAAGGGGCCACACAACAAAGCGTGGATTGAGAGTCCCTAACCCCAACTCAAGGCGCCACACAACAAAGCGTGGGTTGAGAGTCCCTAACCCCAACTCAAGGGGCCACACAACAAAGCGTGGCTTGAGAGTCCCTAACCCAAACTCAAGGGGCCACGCAACAAAGCGTGGATTGAGAATCCATAACCCCAACTCAAGGGGCCACGCAACAAAGTGTGGATTGAGAGTAACCCCAAATCAAGGGGCCACACAACATAGCGTGGGTTGAGAGTCCCTAACCCCAACTCAAGGGGCCACACTAAACGACGCGTGGATTCAGAGTCCCTAACCCCCACACAAGGGGCCAGACAACAAAGCGTGGATTGAGAGTCCCTAACCCCAACTCAATGGGCCCACGCAACAAAGCGTGGGTTGAGAGTCCCTAACCACAACCCAAGGGGCCACGCAACATAACGTAAATTATGAGTCCCTAACCCCAACTCAAGGGGCCACGCAACAAAGCGTGGATGGAGAATCCCTAACCCCAACTCAAGGGGCCACGCACCATAGCGTGGATTGAGAGTCCCTAACCCCAACTCAATGGGCCCACGCAACAAAGCGTGGGTTGAGAGTCCCTAACCACAACCCAAGGGGCCACGCAACATAACGTAAATTATGAGTCCCTAACCCCAACTCAAGGAGCCACGCACCATAGCGTGGATTGAGAGTCCCTAACCCCAACTCAAGGGGCCACACAACAAAGCGTGGATTGAGAATCCCTAACCCCAACTCAAGGCGCCACGCAACAAAGCGTGGATTGCAAGTCCCTAACCCCAACTCAAGGGGCCACGCAACAAAGCGTGGATTGAGAATCCATAACCCCAATTCAAGGGTCCACACAACAAAGCGTGCATTGTGAGTCCCTAACCCCAACTCAAGGGGCCACGCAACAAAGCGTGGATTGAGAGTCCCTAACCCCAACTCAAGGGGCCACGCAACATAGCGTGCATTGTGAGTCCCTAACCCAAAGTCAAGGGGCCCACGCAACAAAGCATGGGTTGAGAGTCCCTAACCACAACTCAAGGGGCCACGCAACATAGCGTGGATTGTGAGTCCCTAACCCCAACTCAAGGGGCCACGCAACGAAGCGTGGATTGAGAGTCCCTAACCCCAACTCAAGGGGCCACGCAACATAGCGTGGATTGCAAGCCCCTAACACCAAATCTAGGGGCGACAAGACAAAACGTGGATTGAGAGTCCCTAACCCCAACTCAAGGCGCCATACAACAAAGCGTGGATTGCAAGTCCCTAATCCCAACTCAAGGGCCACGCAACAAAGCGTGGATTGAGAATCCATAACCCCAACTCTAGGGGCCATGCAACAAAGCATGGATTGAGAGTCCCTAACCCCAACTCAAGAGGCCACGCAACACAGCGTGGATTGTGAGTCCCTAACCCCAACTCAAGGGGCCACGCAACATAGCGTGGATTGTGCGTCCCTAACTCCAACTCAAGGGGCCACGCAAGATAGCGTGGATTGTGAGTCCCTAACCCCAACTCAAGGGGCCACGCAACATAGCGTGGATTGAGAGTCCCTAACCCCAACTCAAGGGGCCACACAACAAAGCGTGGATTGAGAGTCCCTAACCCCAACTGAAGGGGCGACACGACACAGCGTGGATTGTGAGTCCCTAACCCCAACTCTAGGGGCCACACAACAAAGCATGGATTGAGAGTCCCTAACCCCAACTCTACGGGCCACGCAACACAGCGTGGATTGTGAGTCCCTAACCCCAACTCAAGGGGCCACGCAACATAGCGTGGATTGAGAGTTCCTAACCCCAACTCAAGGGGCCACACAACAAAGCGTGGATTGAGAGTCCCTAACCCCAACTCAAGGGGCGACACAACAAAGCGTGGATTGCAAGTCCCTAATCCCAACTCAAGGGGCCACACAACATAGCGTGGATTGTGAGTCCCTAACCCCAACTCGAAGGCCGCGCAACAAAGCGTGGATTGAGAGTCCCTGACCCCAACTCAAGGGGCCACGCAACATAGCGTGGATTGCAAGCCCCTAACACCGATTCTAGGGGCGACACGACAAAACGTGGATTGAGTCCCTAACCCCAACTCAAGGGACCACGCAACATAGCGTGGATTGTGAGTCCCTAACCCCAACTCAAGGGGCCACGCAACATAGCGTGGATTGTGAGTCCCTAACCCCAACTCAAGGGGCCACGCAACATAGCGTGGATTGAGAGTCCCTAACCCCAACTCAAGGCGCCACACAACAAAGCGTAGATTGCAAGCCCCTAACACCATCTCTAGGGGCGACACGACAAAGCGTGGATTGAGAGTCCCTAACCCCAACTCTAGGGGCCATGCAACAAAGCATGGATTGAGAGTCCCTAACCCCAACTCTACGGGCCACGCAACACAACGTGGATTGTGAGTCCCTAACCCCAACTCAAGGGGCCACGCAACATAGCGTGGATTGTGAGTCCCTAACCCCAACTCAAGGGGCCACGCAACATAGCGTGGATTGTGAATCCCTAACACCAACTCAAGGGGCCACGCAACATAGCGTGGATTGAGAGTCCCTAACCCCAACTCAAGGGGCCACACAACAAAGCGTGGATTGAGAGTCCCTAACCCCAACTCAACGGGCGACACAACAAAGCGTGGATTGCAAGTCCCTAATCCCAACTCAAGGGGTCACACAACAAAGCGTGGATTGTCAGTCCCTAACCCCAACTCAAGGGGCGACACAACATAGCTTGGATTGTGAGTCCCTAACCCCAATTCAAGGCGCCACACAACATAGCTTGGATTGGGAGTCCCTAACCCCAACTCAAGGGGCCACACAACAAAGTGTGGATTGAGAGTCGCTAACCCCAACTCAAGGGGCCACACAACATAACGTAAATTATGAGTCCCTAATGCCAACTCAAGGGGCCACACAACAAAGCGTGGATTGAGAGTCCCTAACCCCAACTCAAGGCGCCACACAACAAAGCGTGGATTGCAACTCCCTAATCCCAACTCAAGGGGCCACGCAACAAAGCGTGGATTGAGAATCCATAACCCCAATTCAAGGGGCCACACAACATAGCTTGGATTGGGAGTCCCTAACCCCAACTCAAGGGGCCACACAACAAAGTGTGGATTGAGAGTCCCTAACCCCAACTCTACGGGCCACGGAACAAAGCGTGGATTGGGAGTCCCTAACCCCAACTCAAGGCGCCACACAACAAAGCGTGGATTGAGGGTCCCAAACCCCAACTCAAGGGGCCACACCCGAAAGCGTGGATTGAGAGTCCCTAACCCCGACTCAAGGGGCCACACAACAAAGCGTGGATTGAGAATCCACAACCCCAACTAAAGGCGCCACCCAACAAAGTGTGGATTGAGAGTCCCTAACCTCAACTCAAGGTGCCACACAACAAAGCGTGGATTGCAAGTCCCTAACACCAACTCTAGGGGCGACACGACAAAGCGTGGATTGAGAGTCCCTAACCCCAACTCAAGGCGCCACACAACAAAGCATGGATTGAGAGTCCCTAACCCCAACTCTACGGGCCACGGAACAAAGCGTGGATTGAGAGTCCCTAACCCCAACTCTACGGGCCACACAACAAAGCGTGGATTGAGGGTCCCTAACCCCAACTCAAGGGGCCACGCAACAAAGCGTGGATTGAGAGTCCCTAACCCCAACTCAAGGGGCGACACAACAAAGCGTGGATTGAGAATCCACAACCCCAACTCAAGGCGCCACACAACAAAGTGTGGATTGAGAGTCCCTAACCCCAACTCTACGGGCCACGGAACAAAGCGTGGATTGAGAGTCCCTAACCCCAACTCTACGGGCCACACAACAAAGCGTGGATTGAGGGTCCCTAACCCCAACTCAAGGGGCCACGCAACAAAGCGTGGATTGCAAGTCCCTAACACCAACTCTAGGGGCGACACGACAAAGCGTGGATTGGGAGTCCCTAACCCCCAGGGGCCACACGGCATAGCTTGGATTGGGAGTCCCTAACCCCAACTCAAGGGGCCACACAACAAAGTGTGGATTGAGAGTCCCTAACCCCAACTCTACGGGCCACGGAACAAAGCGTGGATTGAGAGTCCCTAACCCCAACTCAAGGCGCCCCAGAACAAAGCGTGGATTGAGAATCCATAACCCCAACTCAAGGCGCAACACAACAAAGTGTGGATTGAGAGTCCCTAACCCCAACTCTACGGGCCACGGAACAAAGCGTGGATTGAGAGTCCCTAACCCCAACTCAAGGCGCCACACAACAAAGCGTGGATTGAGGTTCCCCAACCCCAACTCAAGGGGCCACGCAACAAAGCGTGGATTGCAAGTCCCTAACACCAACTCTAGGGGCGACACGACAAAGCGTGGATTGAGAGTCTTGAACCCCAACTCAAGGGGCCACACAACACAGCGTGGATTGTGAGTCCCTAACCCCAACTCAAGGGGCCACAAAACACGGCGTGGATTGTGAGTCCCTAACCCCAACTCAAGGGGCCACACAACAAAGCGTGCATTGTGAGTCCCTAACCCCAACTCAAGGGGCCACGCAACAAAGCGTGCATTGTGAGTCCCTAACCCCAACTCAAGGAGCCACACAACAAAGCGTGGATTGCCAGACCCTAACCCCAACTCAAGGGGCCACACAACAAAGCGTGGATTGTGACTCCCTAACCCCAACTCAAGGGGCCACGCAACATAGCGTGGATTGTGAGTCCCTAACCCCAACTCAAGGGGCCACACAACAAAGCGTGGATTGAGAGTCCCTAACCCCAACTCAAGGGGCCACACAACAAAGCGTGGATTGAGAGTCCCTAACCCCAACTCAAGGGGCGGCAACATAGCGTGGATTGCAAGTCCCTAACACCAACTCTAGCGGCGACACGACAAAGCGTGGATTGAGAGTCCCTAACCCCAACTCTAGGGGCCATGCAACAAAGCATGGATTTAGAGACTCTAACCCCAACTCTACGGGCCACGCAACACAACGTGGATTGTGAGTCCCTAACCCCAACTCAAGGGGCCACACAACACAGCGTGGATTGTGAGTCCCTAACCCCAACTCAAGGGGCCACACAACAAAGCGTGGATTGAGAGTCCCTAACCCCAACTCAAGGGGCCACACAACATAGCTTGGATTGGGAGTCCCTAACCCCAACTCTAGGGGCCACACAACATAGCTTGGATTGGGAGTCCCTAACCCCAACTCAAGGGGCCACACAACAAAGTGTGGATTGAGAGTCCCTAACCCCAACTCTACGGGCCACACAACATAACGTAAATTATGAGTCCCTAATGCCAACTCAAGGGGCCACACAACAAAGCGTGGATTGAGAGTCCCTAACCCCAACTCAAGGTGCAACACAACAAAGCGTGGATTGCAAGTCCCTAATCCCAACTCAAGGGGCCACACAACAAAGCGTGGATTGAGAATCCATAACCCCAACTCAAGGGGCCACACAACATAGCTTGGATTGGGAGTCCCTAACCCCAACTCAAGGGGCCACACAACAAAGTGTGGATTGAGAGTCCCTAACCCCAACTCTACGGGCCACGGAACAAAGCGTGGATTGGGAGTCCCTAACCCCAACTCTACGGGCCACGGAACAAAGCGTGGATTGGGAGTCCCTAACCCCAACTCAAGGCGCCACACAACAAAGCGTGGATTGAGAGTCCCTAACCCCAACTCAAGGGGCGACACAACAAAGCGTGGATTGAGAATCCATAACCCCAACTAAAGGCGCCACGCAAGAAAGCGTGGATTGCAAGTCCCTAACACCAACTCTAGGGGCCACACGACAAGGCGTGGATTGAGAGTCCTGAACCCCAACTCAAGGGGCCACACAACAAAGCGTGGATTGAGAGTCCCTAACCCCAACTCTACGGGCCACGGAACAAAGCGTGGATTGGGAGTCCCAAACCTGAACTCAAGGCGCCACACAACAAAGTGTGGATTGAGAGTCCCTAACCCCAACTCAAGGGGCCACACAACAAAGTGTGGATTGAGAGTCCCTAACCCCAACTCTACGGGCCACGGAGCAAAGCGTGGATTGAGGGTCCCTAACCCCAACTCAAGGGGCCACACCCCAAAGCGTGGATTGAGAGTCCCTAACTTGAACTCAAGGGGCGACACAACAAAGCGTGGATTGAGAATCCATAACCCCAACTAAAGGCGCCACGCAAGAAAGCGTGGATTGCAAATCCCTAACACCAACCCTAGGGGCCACACGACAAAGCGTGGATTGAGAGTCCTGAACCCCAACTCAAGGGGCCACACAACAAAGCGTGGATTGAGAGTCCCTAACCCCAACTCAAGGGGCCACATAACACAGCGTGGATTGTGAGTCCCTAACCCCAACTCAAGGGGCCGCGCAACAAAGCGTGCATTGTGAGTCCCTAACCCCAACTCAAGGCGCCACAGAACAAAGCGTGGATTGCCAGACCCTAACCCCAACTCAAGGGGCCACACAATAAAGCGTGGATTGAGAGTCCCTAACCCCAACTCAAGGGGCCACACAACAAAGCGTGGATTCAGAGTCCCTAACCCCAACTCAAGGCGCCACACAACAAAGCGTGGATTGAGAGTCCCTAACCCCAACTCAAGGGGCCACACAACAAAGCGTGGATTCAAAGTCCCTAACCCCAACTCAAGGCGCCACACAACAAAGTGTGGATTGAGAGTCCCTAACCCCAACTCTAGGGGCCACACAACATAACGTAAATTTTGAGTCCCTAATGCCAACTCAAGGGGCCACACAACAAAGCGTGGACTGAGAGTCCCTAACCCCAACTCAAGGCGCCACACAACAAAGCGTGGATTGCAAGTCCCTAATCCCAACTCAAGAGGACACGCAACAAAGCGTGGATTGAGAATCCCTAACCCCAACTCAAGGGGCCACACAACATAACTTGGATTGTGCGTCCCTAACCCCAACTCAAGGGGCCACGCAACAAAGCGTGCATTGTGAGTCCCCAACCCCAACTCAAGGGGCCACAGAGCAAAGCGTGGATTGAGAGTCCCTAACCCCAACTCTACGGGCCACACAACAAAGCGTGGATTGAGAGTCCCTAACCCCAACTCAAGGGGCCACACAACAAAGCGTGGATTGAGGGTCCCTAACCCCAACTCAAGGGGCCACACCCCAAAGCGTGCATTGTGAGTCCCTAACCCCAACTCAAGGGGCGACACAACAAAGCGTGGATTGAGAATCCATAACCCCAACTAAAGGCGCCACGCAAGAAAGCGTGGATTGCAAGTCCCTAACACCAACTCTAGGGGCGACACGACAAAGCGTGGATTGAGAGTCCTGAACCCCAACTCAAGGGGCCACACAACACAGCGTGGATTGTGAGTCCCTAACCCCAACTCAAGGGGCCACACAACACAGCGTGGATTGTGAGTCTCTAACCGCAACTCAAGCGGCCACGCAACAAAGCGTGCATTGTGAGTCCGTAACCCCAACTGTACGGGCCACGCAACACAGCGTGGATTGCAAACCCCTAACACCAACTCTACGGGCGACACAACAAAGCGTGGATTCAGAGTCCCTAACCCCAACTCAAGGGGCCACACAACAAAGCGTGGATTGAGAGTCCCTAACCCCAACTCAAGGGGCCACAGAACAAAGCGTGGATTCAGAGTCCCTAACCCCAACTCAAGGCGCCACACAACAAAGTGTGGATTGAGAGTCCCTAACCCCAACTCTAGGGACCACACAACGTAACCTAAATTAAGAGTCCCTAACGCCAACTCAAGGGGCCACACAACAAAGCGTGGATTGTAAGTCCCTAATCCCAACTCTACGGGCCACGCAACAAAGCGCGGATTGAGGATCCATAACCCCAACTCAAGGGGCCACACAACATAGCGTGGATTGTGAGTCCCTAACCCCAACTCAAGGCGCCACACAACAAAGCGTGCATTGTGAGTCCCTAACCCCAACTCAAGGGGCCACACAACAAAGCGTGGATTGGGAGTCCCTAACCCCAACTCAAGGGGCCACGCAACATAGCGTGGATTGCAAGTCCCTAACACCAACTCTAGCGGCGACACGACAAAGCGTGGATTGAGAGTCCCTAACCCCAAGTCTAGGGGCCATGCAACAAAGCATGGATTGAGAGTCCCTAACCCCAACTCTACGGGCCACGCAACAAAGCGTGGATTGTGAGTCCCTAACCCCAACTCAAGGGGCCACACAACACAGCGTGGATTGAGAGTCCCTAACCCCAACTCAAGGGGCCACACAACATAGCTTGGATTGTGAGTCCCTAACCCCAACTCAAGGCGCCACACAACATAGCTTGGATTGGGAGTCCCTAACCCCAACTCAAGGGGCCACACAACAAAGTGTGGATTGAGAGTCCCTAACCCCAACTCTAGGGGCCACACAACAGAACGTAAATTATGAGTCCCTAACGCCAACTCAAGGGGCCACACAACAAAGCGTGGATTGAGAGTCCCTAACCCCAACTCAAGGCGCCACACAACAAAGCGTGGATTGCAAGTCCCTAATCCCAACTCAAGAGGCCACACAACAAAGCGTGGATTGAGAATCCCTAACCCCAACTCAAGGGGCAACACAACATAGCTTGGATTGTGAGTCCCTAACCCCAACTCAAGGGGCAACACAACATAGCTTGGATTGGGAGTCCCTAACCCCAACTCAAGGGGCCACACAACAAAGTGTGGATTGAGAGACCCTAACCCCAACTCTACGGGCCACGCAGCAAAGCGTGGATTGGGAGTCCCTAACCCCAACTCAAGGCGCCACACAACAAAGCGTGGATTGAGGGTCCCTAACCCCAACTCAAGGGGCGACACAACAAAGCGTGGATTGAGAATCCATAACCCCAACTAAAGGCGCCACGCAACAAAGCGTGGATTGCAAGTCCCTAACACCAACTCTAGGGGCGACGGGACAAAGCGTGGATTGAGAGTCCTGAACCCCACTTCAAGGGGCCACACAACACAGCGTGGATTGTGAGTCCCTAACCCCCACTCCAGGGGCCACGCAACAAAGCGTGCATTGTGAGTCCCTAACCCCAAATCAAGGGGCCACAGAACAAAGCATGGATTGCCAGACCCTAACCCCAACTCAAGGGGCCACACAACAAAGCGTGGATTGAGAGTCCCTAACCCCAACTGTAGGGGCGACACAACAAAGCGTGGATTGAGAGTCCCTAACCCCAACTCAAGGAGCCAGGCAACAAAGCGTGGATGGAGAGTAACCCCAACTCAAGGTGCCACGTAACAAGGCGTGGGTTGAGAGTCCCTAACCTCAACTCAAGGGGCTACACAACAAAGCATGGATTAAGAGCCCCTAACCCCAACTCAAGGCGCCACACAACAAACCATGGATTGAGAGTCCCTATCCCCAACTCAAGGCGCCACACAACAAGGCGTGGATTGAGAATCCATAACCCCGAATCAAGGGGCCACGCAATAAAGAGTGGGTTGAGAGTCCCTAACCCCAACTTAAGGCGCCAGGCAACAAAGCGTGGATTGAGAGTCCGTAACCCCCACACAAGGGGCCAGACAACAAAGCGTGGTTTGAGAGTCCCTAACCCAAACTCAATGGGCCAAACAACAAAGCGTGGATTGAGAATCCATAACCCCAACTAAAGGCGCCACGCAACAAAGCGTGGATTGAGAGTCCGTAACCCCCACACAAGGGGCCAGACAACAAAGCGTGGATTGAGAGTCCCTAACCCCAACTCAAGGGCCACACAACAAAGCGTGGATTGAGAGTCCCTAACCACAACTCAAGGGGCTACACAGCAAAGCGTGGATTGTGAGTCCCTAACCCCAACTCAAGGGGCCACATAGCAAAGCGTGGATTGAGAGTCCCTAACCCCAACTCAAAGGGCCGGCCCCCCAGCGTGGATTGAGAATCCCTATCCCCCACACAAGGGGCCACACAACAAAGCGTGGATTGAGAGTCCCTAACCCCAACTCAATGGGCCACACAACAAAGTGTGGATTGAGAGTCCCTAACCCCAACTCAAGGTGCCACACAGCAAAGCGTGGATTGAGAGTCCCTAACCCCAACTCAAAGGGCCACACCCCAAAGCGTGGATTGAGAGTCCCTAACCCCAGCTCAAGGGGCCACGCAACAAAGCCCGGATTGAGAGTCCCTAACCCCAACTCAAGGGGCCATGCAACAAAGCGTGAATTGAGAGTCCCCAACCTAATTGGATGAAAAAAAAATCTGGTTCCTTAACGACCGCCCTGCAAAGGGGGACAAAATCAGAAGTAGCTACCTCACCCTTGCCCTTCTTGGGGGCCAAAAGAGGCCGGAAGTGCTACGTCACCGCCGCATTCTTCAGGGTCCCAAGCGCGGCGAAAAAATCAGAAGTGGCCCACGGGTGGGCACATCGGCTACATGGATGCATTTTCAGTAAAATTGGTAATGGCTTCTTTGCGGTAAGGTCGTGTAGTTTTTTAATTTTTGCGGTAAATGTGTGTAAGAAAAAATTGTCACCTCGTGTATTTTTTTTGCGGCAAATTGTGTAATGTTTTTTTTTTGCGGTAAATGTGCGAAACAAAAAAAATCGTCACACGGTGTCAATTTTTTTTGCGTAAAAATGTGTACAAAAAAATTCCCTAGTCGTGTAATTTTTTTTTGCGGTAATGTGTGTGACGGGCTTACACGACTCACCACAAAAAAAAATTATAGAACTAGACGATTTTTTTGTTACACGTATTTATCGCAAAAAAAATACACGATTTACAACATACAATTCTGGGGGGCCAAAAGAGGGCGGAAATACTACGTCACCCCTGCGTTCTCGGGGGCCCAAAACAGGGCGGAAATGCTACGCCACCCCTGCATTCTCGGGGATTCCCAACACCAAGCGCAGGGAGTAAAAAAAAACAGAAGTGGTCCCCAGTAAAGGGAAACACAATCAGAAGTGGCTGCCTCACACCTGCTTTTTGGGTGGCCCCAAAGAGGGCGGAAATGCCACGTCACCCCTCCATTCTCCGAGATCCCCAACAAAGGGGAACAAAATCAGAAGTGGCTACCTCACCCCTTATTTTTATTTTTTTGGCAGTAGGTCGCAAATCAAAAAATGTGTAGGTCGCGTAACAAGAAAAGCGTACCTCGCTTTCTTTTTTGAAAAAAAGCGTAACTCGCTTATTTTTGGGGGGGGGCTGTGTTTTGGGTCGCGTATAAAAAAAAGCATAGGTTGCGTAATGAAAAAAAGTGTACCTCGCTACTTTTTTGAAAGCGTGACCCGCTTATTTTCTTTGTTATTATCTTTATTTTCTTTTTCGGTAGTAGGTCGCCTACCAAAAAAGCGTAACTAGCTTTTTTTTCCAAAAAAAAAAAGTGTAAGTCGCATAATTGTTTTTAGGTGTAGGTCGCGTCACAAATAAAGCGTAAGTCATGTACCATACATTTTTGAGTTTTTTTTTCACACTCCAACTAACCTAAAAAAGGCAAAAACAAGCGACTTACACTAAATAAAAAAAAACAAGTGACTTACGCTTGACACGGGGTTAGAGGTTGGCCTGAGCCCTGGCCCCTGGGACTCCCACAAGGCAACCCAAGGCGACGGAAGCACAGGGGCGCAAAGGTTTGGTATCTTCCCCTTCCGCCCTCCCATGGCCCCGCCGCAAGTCCCCCGTGCACCCTGTGGACACCGGTTCAGCTCCCGACCTCTGCCAGGCCATCTCCGCACCCTGCCCCCGGCCCCCCCAAGGGCAGGCGCATACTCCTCCCGTCCCAAATTGCGTGCGTTGTTGCGCACCCCCAACCCGAGCACTAGCCGAGGCTGTCCCTTGTGGTGCCGCGAGCAACAGCGCCGCAACCCCCTGTGCCCCCGGCATGACTTGCACACAGCAGCTCTATGCAGATTGCACAGAGTGGGCATGGGGTGTCGCTGCCCCACCCTCTTCGACCTTGCCCGCTGCGCCTGTGGGGGCACGGGGGGTGGTGGGTCGTTGCTGGTGACCGCCTACGGCTTGCTGCCGGCCTGCCTGAGCACATCCGTGTCCGCGCCCGAAGCAGCCTCGCCCGCCATCGCCTTGGTTAGGGGCGGGCATGGGGGTGGGGGAGATGATGATAGGGGGGGGGGGGGGGCGTCAAAGAGCCCCCGGGGGCTTGCCGTGCCGCCACCAAGTCTGCCCAGATGCGGCCCAAAACTGCCGCCAGTGTGAGGAGGGGTGGGGCAGAGGGGGGCGCCCAACAACTGCCCACCCCCCCCGCGCAACGTCCCGGAACCGCTTGGGCTGTGCGCCCTCTCCTTGGAGCTTGGGGGGGGGGGGGGGTCTGTGGCGCGCGCAGTGGACACGCGCACTCACGCACTACTAGCGCCTGGCCCGTCGTGTGTTCCGGCGTTGGTGATTGTTCACACACCCGCTTGCCCAGCAGCTCCGGCCGCCGGTGATAATGCCGCGCTCTTGGCATATCATTGGCCGTTTCGTCGTTTTGTCTCCGCCCAGCGGTCGAGCCAGCATGAACACATGCGGCTGCCACAGCGGCGGCTGCGGTGGGGGCAAGGGCTCGGCCTCCGCGGATGCCGCACCCGCTGGCGCCTCCGGCAGCCGGGCATCCCCGCTCAACACAGCTTGCCGCAACCACGCCCGAAGGGCGCTCACCGACGCCCGTGCTTGCGCCGCATTCACGTGGTGTCCTTTGTAGGCCCTTTGGCAACAGTACTCGGCACCCCGCTAATTGCAGGCCAAGCGGTGGTGCCCGGTGCCGGGCATGGAGCGCCGCGCCTAGCTACTCCCCGACTTTCGCTCTGGCGGGCCGCACTCCCCGTCCTTGGCGGTCTCTTGCCACCTACCTGCGCGGCAAGCGCTCGTACGGGCAGTGTCGCCATGCCGAGGCGGGTTGCCAGGAAGTAGTCCAGCAAGAAGTAGTCCCCCCTTCGCGGATGCGCTAGGGGCTTGGTCTACAACGATCGGCAGTGTTCATGCAGCTTCCTCACCTAGAAGAGCACCGCCACCGGATGCGCAAGCACGGTCGCTTCGTGCGCCCCACGCACTAGAAGCGCCCCAAAGGAAGGAGGGACTTCGCCATCCATACCTCCTTTCCTTGGAGGAGAGTGCCCGTCTGCATGCGGGGCTGCAGCCTATACTATTGAAAATCAAGCAAGGGGGTTGTGGGGTTACTATTAACGAGGGCATGGGGCTTTTATTGTCCTAGACGCTCTTGGGTCAGAGAAGGGCCCGTGGGATAGGGTTACCTAAGCCCTCGGCCCTAGAACTCCCCCCCAGTGCAACCCGGCGCAACAGAAGGATAGGGGGTCCGTGGTCAAGTCACCTTGCCATCGGCCCTCCCATGCGCCGGGGCCGGCAGGACGGGCAAAACCGCCATGACCTATTAACGAGGGCATGTGGCTTTTATTTTCCGGGACGCTCCTGGGTCACAGAAGGGCCCGTGGGTTGGGGTTAGGGGTGATTCTATTAACGAGAGGGCGGCTTTTATTGTACCGGACGGTCTTTGGTCAGGGAAGGGGCCTTAGAGGTTAGGGTTAGGGTTACCGAACCCTAGCCCCTGGGACTCCCCCCATGGCAACCCGGCGCGACGAAAGGATGAGGGCGCCAAGGTTAGGTGTCCTCCCCCTGTGCCCTCCCTTGGCCCTACCTTGGGCCGATGGGACCCCCCGTGGACGCCAGCATTGCCTCTAGCCCTGAGAACCCCCCCCCCTCCCCCCCCCATTCCCTCGGGGGCATGTGAGGCATATTCCCATCGTCGTGAAAAGTGTGCCCTGCGGCTGCGGTCCTCCCTTAGCACCTGCCTGGGACTCCCCTGTCCCCTTGCTAGTTGCCCTTCATGATGGCAGGAGCAGCAATGCCGCACACCCTTGTGCCTCTAGCATGACTTGCATTCCGGGGCCCTGCGCGGATTGCACAGTGTCTGCATAGGGTGCCACGGGGGGGGGGGGGGTGGAGGCAGTGGAGAGGAAGGAAAGAGACCCTTTGCTCAACCTTGGCTGCTGCCACGTTGGCCAAAATCCCACTTCCACCCCCACCCCCCACCCCCCCGCGCGTGTTGTCCATGGGTGCCGGCTAGCACCCCCTCCTCATCTCCTATTGGAGGCGGCTGGGGCGGGGGCGGGGAGGGGGGACCCAGCCCCTCTCGACGTCACTGGGGGAGTGGGGCTGTGCACGCGCTGGAAGGGGGGAACTGTGTAGCCTCCCATCCCTGCCCACCTAAACCACTCAAGTTTTCCACCGTCGCTGGATGGGAGCCCCGTGCTGCTCCCGGGAATGATGCACGCACTCGCACCCTGTTGTTGGCGCATACCACGTCGGGCGCTGCGGCGTGGGCAGCGCTCGCAGCAGGCTATCTAAAAGTCCCCTGTTTGCCGGTCGCAGCCACATGGAGCGCGCGCTGCCGCAGCCCCGATGACGGTATTGGGGCACTCCCCGGTGCCGGCCTCAGCGGCACCTTAGACGCCGGCGGCCAGTCCGCTGCCTCCGGATGTGCAGGCTGTAGCCATGCCCGCATCACCCTAGCCACCGCGCATACATGTGCGGCGCCCATTGAATGCCCTTCTTGTGTTTGATGGGAATAGTACTCCACTCCCCATTGCCTGCATGCAGCGCAGGGATGCGCTGCCTTGCGTTGCGCTATGGACGCGGTGCCTGGTGTGCTCGGGCTGGGGCTAGCAAGATTATTCTGGCTGGACTATTCTTGCCAGGCAGCCCACGGATGGTGCCGTTGTGCCCCTATGAGCGCCTACTACGCAGGCACATGAGGTGAGAGCGGCCAAGGGCCGATGTGGACAACGGCAATGGTAGCGCGCAGCTGAGGGTGGTGTTGTGTGCCAGGCATCAGGCGCCCCCGTAGCTGGCGCATAGGAAAGCATGGCCGCTGGGAGCGAAAAATGCGGGCACTCAGTGCGCCCGAGGGTAGCAAAATTCCCCCATGGAAAGCAGGGATTCAGCTATCCAAATCTTCCTCCCCTGCAAGTCACCGTCTACACGTGCGGCTGCAGCTAGTTGAGGGCCAACTTCAGCACTTGCCCCCGGCACCGCAAGTAGTGGGAGTTGGGTGCTCACAAGGCCTTGTGTGCATGGGCCTCAAAGGCCAAGGCTAGCTCCATGTACGTCACATGGCTCAGCCCCGGCAGCCACGTGAGCTCGGCCGCCCGGTAGAGGATGGCCTTGACGAGGGGCGCCTCCCGGGCAGGCCAGCGGTAGACCCTTCCTGGGATCTAGCAGCAGCTGCTGCACTACTCTTGGCAGCGGCCCTTCCCTGAGCTGTCCCGAGCTACCATCATTGGCAACACCGTTGCGTGGCTAGTGTGCCTCCGGGCGACAGGCTTGCTGCCGGCGGCCCTGGTCAGCCCACCGAAGATGCACTAGGCGAGGCGGCTCATGTACCGCCTCTACGGCAGGTATCTAGCGGTATTGTTAGCCTGCATGGCGGCACAAGTTGCGGCGCAAGACGCGGGTGCGGCCCCATCGCTCTTTGCGCAATTGTGCCGAAGGCTGCCGGATGCACGGCAGGGCTATCCCCAGGGACTACACTAAAAACAAGGGCAAGTGTTCTTTGTAATCTTGGACGCTCTTGGTTTGGGAAGGGGTCTTAGAGGCTCAGGGTCCTATCCCCTCGAGCCCCCACCCCCCCCTTTGTGACCCAGCACCATGGACGGATTGGACCACCGAGGTGAGGTGTCCTCCCCCTATACCCTCCCGTGGCCCTGCCTTGGGCTGTTGGGACCCTTGTGGACGCCGGCACTGCCCCTTGCCCCTGAGAGTCCCCACCTCACCGCCCTGGTCCCATTCCCTAGGGGGCATGTGAGGTATGTCCCCACCATCCCAAAGAGCATGCCTTGCCGCAGCTGCGACCTACCCCTAGCACCTGCCGTGGGTGCCACTGTCCCCCTGATGCCGCTGCAGGGGCCCATGCTATTTGTCCTGCATGGCAAGAGCAGCAATGCCACACACCCCTGCATGACTTACATGCTGGGGCCCTGAAATCATCACACAGTGTCTGACTTCTGTGGATGCGCTTCCATATCCCTGAAAGGAGAGAACTCAAAATGCTGCTTGCATGCTACTGCATGCACCTTGTATGTGCATGTGTGGCTAGGGACCTGGATATCAATTAGGTCACAAGCCTATGAAGATTCTGGAGACAAAGGCCGAAGGGTTGGGCTTGGGAATCTTAGGAGTGTTAGAGATGGACCGCACCAAAACCCCTACACCAGCTTGCAATATAGGGTGCCAGAGGGGCCAGTGCCTAATTTGATTGGCGCACTGTGTGCCTACCACCATTGTTCGCAAAACATCCGCAGCAATTTTATGCTTTCAGGTGTCTGTTTGGATAGGCAAGCTATGGGGCGAGAAAAGCGCAAAACACGAAAAAGGTAGCGATACACAACCATATTCATTTTCAGCAGATATCCCGCAACCCCCCCCGACACACACAAAGAAGTAAATACAAACGAATCAAATGCATAACTTGTATTGAACCCTCATTCTGACACCCCAAACTTCAGTTTCTGATGAAGCTTCGGTCTCGAGTGCTTACTTGCGGGTTCTAGCAAGGAACGGGGCAAGGGTAAGGGGACAGCGTAGGCATCTGAGCACACAAAGGCCCCACAGAGCAGGGCACTGCATCCTGAGCATCTAGAGCCACATTGACCTCAATGACAGGGCCCCACAGCATGGACCTGCAATTGACCACAATGCATTTACCTAGCCAGTCCGCTGACAGGTCTTATTCTAGCAAGAAAGAAACCACCAGTGCAACACATAATTCTGAAAAGGTCATCAAAAAGTCCAAGTGCTCTGCCCCACAAGAGGAAGGGGGGGCTGACGCCATAAAGGAATAAAGGCAAAGCAAGGAGGAGGGGGCATAGGCACACAAACTGCTCTCAGGGAAAGGAGTCTTGCCACTATGATTCTGCTGCAAATCCAGTGGCAACATCATTCAATGCCCATTGCTTAAAGCAAAACCAGGAACCAGACAGGTTGTTGGTGTGCGACGATGGCAAGCCATTCACCGTGGACAAATTCTAAAAGCGAAATGCCCCAGTCACAAACTGTCTGTCACAGTCCCCCTTGCCCATCCATAAAAGCTGGTTGCTTGCCATGGAGTACAACCAGTGTCAAATCTATTGTATGACACACTTGTTGTGGGGTTGCTCAGTTGTCCAGGGGCAGTTGTGTCCGTTTGTTTGGGGGGGACAAGACTTTTGTGGGTGAGAGTGGAATCTATGTCTCACCTTCAGGGGTTTCTATTTTCAGAATCTAATCTTTAGGTTCAAGAATTTCTTTTCGGAATCTAATTTTCATCTCCAAGAATTTCTTTTCGGGACCTAAATCTATTCTTAAGCAAATTTCACCACCAAAATCAAACAGGGGGAACAGGACCACCCCTAAGAGGGCTACATCTGCGCACTGCAGGCGCTGCAGGCGCCACAGGGCAGAAATAATCCTTTTAAACTGTAGAAACAGTGAAACTTGCAACAAGAAGGAAAAAACACCATTCCATGACCATTTGGAGTTCCTGCCTAAACAAACTGACGGAGTGAACAGCACAAGGACTGCACTTGAGCCGGGGAAGAGCTCCAGAATGCACGATCTTGACTGAGCAACCAACGACATTTGTAAAGTGCCTCATCGTGCGAATGTGGCGCTCAAAGCATAGACGTTTGATTACAGGGAAGCAAACGGGAACCTTCTCGGGTAGCAACATAAACCCTGCC
This sequence comes from Eutreptiella sp. 'Long Island Sound 2002', assembly GCA_964036045.1. NCBI lineage: Eukaryota > Euglenozoa > Euglenophyceae > Eutreptiales > Eutreptiaceae > Eutreptiella > Eutreptiella sp. 'Long Island Sound 2002'. The sequence continues at coordinate 44,657,919 of OZ038392.1, forward strand.
TTCTTGAGCATGACCACATGGGCTAAACTATTTTACTAACCCCTTCAAATGCACCCAATTGTAGAGGAAGCAGACTTGTTACCCGTGAACCGTGGGCGGAATGGCTACAAAACCAACATTCCCCATCACCCCAACCCCGAGCCCCAACACACACGGGTAAAGGGGGGGGGGGCTCAAAAAAGAAAAAAGAGTCCCCAAGGGACATATTGCACAGTGTAGAGGGGTTGATTGTGAAAAAGTAGTGGGTACAATAACAATGAATTGCCTGTCTTGTTTGCTGTCGGAATTATTCCTAACGCACACTGTAGGCGCGCCGCAGGGCGTGCCGCAGGTGCCGCAGGGGTGTAGCCCTCTAAGACTTTTTCCTCAGGAAGACGAGCAAGCGCTGTCGTTTCACATGTCCACAACGAACCCCCATAACCTTGCAGAATGCATGTGTCAATAGCGACTGGCAGGCAGGCCCCTCCCCTATCTGTGAACCTCATGTGCCCCCCCCCCCAGCCCCAATTTTGACAAATAGTGAGAGGGTGAGGGGGATTTGCAGCAATCTATGCCCCGGTCACCACCCCTTGATTCTGACTTTGAGAAAATGGTTTGGGTTGTGAGCTGCAGCAGGAGCAGTACAGCCTAAGTGGCAGCGGGTGTGGCAGCATGAGCACCGCAACAACACGTTGATGCATTTAGCACTCAAAATGTCTCTACGGCCACCCGTGAGTTTTCTTTTGGCATGCTCTGGCCCATTGAATCCCCTTTGGTCGACCGCATCGCAAGGCCGTGGTTGCCGGCAGGGCAGAGGCAGTACGGACACAACAGACTGGATCAACCTGCAAACGTGAGAGCACTAATCCAAAACCCAAAGCAAGAGTACAGACAATGGTCCCCTTGGCATATCCTGACCTAGGTCCAGAAACCAGAAACCTGCCATCCAGAGCACCAAGCAGCAAGGCAGGACGCATACTTGATGGCAAAGTCTGCGCCAAACCATGACCCGATAGTTGTACCAAAGGCTGACAGTGAAGTCAGCAGGGCCAAAGAGTACCCTGAGCTACGCACTCCCATCATCTTGGAGAACCCCGAACATGCAGGAGCGTAGAAGAAGGGCTGCGACGCCCGAATGAAGATCATGCCAAAACAAGGCTGCAAACTTGAATGCAAAAGCGGCATTCCGAACAACAGCATCCCAACCGCACTCATAATGAAGCCGATGACTGAATGCACAACAGAAGGGCTGCACAACGTGCACATGGGGACGCATGACGTACAATAAAGCTAGCACTTGCTGGAACAAGTGCCATGTATGCCACACTTTTCTGCCATAAGCTGCCATGTGTGAAGATTTGCAGGGATGCACAAGACAGAAATCGGCGTCACAACATCAGCCTCGTCAGCCGCAGAGTACGCAGCGTAAAAGGGTGCAGCGAGTGCACAATGTATGAGGCCGAGTGCAGAGTGCATCCTATATTCCACAGATATCACGGAAACAATACCTGTAGCCACCCCATGCACCCGTTCACATCAAATGTCCAGGGGAGGCAAACATTGCTGACACTGGCAGCTGCAGTAGCAACCAACCCTTTGCAACAAAGTTGGGGTAACACCACCCAGAAGACACCCACACACACTCAAACAATGACCCACACTGAGAGGTGAGGACCATATGGAGGGCCTCAAAGCCGGATTGTGGCAACTCCCCTTGCCACCCAAGCCACATCAACCCTGATAATTCATGGTTTGCACTCAATAAGGCAGAGGGGGGATCCCCCATGCAGTTGTTGTGGGTCTGGGGCCCCATGCATTTTGCACTTTTATTGTTTAGCAGCTCAAGGTTTTAATCATGCAGTACTCACAGAAATTTTGTGACGTGCCTTTTCCTATCACACATGCACACACACACACACACACACAGACAAACACACACAACACAAAAGCATCAACACAGCAGCCACAGGGCACACCCCTGCAGCCTCATCACCATGGCTTTGGAAGGAAGAACGGGGAGTTCTAGGTTGGAGGGGCAAGTGGGAGAGAGGTTTTGGGGGGGGATCTAAGGGGAGCCCTCTGTGCACGGCCGTTGTGACACTTCTTTGACAAGTTGGGCTTCTGTGGCTCAATAAATGGACAAAATGTTCAAAACATGATTTTGCTGAGTGGACATGGTGAGGTACATGCAGGCATTGCATGAGGGGCATTGTGCAACGCGCGGTAGCTCCGTTGTGCTGCTAGCAAACGGGATGAGGATGAAGATTGTTGGGATGCTGGAGGGGAGTCTGTGGGAGTGGCAGCACTTCAGTGCCAATGTGTGTGAAAGCAACAAGTGAACACATACGACCATATGTGCACTTGGTAATGGACAGGTAATGGCCAAAACCAAACAGAGGTGTTTTGCTTGCTTGGGCTTGTTGCTTGCTTGTTACCTGCTAGCTAGATTTAAAAGAGACAGGGGTGTGTAGTAATACAATGTGGGATTGTGGTACATGTTAGTGGGCCACAAAAAGTTTTTTGGGGGGGGCTATAGAGTTGCCCATCACCCGGCATAATTTCCAAGCGCTAGTAGATGCTTATGGGGAGCACTGCAAATGGCTGCATGGGGCTGTTTGTGCACAGCCTGCGCACAACACTCACAACACGATTTTACCGAGAGAAATTGGGGATTTATAGGGCAATTAGCAATACTCTTGCCTATACACACCATACTACCCCAAAACCAAAACCTTGCTCTGGCAGGATCTTCAAGCAGGGTAGCAAGTGGAATACACAATCTTGTCAATGTAATAGAGAAACCCTTTTCAAAACATTTAAACAACATATCGAATTATTCATCATAACTACAATTCATGGACAATGGAAAGACGTAACAGGCATCTCTCTGTCCTATCCTGTTTCAAACTATAAACATTTGGTGAGGATAGGTCGCATCTTAATGTCTCAAACGCTTGCCCCACTTTTGTTCTGCATCATCCAGTGAAAGTCCCACCTCAAACGGACCCAAGGGAGACTAGTTGGGTGGGATATTCTTGAGCGGCACACATGGGCTGGGGCGTTGTGATCATGCCTTCCCAAGTAGCGGCTTAGTGAGGTGCATTGCATAGGGAAGTGGGAGAGGTGGTCGCCCCTTCTTCCTTCTACCTGCAATGCCAAAGGAGGTATCCAGATCTCCCGAAGATACCTACCTACCTACCTTGGTATGGTCCTATAAAAACTTTGTGCCTGCATAGCGTGCAATATGCCCACCATATCCCCTTTAGTATCAAGGGTGCCCCCGGCATGGAGGGCTTCAAAGTGGCCGCACTACCATTCTTGCATCAGGTCCCCACAATGGGGTGGGCTGAAATTCTATTCTCAAAGAGAGGCTGACACTCAGCCAATCGATGAGTCAGTTAGGCAAGCAATCGGTGAGGCGGTCGTTCGGGCAAGCAGGCAGGCAGACAAAGAGACATACAGGCAGAAACACACAATTTGGCTTTTTTTTCACTTGCGGACTACATCTAGAAATAGTGAGAACCGCAAGAGTACCGGAACAGTCGGCAATCGAGTGGTAGAACACTCAATCGTCACCACGCAGGTCGGCGGTTCGAATCTCGGCCGGCGATCGCCGGCGCGGGTCCGGCGACCCATTATTCTTTTTCACCCGACCCTGGTTCAAATCCTTCCGAGCACAAACTTTCCACCCCCCCCCCAAATGTGACATTTAGTTACACGGGCATAGAGGCCTCAAAATCAAAACTCCATTGGGGGATTGTTTTGTCAGGCAAAATAATGATTTTACAAGGGGTCAGGCATCCAATATCATGCCTTCGGGTATGCTACGCGAACGACCCCCAAAAAGGGGGGTGTACAGGTCCATGCTTGCGCTTGATCTAACAACCTCTCTTCGAGGTGATTGGTTGCATAACGCTTGCTGTACAGGAGGTGCTTAGAGCGGGGAGGACTCAAAGTGGCTGCATAACCCTTGTTATATCGGGTTCCTAGAGCATGGCTGCAATTGGCTACAAAACCCTGATTGTACCCGGGTCCCTATAGTCGACGGGCTGAAATTGGCTGCATACCTATGCCATATTAGATCCGGGGGGGGGGGGGGTGAAAAAGCCCTTGCTGTATCGGCCCTTAAATAAAGGAGGAGTGAAAGTGGCTACAAAACCCATGCTACATAAGGTGCCGATGCTGCATCAGGTCCCAAGAGTGTGGACGTGTGACATTGGCTGCACAACCTAACCTCTACCCCATTGACACTCCTATGACTGGCACCCATGGACAAAATTCAGGTGTCTTTGGCGGTGAAAAATGTAAGTCGTGTACAAAAAAATTGTCCAGTCGTGTAATTTTTTTTGTGGTAAATGCGTGTATTTTTTTTTTGCGGTAAGTCGTGTAAATCAGAAAAAAGAATTGAATTTTTTTTTGCGGTAAGGGCGTGTAATTTTTTTTTTTGCGGTAAGTCGTGTAAATTATTAAAAAAATTGAGAAATTGAAAGAAATGCAACCTTTGCAATACATGCGCAATATGTACAGCTGCCGGTTCCGTATGGCACCCCATGGCGACCTTAACGGTGGGATGCCGAGTCCACAAAGCACATAGTACTCTGCGTGGCCATCAATTAGTTGGGACTCGGCCAATATTACATAGTTTCACATGGAGTCTTTGGCACTAGACACAAAATCAGGCCCAAGAAAAGAGTCGTGACAGGGCCATGGCAGGATTTTGTATAAAGTCTGATGTCTGATGTCTGATGTGGCATGTTGTTTTAGCCGTGTATACAACAAGATATGTGTTATGTTTGATATAGATGTGATGCTTGGAGGAAGGGGGGGGGGGGGTTGGTGTCAAAATGGGTGTGCAAAAAGTTGATGCCCCCCACCACATAGGTCCCCATAGGCCCCGATAGGTCCCCATAGGTCCCCATAGGTGCCAATGGGTCCCCAAAGGTCCCCATAGGCCCCCATAGGTCCCCATAGGGGCCGATAGGTCCCCATAGGGGCCGATGGGTCCCCATAGGCCCCCATAGGTGCCCATAGGTGCCAATGGGTCCCCAAAGGTCCCCATAGATGCCAATGAGTCCCCATAGGCCCCCATAGGTCCCCACAGGGCACATCAGAAAAAGTACCCCGGTGCTCCACCACCAGCTTCGCGATGTTCAAGCTTTGAAAACCACAAGACCAACCGTCCGTTTGGAATCCCAAGGCGGTGCTTGGTGGTTGGCGAAAGCTTCCTCATGGCCATCAAGTGCGTGGATTGCGAGTCCCTGTCCCCAACTCAAGGGGCCATGCAACAAGGCGTGGATCGAGAGTCCCTAACCCCAACTCAAGGGGCCATGCAACAAAGCGTGAATTGGGAGTCCCTAACCAAACCTTAAGGAAAAAAAATCTGGTTCCTCAAGGACCGCCCTGCAAAGGGGGACAAAATCAGACGTGGCTACCTCACCCCTACCTTCTCGGGGGCCCAGAAGAAAGCCGAAGTGCTACGCCACCCCTGCATTCTCGGGGGTCCCCAACGCCAAGCGCGGGGGGAAAATCAGAAGTGGCCCACAAGTGAGCACATCGCCTACAGGCGTGCATTTTCGGTAAAATCATATTGCCTTCGGCAAGGCACCTCAAAGAGGGGAGAGGAACAACCATTTTTGAGCTGCCGAGGCTATAAAACTACATAAGCACGTTGTGCCCCGGGCCCTTGGGGAGCCCCCCCCCCCCCCAGGGACTTGCTTGAGCGGGGGGGGGGGAGGGGGTCCAGGGGAGGGGGGGAGGGGGTCTAGGGGGGAGGCCCCCCCCCCGTCGGAACGTACCTAGTCCACAGGGAACAGAAAATTTATTCAGCAACGAACCACTCAGCACATGGAAATGTCATCTTGTTGGTAGCAAACAAAGCCAATTCATCATTGCAGGTCAATTCAGGGTTCCCTCATCTAATCAAGACACAACAAATACAACAAAGCGGGACATTCACCATCTCATGCCAACTCACAGTGATCATGGTCAATCAGAATTAGACTCCCCTGAACTGGAGCCTCCATCTGTAGTGGAAGTGGAGCTGGAACCTGATGATGATGAGGAATCTGAGTCACTGCCTGAATGGGAGACATCAGACAAGTGTTGCCATTGGCACACTCAAAAACAGTGTGGCACATGCCTTTTGTGCCTCATTGTATGCTTCTTGTCTCTTCCGGCCAGTGATCCTATCTTTAACCCTAAAATAAAGCAGCACGTCGATTACGTCTTTGCGTTTTGCGCGTGGCGACAGTTGGACTAGGGAGCAAAAATACACTGACAACGAGCGTTGGGTCATGGTAATCTGCAAGACAAGGAACGCAGAGTACACATAAAACGATAAGTAAACAGTGTGTGGCGTGCGCCGAAGGCGCCGAGAAATTTTTTCCCTGTCACCAAAAAAAGTTCCCAAAACCCAGGTTTTCAGCTGCACTTGAGCTGAGGGGGGAGGGGGGGAGGGGGTCCGGGGGAGGGGGGGAGGGGGTCCAGGGGGGAGGGCCCCCCCCCCCCGTCGGAATGAAAATTCAAGCAAGACCAGCTTCGCGATGTTCAAGCTTTGAAAACCACAAGACCAACCGTCCGTTTGGAATCCCAAGGCGGTGCTTGGTGGTTGGCGAAAGCTTCCTCATGGCCATCAAGTGCGTGGATCGAGAGTCCCTAACCCCAACTCAAGGGGCCACGCAACAAAGCGTGAATTGGGAGTCCCTAACCAAACCTTGAGGAAAAAAAATCTGGTTCCTCAAGGACCGCCCTGCAAAGGGGGACAAAATCAGACGTGGCTACCTCACCCCTACCTTCTCGGGGGCCCAGAAGAGAGCCGAAGTGCTACGCCACCCCTGCATTCTCGGGGGTCCCCAACGCCAAGCGCGGGGGGAAAATCAGAAGTGGCCCACAAGTGAGCACATCGCCTACAGGCGTGCATTTTCGGTAAAATCATATTGCCTTCGGCAAGGCACCTCAAAGAGGGGAGAGGAACAACCATTTTTGAGCTGCCGAGGCTATAAAACTACATAAGCACGTTGTGCCCCGGGCCCTTGGGGAGCCCCCCCCCCCCCCGACACCCAAATAAGGTGAAAAACACATAAAGAGGGGTTAAAACATGCTTTACATGGGATATTTCATCATTGTGAGTGGTCACAATATCCAAAAAAAATTGCAAAATTTTCCATTTTTGACCTGTAGAGGGTGGAAAACTGCTAAAGCAGTTTGTGCACACACCAAATGCCATTGAACCACCTACAAACAGCAATTTCGAAGCTTTTGTGGGGCCCATGGCTCGGGCTAGATGGGCCCAGTGGCCACTACGTGGGTCCCCATGGGCGCTCAAGTACCCGTATTGTCACCAAATCAGCACCCAGACCCAACCTAGGGGCAACGGAAGGGTTTCGGAAAAAGTCGAAATGTGAAAATTTTTTCAGGTGCCACTAAATAGCCTACACAACAACAATTTTGGGGCTTTCGGAGGGCCCATGGCACGGGCTACATAGGCCTAGCGGCCACTACGTGGCCACAGGTGGGCACATCGCCTACATGCATGCATTTTCAATAAAATTGGTAATTGCTTCTTTGCGGTAAGGTCGTGTAATTTTTTTATTTTTGCGGTAAACGTGTGTAGGGAAAAATCGTCACATTGTGTAATTTTTTTTCTGCGGTATTTGCCAGCAGGGGGGGGGGGGGGTTGGCACAAGGCTTCGGTGTCTGCGGTGGGCGGGGGGGGGGGACTTTCTGGATTGCCCGCCTTCCAAGGGTCACGGTATGGTACCCAAGCATATATACCTTGAGATCATCCCCCACAACATGCTGACCATTTGAAGGCTGCATTGTGGGGCAGAATTTTTTTCTGGAAAACATATTTTTGTGGTTCGCTCCCCGATTTTCAAGCCAGTACAATCGCTCAGCGCTGCCCATTTTTGTAGGCTCGCTCACTGAGGCACTGCACCAACCCCAGCAAACCACCAACGCCCGCATATTTGAGAGCTTGAACATCCCCTCCGCCCCACAAATTAAGCTCCCCAACCCAGCGGGCACTCAGCCTGCACTCAACCCCTCTCAGCCTGCAAGAAGGAAGCACTGGGCAGCACTGACAAATGAGAGGCATACTCAGCAAAGAACGATCCGTCAAATTTTTGCACCATACTATCAGTAGTGGTGCAGGGATAGCAACCAGTTCCTGTTGGAAGCACAGGGCATGCAATGCAGAGGGGTGGTGTTTGCCATTGTCTTGAAGAGACTGAAGGTGTCCCCCTAATGGCTAACTCCCAAGGCCAAATTTACCAAGTCTTCCCTCCAGGCGCAGGATGGTTGCTCACAGCAGAGTGAGTTCATGATGTGCAGGGTTTGTAATGCAGTGATCCAGCCATTTCAAGTGCTAACCTTCCCCAAAATTCAATATACCGCCCCCAATGATTCCCCTCCCTTAATTGTTCCTCTACTTTGACACGGTGTGAAACTTCCAAATCATTGCCCCACTTGAGCAGAAACTGAAAGGGGGAAAATGGGGCATCATGCAATAATGCACAAATGCGTCCAAGAAGCCAATTTTTGTGGGTGTTGTCACATTCTTGTAATCGATTGTGGCATATCGCTGTTTGTTTGTGGACATATTCCTTTTAAGCACCCTATTGTTCATTCGCACAATCCTCAACACCACTGCCGTAATGCTGATTAGATGCACGGAAGCATAATATGTGAGCAGCACCAGCAGCCCCAGCAGCAACAGGAGCACCAACAGCAGCAGGAGCAACAGCATGCCATGGCCGGCTCCGACTTGGGTCTGTGCGGGGTTCACACCAGCACATTTGAGCCCCTGCGAGCAACCACCCCTCAAGGCTGTGACAATCTGAAATCGGATGGTCCCCCTGCCCCACTTCCCAGCAAATTTGTCAAATCCCTGCAGTGTTTTGGTTCCTCTCAGGTATGTTGGAAGTGACTTGCAGAACACTTTTGCCATGAAAAAGGGACGCGGGGATTCTTGAAAACCATGCAAGTGCAACCATGCGGCTGTTTGTGCCTTTCCACATGATGACATAGGCAGGTTGGATGCCTTCAATTCCTCATCAAAATTTCACACACATTGCACTGTGGCCATTTAAAGATTTCACGCCAAACATTGCGTCATGTTTTTGATTGTACTCCAGCTTGCATGTGCCTTGTAACGGGTGGGACGATGTGTTGTCCCGTGTGGAGACCACAAGCCACCAGGGGCAGTGGGATCTCTATTTTGACCTCAAACCCGACATCAATGCATGCAGTGGGATGACTACTATGCCCGTGCGGACTTCCCTATCGATGAGCTGACTGAAGCAGAAATCTGTAATCTGTGATTGCAGTAAAACATGGGCCCCGCTAGTGATGACTCGGGGCTCTTGTGCTCCGTGTTAGGGTTGCTCTACTTGAGCAATGATCCGCAATGGACCACAAATCACAGCCATGCCTGCCCATGGCACCCCCGTTGTGTGGTCTGCAAGCTTTCTTCCATGCCCGAAGTTTCCTTGCCTCTACTTCAGGTTGTGATGACTCTCAATGCCACATATGATGTATTTCACAAAACTGGGTGGCACTTGTCCACCCTCAAGTGCAGGTTTGGTAGCATTGGGTTACGCATACGTGTTGACATATTCTTCCTGTCCTACTACTTCCTCCTGTATGTGCCAAATTTCTATGTCATCAAAGAGGCCGTCATCAAAAAGCTCCAGACCCCCTTGTGATCGCACTCTGTGGTCCATTTGTTTGTTTCCGTCATGTTTCAGAGTTCATAAGAACACAATTGCTGCTGAGGCCGCTTTGTCTCCCCATGCCATCTCGCTGCAATTGACCACCCCTGTGTAAGTATCCATTGTAAGCAATCTCAGATAGGATGGTCCCACCCAAAGCAAGCTGGAGCTGCCACCTGTAATGGGTCATGCATTCAACAATGGGTTTCTGGGAGTGCTGTAGCTAAAACACACCTTTCATTGACTTTCCCCGCAACCTCATTCTCAGTATTGGGAGAATGTTTGCCCGGCGCGCGCCCGGCGCGCTACTTTTGTATTAACTATCCCGACTTCAGCCCCAGATTTACCCTCCCATGGAGAAGCCCCCCAAGTAGACCACATTGCACTGCACACCTTCCCTACAAAGCACGTGGCAAAATAAAGCAATATCTGTGACTTCAACCACTCCAACTGTCATTTGTAGTGTAATTAACAAACAACATTGGTCCCACAAGTGTGGGTGTCAATACATTCATTACAATAGTGCTCCTTACACTCATCACAAACTGCGACGGTGGAGCGCCTTTGGCAACACAAAACACACACTTCCGCCTCATCCTCTGCCTCATCTTGCGTGGCGGCCGAGTTGCTTTGGTCAGTCCAAACGTGAGACGGGACATGCTCCCATGGTCCGTAGGGGGGGTGACGGACTTGCCTCCGGATGCAAAACTGAGTGAAATGCAACAAAATGCGGACTGACTGGTGCAACTCATTGGGGCCGCCACGCCAGATGTTCCTAACCAAACCCCAATGCCACAACCGAGCAAACAGCTGCTCAATGCGTGCCCTGTACCACCCATGGACATCATTGTACCCTTGTTGGCGGGCTGTCAAAGTGCCATTCTTTCTTCCGATGAATGGCACAATGACATGAATCCGGCCTTTATAAGCGCCATCATGGCCCCCAACTTCAAAATCAAAGAAATCACCTCGGGTACGAGAAGGTCCGTACCCATCCCAAATCAAAACATCTGCTGATGTCCCGGGGGCCAAGGGGCAAATCCATACAATGTTGCCCAACATATCAACGGCAACAGTGACCTTGTAAACATGCGACGCATACTTAGGATTCCACAGGTCTGCACTCCATATCCCGCCAATGGAACGGATGGGCATGGAGTCTGTGAAATGCGTCATAAAGAATGGAAAATGGGGACAATGGTTGAAAGGATTCAACCTGTCGGCCCATCGAATCTCTTGAACAACATGGCTAAGGTATTCGCGAGCACGGGCAACACTCTGCCGCCAGGCAACCTCGGAACAGTCTGCGTGAGACATGAAAGCACCGCTCTCTGCCGGTGGGGTGTGTTTCATCCAGAAAAAAAATCGAAACAATGACTCACAGTCGAGGAGCTCGGGGTGCCCGTACTTCATCCAAAATTCCTCCAATATTTCGGCATCTGCACCCATCCGTGCAACTTGGGTACGCACACAGGTGGACTTACACCGTTTCACCCACCATTGGACACCACCACCCTTGCCATCGTCGTAGACGGGGTGCAAAGGGTGTGCCAAATTCTTAGACACGGCGAGGAGATATTCCAAAATCTCATCCTCTGTCTTTTTGTTCTCCCTCGCAACCTCTTCCGCTGTGTACTCTCTTTCTGTGGAGGGTTCGACAGGGTTAGGCTGGGGCTTGGGTTTGCCTTTCGCGGACTTAGATTTGCGGTGAGGTTTGGGTGGGTTTGGGTTCAGGGTTGGGTTGAGGTTTGGGTTCAGGTTTGGGTTGAGGTTTGGGTTGAGGTTTGGGTTGAGGTTTGGGCTGGGCTTCAAGATTGGAACTTGAGCTAGAACTAGAACTTGAGCTAGAACTGGAAGCTGAATTGGAGGCAAGCATTCCAAACAACGTACGCTGCCCTTTGGCTGCCGGCAATGGCGCCGATGAACTCCGCTTCCGAGCCTGCTTGGCAACCTCTTCTTGTCTACGAGCCCTTAGCCGTGTTACCTCTGCATAAAAAGCGGCAGGCGCCACAGTTCCCCCCTCCAGATGCTCCGTGTCCTTTGGTAGGTGGTGGCCTTTGCCAAAGGTGAGGATTTGTTGGACTATCTTAGGCACGGCAACGTCCTGTTCTATATAGTGGGGATGCTCCTTCGCCCAAAAATCAATGTGCGCTGTTCAAAACCGGCGCATGAAAATAGTGCGTTCCAGGGGCCCACATTTTTCCAGGGTTAGTTGGTTAGGTGTTGCAGACTTGGGGAACCGTTCCTTTAGTTGATCCAAAAAAGCAGTTTCCCGGCGATGCAAGTCACCAATCTTCTTCTGGATGTGGTCCATGTACTGCAAAACCGGCGTGGCATGTTGGGTACCACTGCCGGCGGGGATCTTCGACTGCCGCACGCGATGAGACCCGCCCGCCTTGAACGCCCCCTTGGACTGCTTCAGCTTCGTGTCCGCGAGAGCTTGAAACTGGCGGCGGTATGCGACCCAATGCTGGTGGCGATCCGTTGCTATCCCAAAGCGGGGGAGGAAGCGGCTGGCCGCATTGTTAAATGGCCTGTGACAAACAGACACACACAACATATATGCATTGCACAGTAAATGGGAAGACGGACACGATACATCCGACAGCCGTGACATCATCATGGAGCGTGAGGGCTGGCGAATACCTGCGACCCGTCGAAGGGGTGTTGTGTTCCAGCCATGCGTAGACTTCAGCCCATTGCTCGTTTGATAATTGCACGGGTAGAGTCTTCGCCAGTTGGCGAATTTCTTTATCACGCGCACGAGCCTTTGATGATGTTTGCGATGCACGCCTTCCTCGCCGTACTTCTTGGTCTTCATCATCCGAAAGTGGCCCAGGGGGCGCCGGAGAGGCGGAGCGCGATGGGGCATGGCTGCGTGATGGGGACCGAGATGATGTTCGTAGCGGGGAGCGGCCACGGAGAGGGGTGCCACCACTCGTGTCATCGAGGATGTCGGCGGCCGGTGGACTTGAGGGGGGTGGTGTGGGTGAACGGCCACGGAGAGGGCTGCGACCAGTCGCATCACCGGGGACGTCGGCGGCCGGTGGACTTGAGGGGGTTGGTGGGGGCACCGGACGGTTGGGGCCCAAAAGAGGGCGGAAATGCTACATCACCCCTGCATTCTTGGGGGTCCCCAACAAAGGGAACAAAATCGGAAGTCAAAACCTATGCCGGGGGTCACCATGATGCACCACGCAACAAAGCGCGGATTCAAAGATTGTCCCGGTTTCCTCAATAGCACCGGACGGTTGGGGCCCAAAAGAGGGCGGAAATGCTACATCACCCCTGCATTCTCGGGGGTCCCCAACAAAGGGAACAAAATCGGAAGTCAAAACCTATGCCGGGGGTCACCATGATGCACCACGCAACAAAGCGTGGATTCAAAGATTGTCCCGGTTTCCTCAATAGCACCGGACGGTTGGGGCCCAAAAGAGGGCGGAAATGCTACATCACCCCTGCATTCTCGGGGGTCCCCAACAAAGGGAACAAAATCGGAAGTCAAAACCTATGCCGGGGGTCACCATGATGCACCACGCAACGAAGCGTGGATTCAAAGATTGTCCTAAGTGCGCCCCCTTAGCGCACCCCCTAAAAGGTCACCGGTGGGGCACGGGTCCAAAAAGATGCCCGGCGCGCTAACGTTCCCCCATTGATCAAAATGCATTTTTTTTATTTTGCGCAATGGGGCACCCATTGGCAAGTTCCTCTTGAGTGCTCTCAAAATGAAGAATGGGTTGAACTGGTGAGTCAATACAACCCCATACAAATTTGTGGTTCTGTGTGTGCGAGCAAATCAGTGATGCCATGGTGATGATGATGATGATCTCTAATGATGACGACGACCACGATAAGAGGTTCCTGTTGCCGACTCTATGGCACAGCCAAAGTGAAAGCAAAAGTCACACAGGTATGACAATTGGACATTTGCATAGTTTGTTACTAAGGAATGGTCAATTGCAGTCCACTGCCCTGCTGCCCCGTTTGTTGCTTTGCCTTTATGCCCCCATTCAGTACACCACCCTCCGTTCAATATAACTTCCCAGCATATAATGAGCGACCAGGGGCATTTCATTTCCCCCCTCTGTTTTCCCCTTCTTGGGCTAGAGCAAGGAAGCAGAGAAGAAGGGAGAAAATAAAAAAGCAGCCAATGTCAGGTATGTGCCTCTGAGTGAACCAGTTTCAGAAACTATTCGTTGACTGCTCTGTTTGGTGGGGTCAGCCTTCGTCCAAACGGACATTTTGTTGTTCAATTTGTCTGCCCCGTGGTTGCAGCAGCTCGTGCCCAGTGCAAGTGACGAGGCCAGCGAACATGTATACCGGCGTTTCTGTGCATGGTGTGCGCCGTGGGTGGCGTCATCCTAGTTGAGGTAGTGGTACGGATTGGAGCACGTGTCTGCTCAATGGAGCTCAGTCTCTGGAAAAGAGCAATACATGCCACTGGGCTGCATTTCCTCCCATTTAGCTGAGTGGTGAGGCAGATTGTACCGTGATGGTATCCAGGGTTGGCAGGGATCCCAGACAGTGCCCATCGCCTCAAAGGGATGTCAGCCACTACACGCCCTTAATATCGTAATGCACAGGCTCGCAGTCGTCGTTGTGCCGGTGGATGCCATGGGTGCAAGCATCCCACTTTGCCCTGAAAGCCCTGAAATTCTCCATGGTACGAGAAGGAGTGCCTGCTCTGACACCCGTTTCTCAAATATCCAGTGCACCTTTTCCATTGTGGCCTGGCGTCCAAAACAGTCTCTTTTCTGGAAAAATTTTCGGGGTTTTTCAATTGTGCACCACATAGTGCACGTGAACCAAATTTTCTTCCTGATTTTTCATGTCTCCACCGTTGGTCTCCCTGAGATCAGGTTGCTTTCCCCAAGGTGTGTATATAGGATGTGTGCATATGGGCTTTGCTGGTTTTGCCTCCATAGCATAACCCCTCACCACCACTCTGGAAGGGAGGGTCGGCACAAAAGTGAGGCAACACTTTGCGTGTCGGGAAAATACATGATTGAGGCTGTATGGAGCCTCCAAAAGGCCACCAGAGCTCTGCTCATGGTTCACCTGGACACACAAATGACATCAACACCCTTTTCCCTGCCACTTGTGTTTCCTATTCTTCCTTGTTCTTTTTGTACACGAGAAGGTGGAGAGCAGGAACGGAACTACTGGGGGTGCTGCATTCGGACTCCTACTTCCTGCCACGAGGCAGGCTGGGAATCAAGAGATGTCTGTGTGTGTATGTGTGTTGTATGTTGTGGTATTCCCACCAAGGAAAGGAACAGTCACCCAAAAGTCTTCATAGCTGCCTGGAGACGGCCATCAATGTCTGTAAATCTGGGCGGTCATGGATGCTTGCGTGCGCCACAAAAATCTGTGTAGCATATGTTTTAAAGAGACAGGTAGACACCTGGACCAACTTGATATTCTGAACATACTCCTCGTCCAGATTGAATACGGTACATAAGACTGGCATGTTGGCAACAAAGTAGATGGCAGTGGCGAGTGAATGTGAAAAGAAGAAGGTCCTGAAAGACGAGCACGAAACTGGCCATCGGACTAGGACCTAAACGTTGTCAGGTGGTCATTTGGTCGCGGCAAAGAAATCACGGAACATCAGAGTAGTGTTCATCCAGCGCCCCACCCCAAAGTCCCGCACCCCTGTGGTTGCTACTCTAGGCATTCTGGGGGCCATTTCACACGTCCAAGTCCAGTTGATGATTTTCTGCAAAGACTTCTGGACGGCCGTTACAGCACCAACCTTCTGAGTCAAATTGGAACAGTTGCCTTTTCACACAGTATTGGCGTATTGGCGAAAGGATGCATCTGGGCAATGAATTGTAAACCTCGGCCTACGCATCCCCCCCCCCCCTGAACAAAAAACACCTACAAGCGCCTACCCCATCAAGCAATCATCATCATCCTAATGGTGGTGGGACAAAGCACCTGGATGGAACTGGATTAAAGCTGGGGGGATTATCTCGAGTCAGGGGTTTGGTTGCCTTATGGTCCAAATTGGCATTGACCAAAAAGTTGCACGTTTTGTGCTCTTGTGTACACAAGTGCATTTCTTAGGGACTGCAACAATTGAGGCTTGGTCCAAAGACAATTATGTTGTGGATAGTTGATCTTGAATTCTTGTACCTGCTTTCTCATGTGGAGTCAGACATGCAAATGGGCCATCAAGCAATCGGTTGTGGGTCAATCCGCCGGGTCAGGGGGTTTTGTGGCACAGTGTACACACAGTGCATCACTTTTTTTATGTCTCCGGACATTTTACCTGGTGAAGAGGCCCTCTCAAAACCACTACGGCAGGTAGTTGAAGACACTATTATGTGTTTGTGATGATGACATGAGGCAGACTTCAGACTGCAGGTAGCGTTCAGCACAAAGGTGGAAAGTCGGAATGAGCTTTGCATGCTACACCATGGAGAAATGCAACGTTGTACTCTTGCCCACGACTGATTATACAAGGCCTTGAGTGCTTCTCCTTTGCTTTCTGTATGTCCGTATGCCTGTCTGTTGATGCGCGCGCGCGCGTGTGTGTGTCCACTCAAGTACGGGGTGACTTGCAGAATGACGGACATCTCCGCTATTGCCTTCCTAGTGCTGGGTCTTGCAGCAGTGCAGGGGTGACGGGGCTGGGCTGGGCTGGGCTGGGCTTAATCATATCTGCAGGGAGCACACATACGTGCTAATACCTGTTGTTGCTCTGCAGGCCTGTGGCTCAGCACTGCTGCCACAGGCTGGAAAGAGACGGTTGTCCACAGCGAGTGCATGGCTGGTGGTTTGCATGCCTGCCCTCCTTTCCCCTGGGGGAGGGGAGGGGGTGCAGCAATCCTAGATCCTCCCCCACCACTCTATGATTTGGTGAGTGACCCGTGAAGGCCTCCTGTGGGGTGTAGGGGTGTGTGTGCCAAATCCTAGACTCCCTCCCACCCCTCTATGATTTTGTGCATGACCCATCAAGGCTTCCTATGGGGCGTAGGGGGGGGGGGGCTGCACCACATCCTAGAACCCCTCCCACCCCTCCATGATTTGACGAGTGACCAGTGAAGGCGTCTTATGGGGTATGGAGGCGTGCGCCATGAGTCTGCATCCATTCGTGGACGAACCATGCAATGGCAATGGTTGCTGGTGACTGATGGGATACCACATACGCCGCCTTTCTTGTCACATTGATGTCACAAGGGGACGTCGCATACACTCTACAAATACTTTTATATGTAGCACTCATGGCCGTCTAAAGTGAGTAGCCTGACAGGCTGGCCCCTGCAGCCATGCGCACTTGAACATGATCGGCCTGCCCCCCCCATGTCCAAGGAATGCCATTCTTCAAAACGCCAGTGAAAATACCTCCCAAATATCCCTTATACTCTGAGTGAGGACCGAGATGCGGCACCCCGAGCAGGAGTTCCCATGTGTGGCAGCCAATGCACAAGGCTCAACGAAACACTGGCCCTCAGGGTCCTGTACCAGAATCGTGCCCAGTGCCTTACATTACATACCGGACCACAGCAGTGACTAGTACGCACCTGTGTATCATCATTTTTACATGCACACTCCACAGGGAGGCCCCCGGCCTAATCAGGGGGGGGGGAAAAATGCGGTCGCCGGGATTGGAAAAAAATGCGGAAAAATGCGGAAAAAATGCGGAAAATGCGAGAAAAAATGCGGCATAAAATGCGGTTTTGCTACAATGCTATAGGACTCCCAAAACCCCTAGTTGGATAGCTTAACCGCCCGTACAAATACGTTGGCGGCTGTCGGAAAGCCCTCGAGGAAAGCAACGTCGATGCAGAACTTCAACCGGCCTCCAACATGGGCAATAATTGCAAGAACGGGCACCCCGCGTTCATCTGTCCACTCATCAAAAAGTAGTGTGGTGTTGCGGTCGGCAGTCTTCTTGTGAATTGCTCCTCGGTGCCCGTCAAGCACACGCTGGCCGTTGACTTTGGGGAAGTCAGAGCTGCCTTGCGGCAAGCAACCGGCAATGGTGGTGTACTTCTGCAACCAAGCACGCACAAGGGGGTGATCCAGCTTGTCCAACGGGATGCCGGCACCGGCGAAGGCAAAGACCGTATCATCAGCGGCCTTGTTCTTGTCGTTGCATGACGCCACAACGGATTGTAGGCTGGGCTGCCTCATTGCGGCTTTATGAGGTAGAGCATCTGCCTCTGCCTCTAGGCGGCGCTCGACCCGTGCCTTCTCCCTCTTCTGCATAGTCTCAACGGCCACCTGGTGCTTTTTGGAGTCCAAATGACATTGGACTGTGCTCTTCGTTGTGTGGCTCACGGGGCATCCACACGCATCGCACCATAGTACTTCAATACCAAGATCATTGGTGCGGAGACTCAGGGGATGGCCAGGGAATTGTTCCTTCCGCTTCCCAGGGCCCATGGTGCAATACTTTGCGCCGGCACCACCTCTCCCCTTACCACGTACTTTGCGGCGGGGTGGGCTATTTCCATCATCAGATGTGGGCTCAGAAGGAGGGCAATGGGAGGGCATAGCATGTGACATGTCTAAGGGAAAAGGAGCCATGTAACAAACAAAAGTGGCGGTGTTGGGAAGGTATGCAAACACTGACTTGACTACAAAACTACCCTTTAGTTGAACTACACAATGCCACTTGAATGTATCCTCTTGAACATTACACTAAGGGACCTGCCCAGAAAATGCGAAAAAAAATGCGGAAAATGCGAAAAAATGCGAATCGCATTTTTCCCCCCCCCCTGCCTAATGCAAAACTTGTCTGACTGGCTCCAACACCGATATGTACGTCTCAGCAGGCGCGTCAGTACCGAGCAGAATATTGTGTTGAAACCAAGACAACACAACTGTCCAGTCCCCCATCCAATATGGATGTCCCGCCTCAGAAAATGGGCATGTTCCCAGCCGTTGGACACGCACACGCACGCGCGCGCCCGCACACAGACCCAGTCATGGCAGTGAGCATCATTGCATGTCGGTCCCCATTGATAGTGTACGTTCTCCCATCATGCTCTCGAACTTGCACGTACTTGGTCCACTTCACAGCCCTGGTACTTGCAGTGCGCTTTCGGAGGCTTCCTTCTCCCGCCTGGATGCATGAAGGATGGCAGCCATGCACGCACATAGACTGATCGACATAAAATGCAATGGGGCAACAACTACGAAAGATCAGCTCCTGCCAGTTGAGCAACAACCCCTGCCCCAGCACAGAATCAGCACCAGCAACAGCGCTGGCCGATTCCAGTCTGCTTACATTGCCTTTGCAAGTGGGTGGAAGTGCAAGGGAGTGGAACGGTTCATGTGTGTGGGCGAGCAGGGTGGTCTGCAGCACCATAGACAGTTCATGGGAAGCAGCAGTGCGACATCAAAAAACGGCATCAGAGTGGGGTCCAAGTAAGTTTCGATTTTCATGATTTGATGGTTTCATTTGGAATTTGAAATCTTGATGACGGCTCATGCATAACAGCGGACAATCTTCATGCTGATCATGACGACCATCATGCAACAGATCTTTCCAATTCCCAGTTTTCGCCATTTTGATCATTTCAGTACAACTTTGGAGACACTGTTTGTGTTGCTGCATCGCCCTGCTGTACAGCCTTAGTGGGTGGGTTTTTGGAATTCCAATCTGGTGGTTTTTATCAAATATGCAAGCAGTGTGCACTGCCAACACAGTGCGTACACAATGCAGTGACATTCTTTGGGCCAATTGTTTTCTCAAGGTGTCTTAAAGGCACAAATGGGCGCAAGCTTTCCAAAACATTTGGACCACATGTTGACCCGTTTGGGCCACTTCGGAACATTGTGAAAAAACGTTTGGCCCAAAATGCGCTGGGGTATCTGGATAAGGGTAAGCCTGTGTTGGAACTCTCCACACTTTGGGAAAAATTTTGCCGAGTCGAAGCCCTTGTGGGCCATTGGGGACACTTAAGAACAACAAAAAGTGTGCCCGTGTGCCCATTATGTCCGGGATATTTTGAGAAGACTTGTTCCATGTGGACATTTATGACATTTGGCTTTTGCAACACTTTTGGAAACGTTCCGGCACACTTTGCAACAGTACCCATTTTGGAAAAAATATTGATCCATTTTGTTCTCAACTGGGCCATAATTTTTCCACATGTTGTAAGATATATCAAAATAGGTCAGTTTTTCTTTGAAGGGTTGCACAAAGGCGCAAATGGGCCGCAAATCTTGCTGAACACTGTCTGAAAATGGTCAACAATGGGCCAAACATTTTCTCAAAGTGTCCCAAAAAGGTCCAAATGGGTCAAAGATGTTCCAAATGTTCCAAAATGGTCAAAGGTGTTGCAAAACTGTGTTTCCAAACACTGCAACATGGGTTCAAGTGTTTTGCAAAATGTCCCACGGAGGTTGAAAAAGTGTTGGTTCATTGTTGAAGGCTTTTAGGCCTCTTTAGGACATTGTGCAGCCTGTCCTGGCCACCTTGCCACCCATTTTCGAGCCATTGGGAGCCCACAGGACTGCATTCTTGGAAAGGCTCTGTCAGGAGAGCCCCCTTGCCAGACCCCCTGCTCACTTTGCTCATGAAAAAGCACATATTGGCCTATGGTTTTTGTGACCGGGTTCTGCGCAAGCCCAAGAAAACAACAACAGTGGACCCTACACAGCCATGCAAGCAGTTTCTCCAAGCACTTGTCCCGCGACAATTGGTATCACATGGATGCCATCAATAGAAACAAACTCGCGTTCCATCCAACAAACCCCATAGCTTGTAGAAAAGACCCAAAACTAGGGTTCGGCACGGGGGGGACGTCTCCTCGCTTTTGTACCCACCTCCCCCCCCCCCAGTGGAAGTGGGCCGTAGGCCCCCAGGGGGGGGGGGGTTGGAGGGGGGGGTTCAGGGAGGGGCGATGGGGGGATGGGAGGGGATGGGAATGTGTCCAGCACCAGTATTGACGTGGCCTGAAGCGCCGGGCTCTGAGACCCTGTGGCTGGCCTGTCAGGGCGTCGCAGGCTCCCTCGCATTGGACTCGGGGGTAACAAGACACCGCTGACCCTGGGCGACCCAGGCGCAGTGAATCCTGACACACTCTGCTCTTTTCAGCGCATTACATATCCCCCCTTTGTGTTCCATCGTTGTTCACACACACGTACACACACACACACACCATGTTATTTTATGGTACTGACCAGAGGCACTGTGTGCCCTATGCTTAGCAGTCAGTGGAGTATCTGCGCTCCCCCGCAAGCAGTGGCGGTACTGCAGGTCCCACACTGTGCCACAGCGTCAGAGACACACGGGCAGTGGTGCACAGTCCAAGACATGATGCACGAGGTCAAGGCCCAGCCACTGGACCACAGGGCCAGGTCGGCAGGTCTTGATACTGGTGAGGCTTGCCATAGGACATCACATCCACCGCAGCTCCAAGTGTGTAGCACTTGGTATGGCAGCGGTACCGCTGCCCCATCTGGATCGCACCTTCCCCGGGAGGGGTACGGTTGGGAGGGTCCGTTGGGGAGGGTTCCAGGTTTTGGGGGGGGGGGGGGTCCAGGTGGGGCGATTTGGGGTGGTGGTGGTGGTGGTGGTGGGTCTGCAGAATTCGCACCTGCTATGGTGTGGGCTGGAGCATGGCTCGGACCCACCCTCCCCACTTTTGTACCACCGTTTGGCCGTCAGGGTAGAAAACGGGCACAGGTTTTCCGTCTTAGAAAACCTGTGGTTTTCGGCTGTTGGGTCGCCTGGGTGACGGACGTTGCTCCAGTTAGTGTACGTGCTCGAGAGGTCTTAACTCCTTCTGCGGTTGCACTGTGCCGGAGTGTCACGCTCCCCGACGGGTGTCCAAAGCCCCTCCGTGTGTGCCGTGCGTGTCCCGTGCGCACTAGCAGGTGTCCGCGAGTCCCGTGCGTCTGATCCAAACGCCTTCTCTAGGCAGGCCGTGGAATTTCTAGCATGTAGACAAAGGCAAAACGCGCATCAGGTCTGCAGCAGGAGCACAAAATGCAGGGCAAGTTGATGTCAACGGCACGACATACGTAGTCGTAGATCTGTGTAGTGTGAATGCACTGCATATCCACTAGTCTGGAGGTAGAAACGCCACGTGCGCCACCACTGTCGAACATGTGCCGGGGTAGGTGCGGAGTCTCCGCGGGTGTACCCGGCGAGAAAGCGGTGTGGACCCGCCCCGTATCGTAGAACAAACCAGCGATGACAATGTGCTAGTTCCCTAGCCACTTCTGCCCCTAGGAGATCTACTACTGTGGTGGTGGGGGGGCGGGGGGGGCAAAGGCTCCCCTTACCTCTCCTTGCCCTCCATCTAACCATACCATCACCATAAACCTAACCCTAACCTTTGCAGCCAGTGGGCTTGGCCATGCCAACCATGTTGATTGGGCTGAACAAGATCCCCCAAATTTTGTTCATGGCTGCTTATGCCACATCATTGCTCTCCATTTTGGACCCCAAAACTCACTCTAACCCAAGCCTAGGGTGAGAGCTAGGGCTAGGGGCAGGGCTAGGGTTAGGGTCCCCGAGCTGGTGGAACCAGTCTTGGTTTTATAACCCTTTTTAGTGTCTAGGGTGGACCTACCAGGTTTAGCAGCAGCAAGCAGCAAGCAATCAAGCAAGCAGCAAGCAGCACGCGCGAAATGGGCAAAAATCAGAACTCCGTCGTGGTGCTTCGGATTCGGGTGAAATTTTGGTGGATGATACCTATGGGTGTGAAGTACAATCACACAAAGTTTGAGCAAGAAACTCAACGGTGGCAGCCGGGAACGGGATTCGCAAGTGGCGGACCTCAGTTTCAAAAACTGTAGTTTAGGGCCAAAAACAGCCATTTTTGGGCCAAAAAAGCCCTGGAACCCATTCAAAACGGCCAAATGAAGGGGAACGGTGGGTACACTCCATGTGCGGCTTGACTTCCCCATGTCAACGAGCTCTTTGCGGCCCTCTAAATCCATGATATGTCGTGGAAACGGCCCAAAAAGGCCCCCAGAAGCTCCAAATGCCGACAGCCACAAACCAAGAATAGGCCATATCTTTGGCTACATGGCTCAAAATGCGATTCCAAGGGCACCTACTCCACCCGCAACCCCCCACTTTTTGTGGTTTCCACCCCTCAGACTTGCCCAAACGGACGCCTAGACCCCAATACCTAGGCCCACTAGGCTGCGGCAAGCTGCAAGCTCAAGCCCAAACAGGTGGGTGCCCAAATGGGTCAACAGGGTCCAGTAGGGGCACAAAGATGACTTTTCTCAAAAATGATCCTAGACCATGTGCGACGGTAAAACAAGTGTTTTTGGACCGTTTTGAGCTTGTGGTGGCCCATTTTGGTCCTCCGAAAATCCCAAAATGCCTTGGAAATGGGCCTCATCCTAGAGCATTTGGGGTGCACAAACGGGTGAAATGAGCCCATTTTGAGCCCATTTTGGGGCATTTTGGCCTCTCAGAAGTCCAAAAAGCCTTGAAAGTGGGCCTCGTGGTGATGGGGTTCACTTGCAAGCTGATTTCACTTTGTCAAGAGCCATCAATATGTGAATCATTCTTGATGTCCCTCACCAGTCATAGCTGATGTTCCCTCCCCCACCAGCTCGGTCCCAACATTCAGTCTTGATTAGGGCTAGGGTCCCCGAGCTGGTGGAACCAGTCTTGGTTTTATAACCCTTTTTAGTGTCTAGGGTGGACCTACCAGGTTTAGCAGCAATTAAGCAGGCAAGCAAGCAGCACGCAGCACGCGCCAAATGGGCCAAAATCAGAACTCCGTCGTGGTGCTTCGGATTCGGGTGAAATTTTGGTGGATGATACCTATGGGTGTGAAGTACAATCACACAAAGTTTGAGCAAGAAACTCAACGGTGGCAGCCGGGAACGGGATTCGCAAGTGGCGGACCTCGGTTTCAAAAACTGCAGTTTAGGGCCAAAAACAGCCATTTTTGGGCCAAAAAAGCCCTGGAACACATTCAAAACGGCCAAATGAAGGGGAACGGTGGGTACACTCCACGTGCGGCTTGACTTCCCCATGTCAACGAGCTCTTTGCGGCCCTCTAAATCCATGATATGTCCCGGAAACGGCCCAAAAAGGCCCCCAGAAGCTCCAAATGCCGACAGCCACAAACCAAGACTAGGCCATATCTTTGGCTACATGGCTCAAAATGCGATTCCGAGGGCACCTACTCCACCCGCAACCCCCCACTTTTTGTGGTTTCCACCCCTCAGAATTGCCCAAACGGACGCCTAGACCCCCATACCTAGGCCCACTAGGCTGCGGCAAGCTGCAAGCTCAAGCCCAAACAGGTGGGTGCCCAAATGGGTCAACAGGGTCCAGTAGGGGCACAAAGATGACTTTTCTCAAAAATGATCCTAGACCATGTGCGACGGTAAAACAAGTGTTTTTGGACCGTTTTGAGCTTGTGGTGGCCCATTTTGGTCCTCCGAAAACCCCAAAACGCCTTGAAAATGGGCTGTTTTGGGACCAAAAATGGGTCAAAAATGGCTCAAAAACACATTTTTCCAAACCTCATCCTAGAGCATTTGGGGTGCACAAACGGGTGAAATGAGCCCATTTGGAGCCCATTTTGGGGCATTTTGGCCCCTCAGAAGTCCAAAAGGCCTTGAAAGTGGGCCTTGTGGTGATGGGGTTCACTTGCATGTTGATTTCACTTTGTCAAGAGCCATCAATGTGTGAATCATTCTTGATGTCCCTCACCAGTCATAGCTGATGTTCCCTCCCCCACCAGCTCGGTCCCAATATTCAGTCTTGATTAGGGTTAGGGCTAGGGTTACCGAGCTGGTGGAACCAGTTTGGCAAGCAAGCACGCAGCACGCAGCAAGCGAGCAGCAAGCACGCGCAAAATGGGGGAAAATCACATCTCCGTCGTGGTGAATCGCATTCGGCCAAAATTATGGTGGATGCTACCTATGGGTGTGAGGGACAACCACACAAAGTATGAACCAGAAACTCAACGGTGGCGGCCGGGAACGGGCGTCACAAGTGCCGGACCTCCATTTCAAAATCCGCAATTTGGGGCCAAAATCAGCCTTTTTTTGCCCAAAACCGCCCTAGAACCTGCCAAAAACGGCCAAATGAAGGGAAATAGTGGCTACTCTACACATGCAGCTAGACTTCCCTATGCTGAAGGGACCTCTAGAGCCCTCGAACTTCACAATTTGTCCGCGAACCGCCCCCAAAAGGCCCCCAAAGTCCCTAGAATTTGTGCACATTGGCCGCCGACAGCCCCAAACCCAAAAAAAGACCATATCTTGGGCTACGTGGCTCAAAACGCGGTTTCGAGCGCACCTAGTCCACCCGCAACCACCCACTTTTGGTGCAGCCGGCTGCAAGAGGTAGCCCAAAGAGGTGGGTGCCAAAATGGGTCAACAAGGTCCACGGGGCGCAAAAAGATGACTTGTTCCAAAAATGATCCTAGACCACATGGAATGCCAAAACAGGTGTTTTGGGCGCGTTTTGAGCTCGTGGTGGCCCGTTTTGGCCCTCCTAAAATCCCAAAATGCCTTGAAAATGGGCCGTTATGGGACAAAAAATGGGTCAACAGCGGGTCAAAAATGTGCTTTTCCAAAAATGATTCCAGACCATTGGGGGTGCCTAAACAAGTGAAATGAGCCCTTTTTGAGCCCATTGCAAGCCAATTTGGCCACTCTGCAGCCACAATATGCCTTGAAAATGGGTTGTTTTGGGACCAAAAATCAATAAAACTGGATCAAAAATGTGTTTTTCCAAAGATACCTGTGGACTATTTGGGGTGCACAAACAAGTGGAATGAGCCCATTTTGAGCCCATGTTGAGCAATTTTGGCCCCTCTCAAGGCCGAAAGGGCGTTGAAAATGGGCCAATTTGGGACCACAAATGGCTCAAAAATAGTTCAAAACCATGGTTTTCCAAAACTGATCCTAGTCCAGTTGTGGTGCCCAAACGGATGAATACAACTCATTTTGAGCCCCTTTTGAGCCGCTCTCATCCACTTTCCGGTACGTACTTCATTTGCTGTTGAAGTCTCCTAGATGATTTTCCTTGCCCCACCAACTCGTCCCAATATTCAATCCTAGTTAGGGTTAGGGTCACCGAGCTGGTGGAACCAGTCTTGGTTTTATAACCCTTTTTAGTGTCTAGGGTGGACCTACCAGGTCTAGCAGCAGCAAGCAGCAAGCAAGCAGCACGCGCGAAATGGGCCAAAATCAGAACTCCGTCGTGGTGCTTCGGATTCGGGTGAAATTTTGGTGGATGATACCTATGGGTGTGAAGTACAATCACACAAAGTTTGAGCAAGAAACTCGACGGTGGCAGCCGGGAACGGGATTCGCAAGTGGCGGACCTCAGTTTCAAAAACTGTAGTTTAGGGCCAAAAACAGCCATTTTTGGGCCAAAAAAGCCCTGGAACACATTCAAAACGGCCAAACGAAGGGAAACGGTGGGTACACTCCATGTGCGGCTTGACTTCCCCGTGTCAACGAGCTCTTTGCGGCCCTCTAAATCCATGATATGTCCCGGAAACGGCCCAAAAAGGCCCCTAGAAGCTCCAAATGCCGACAGCCACAAACCAAGAATAGGCCATATCTTTGGCTACATGGCTCGAAATGCGATTCCAAGGGCACCTACTCCACCCGCAACCCCCCACTTTTTGTGGTTTCCACCCCTCAGACTTGCCCAAACGGACGCCTAGACCCCAATACCTAGGCCCACTAGGCTGCGGCAAGCTGCAAGCTCAAGCCCAAACAGGTGGGTGCCCAAATGGGTCAACAGGGTCCAGTAGGGGCAAAAAGATGACTTTTCTCAAAAATGATCCTAGACCATGTGCGACGGTAAAACAAGTGTTTTTGGACCGTTTTGAGCTTGTGGTGGCCCATTTTGGTCCTCCAAAAATCCCAAAATCCCTTGAAAATGGGCTGTTTTGGGACCAAAAATGGGTGAAAAATGGGTCAACAACGCATTTTTCCAAACCTCATCCTCGACCATTTGGGGTGCACAAACGGGTGAAATGACCCCATTTGGAGCCCATTTTGGGGGCATTTTGGCCCCCCGGAAGTCCAAAAAGCCTTGAAAGTGGGCCTTGTGGTGATGGGGTTCACTTGCAAGCTGATTTCACTTTGTCAAGAGCCATCAATGTGTGAATCATTCTTGATGTCCCTCACCAGTCATAGCGGATGTTCCCTCCCCCACCAGCTCGGTCCCAATATTCAGTCTTGTTAGGGTCAAGGGTAATGTTTGGGGATAGGGTTAGGAGTAGGTTGAGGGTTGGGCGTTAGAGTCAAGGTTGGGTTCAAGGATAGTGTTGGGGTGAAAAGTGGACAAAATGGGCAAGGGGAATGAAAAAAAATTTTCGGGCGCCTTCGGCGCCACCATATGTATGGCCCGTAGCTATTGGCCCTTGGCAACTAAGTGGGCCCGGAGGGCAGGGAGGGGGGGGGGGGGGGTCGCGTACCAGAACCGAGGAGACGCCCCCCCCCTGGGGTTTGGGTTGTTTCCAAAACACAAAACTTTGCACTGCATGCAAGGCATTCACCAGGTGTGGAATATATTGAGATTTGGCAACATTTTGGACCCTTTTGGACCATTTTTGCAACCTTTTTGTGGAAAATTTGCCTCATTCTAGAATATTTTTAGACCTTCAGCCCGTTTTGGATCACCAAAAGTTCTAAACGGCCCAACATTGTTCAAATGGGTCAGTATGTTGCACAATATGCAATAATTATTCAAAAATGAGAAAAAAGTCCAAATTGTTGCACAATTTTCTCAATTAGGCCCAAACTGTTCTGAGATGGTCCTAAACGTTCCACAATGGGCCATCTCGGGCACACATGTTTCACAAAGGTCCAAAACAGTCCCATAGGTCTAAAAGCTTTTCCAAACGGTCATGATGGGTCAAATCTTTCCCAACATGGTCCAAAGTGCTCCAAAATGGGTCAAATGGTCTCAAAATGTCCTAGGATGGGCAAAATGGGGCACACTTGTGCCAAACAGTTTCAACAAAGTGCAAAATGGGCCAAAGTTTTCCAAATTTTTCCAAACTGAGTCAATACTAATGTTACAAAATGGCCAAAACACTCTTCTAACATGGTGCCAAATGTTCCCAAAAAGGTGTCGATTTTGCAAATGTGTCCCAAAATCATTCCAACCTCATTTTCCAAAAATGTGCCAGACCATCAAGGTCTCAAAATACTATTAAATAAGCCACGGGGTTGTCTCTCAACCCACTGTCCTCTGCCTGGCAACCCCATTAATCTGTTCCAATTACCTCCATCCAGCAGTCTATCGCTCCCAACCGTAGCCCACTGCATAGCACACCTCATTTTGAAAAAATAGAGCCATAACCAGGACATTGATTAGGCATATGACAAACGAAGTCAAATTCGTCACCCTGTAGAATAGCAACCAGTGCTGAGCCTCATTGAGGCAGCAGTCTGCATCCACCCAATGGAGACGTATGCACATCACAACGTTGCATGGGAGCACTTTCAGTCGAGGCAGGCATTGCCCCGCAGGTGCATAATTTGACATCATTGCTGATTCAAACAAACAAACACACACACACACACGTGTGTGTGTGTGTGTGTGTACTGCTGAATCATTCTGGTACCTTGGCCACATCACACCTCGGAAATTCTATTGCCTTCGGCAAGGCGCCGCGAAGAGAGGCAAATGATGTTGATGTTGATGTTGATCGCTCTGGGGAAGTTTATACCTACTCCCATTGTCACCAACTGATCACCCAACCCTGGCCCAAGGTCCCTGAGGGTTGTGGCGGTTCACCCAGAAATGGTGATTTTTCAACCAACCCATGCCGGCCTGAAAACAGCTCCATTCTTACCGGTGGGGCCCCAATTCGGGGGGTTACCTCGAGATAGAGCTAACCAATGGCACCCCCACCATTGGTTAGGGGTCCATGTAGAAGGAAAATATTGAATGGGACCAGGGTCCGAATCGACATACAGTGGCGGGGATAGGCTGACCAAGTGTTGCCCACCACGGTGCAAATAGGCCCAAAACAGCGCTTTTGGGGGCCCACAAGCACCACTACGAGGGCCTAATTGGTGCTATACGCCCCCCCAGTGGGTAAAGCGTACCCCCATTGTCACCAAATGATCACCCAACAACCAGCCCAAGGGTCCCAGGAGGCTGTCAGAGGGTCACCCAGAAATCGCAGGTTGTCAAACCAACCCATGCCGGCCTGCAAGTGGCTCAAAATGGTGAGGCCCCACAGGGGGGCCAATCTTGGAAACATAGACATGGAAACCAGGACCCCCACAATTGGTTAGAGGGTCCATATAGAAGGAAAGTATGGAATGGGACCAGGGTCTGAATCGACGCACAGTGCCGGCTGTAGGCCAAGTAATCTTTGACCCCCCCTCCCCGGTCCGCAAAAAAGCGGTACCCAGGTACAGGGGGTGGAGGTTCCCACCACCAACCATGCCCTAGATTTGGTGGCCTTGGAAACAACCATGATAGGGCTTATCTTGTTAAATTGATCCTTGCTGTCTAATTCTGCAATAGACTGTCTCCGCACAAGTAAAACCTTGCAAAAACACATTAGGTATTTTAGTGGCCAACAGTTGAAGAAATCAGCACGTGCAGCTTGGGGCAAAATGTCTATTCTGGGGTTGTGAAGAGGGTGCGGCTGGAGCGGGTGGGAGGGGCGTTGTTAAACTTTTAATTTTTTGCAAAATATATGGATTGTCAGCTCGTGACACCTGCAGTGCTTACGGTGTACCACATCACTAATGAATGTGGAGCATCACTTGGTTCAGAAGCACCCCACCCTTCCCTGGTCGTGTCACTTAAGATATTGCTGTGTAGGTTTCCACCTTGACTCCACAACTGAAAATCTCAGGTAAAGTAACAGGATTACCTGTGATGACCCCTCTTTAAGGTTTCACGCTACAGAGAAGAGGATACACCAACCAACCAACCACCAACCTGCTTTCTGCCGGTTATATTTCTGTAAATGGAAAAGGGAATGGGGACGGTGGGAAATGTGTTTTTGGGGCCAGGTGGTGAATTTCCTGCATTCACGTAAATGGACAAGGGACTGGGGACTGGACAGAGTGAGGAATGTGTTTCTGGGGCCAGGTGGTGAATTTCCTGCAATCAAAAAGTTACATACCAATATCTGCTTCAGCAACAAATGTTGAGATGAATCACATTGCAATAGGTTGTTACATGAACCCAGCCGTGAGAAAGCACAAGGGGCATGTTAATTCGGGCATTACGCCCTTGTTCATCGGATGTGGGATGCTTATGGTCTTGATCAGCACCTTCACATAGGATATTCCCAAATTTTGGGCCGAAAACTGTCCAAGTGGTCCGAAAAGGCACCTCCCGCCCAGAAAAATGAACTTTGTGGAACTTTTGGGTTTCGGCAAAAAATAAATTTTGCCAGGTTCCAACTTTGTAGTGCTTGGTGAGGCAGCCCCTGGGATGAGTGCTTGTGCAGTTTATGCAGTTTTCAGCTGGTTTCGTTAAAATGGCATTTTTGGCGGCCTTGGTGACTTGCGTTCACCCATGGTAGTCCCTTGGGAAGAAATCCCCCCCCCTTTGGCGCCCCATGGCCAAAACGGGGTGAAAACTACAAAAAGAGAGTCCAAAACTTTTCATGGGAGATGTCATCATTGTGGGTGGTCACAATATCAAAAAAATCAGTTTTCGATTTTTGAGGTGTCGAGGCCAAACACTGCATATTGTGTGGTTGTGCCACCAAACAGGCCGCAAACGGCAATTTTGGGGGTTTGGGGGGCGCATGGCCCTATCTATACAGGCTTATAAGCTGCTAGCTGCTACGTGGGTCCCCATGGGTGCTAGAGAACCCGCATTGACACCAGCTGATGACCTCCAACCCATTCCAGAGGCGAAAAAAAGTTGTTTTGAAAAGACAACGTTTTCAAGGGACCCATGGCCTTGGCTACATGGGCCTCGCAGCCGCTACGTGCGTCCCCATGGGTGCTAGAGTACCATATTGTCACCAAATGATGACTCAAACCCATCCCAAAGCCGTCGGAAGCTTTTTGGAAATTTTCAAGCACCAATAATCAGCCTTCAAACAGCAAGTTTGGGCCCTTCAACAGCCCATGCCCCTGGCTACATGAGCCCCTATGGGCCAAACTTTGCACTGCGGGCGCACTGCAGGCGCAGTGCGGGCACATGTATCAAAGACCACACAAAGGAGAAGGAGGGAGGAAACATCAAGCATGCGGATGCAGCAACACAACATAACAATCTGATTCTGAGATGTCCGACATCCGTTGTTCTTACAGTTACAAATCCGAACTGCAACTATGCAAAAGCATACAAGAGGGGCACATGTTCAAATGACATGGGCCACAGTCCAATACATCTTAATGACGGTGAGCACATAGTTGACAACAGACACCGTCATAGGGCTGATACCTAGTTTGTCTCCTGATACAAAACTGCGTCAAGTGCTAGAAAACACGGACATGCTGTTGCAAATCTCTGGCACAACCCAGACATTGAGGATGATCTTCCAATGGCAAAGGCGCGCAAAGAGGTGTTCCACCCTGCCTTCTCGGGGGCCCAAAAGAGGGCGGAAGTGCTATGTAACTAACCCCTGTATTCTTGGGGGTCCCCAACAAAGGGGACAAAATCAGAAATGGCTGCCTCACCCCTGCCTTCTCGGGGGTGACAAGTAAAATATGGCACATCCCAAATGCACAAGAAGCGTTGAAAACCCAGTTATGGAACAAGAAACTTGTGGAAAAGGGCCAAAACTAGGATTTGAGTATTTACCGACATACAAAACTTTGCACTGCGGGCGCACTGTGGGCGCACTGCGGGCAAGGCATTCCCTACGAGTGCTTTTGCATCCTCGTGCACAACCTGCTAAGGCAATTTTCAGTCTCAACCGCTCAAAAGTCAAAAAATTCAAAACTGATTATTTCCAACCACAATGATGAAATATCTCATGCAAAGCACACTTTGAACCTTTTTGTGTGTTTTTTGCCCCATTTGGCCATGGGTTGCCCGGGGGGGAGGCGGGGTTCCCAAGGGACAGGTGCACAACCTACCTATGCAGTTTTCAGCCTCAACAACTTAAAAAATGAAAATTCCAACCCTGATTTTTCGATGTTGTGACCACCCACAATGATCAAATATTCCATGTAAAGCATGGGATGGCACAGTATGATTTGCCGTGGCCATTGGATTGTGAAATGTGCAATCTAACTGTGTGTGAGTGCTGTGCAACCATCTCTTGGGTCACTACAAAGACAGTAACAAGTCCCTTTTCAAGGTGCCTTGCCGAAAGCAGTAGACTTTCCAAAACCAATTTTTTTTTGATATTGTGACCACTCAGTGTGCACAACACAAGGTGCAATAGAATTTGCTGAGCCCCAGCTGACTGCCAAATATTGGACCCAGAGCGTGGTTAATTTGGGTACCATATTATTTGTAGGGTGGCCACATCCCTCTGAGAGGCCCACTTGAAACACACCGATGCCGAACAGAGTGCGTGTAGTCCTTCAGAGGCAGCACATGGTCCCAGAACTTGGAGGTCAGAGCCCCCAACATTCTCATGGAATCCGTTGCGAAGTTCAAATATGCCGTGCATGTCGTACGTATGTCTGAGACGAAGACATGCCCAGACAGACATGCGTGCAGCCCCAACACACCACACAGAAACAGTACACACATGACATGTCCAACATCCTCTTTGTGCGAAACCAAGCCTGAAAAAAGGAATTGCCAGGCCAATTTGGCAGGACAGGGACGCAGGGGTGTAATACATACATCAGCACCCCCACCAACATTTTGAAGCTCCTGGACGAGGAAGGGAGGATGGGGTTGCCATAAAGGCTGGAGAAATGTGCGGCAGAGGGGGGGGGAGGGACCAGCCACCCAGCTAGCCAGCCACCCAAACTCTCTAGCAATGGGCACATTTGATTCCCAGGACATTTTGAGCATGCTGGTCCATCCAACAATGAGAAGCTTTGTACTGCTTTGGTACTCCCCCGCCCTTGTCCAAGGTACAGTGACAAACTGTGACAGCACCTCCGGCGCGGCGCCGCACCTGCAACAATGAAATGTGAGTGTTCCGAAGTGATTCGGAGGGGTGACGACCGCCATCGCTTTATGGCCAAGGTGGAGCGACAACTCGCACTACGATGGGTGCCAGAGCGATTCTAGAGGGTGATGAACATTGTTGCTTTATGGTGAAGGTACAGTAGGCACACTGTGTGTCACTTGTCATGATGGATGCCCGAGTGGTTCTGGAGGGCAGCCAGCCTGTATGGAACACCCCCAGAAAGGGCGGGGCAAAAGGGATTGCAGCGGACAGTTTGCAAGGAGCAAGACCTGTGTCCCGGGGGGGCCATTTGCGCGGCATGCCGCCCCCTACCCATGCTTTGCCTTTGTGGCAAGCGTCCCGCTCCCAGGCTCTTTGAAGGAGGCCCTGTTGTTGCATGAGGACTTTCTTTTGGCTGTGATGCATGTTATTCTTGGTTGTGCTCCTGGTCTTTCTATGTTGCTCCCACGCATGTGTGCAAGAAGCCCCCGTCCAAAGTGCAGTGGGGGAAGGCTTGAGAGTGGTGGGAGGGGGGAAGGGCTGGCAGAGGCAGGCAGAGTTTTGTGGCCTGCTAGCCCACCTGAAGCTTCCCTAAGCTACCAAAAGCCACCCCAAGCTATCCTACGCTACCTGAGGTAGCTCCAGCTACCCTAACACTCCCCAAGCTCCCAAGCTTCCCTGAGGTACCCCATCCCACATTGAGCTACCAAGGTACATCAGGGTACCCCGAACCAACGCAAACTACCCCACCTCACCTCAAGCTACCCCAAGCTACTTCAAGGTTCCCCAACCCACCCCACAGGTGCCCAAAGGTACCCAAACCCACTCCACCCTACCTCAAGGCACACCAAGGTACCTCAACCCACCCCATGGGACCCCAAGGTACCCCACGCCACCCCATGCTACCCAAAGGTAGCCCAAGCTACCCCACTCTACCCCAACCCACCCCAAGTCCCCAAGCAACCCCAACCCACTTCAAGCTACCTTAAGTTACCCAAGGGTAGTAGCCCAAGCTACTCTAAAGTGACCTGAGCTACCCCAAGCTATCCCAACCCACATTGAGCTACCCCAAGGTACACCAACCGCCCTGGGGCCTGATGTTGTGGCCTGTTGCTGCCCATGCCTTCAACCCCAGACCCCAGACCTGCTCTGTTCAATTCAAAGCAGTCATGCAACTTTGTGACCCTGCATGCAATTTTGTGGCCCAAGTCGCAAGGTTGCATGTACAGTTCCGTTTGCAACCCAAGTGTTTCCAGAAAGATGCCAAAAAAGAAGCCTGCAAAACTCTTCCAATTCAAGGTGTTCCAAACCAACCTGCCTCCTGTGCAATGGGAGCCACCCTAAGCGACCCAAGGGTGCCCCAAGCTACCCCAACGCAACCTGGGCTACCCCAGGGTGACCCAACCCACCCCAAGCTACCCCAAGGGTAGCTTAAGGATGCTTGGGGTAGCTTGAGGAACCTTGGGGTGGGTTGGCGTAGCTTGGGGTGGTTGAGGTATGTTGGGGTGCCTCGGGTTACGTTGGGGTAGCTTGGCGTATCCTTGGGTAGCTTAGGGTAGCTTAGGGTAGCTCGGGATGGGTGGCTTGGGGTGCCTGGGGGCAGGTTGCGGTACCTTGGGGTGGCTCGGCTTGCGTTGGGGTACCTTGGGGTCCCCTTGGGTAGCTCAGGGTAGCTTGGGGTGGCGTGGGTAGCTTGGGCAAGCTTGGGGGTACCTTGGGGAAGCTTGGGGTGGGTTGGAGTAGCTTGGGGTGGTAGCTTGGGGTAGCTTGGTGGGTCAGGGTACCTTGGGCTGGCTCGGGTTCCGTTGGGGTGGCTCAGGTTACCTTGGGTAGTTTAGGGTAGCTTGGGGTGGCTTGGGGTGGGTTGGGATACCTTGGGCTGGCTTGGGGTAGCTTCTGGTTAGATGTTAGGACCTGTAGGTATGTTAGCGTGCGGCATCTTTATGTCTGAGGTAACACTTGCACTGCCCACATGACCCCCACCATTTCAGGGGAAAACTCCTACAGAATCAACAAATACCCTGTGTGCATAATTTCTCCCTCCGACCCACGACCCCCTGTAGGAGGTGAAACAAGACCCCCTGCAGATTTTTTCCTGCCCCAACCCTCCCCTGTTCAGAGCTTCGTAGCCTAAAAACAGCTGGCAGTCCACAGAGCCGACCCACCAACCCATGAAAGTTGTTTCAATATTTTTTGACGGGAGGAGGGGGGGGGGGGGGGGCTGCATGCCAGGAGGAAAATTGACACTGCTGTCAAGTTTATTGGGGCAGCTTCAGTAATGAACAGTTGATAGTTGATAGTCTCCTTGTTTGTTGGTGAAGGGGGCCAAGCATCGCATTGATTTATTCCAAGGCCGTATGATTGCTATCATCTTCCAACATTGGTCGGGTCCAGCACGTCACTGATTCTGCACGAGGGTCCAGGATTGCACAATTGTACTGGAGGAGGGGGCCATATTGCACTGTTCCAGACAAGGAGTGTAAAGGCTGCGCAAGGCTGTTCCAGGAGGGGCTTAGAATGCACTGGATCTTTCCGACAAAAAGTACACTGTGACAGTGGAAGGGTGCCTCTTGACCCTCAAGAAGACAGACAGATACAATTGTGTTGGGATACGCGCTGATGCACGTAGTGGAAGTCTGTGACAGAGGCGTTGGTGGCGTTCGGGTACTTGGATCCGTAGACGAGATCCGCAACAGTTCTGACAGGTGAGGGCGTCCCAGGGTGAAGAGGGAGGACAACGAGGGGGCGAGGGTGCTTCGTGAGAAAGCAGAGGAAGAAAAACGAGGTTGGATATGCGCTTTGTGGTTTGGGACATGTTCAATACACAAAGTACATCACAAACTCTGTTGACTATCTTGCTGTCTGGTTTCATTCCCGGAGTGCGCATGTGCATTCGCACACCTTTGTGAGTAGCCATCAAGACATAGGACATGCGCAGCGGCCGGATGGCTTGGAAGGCCACAAGGCATGCAGCCCAGCAGAACAGCAGCTTCCAGGACGTGAGCGTCATGATGAGTATCCCGTCTGCTGCGCACAGCAGCGCGAAAATGATCACAGCTTTGATGCCCACAACCTGATCACCAGATGCGTGGGGCAAGACGGCACCCGCAGGCGTCAACCTTCACTGGGCTGCACGGCAATGCGCAGGGGGACTGGCCCACGACCGTGCCCACGACGGATTGGCCACGGCCCGACTGGCCTGCTACATTGCTGCTACGGCCTGCTCGGTTGCTAGTCCGTGGATAGTTGCCACGCGACGCCGTTGGTTGAACTCAACTGCCGTTACTTCACCACCAACCGCACTGAGTTGGCATCAGCTGCAGCCGCCATAAAAAAAAAACGCACCAAGATGCGAAAAATACATTCTACCCCCGCTGAACGAATTAGAGTGGACCGGCTGAAACATGCAGGTCGACTTGCTTATGTTGCGCCTCATGGAGGGAATGCCCCAAAGTCCTCATCCTGCAGAAATGTCTTGCGGTGTAGTGGGTTGGCCAGGGGATCTCGTCACACTCCACTCTGTGGCTGTGATGACCCTTTACTTTGGGTGCACCGGGCGCGATGCTGTCGTCTCCAGGGACAAGCGACCCCGCTTCTGTGCCGTACTCTGAGGTGCCCTTGCATTTTATCAATATCGTCATTTGGAACGTTCTCTATAAATTCAGCAAATCCCAATAAACAGCCATCCTCCTCTTCAACACGACGCGAAGTTTTCACTTGCTCGGCCAAAAGGGGATCTCACGAGGGGTTCGGAAACCCTCATGCGGGCACCAATCTGGAGCAAGGTGCTAGGGTGGGGGATCGCGTGTCCTACTGCGGTGTGGACCCATGTGGACCCGCGTCGCCATTGACAACCCCCCCCTCCGGGTCCCTGGTCTTCGCTAAAGAGGGTGGGGCGAGGTAGAGAGTGCTGCAGGCACCAGGCACCATTTTTCCTTACCGTTGTTAGCTGCGTTTTTGGAGTAGAAAAACAGGAATGCAATCCCTTTGACTGTTTCATTTAGGATCCAGTAAAAGATTTTCACGTCCCCCTTCTGAGGTTGGGAGATTCTGCCGACAGAGAACAGGCACCATCATCGGGACAGGAAAGGGATGCTCTGCAAGCAGCGAAGGGACACAGGAGGCCACCTCTGCAAGAGCAACCCATAACGGATTGAGAAGCACCGGCGTAAACTTCTGGATTGCGGTGATAGTCCCGTACAGTTCAGAATCCCAGCTCTGGTCCGTGATCAGAAAATATACAATGAAATCCACAATGGATTCACTCCAAGCCGTTAGTGCAGACAGCGCAAACACGGCCTATGTGAAACAGGACGGGGTACAAAACCCTGCTCTGCATACAAAGCCCTCTCTGCACTGTTTGCGGTGCACTAGTCTGTGCCCCGCATGCAATGCTTTCCTCAGCCTACAGTGCCCTGATGTGCCCACAACGGGTATTGTATACAGATCAGGACTTTGCAGGCAGATTAGAGCATTTTAAAGCATCTGCCTATCATGCCCTGTTGTGCTGACAATGCCCAACAGAAGATCCCCAGCACTGCGTAAAATGACCTGCTCTGCGCAATGCCATTCTTTGCCGACACTGGCCCCATCCGCCTACCATGCAGGGCTCTGCAGAGAATTGGGGATCGTATGTTTGGCACAGAGCTGGGCATCGTAGGAAGTGCAGGGCATTGTCTGCCTGCGACCCCTTACTCTGCATACAATGCTGTTCTCTGCATTTGTTGTCGTTTTTTCTGGAAAAGAAGCCATCTGCTCCAGATGATCTGCGTTTGTTTGCTCTTAAGCTTGGCTCATGAGGTGCCCAGGAGGCCACATATTCTTTGGTTGCCTGACGGCAGGGATTGCACACAGGAATAGCAAAAGGGTGTCAACACACCTTTACAGAGCGTGGGATGCAAGGACCATCGGAGGCGGACGCCTCCGGATGAACCGAGAGTCGGAGGGTGGCCCGCCGACTAATGGATCTGTTGCTGCAAACAGACAACCGGTGGACAACAGCGGCACTGGACTCTTCATCTCCAGTCAGGTAGCGGATCCGAGAGACGGCGCGGTTTTCTTCACGCTCTTCTTCGTCCTTGATCAGTTGGGGGTCACTGGGAGGGTCTTGCGCCTCCGGGTCATCCAACTTCCTGACGTCTGAATATGCGTTGGGCTCGACGCACCCTCGCTTCTCAGCAACCACGGCTGTTGAGATCAGGGGGGTGCTGCAAGCACTGTCATCGGCGGCAGGTGGCATGGCACTCAGGGTGCAAATAGCCTCTGAGTAGAGGTAGAGGGAGAATGTCTGAGCGATTCCCAGACTCCAGCATGCCATTACTGTCGCACCTTCCTCCCTGTAGGCGTATCCATTCTGGCTCGCAGGTCATCCTGGACACTAGCGACTAAGATAGCGGGTAGCCTGCAGTCTTTCACCTAGGATCAGCAGGCAAATATGGGCCCAAGAATTAAGGCGCTTGCCACACCTCTGTAGCCTCACCGAAGGCGGCGATTAGCTACACCAAGCACAAAAAGTCAGCTCCCCGCAACATATTGACAGTGATACGTGATCTTTTTCTTGAGGGTGCCACACCCCAATATTGGACACAGACTAATGAGGCCATTGCTGAAGTTTGACCTATGGTCTTTGGCTGTGAAATATTACTGCCTGGATTGGGCAGTGTTCTCTCCTCCCCCTCCCCTCTCCTCCCCTCTCCTTTCACTCTTCCCCAGAAGTGGCTGTGCTTCCTCCTAACCACACTTGGCCAAGTGGTGCCAGAGCTAAGCAAGGTGAGGAGGCGGGTGAAACTTGCTTATGGGCCCAACCCATACTGTGCGATGGAAACACAACTGCGTTGACAGGCCGAAAGGTGGAGTAAAGTGCACAGGTAGAACACTCGATTGTATGAATGAACTCAGTCTCAATGAACCGCCAAACATTGCTGCATATGCATACCAGAATGTGCATGCGTGGAGCGCTTTGTGACTTGCTTGCAGCCCCAGCCGGTATCCTGCCGAGTAGCGCCAGCCGTTGCAGCCGAGCGCCCTTTA
This sequence comes from Eutreptiella sp. 'Long Island Sound 2002', assembly GCA_964036045.1. NCBI lineage: Eukaryota > Euglenozoa > Euglenophyceae > Eutreptiales > Eutreptiaceae > Eutreptiella > Eutreptiella sp. 'Long Island Sound 2002'. Next base: position 44,696,614 of record OZ038392.1, read on the forward strand.
GCGGGTCGCTCTCATGGGCTGCACACTGCACAATGCCCACCTGGCTCGCCAGCACCACACGGGAATTTAGTCTTCAATTGAGCCACCAAGCCCATAGGCAGCCAACACTGGGAAGTTCAGTGGCCAAGTTGCCAGCCAAGAAGCCAGGAATTCTGGAGGGCGGGCCAGGCAAGCAACGCTCCAAGAATTCTGGCTGTTGCCCAGCCGGCCCAAACCGTGAGCAACATTGCTAGCAATGGTTTCTTGCCTCTGTTGCAGCCAGCCACTAAATTCCTAGCCTCCACATCGGATCCTCACAACCTACCTGTGTCCTACTCGTGGCATATGTGGCCTTGTCCTCGTCCCCAGTCCCTATCTGTTCTAGCGATGGCCTACAAGACCGCCAAGGGTGAGCGAAACCCTCACAGGGAACCATACAATGCACAACATGCACAACATGCAAAGGCGATTAGCTTCAGTGCCCACTTTCAAGGAAATTGACAGTGAAAAAAAATTCTGTGCACGTTGATGTGTTGAGACCATCAAAACTGCATACCACACGCTACATGCACGCCGTAGGGTAAGGGGAATTAGCTTTAGTGCACACTGTCCACGAAATATACGCTGGAACAAAAAAGTTCCATGCACGTTGATGTGTTGACACCATCGCTCTCTACATAGGAGAGACTCCTCCCAGTTCATCCCCAACTTCGTGCTCTCGTTGCGGCACACAACCTAGGTGTACAATTGGGCAAACAGATGCTCTCCACAGCCCCGAATGACAGAGTGCCCATCGTTGTACTCTTGCCATCTTGGGTGATCTTGTTCTTTGCCTTTGGATACGGTATAATACCACGCTTTCTTCCGGGAAATTGCCATCGAGTAGGATCACCTCACCCTTCTTGAGATCTGTGAGCTTGGGGCCAAATTCTTTCAAGATCTGTGTGTCGCTTTGCACGCCACAAGCAAGCCCACCAACCTAACAGTATTGCCCCAATGGTCAATCAACAACAATAGTTTGTACAGCTCGTCCTCATACTTGGGTTGGAAAACAAGTGCACCATTTGTGAAGGAGAGAGGACCCAAAAGGAGTATGTAGTAATAAAATAGGGAGGGATGTCATCTCCTCAGTTAGGAGTAGCAGATCCCCAATGCTACTCCTTCCGCCACACCCCTTTGCCAGGGCGACATGCACAATTGTACGTGAGTCCTTGGCCGCACTATGGTCCCCGATGAGCAGTCCCTGACAAGCGCCACAAGGTATGGGGAGAGGTTGTTGTGGTTGTACTTGTTCAGTGTTTCCAACTAATTTGCGTGATGCAAGAATTAGTCAAGGCAGACCGAAAAATCTTCCCACACAAGAAATTACATCGGTTGGCATGGGTCTGCCATTGCGCGTTGTCGAAGGAGGGGGGTGGTTGAAGATGTAGAGGAATGAGGAAAGGGCCTTGCGTAGGTATGGGTTTGGGCATTGTGTTGGCTAAAGAATACTTTGCAACAACGGGGGACCTACCCTTGCACAATGGGTTGTGACTCTGCGGTCTTGGTGACTCTCAACTCCAAGTGTCTCCATAACCCCTACCGCCTTAGGGACTCCAAAATGGAAAGAACCCAAAAGGGCTACATGACCCATACCGTCTTGGGGACTCCAAAGAGGAGAGAACATAAAATAGCTACATAAGCCCTACCATCTTGGGGACTCCAAGGTGAAGAGGACTGAACCATACTAGGGACGGACAATGAAAAGGGAAAATGTAGTGAATAAATAGGGGGGAAATGGTACCTAGGGGTATACATTACATGAAGATTGCCTATGCATGAAGGAATGTATGCATGCATGCACCACGAAAATATCCTGCATTCTGGATAATTACCCAAGTTGCGTGCCGCAAGGTGTGCCACAGGTGCTGTAAGCGCCGCAGCCTAAGCTTTGGCATAACACACACGCCAAGTACACCCCAAACGTTGCGGTGCCAGGGTGTCGCTGCACAGGGACCTCGGATCCCACCCGTGCTAACCATTGGACACACTTAGCCAATGAGTGAGGGGAGGAGGGTTGAAAAAAATTCTCCCGGCACCCAGCCTAAAACTTCCCGTCTCACAAGTAAATTGACCACTTTCCCAAGAAAAATTGTCCGATCAAGTGCATGGGTCACGTTGACCAGGACCCCTGTGCTGCTACTGCTGCTGCTGTTGTTGTTGTTGTTGTTGTTGTTGTTGTTGTGGTGGTGGCGCTGGGAGTGCCATCATGGTCCCCAATGGAGGTAGGCCACCGAGGACATAGAGTGGAGATATCTGTTCTTCTACCCATTGACGGGGCACACAAGGTGTTTAGGAGCGGTGTGTGGGTGTCCTAGCACCGCCCCCTCCACCTCTATGGGGATGCCTTGATGGGGCGGCTGGCGTCAGCGCATCCTTGGAGGATATCTATTGGGCTAACTCACCATGCCAGGTTGGGATACGCACATGGGGTGCAGACCCTCCCTCCCCACAGTTGCAGCAGGTCATAGCTAGGGCGTTGGGGGTGCCCTTGCCAGTGGCCCGCGGAGGTGCGTGTGCGGGGATATACCCTAGCCCTTGCCGTGACCAAGGGCAACTAGACTTTTTTTTTATGTTCTGACACTGGAGAGTTCGGCCAACAAGGCACACAGTGTACATAGGCAGCTGGGCTTAGAATTATGTACAGCAAAGGTTGCTTGGCCTCTGGATGGGATGCGGGTCAGGCATTTCTCCACCGGGGAGAGTCCAATGGGGGCACGTACCCTGTGTGTACTATACACTCGATGCAGGAGGCAGGGCCTGCCATGACCACAGAGGTCATCACCTAATAGTCTAGATCTGAAGAGTGATATGCAGATCGAGGGTCAGGGCATTCGGGATGCTATGGGTGCAGAATCGAAAAACTCGTACACCTAGGCGTCAGATACGTCCGCCAGTGGTCACACAGGGAGTGCTATTCCATGGGGGAGCTTTACCAGTGGATCTCCCTGATAGGGGATCCTGTGAGCTGGATAAAGGGGATGTCCTCAGTGGCCCTTTCAGGAGAACGGGTCAGTTGGACCAAGCTCGGGCTGGAAGGGAGGCACCTTTGGCGTTTCCCAGCTCGGGAGCCTGGGGAAAGGGAACGGCGACGCTTCAGCTGCAAGACCTTGGCACTGTGTGTGCACTGCGTGCGCACTGCGTGCGCATTGCGTGCATATTGCGCACGCAGAGGCTAGGATACTCACCCAAGAATACCTGTCACCTGTTTACTAGGGGGAAGACTGAAAGGTGTCAATACCATAGGGTTGGCCAGGTGTCCATCGATACTTCTGGTTGTAGTTATCACCAACAGCATCGTCGAAGAAGAACTGTCCGGTCTTGGTGTCGACTCGCCACCATCGAGTATCGGCGATCGAGAGCCTTCGAGCGACGATGACCACGTTGACTTCTTTGCAGTTGTGGACGTGGCCATACCGATCGATGATCTTGAGCATCTCGGTTCGAGAATCACCTTGAAGTCGACCAAGGTTTTGGTGCACATACTATCTGTCGGGAAGAGTACTCTGCAGGGCGAAACGAACTGTCGGGAAGAGTACTCTGCAGGGCGAATCGAACTGCCTCTACGGATACCAGGCTCACTGCAATGTCGACAATGACGACGTCGAGATCCGGGTCGTGTCGACGGTGTACACTTTGTCGATGGGCCTCTTCTAGGGGGAAATGGTTGACAATTCAAATATGCCACATCATAAATGCTTGGGAAGCCAAAAAAACCCTGGTACGGAACCAAAAACTTGTGAAAGGGGGCCAAAACTAGGGTTCGAGTATTTGCCGACATCCAAAACTTCGCACTGCGTGCGCACTGCGTGCATGGCATTCCCCTTGAGCGCCGCCGTTTCTTCGGCCAGGTGTCAGCCTTTTTTTGGCCTTTTTTCTCCCCATGCCACCTCTTGCCAGTCAGCGATGGCATGGTCTGTTGACCATTGACTGCCGCAGGTTGACCGGTTGACCGACAACTGCTGTTACCCACCCCTCTTCCCTACAGAAAAAACGAGACAGGCACCCATCGTTGTTCAGCAGACGAACAGACCAGATTACTGACCGGCAAACCATGTGAAACAACAAGAAAAACGCCCCATTGTACTCGAATCAATGTTCCCAGAGGTTGTGCACGACACCATCTATATTTGTTGCGACCACGTGTTGTTTGCGCAACAGGAAGGGTTGACGGTAAAGCACCAAAAACCGGGACTCTGTAGTGGAATAAACAAAGTCTATATCCTAAAGCAGGGCCCGGGTCCCAGGGATTTGTCAAAAAAGATTTTCGCCTTCTGCTGGCCCAGTTCTCTGCCCCCATGCGGCTGAGGTCCGCCTTGGGCTGGTACAGTGAACAATCATCCCCGGCTTGGGCACAGGGCCCGCTGCTGTTCACCTGCACAGAGCTCAGTGCTTGCGACAGAGAGGCCATTGCATGAAAGGGGATGGGCAAGAGTTGTGGCAAACCTTTTGGTTAGAAGGAAGAACACAATATCGCACACGGTTATGTAGGGTTGGTTCGGGCTGACGAGGGCTTGTCAGGGAACAACTTTGCACTGCGCGCACATTTGTTGCTAGAACCTCGAAAACCATGACCTCTCAAAAGCAGAAAAAAAAAGAAAAAAGAAAAAAGCAGAACACAACTCATCACTGTCATCATCTTCTGTCATTTGCCCATAACCCAGGATACTGCTTTACACTCATAGCACAGAGAGGCTTGAAAGAGGGTTCCAGTACACCCAATGTAAAAACTTTGCATATGAAAAGGCATCCCCTGGGGGCAGCCAAGCAATGTAGAGAGTCAGAGAGGGTTGATGCGGGCTAGTGAGGGTGTGGATGGCACACTGCTCATGAGGGTTGGTGAGGGTTGCTGGGGTGGCACTTTCAACTGTTGGAGGGGAGGGGGGGGGGGGGGCTTCGCAGGAGCTCAATTGACCGGTGGTCAAAACCGAATAACCCTCTCCCCTCGAATACCAATGGCTTAAATGGTGGTGGTATTTGTGTTTCAGGACACATGATCCCCGGTCATCTCTGGCTACACAACTGTGTGGCACCCCACCACCATTGGTTCAGCACCATGAAAATCAGGAGCCAAAAAATGCAGCATGCAAAAATAATATACATTTCTTACTACAAATAAAGCATCTTGGCATCAATTTGCAGTGAGCAAAACGGACCAAAGAATGAACAAACAATGTTTGAACAATCGTTCCTGTCCACTGCCCCAACTCTCAGTCACCCTGTCCTGAGGAAACGTATGGGAAGGGAAGCAAACGAATGTAATCCCTCAAAAAGACCCCTATCTAGCATAGATGGGAAAGAAATTGGTCACGTGTGTGCTTTGCTCGTGCCCCGAGTGCATGGCCCCTCAGGCACCGCCCTGTCCGCTTGTGGTCCCAAAGGGTGGACCAAATGCCACGACCCTTGGTCCCAGGTTGAACACCACAACGCTGAGCAGCTCGACGGCAGAGCACTTCGGCCGGCAGCCTCAAACAGAGCTCACTGAGGACTCTGGGCTGCAGCAAGGGAAATGCGGCATCAATAGGTCACCGGGCCGTTTGGGATCTTCGGGTACATTTGTTCCCAAAGAGCAGACTGCAGGCCTGTGCAGGAGCAATGATGGGTTGTAAAGACAGCGGCTAGTCCATTGCTTAGCAACGTGGCCAGGGGTGGGGGGTTGGGGCAGGGCTAAATGGTTCTTGGCGAGCCCCCAGTCCCCCACCCAACATTGGAAAATTTTATTGGCAGAAGAAAAACGAAATTTCCCATGCTCTCTGTACAACGCCGTCCTCTGCGTACAATGCCGACCTGCGTACAGTGCCCTGCTGTGCTTACAGTGCCCTGCTCTGCGTAAAGTGCCGTGCTCTGCCCACAATGATCTCCTCTGCATACAATGCCTTGCTCTGCCACAATGATCTCCTCTGCATACAATGCCTTGCTCTGCCCACAATGATCTCCTCTGGGTATAGTGCCTGCTCCGGGTGCAGTGCCCTGCTCTGCGTACAGTGCCATGCTCTGCGTGTAATGCCTGCTCTGCGAACAATGACCTGCTCTGTGTACATTGCCGTGCGCTGCATACAGTGCCCTGCTCTGCGTACCCCCCGCCCCCCTTGTATCAGCTACGCCAATGTACACAATTATTACGGTCCCTACGCCTACTGTAGCCTGGACAAGGGCGTGGCTTGCACGCAACACATACAACTGCCGACACACACTTGCGCAGGCCACATGTGCTGGAATTGGCAATTCAGGACCTATGGGATGCATCAGACTAAAAAAAAAAATTCCTGGTGCACCAGCATGGGGCCACATGTGCTGAAATTGGCAAATGTGACGACAAACCCATGTCCTATGCGGCCACACTACATTTCGTACGTAATTAAATTACGTACGAAATTTTTACGGTCCCTACGCCTACTGTAGCTTGGACAAGGGCGTAGCTTATACAAAGGGGGGGGTGGGGGTCACAGTGCCATGCTAGCCGTTTAATGCCTGCTCTGCGTACATTGCCGTTAGCTACATACAGTGCCCTGCTCCGTGTATCGTGCCGTGCTCTGCGTACAATGACCTGCTCTATGTACAGTGCCGTGATCTGCATGCCATCCCTGCTTTGCGAACAATGAACTGCTCTATGTACAGTGCCCTGCTCTGCATACAGTGCCCTGCTCTTCCCACAATGCCCTGCGCTGCATACACTGCTGCGCACTGCGTGCAGTGCCCTCCTCTGCGTACATTGCCCTGCTCTGCGTACAAAACCATACTCTGCATACAGTGCCGTGCCCTGTGAACAGTGCCCTTCTCTGTGTACAGTGCTCGGCATACAGTGCTGTGCTCTGCGTACAGTGAGTACCCTGCTTTGCGTACAGTGCCCTGCTCTGCTCTGCATGCTGGTTCCTTTGTGTCGCATTCTCCACCCCTCTTTCCCTCCCTCTCTGTGTGTGTGCCCATGCATATCATTGAAGCGACGGGACCCGTCATTGCAGTGTAGTACCTGCAGCCTGACACTGCGGCATTGCCGCATCCTTGCACTTGCTGTGAATCCGCATGGAGCACTTCACACAATTCAAACAGTGCAGACCGATGATGTGCTTGTGGCAAACCTGAATGAAGTGCAGCGTGGCGAGTGACGAAATGCACGGAGGTGTGCGGCTGCGACGTGACAACACCCTCCCAACGGCTCTGTGCGTCGCCATAAAGCACACCTCACACTTCCCCATCTTTTTGACCATCTTCTGCTCCCCCTGATGCCTGCCCCCAAGCTGGGCGCGGATGACGCCTGCGGCGCGGGGGCTTCGTGAGCGGGACCGGGGCGGGGGCAGCGGAGTGCCGCCGGAGACGTGTGCGGATAGCCACCGGACGGGGCGGGGGACCACGGCGGGCTGGAGCTGGGGGATTGAGACCAGGGAGGGGGCAGTGCAGGATCCGGGGACCGCAGGGGAGCGCCGGAGAAAGAACCAGACTGCGAGGTGCATCTGCTGTGCGGCAGGTCTTGGGGTACACCGGGAAGCCGTTGTCCGGTGGGAAGTGCTGGGGAAATCCGTTACAGCGGGACGTGGTCTGCGGAAAGCTGTTGTCGGGGGCAGCAGTCTGTGGAACTCCGGGATCCAAGAAGATGGTCTGTGGCAGCGGCCCAACCCGCCCGCCACTGTATTGATTGGCACGCCAACAGGGTCTGCTAGCCCCTACCCCTACACAAGTTCCCGGGGTGGTGCAATTTCTGCAGGGGGGTAGGGGGTGGGGGCAACAGCTACCGATTGATTGCAGCGCTGCTACCTTAGCCTCAGGGCGTCTGTTGTGAACAACACAAGCCCTCATTCCCAGGGCCCTGGTCCCAGGGATTTGTCAAAAAAGATTTTCGCCTTCTGCTGGCCCAGTTCTCTGCCCCCATGCGGCTGAGGTCCGCCTTGGGCTGGTACAGTGAACAATCATCCCCGGCTTGGGCACAGGGCCCGCTGCTGTTCACCTGCACAGAGCTCAGTGCTTGCGACAGAGAGGCCATTGCATGAAAGGGGATGGGCAAGAGTTGTGGCAAACCTTTTGGTTAGAAGGAAGAACACAATATCGCACACGGTTATGTAGGGTTGGTTCGGGCTGACGAGGGCTTGTCAGGGAACAACTTTGCACTGCGCGCATTTGTTGCTAGAACCTCGAAAACCATGACCTCTCAAAAGCAGAAAAAAAAAGAAAAAAGAAAAAAGCAGAACACAACTCATCACTGTCATCATCTTCTGTCATTTGCCCATAACCCAGGATACTGCTTTACACTCATAGCACAGAGAGGCTTGAAAGAGGGTTCCAGTACACCCAATGTAAAAACTTTGCATATGAAAAGGCATCCCCTGGGGGCAGCCAAGCAATGTAGAGAGTCAGAGAGGGTTGATGCGGGCTAGTGAGGGTGTGGATGGCACACTGCTCATGAGGGTTGGTGAGGGTTGCTGGGGTGGCACTTTCAACTGTTGGAGGGGAGGGGGGGGGGGGGGCTTCGCAGGAGCTCAATTGACCGGTGGTCAAAACCGAATAACCCTCTCCCCTCGAATACCAATGGCTTAAATGGTGGTGGTATTTGTGTTTCAGGACACATGATCCCCGGTCATCTCTGACTACACAACTGTGTGGCACCCCACCACCATTGGTTCAGCACCATGAAAATCAGGAGCCAAAAAATGCAGCATGCAAAAATAATATACATTTCTTACTACAAATAAAGCATCTTGGCATCAATTTGCAGTGAGCAAAACGGACCAAAGAATGAACAAACAATGTTTGAACAATCGTTCCTGTCCACTGCCCCAACTCTCAGTCACCCTGTCCTGAGGAAACGTATGGGAAGGGAAGCAAACGAATGTAATCCCTCAAAAAGACCCCTATCTAGCATAGATGGGAAAGAAATTGGTCACGTGTGTGCTTTGCTCGTGCCCCGAGTGCATGGCCCCTCAGGCACCGCCCTGTCCGCTTGTGGTCCCAAAGGGTGGACCAAATGCCACGACCCTTGGTCCCAGGTTGAACGCCACAACGCTGAGCAGCTCGACGGCAGAGCACTTCGGCCGGCAGCCTCAAACAGAGCTCACTGAGGACTCTGGGCTGCAGCAAGGCATCAATAGATCACCGAGTCGTTTGGGATCTTCGGGTACATTTGTTCCCAAAGAGCAGACTGCAGGCCTGTGCAGGAGCAATGATGGGTTGTAAAGACAGCGGCTAGGCCATTGCTTAGCAACAGGGCCGGGGGTGGGGGGTTGGGGCAGGGCTAAATGGTTCTTGGCGAGCCCCCAGTCCCCCACCCAACATTGGAAATTTTTATTGGCAGAAGAAAAACGAAATTTCCCAAAGAGACCGGGACTTTGACGCCAACTGGAGGTTTGTAAGCCTCTGACCACTCCTCCTCCCCCTTCAGAGGTCGACTCTACCTTAAGCTATGCCCTGGTCAGGGCTTCATGGAAGTCTTGATGGATGGCTGTCGGACGGGCCTGATACGATTTTGAACGTACATCCTGCGTCTTTATATGTGGATAGGTGGGGTTGGGGTTGGGGGTTTGGATGTTGGGGGTGGGCAAGATTAGGCGCCAGCAAAAAAATGCGTAGTTTCGTTGTCGTGCAATCAGTACATTGTCAGAAGAATACACAGCTGTTGATCCTCCAATTGTGCTGAATGTTCTGGTGACAGAAGTGAAACCATGCTGGCATGTGTATGCAGCTGTGTAGTTCTTTTGTGTCGCATTCTCCACCCCTCTTTCCCTCCCTCTCTGTGTGTGTGCGCGTGCATATCATTGAAGCGACGGGACCCGTCATTGCAGTGTAGTACCTGCAGCCTGACACTGCGGCATTGCCGCATCCTTGCACTTGCTGTGAATCCGCATGGAGCACTTCACACAATTCAAACAGTGCAGACCGATGATGTGCTTGTGGCAAACCTGAATGAGGTGCAGCGTGGCGACTGACGAAATGCACGGACGTGTGCGGCTGCGACGTGACAACACCCTCCCAACGGCTCTGTGCGTCGCCATAAAGCACACCTCACACTTCCCCATCTTTTTGACCATCTTCTGCACCCACTGATGCCCGCCATCCGATCCCAAGCTGGGCCACTTCACGGGCACCAGGGGCACTGGGTTGGGCTCCACAGGGAGGGTGGCCGGCGGGGGTCTGTCCCGCGAAGACCGCCTGGGGCTTGCAGTGAAATGCCGTGCGGAGATCCCGTAGCCGCCGTAATACTCCGCGTCAGGCCACAGCTCGTGGTAAAGCTCCTCTTCCACGAGCCGCCCGCTGTGGCTGCGGATGACGCCTGCGGCGCGGGGGCTTCGTGAGCGGGACCGGGGCGGGGGCAGCGGAGTGCCGCCGGAGACGGGTGAGTGAGTGTGCGGATAGCCACCGGACGGGGCGGGGGACCACGGCGGGCCGGAGCTGGGGGATTGAGACCAGGGAGGGGGCAGTGCAGGATCCGGGGACCGCGGGGGAGCGCCGGAGAAAGAGCCGGACCGCGAGGTGCGTCCGCTGCTGTGCGGGCTCTCGGGGCGCACCGGGAAGCCGTTGTCCGGAGGGAAGTGCTGGGGAAATCCGTTATGGGGGGGCGTGGTCTGCGGAAAGCCGGTGTCAGAGGCAGCAGTCTGTGGAACTCCGGGATCCAAGGGGATGGTCTGCGGCAGCCCCCCGTCACCCGCGGGCCCGGGACCGCCCGCCATCGCATTGATTGGCACCCCAACGGGGTCTGGTAGCCCGGACCCCGACACAAGCTCCCCGTGTGGTGCGGTCTGCAGAAAGGGATCGCTCGGATGTGAGGGAGGCCCAGGCACCATTGGGGCCAGGGGAGCGAGCTGCGGGCTGTCCTGCAAAATTGCTGCGGGGGCTCCCGGGGGCAAACCGTCGCCCTGGAGCAGTACGTCAGCACCAGGCTCCACTGGTGGCCTCGGCATACTGCAGGGCGCTGCCTGTGGCGCACCAGCAAGCAGTTCGTTGGTCTGCGGCGGCGGCACTGGCAAAGCCCCTTGCGCAACTATCGGTGCAGGACCAGTTGTGTTGTGTGGTGTTGGCGGCGCTGCAGCCACTGGGTACATTACATCAGCCGTGGATGATGGTTTGGATGCTGACCAGCCCACCTTCCAATTGCAACTGTAATTCTGGAGAACCTGATCGAGGTCACAGGGTAGAGCGGGCTGTGCCAGAACCGCTGATGCAAAGCCTGCCTGCGCAGGTGGCGCTGGAGATGGGTGCCCTGGGTCGATGGGTTGTATTGTCACTGGGGGTAATTCTGCCGCTGGTGCTGGGGCGCCTAAATGAGACAAGGAGAAAAGACAGCATGTGGAACACGATGTCAATGAACCACAGTAAACATGACGGCTCCACAACATGGCCCATCGCATAGCCCATCGTGTGCCCCATCACCACACGATGCTTTGATTTGAATGTGGGAACAAAAGATGATTGTCATCCTGGATTTCCCAAATTTGTCATCCATTTTTACGTTCGAGGGTGTCTGTGCATCAGCAAGCAGCAAGCGGCAAGCAGAAATTGGGTCAAGAATCAAAATTTGTGCTGAGTGTTTTGGTTGTAGACCAGATTTTGGTGGAAGATACATTGTCACAGAATCTTCCCAGAAGCGCGGCTGAAAAAATGGCCAGTGTGTCCATTTCATCATCATTGAGGGTGGCATTTTTTGGGCTGAGAAGTAATCTGCTGGGGTGCCAAAATGCTCAAGCTGGGTAGCTTGTAGGACCCACTGGACAGCTGAAAATCACATTCACCTGGAAGGCCAAGCGGGGAGCATTCAAAATGGCGGTATGGCCCTGTCGTCGTCTCAGGGTACCAGAGAGGGGGTGAAACAATGAATGGCTACCTGCCAACCCATCTCAGCGTGTCACGACTCATTGCCTCTCCCCCTCCCAGTTCACTGTTTCTGCATTATTGTTGTTGAACCTACACGCACAGATCCGCATAGAAACCCTCTCGCCCCAGCAATTTTCTGCTTGCCCAACAGATGGACCCAGTTTGGAACCTTTCCCAGAATCTATTTTGAGTCAGCCAATGGTTTTCCTGGCCAACCCTCCATGTTCCCAATACCATCTTTCTGCCAGGTCTACAGGCCATTTGCAAGCTCTATTCAAAACATGTGCTTTCACCTCCAGTGTACAAGACAGTTTTGTTCAAGCAGGTGGTCAGGGTTCCCGCTTAAGTGGCCGTTCAAGCTGCAAGAATAATACAGCAGACACTGAGGTTTACTGGAACAGATAGGAATGTATGTGCAGTTTTGGGGGGAGGGGTAATACAAATTATATTCAACAGTGAGTACTGTCTTATTTTATGAGGTGCTGGGTTCTGACACCAGGGTTGCTTTTTCCTTGGGCCCCCTGCAAGTTTCACAGTGAAGGGTTATCAGGAAACTGGTCACTGGGGGATCATGTGGGCACAATACCGGTGTATATGTGCCACCTTGGCTGTTCCCAGGTTCTCTCCGTGTTTTGGCCCCTTTGCTGGATGCTGACACATCCTGGTATACAGCGCTCATTCAAGGGGAGCGTCAAGACATATGCTAAAACAAAAAGCGAAATAGCATGAACCGGACTGTCCCCACCCCGCAGAATCAAACAGCACATATTGAGGTGTACTGGCACAGAGATAACTGTGTGTGGAGTGGAAAAGAACAATTGTCGGGGGGTGCAGCAGGTGATATGCAGAAGGAGACAAAGCTGCAGTCAGAAAATCGCGAGGGCGTTCTGTGGGCCTTCCATGCCGATTCAGATATATTCATGAGTGCCCTGGGCGACCGGTCTGCCCCTGGCCTGGGCTGTTGCGCCTCTTTCTTCTTTGGCCCTCCCCGCAAGGCTACACAGTGCACACTCCATGTGCCACGTACTCAGCACGCAACGTGCAAGTATTTCCGCTGTACGTACGCTGTAGACCTGCAGCATCATGTTCCAAGGCCAGTTTGCTGTACCTGCATGCTGCATGGCCCTTGGTGCCCACTGACCACACAGCAACATATCGTCAACACTGCTGTATTTCTCGGTCCATTACATTTTGTCCACCTTTTTGCGTGTGTATGGGGCATTTCTGTGGGAGCTTTGGGAATCAATGTATACCAACCTCTCCGCACTGTGCACCAGGGAGGAACTCCCACAGAGACGCGCATACTATTATTGGCAGTGTGGTATGCACTGAAAAAAACCTCCAATTTACCACAGGTCCCAGAAGCCCAGGGGCACAGGGGCACGGGAATCCTGAGGGGAGGACAAAAATGCAGGGAAAGAACCACCGGGGAAGCTGCTCAGCAGAACTTATCACATTCCAGGGGGAAAATTAACGTGCAATTGGACCAGCCCTGGTGGACATAAATAAAGACTGCATGGCACCTTCATTGTATCCTCAAGGTTACCAACCCCCACTAGCTGCTGCCTGCCCCAGGCTTGCGCGCTGACTGACTAGTAAGCCCCCCCCCCCCCCCCCACCATCAAAAATAGTTCCTCTCGGGGAATCGTCCAATCGAGATTGATGGCCTGGCCAAATGGGTGTTTCAGTGGGGAGGGTGGGGGGTGGCTCATTTTGTGTGCACTGGTGCTTGCAATCTGCAGACATACAATTAATAATATCATTTTTTTTGGGGGGGGGGGGCTGGGAATACCTTGCGGCGTTTGGATGACGGCCATCCCCTCCTTATGAACCTCGATGGCAGCGTGTATTGCACACGTGGCTTCATAGCTCGCCTTCTCCAGACCGCAAACAGGGCAGCTGTGGAGATGGCAGAACTTCTTGTCCGGCAATGCCTCATGACCACACGAGCCGTGTTGCGGTGACACGCGCTGGCACTGGCGAAATGTGTCAACCACCGTCGTGGCACATTCCGAAGTGGGCTCTGTGGTTGCAGTTGTACCCTGAGGAAACCGCACATGCAGAGTGCGCTCAGTGGCTGCAGAACAGGCTGGATGCCCGTCCCCATTGTCCTGTTTGCTTGCTGTCTAGGAGCCATCCTGCCTTCCAGCAGCCACTTTCCCTTCAGAGGATGCTTGCTGCCGAATTCAGTCCTGGTAGGCAGGTCACCCTCGTCCTGCACGCATGTAGTCGGAATCTGCCCCTCTGACGCATGGCACAAACTTCTCACTGTGCCGCATGCGTGCTACAAAGTCAGGCGTGGCTGGTGCCGGCGCGTGTGCTGTGGCAATCATTTCTGCTGAACAGCAGCCTCTCTCCGATACATCACAGGGGGAAGTGTCACGCAAGCGTTGACAGGGGTACGCGGTCACGTGACACTTCAAAAAAAAAACGCCTACCCACCGCAAGCAAGGAAGCATGTCACAGATCTGTTTTGTGAATTGCTCCGTTGTGGCAGCCCAGCGCCGGAACAGCGGAATTCTACGGGCTTGGACCCCTACAGGTGCCCGTGCCCAATCCGGAGTTTGAGCCCCTAACTCACTGGTGGCAGCCCGCGACATGGGCGCCAAGTGGGGAGGTGCCCTGTCAAATCTGCGCTTTTTTTTTGGCCAGAAACAGCCCTGGAACCTGGCCAAAACGTCTAAATGAAGGGAAACGGTAGGTACACTGCACGTGCGGCTTTCCTCGTGTCAAAGACCCCTTTGGTGCCCTCTAACTGCACGATATGTCCAAGAAACGTCCCAAAAAGCTCCCCCAAGTCCCCAAAATATGCCTGGCTTGGCCGCGCACAGCCCCAAACCAAGAACGGGCCACATCTTGGGCTACGTGGCTCAAAATGCGATTCCGAGGGCACGTATATTCCACCCGCAACTCGGCACTTCTTGTGGTTTCCACCCCTCAGAATTGCCCAAACGGACACCTAGAATTTTGTACCAGTGCCCACTTGACTGCAGCAAGCCCCACTGCCTGCTACCCCCAGAAGGTCTTAGGGGCCCCAATGTGGGCAAAGCGCCTACATCACCCCTGCCGCGTTGCCGGTTCCCAAACCCCAACGCGGGGAGGAAATCAGAAGTGGCTACCTAAACCCTGCCATCTTGGGGGCCCAAATGCGGGCAAAGCGGCTACCTCACCCTTGTTGTCTTAGGGGTCCACAATTGCCCAGCGAAGGAGGAAATCAGAAATGGCCGGATAAATTGTGCCATCTCAAGGGCCCCATGTGGGCAAATTGGCTCCCTCACCCTTGCCGTCTTGTCGGGGGTCCCCAACGCCTATTGCGGGGAGGAAATCAAAAGGGGCTACCTAACCCCTACCATCTCAAGGGGCCCATGTGTGGGTAAAGTGGCTGCATAACCTCTCCTGTGGCTGGAGGTCCCCAACGCCCAACATGGGGAGGAAATTAGAAGGGGCTCCTGAACCCCTACCATCTCAGGGGCCCCTATATAGGCAAAGCAACTACCTCACCTGGGCCGTCTCGGGGGTCCCCGACACTAGGCGGGAGGAAATCAGAAGTGGCTACCTGACCCTTGCTGTCTCAGGGGCCCCTATGTGAGCAGCCGTCTCAGGGGGGCCTATGTGAGCAATGTGGCTACATAACCCATGCCGTCTTGGGGGTCCCCGATGCTCAGCGCGGGGAAGTGGCTACTTAACCTGAGCTTTCTTGGGGGTCCCCAAATCCTAGTGCGGGGAGGAAATCAGAAATGGCTACCTAATCCCCTACCGTCTTGGGGGCCCACATATGGGCAAAATGACTGCTTAGCCCATGCCATCTCGGGCACCCCCCCCAAAAGGGGGTGGAAATCACACTGGCTACTTAACCCCTGCCCTTCTTGTGGCCCCGAATGTGGGCAAAATGGCTGCACTCCCTTGCCGTCACAGGGACCGCCCAAAAAGGGGGCTGAAAATCAAATTCAATGGTTTTTTGTTGCAGGTAGCCTCACGCTGATACTCACAAAAAAATTGACCCTCACACTGACACTAAAAAAAAAATAGATTTTCTATTTTGTTTTTCCACTGTCATACAAGCCCCCTCAGAAAATTTACATTTTTAACATTTCTTTAAAATGCCTTTTTTTACCTGCGTGTGACACTTCACCCTACGCCATACCCACTCCCCCCCATACCGTATGCCGTACGGTGTTCATTTGCAAAACGTTCGGATAGAATCGAAGAAACACATCACCAACCCACCCCCTTGTGCTTCCTTCTGTGGACTACGGGGCACCAATCCTAACCAATCGCTCTTTTGATCTTTGGAATCTTTTCGTTCCTTCTGCTCTTGTTCTTGCTGGGGGAACTAATGACCCATGTTCAATGAGCGTCGAGACACGCACAGGTTGTTCTGGGCCCCGACCGTGATTGGACCACTCTGAGCCAAATGCCCTTGGGATAGCACATGGCCGCAGCCCGGAAGAACGACTCGGCACCGCTGACGAAAAAACGACCTATGAGTTACTACATTATTTCGTTGACCCCGTGTTGATGCGCGCGTCAGCATTCCATTACCATCCTGGAATCCCATTGTCGAAGCGCACGTGCGCTCAATAATGAGTCAACGTTGACCGTTCTAGGCGTAACGCGTCAACAATCATCAACAAGTGTCAACAGGTGTCAACAAACCTCTGGGTCGTAGGGCTGAATGTTCTCGGTAAGCGGCATTGTCCGCGGGGTGTCCGGGTCTGGATTGGAGGCAACGTCTGGTTCCTCAGGTCCCTTGGGGACCGAATCGATGTTCAGACTCGGAATGCTGGCGGGGTCCAGATCCGTACTGGCATTCAAATAATGCCACCACTGGTCTGTTGAGGACGTGCGATGCATGTGGCAGATGTTCGTTCGGCGTGAGTTTAAAACCCTCAACAGGGCAGCCTCAGAGTCCATAATGTGCGTCACAATCGCATGAATTGTGAGGATGCAGCACAAGAGCTGGCCCGTCCCACAAAACACGGTGATGCACATGGGGGGCCAGGAAGACCCACCTCCCAAATAATGGACCAAGGCGCATGGAAAACAGCCCTTTCAACGGTCCATGGACACCAAGAGGTGGGTCTAGATGGCGCTACTTGGCCCGCATTGTCCCCAGACGATGATGCAAATTGGCCCAATGCCACCTGGGGGTCACTGGGGGTTGCCAAGTGCGTGTCGCTGTACGCCATGACAAGGGCCGAATCAGCAAAATTTCAATCAACGTTCATGGCTTGCCTGCCGTTGGGTTTGTGCATTTGATTGCCAACGTATCACGCTTTGCTGGATACTAAGAAGTCAATTTCCAGTTCATTGGATCCAATCCAGACAATTTGTGATCCGTGCCATTGAGGCAGAGGTGACGGAGCAATTCTTTTGCGACATGCCAAAGGTAATGGAATTCCAATTTTTGGGCGACCTTGCATGGTGTTTTGTTGCGGTAAGTGAATCGAATTGTGGTGCACATGGGAGGGTCTACGCAACACTCCAGCCACACTCGTCGTTTGGAAGCTGCGGGAGGATCGTGCACGTGTATGGTCGCTCGAAGGGTGTAGCTTCTGTGTTCGAGCGGTCTTATGGGAACTCGCAGTTGGAATCACCCCCCCACCCGTCATCACCATGCAAAACAGACGAACACAAACACACACATGAAACATCAACAAATCGCACAAGCGACACCTTGCGCCACAGACTCGTCTCTTGACACGAAATCTGCCGGCGGCAACAACCCTTGCAATGGATCATCGCAGTAGCTCGGTTGTCTTTTACACTCAATAGTGGGTATTTGGGTCTGCACACGAAATTGCGTGAAACGCAACGCACATGTAGCAGAGCTCAGCAACGCCAAAGGGAATGCTACGAACGGCCACATGCAACAATCACAACGGGATCGTCATGCACGTGCAAAAATGGAGCGAGTGGGTGTGATCCGCTACATATTTGCAAACTGCATACCGGCTAGGTCGGCCCATGGACAAGCCACGCGCAAAAGACACGTTGTCGTTTCCTTTTTGCGCAAACCCGTGGAATAGTCAACCAGTCGACTTGCAAATAGCAACCGGGTGAAAAAGATTGCACAACTCAGCTAACTCCGTTAACCAAAAAGGCCCAACACGTCCGAACGGTCGAGTTGTGGAGCATTGTTGCATGGGCTATGTTGTGAGTTGTACTGGGTTCATAAATCAATCGCTTGGGGCATTTTGTAGCAAAAATCAATCGCTTGGAGCTCAAGGGGAGTAGGAGATGCGATCCACCCTGGATTGGGGTGGTGGAAACCCCCCCCCCATCCCTCATGGACCGGAGGACACACGGATACACATACGGCCCTGTGTCGCAAGCACAACAACACTGAATGGGTAGCACCACAAATGAGGGTTGATAAATTCGCAGCCATGCATCCAATGAATGTTGCGTGTTGTATGTCCTTCTCCCTTTTTGACCACTGCAGCCAGCCAGGGCATCAGGAAACATGTCTTTTTGCAAAAATCTATACAGTGGCAGCATCCAACAGCCTAGGCAACTAGGGAAACCACGGTGTACTCCCATTTGCACAAAGGGTTACCAAATGGTTAGCACCCACAATGAAAATTTACATAAGTAGATGTCTCTTGATACACTGATATGGCTTGAACTGATGGGGAATGCAACCTAGAAATTGCAATGAAGCCAAAAAAAACCAGAGCACAGATCGGACATGGAGGTGACCCCTCCCCCCCCCTCCCTACCCTACCGAAATGGATCGGAGCCAAAAAATCCATCGAAAACCATGGCACGCGATGCGTACCACCATTTGAGCCCTAATCTCATGAAGACTTACGACTAGGACCAAGCTGGGTGTGGTCTTCTTTATTGCATCCACAACCGCCTTTGAAGAAAAGACCGGCCCTCGTCTTGCCCGTTCTGGACAATCACCCTGAGAAATAACTAGAAAATGGCTCATTTTCACCTTAAAATGGACCTCCGCATGGCACCGTGGTGTGGGAGACGCCTCATTGAACACCCCTTTGCAATCATTTCATGGTCCAATCAATGTCCAAGAAGAACGGCCCTCATTGGGGGGGCCTCCTTGACGCACTGCATTGTCAATGATCTCTATTTGCTTTGGTGTGTGCCCGTCTCTTGCATGCCCATTGTGGCTCTACATTGGAAGGTTGTGTTCTCTGTTCTCTATGTAAACGTTTGCTGGGTTTGCTGTAACCGAGCTGGGTTTTCCAGTGGAGGTTTAACAACCCTTCTTAGGGTCTAAGGTGAGAAACTATTTGAGCAATAGCAGCAGCAACAAGCAGCCGATTAAAAAGCCTCTGATGGGGCACTTTGGCTCAAAACCGGCACCCTACTAGCTCAAATCAACCGCAGAGCAAATGCGCATCACTGGAAGTGTTTTCGAGCCATCTAGACAGTTGTAGGGTCAATTTGGTGTGCAAAAATGACCGTTTACGGCTTGCTTTCGGGCAAATAATTTGGAAAGTTCACAACGATCGCTCCGAATTTGGCTCACCAAGAAAAACCTTGCTGTTTGCACAGGGAAAAAATGGCATGCACATACACTTTACCTTCTTGATCCACAAAGACAATTTCGCATGTTCTTAAGAATGCATAACAAAATTCTTGATCCAAACAACGATAATGAAGCAAGTTCTTCATGCCAAAATCTTGTCCGACACAATGGAAGCTTGATGCACAACAAAGTACTTCCTTAGCGACAAAATTCTTGACAAAAATCTTGATGAGCGGTAATGAAAAGCAGAAAAACATGAAGTTAACAAGGTGCAAACATCAAAGTTCTTCTTCAAAAAAAAATAGCTATTGTCCACACAACAATCCGCTTGCCAAAATCCAAAAATGCATCAAACTCGATTGGACAGCTGGGCGTGCCAACAAAATGGATCGAGTGGATCGGGGTGGCGTAAAATCCGCCCCCCCCTCCCAAATGGACTGGATCATGGATTGGAGACGTCGATCCCCCCCGCCTAGTGAAGGAGGGAAGAGGGTAGCAAAGGAGGCGTTTCGTCACATTCTACGCCACGGTATCAACAACACTGCATTTGGCACGAACCCATCTTTGGCTCAAGACCTAGCACCATGCGTTGAAATTCCGATGCACGATGGTATCGTGTTGCTTTGACAAAAGAGATAGCAAGGCCGGTAATGCAAATGCGCAATGAAGACGCATGTGCGCCACACGTAGAAAACATGTGCCATATCCGTGGTATTTTGCACATGCAAGGACTCAAAGACACTAACACTGCAAATGTGCATAGCCGTAACCATGGAGTTTTTGCAACTGCGTCTAACTATGGGTCATACGACCCAACCCAAGTGTAAAAAAGTGGGGCAACCACGTATGAACGTGATGAATAGTGTTGACCCAAGGTACTATCCGACGCTCATTGCTCCCGACATGAGTTTTTGCCCCTTTCTCGATTTCGGAAGACATGTCGGCATGGTGTGCGCAACGGCATCGTACATGGGTGCATGTCCAAAAGTGTGTCCACATGCCTTCTTCCGACTCAACAAGCAAAATGGAAGCTCAAGCTCAAAACATACTTGACATACGCCGTCATGCCCTAAGGACACATGTGTATTTGCCGCCGGCTCGCTACACTCAGTGGACATCGGACTCACCTAAAGATATGCGTAAGCAACACTTTGCACGTCTTAGATACCATTGGTTTTTGGCGTTCTTGATGCACAAATGCACCACACGTTCGCACCAAGTATTTACCCTTGTCGAACACAATGACAGCTTTGCACACCTGCAAGCTATCAAAACTATCGTTTTTCGTGCCTTCCCGGGGTCTGCTCTCCACACCCTAATAGTAAGCATGAAACTCGGCCATTGCATGAAGGAACGAACCTCGATCATGGACGATGTTCTACAGTATATGGTCCAACTCCCTGATTCTACGGACACACGAATGTATGGCGAGAAAGTCACAAACGGCGTCGGCAATCTAACAGCTTCATCCGGGCACCTGCATGTTGCGTCACGCACTCGAAGACTACGCCACCGATGCGCCTCGACAATTGCGCCGGCGAAGGGATTTTATTAAAGTGGCCGGAGAGTCATTGGGGAATGCTAAGAGAAAAGGAGACTTAATGGACGAATAAGAACGACAACGCACTTGCAAATAGTCCAATTGTGGCATTGGCTTGATGCGGGATTCCCTGCCACGCCAAGGGCATAAAAATTGACACGTGCATTGTGTTTCTTGAACTCACTGCCTTTATGTCGAGCTACGCTTCAAGACTTGGTGAGGTTGGTGAGGTGAACTTTTCCGACTTTTTCGAGTTTGATTCGATGTTTTATTCCGACGTGGATTCCTGCTATGGATTCCTACTCCATGGTTCTTGATAATAACAAGGCCTGACTTTGCGGTGGCACGAGTCACACGCAAAGCTACCTTGAAACCGCGACCCTTGATTAGATCTTTGCGGGCAATATCGAAATGCACATTCGTTCCCCCCCCCCCCGCCCTCAAGCCCTCAAGCACCATCCGTAGCTTCATGTTCCACGGATTATGAGCTACATGTAAAGTTGCCCACCACATCAAACATTCAGCAACTCGGGTTCCAATTTTTTTTGACCCACCGAGCTCGAAGCCGCTTCGCCTCATGCAAAGAAACAAGCGTTAAAAAGGCCCAACGTTGACCACCGTAGTTACCGTATATCCCCTTAAAACACCTCTTAACCATGCGTTTCCACGTTTTTTGACCTAATGGGCTCGCATTCACTTCGCCCTACAAAACGATGCAAAAGCCGGCAAACGTCTTGTCGGTATCCTTGCGAAAATCACGGAATCACCATGGATGTGAACATCATTTGTTTCAACACGCTCGCTCTGCGCATTGTCAAGATTTGTTTTCAGACTTCCGCCGAAAATCCGCTTCAGAATTAGCATCAATAGTTCCGCAGACCGATTTTCCTGAATTCTTCTACCGTAGGGCGTAGGCTGAAATCGCTTTTCTGAGGGATGCCGCCGCCGCAGGACTCGCTCCACGGGCGCGCCCGGCCGCGATTTGGCGAAGCGGACGGAAAGTTTTGTTGCACAAAGTCGAAAATATTTTTGCCGCGAATTCACTTGCGTATGCATCAAACTAATGTGTCTACCAGATCGCCGGATTTTTCAGTCCCCATGTGTTTTGCTTGTCTCACCCTGATTTTTTTGGCTTTTTTTTGTTGTGTAGCTGACAGCAAGGCTCGTTGGGAGGCAGCTGCATCCAACATCGTTTTGGAGAGTTGGTTTGGACATATCGTTTTGCAAGGGTGTTCGTGATTTGTTTTTCAACTTTGCATCCTTGCCAGTGTCACAATC
Organism: Eutreptiella sp. 'Long Island Sound 2002'; assembly: GCA_964036045.1. Taxonomy (NCBI): domain Eukaryota; phylum Euglenozoa; class Euglenophyceae; order Eutreptiales; family Eutreptiaceae; genus Eutreptiella; species Eutreptiella sp. 'Long Island Sound 2002'. The sequence goes on from OZ038392.1 coordinate 44,718,741, forward strand.
TTGCATCACACCGCAAGCTTTAGGAACAAAGTTGTTTGCAAGCAAGTATGGTGAACTCAGTGAGACCTTTGTTCTGATTGTGGTTTTCAGTATTGTTGTCATTTGCTTTGGCAAGGCAGATTCAGCTAGTTTGGATAGATTGCAAACACAACTTTCAAGTAGATACTTGTTGGGTAAATTCGCCATGGTTTAGGAGTGCTTAGGAAGAATTGTTGTGCCGTGCTTTCGTAGTGGTGACACCGAATAGAGAATGTTTCACAGCGGGTTACGTTACTGAGGTACACCGGCCCCCAACCCCCAACCCCCCCCTCCTCGGTGTTCCTCACAAACGGCGGCAACCAAGCACGCCCGGCACCGGGTAAATGGCGTTGCTCAAATAATGGTCTTGACCCCCCCAACCCCCCATGTTGCCCACGTAACATAGGGTGTTTTGAAACATTCCCACATCGGAATAAGGTCACCAGTGCACTGCACGCATCCCACAATGGGTTAAAAGGTGAATCCCACTTTGACCACAAGCGACATGGCTCATTGAGTTCACATGGGAGGCAAGTCTTAACAAACCAATGCCCATGTTTATCCATGTTTATGTTGAGACATATGATTTTCAATTTAGCTCTTTGCAGATATTCCCAACGTTGCCCTTTGAATACCTGGTTGCAATGACCGTCTATTTGCCACGCCCAAGCAATGTTGGGTTGAAGGCAGGTGAGGTAAGTGATTTGAAGCTCTTGGGCCGGTACTGTTGGAAAGCTTCGATGTATTGCCTCCAATTGTTAGCCACCTTATAGTTGTTGCATATTTCGACCTGGTGCTTTGTGGTGTGCCTTTCGCTTGAGTAAGGATGAGGTGGACCTCGCTTGTGAACTTGCGTCCACATTGGCCCACACCATGCATTCCGTCTAGCCTACCTGTGACAATATGTTCCCACATTGGCACATGTGTGATGTTGAGCTTTCTCGCAAGCTATGGCATGTGCACATTCCACACATGGGGTTGGGGTAGTTTGTGTGTCAAGGTAGAGAAGCCATGGGACACCAAATCAAGGTGGCGGCCCGGCACAGTGGCTAGGATCCGAACACTTATTTGGAGAAGGGGTTTGCTTGTTTGAGATGAGGTTTGCGAGTGAGCATGATGTTCTTGGTACGCGCATCTAAGGGCATATTTGAGGATTTGCACATGGAAGTGGTACCTTTTGAGAAATCGACCCCACGACGGCCGGTATGGCAAATTTGTAAGGGTTACCACATCCGACCGGTCGTTTGGCCCCTCTAAAGTTGTGAAGTTGGTCCTCCATTCTAGCCTCTCCCTTTCAAAATAGATTGGGGATCTTTCTCCATGGCGATTGTGGCATCGGACGCGACCAATGTGGATGTACACCTTCGCCCATTTGCACCCCGGGCTATGACCGTGCTTTGCGCTTTAGCCGGATCCGTCGCCACCATTGGTGTGGTACAAGTGTTTGCCGTTGGCCACCTCTCGCCGCCGGGAACTCTCGTGCTTGCCAATGCGGCACCCGTCGTCCGTGCCGGGAACAATATTCATGTTTCGGGGCGTCTTCTTCGCTCGCAGTCGCAAACGCCAACATCCCCACTTTCTTCGTGGACGTTGGCCTCTTCAAGCCCTCAAGTGGCGGCTCCTCCCGTGAACTCGGCTCTACTCCTAATCCAAACCTCGATCTTCAACCGACGTGCAAATTAAAACCCCCATGCGTACTCCCCCGCCCCCCCCGTGTCGAAATCTTGCTCGCGAGCATGGGATTGTCAACAAAGGCTCACCATGATCACACTGAGGTAGCGTTGAGTTGGGGGATGCCATGGGAGCAAGATACTGCCAATACCTCCCCCGTGTAGGCAGGACCACCTTCGAGGCTTTTGGCAGTTTGGATGTTTCGCATAGAGTTCAAGTTGGTTTTGTAAGTCGGGGGCCGTCCACAACAAACGGTGCCTGTTGTGGGCCCAATGAAGAGCAAGCACCACGATGCATTGTGCACTCCGAGTTATCCGATAACTCGCACTGAGGCATGAGTCCCGGCGAGGGGTTGAAAATGTCCTTGGGCGTCTTCTCCCTGCGACGGAGATTCCATGGTGTTGCGGATTTGCGGATTGCGGGGCGTTGCATCGTAGTAGTCGTGGCCAGTCGATAGCCGTGTGGCTAGCCGCTATTGGCAACCAACCTTGGTTGCAAGGGTGTGCAGTCAAAAACGGTAGGGAGCTTGGAATACGGCTCTCCATAGCACCCAGATAGCTCGCCGGAATGTAGGGACGAGGGTTGCAAAGGCTACTGGCCGCGGCTAGTTGCGGATTGGCGCGGCACCCATGAATCACGGTTTTTGCCCCGTGCGGCGATCACCTTGGCGATAGGTACCACATAACTGCTCCAACCCTATAAGAATGCATACCCTGTGTTTTCGGCATGTCAGTGGAAGCAGACCGTAGCTATGTTTGGACCCACATGCTCGGTGTGCCCAAGCTTAGGACAATTATCACACGTTTAGACTTATGCCCACGTTTGCAAGTGGTGGGTGCGCCGGTGGCCAGCGCTGGGGCTAGGTCTTGCCAAGGATATGCTCCTGCTCCGTTCGGCTGCGGCCCCCGTAGGGAGGGGCCGTCCCCCGGGCCCGACTGATCGGCGGTCATGCGGCCATGCAGCCAGCAAATTACCAAGTAGGATCGATCATCAATCTCATTTGTAAATTGCACGTTTGGGGGCCTTTTGTTCGTTTACATTGTGGGATTGCATTGGTGGAAGCGAAAGAAACAGAAAAGAGAGATTGTGGGTGTTACCGTGATACAAGTTTCCGAATGGCCCCTGTTGCAACGAACCCTAGTAGTCCAAGACCATTTCCGGCCGAACAAAGGCAGCCTTCAAGCTACTCCACCTCCGCCGCAGGCAAGAGCTATCGGAGGATCCACACAACCACGCAAGTCGAGTTCCTCATGGCCGACAGCTTCGACCCTTCGCGTATTCGGCACTCTTGCCTTCCCCGTCATGGCCCTTGCAAGCGCAATGATGTGGTGCCGGGCTGTGCGTGGGCCCAAGGCTGCGGAGCGGCTGAGCTTGATGCCATTCAGTAGTAGCATTGATGCACGCCAGAGGCATGCCACACCTACACACGCGATGTCTACGCGGCTATTGGGACAAAGGGAGTACCACTGGGACGACGATTGGGAGGTTTGGGGAGCGGAGCGTCGCCAAGCTAAACTCGCAGCGAAGTATGCCGAAAGTCCCATCCCCAAGACTTTGCCAATCGAGGTATGGAAGGTGCATTTGCAGCGGGAGTGGGCATTCCAAGGGCACACATGTTCAGAGCATCGCTCTGATGGGGTGGCACGCGCGCTTGGGTCGCCCGTGATCGACATCCGTCTTGTTGTCCAGTGGGCTCCTCCTTTGTCCCTGCTGCGTTCGTTCATTTTACGATGCAACGAGGCTCATGCACTGTAAGTGACGAGACCTTCTAGTTAGATTTTTTATTTCTTTTCTGCTTTTGTGCCCCCAGTGTCCATGTGCACCCATGATGCCCACATTGCGTGTTACACCCTCGTTGTGCTCTCATCATGCCCGCATTATGCCAATGATCGGGGTAGAATGCAAAATTAGGGCATACTGGGGACACTGTGCATAGAAAGGAGTGTTTGTTGCATAATCGGGGCACAATACGGGCATGCCGGGGGTGCAAAAAAAAACTGAGAGCATAATGGGGGTGTAATGGCGAGTATAATGCATCAGCTCACCATGCCCTCTATGCCCATTATACCCTCTTATGTCCGTATTATGCTCTCATTATGCACTACAAAGCAGGTAGCAGCAAGCCATGAAAATGATACCAGGAAAAAACCGATGGCATCATGCTCCTCTATCAGCCACAGGCACCATCAGGAAATAGGAAACGAATATAAAGCAGCCTCCTTACCAGTGTTGTGAGGGGGGGGGTTTCTATGCGGGGGCACACTGAAGGTGTGATGCATAATGATGGCATGATGGGGCAAGGTCATTGAGCCCCCATTGCGCCCTCGTTATGCATCAGGCCCCAATGATACCCTCATTATGATACCCTCATTATGCATTACGCCCTTACCACGCCCTCATTATACTCTCACAATGCCCTCATTATGCCCTCACCATGCCCCCATTATGTCATTATGCCCTTATTATGCACAATGCCCTCTCCCAACGTCACACCCAAAATGGCGCGCCTGCGGTTCGGGTAGACGACAGTGGTTTCGATCTTTTGCCGATGTTTAATCCTCGCCTCTATCACGCTGCGTGTCCCAAATAGCTGTCCCATCTGGCGTCGTATTCCTCTGGGGTTGGTGATCCGGGGGAGTTTCTCCGTCCAATCAAGCAATTTTTAATTGAAAGAAACAGTAGATACTCCCTGGCTCTCTGGCAGAACCTTCGAAAGTTTGACGCTGTCAGCAGAGCCACCTTCTGGAACCGGTTGCCTCGGTTCTCAGAGCTCGTGCTTCATGCTCGTTTTCATTTGTGTATAAGGTTGCAAGAGAGGAGGGGGCAGGGTCCGCTGTTCCTTTTCGCCACCTAGTCCTATTTTGACATCCTCTCTGAGACGTTCGTTCTATGCCACCGCCTACGGCAGTCTACACTTTTGCACGTGAATTCTGGTATGCACCGCGTGTTAGCACCTCCGTTTCGTGATGTTTGCAGCCTTGGAAGAAGGGTATGGGCATCCGAGTCCTGCAAGATTGGGGCGGCTTCCGGAAGAACACTCTGTTTAAAGTGAAGAAGATCGACATCGGAAGGCAAACAGACCGCGGGCTCGTCCTTCGGGTGGAGGCGCCCGGAGGGAAGACCGTGGAGGTCTCGCAAGAACATATCACGTGGGAGTGGGCCTGGGGCAGGCCAAGGGGTTGGAAGCCGCACTCGGAGATGCCGGTCAACGACATCACCGACGCCTCGGGGATGTGGGTGCGGATGATGCGGCGTGGCTGGGGCGGGTTCAAGAAAGGGTCCCTGGTCCGCGTGCTTCGAATTGAGCGGGGGACACTGGAGAAACCGAAGCTGGTGCTGATTGTGGAAGGTCAGAAACGGCTCCAGGGCTGTGAGGAGCGCCATTTTTGGAAGTGGGTGGCGGGGATGCCCGACCAGTGGCAGAGGCGCAGAGGCGACCTCGGTATCATGAAGGTGCGGCTCAGGAAGAAGTACGAGGGGCTGCCTGAGGGCAGTGTGCACCGGGTCGTCCGGCTGGAGAAGGCCGGGGCCGGGCGCCGGCGGTCCGTAGTCGTCATCAGCGGCGGACAGGAGGTGGTGTTCAAGTTCCCCGACGAGGGTAGTGTGTGGGAGTGGGTGCAGGCGAAGCCTAAGGACTGGCTGTCGTGGGATCCTTTCCTGAACCCGAAGGACATGGTTGGGGACTGGGTCCGCGATTGGGACGAGTTTAAGTTTGGGGGCCTCGGGAGGTATGGGGATGATACTGAGCCGACGGGGACCGGCGTTGTTGCAGATATCAATGCAAAGCCAGGGCCTGGGGGGGCGGTGGCGGCGGTCGGATCGATGGAGGAAATTTCGGTCGCAGAGCAGGTGAGTGTGGGCATGGAAGACGGGGACGGGGATAGCGATTGGGATGGGGATGCAGATTGGGAGGAGGATGAACGCCTCCAGCAGCAGGAAGTTCACGAGCAAGTGACGGTGGCAGAGGAAGAGGACGGGGACAGGGCGCAGGGGGGGTTGTCAGCGGAGGCGGCGGCGAACGAGAAGAGCGTGGGGGTGGAGGACGACGTGCACGCGGATCTCGACGGGGTTGTGGAGGGATTTGGACGAAGGGGAGGTCGCAGTGAGGCTATTGATTGGAGCACCGGGGATGCGAGTGCATTTGGGGGAGGGGGGGAACAGAAGGAGAACGAGGATGTGGATGGGGTGGGCAATGCGACGTCCAGTATTTATGGTGACAGTCATGGGGAGCAAGAGTATCAGCATTTGGAGAGGAAGAGGCATGAAGCTGGTACCGGGATGGGGGCTTGGAATCACGTCAGGAGTGGAGGCAGGGACGACCAGCGCCACTTTTCACATGGCAAGCCTCATGCCGCTCCCCAGGCAGGCTCACAGCTGAACTGGATTGAGCAAGTGGTGGACACAACGAACCAAAGTTTTCCTCATTTGGATGGGCACGGCCACGAGTTTAGCCACAGGCATCAGGAAGGGCGTCGGGAAAAGAGTAAGGAGGGGGCATGGGGTGGCAAGGGATGGAGGTACACTTATCGCGAGGGCTCTGGATCTGACTCTGGCTCTGGCTCGGCTGATGGGAACAGTGCTTGGGCTCGATATGAAAAGGGTGGGCCTTCATATGGGAAGGGAAAGAAAGGCTGGAGCCAGCAATGGGATGGCGACTGGAGCTGGGCCGGAAGCAGAGACCAGGGCTGGCAGCGGACTTGGAATGGGGGCTGGCAGGCCGCATCGACGAGCGACTGGAAAAGAAAACCCGTCGCAGATCAAGAAAAGGGCAAAGGGAACTGGGGTGGGGACTGGCGTGGGCAGTGGGAGCAAAACTGGACGGGGGGCAGATACGGTTGGGATGGGTCCGAAGGTCGGTCTGGACGACGTTGGGACAGGCCTGCGGGTAGGGACCCGGAAAGGGCTGGGGGCAGGTGACAGGTGGCGGTGTGCCATGTAGGGCTGTGCGGATGCCACCTGTTTGCTTCGGTGGGGTCGGTGGGGTTGAAATTCTCAGACCGCTGTGGGATCAATTGCGACAGCAGTGTTCCACCGAGGCATGTTCGTCGATCAAGAACGAGAGTGTTGCGGGCGAGGATGACAGCATACCATCGTAGTCTACAGCTGTAAAGGAAGCCCCGATAACGAAAGGACGAAACGCCACTGGAGTGGCTCTGCAGTGAACCGTTTGACCAAATTTGTGTTTGGGTGACAATAAGGTGGTTGCAGCCGGCTGCAGCACGCTTGCACACCACGGGACGAGCTACTCTCCCGGTCCTGCTTCCCCAGACCCTTCCCACCGTTCCCTCTTCCCATCCAAACGATGAGGCGGGTTGAAGTGCGAATGGAGAGGCCTCTCTGGCGCAAGGTGCGCCGTTGGGACTGGGGTTGGAAGCTGAAGAAGTGGCATTACAGGAACGGCTTGGACTTGGCTTGAAGTGGTCGCTTCTCCGCCATAGCCAAAGCTATCTCTGGACCTCAGGTTCGCTCCGCGTTCATGAGCGTACAGAAGATTGGCAGTCCTGTGCCCTCTTCTGTGGCTTAAGTTGGGGCATTGCCAGTGCCCTTGGCATAGCCCTTCGCCCTAAAGAGGGATCGTCCTTCTCTCGAGGGTCAGGTTGCTTCATCCGATGCGCGTGCGTACAGCACAGCTGCCACCCTTCGGCTGACCAATGCTGGTTCCCCTCCCTAATATGACTTTCTCAATGGCGGCCGCATTGAACACCGGCCCCAGCGTCCACTCTGTCCGCAAAGCCACAACGCTTTGACCGTCGCTGATTTGCATCTCTCTCTGCCTGCGTGCCCAGTGACACACAAAAACACAACGTGTTGCTCCTGACGCGCCCTGCATCCCCATGTCCATCAGCCGACCTGCATGTCGGGGCACCGAGGGGCGAGCCCATTATGACCGCTACGTGCCAACTCCAACCATTCATTCATGCTCCACGTGTGAGGTGGACGCCCACTGCCTAATATGCTGAAGACAACCATATGCCCGTGTGTTGGGTTCGGTTCAATTTCGATTTCGTTCTTGTTACTTTTTGTTCTCTTCATGGTAACCAGACTGACACACCCGCAAGCCACACAGTTGGGCCTTGCTTCCAACTCGAGCAGAATACCTGCCATCTCTTCGACGCCCGTGCACACGTTTTCTTCTGATTGGCATGTACAGTACATTTTCCGCAGTGATACGCGCCCTATGCTTCGCCCACTAGCCTGATGGCACGGTGTCAGACATTGTCCTGACTTTGAATGTCCTGGCACAACGTGGACGCCTCCCTCAAGCCGCATGGCTGCGTATCGCGAGGCATGGCCTCCAGGTAAACATCATCACCCATATTTAAAATAGCACAGAAGCGATGAAATGGTAGGCAGCAGTTCGTCGTTTTTTAGCAGTGAGGCTCCATCCTGCGACGTGGCAAACCCGCCAAGCACGCAAGTGCAGCGCTAAGCCCAGCTGGTTGCAAAATGTCACTTGAGCGTTTCCTGCTTGAATTTTGGCAGGAACTGGGCCTTGCTGGGCACTGGGCAGATGTAATGAAGGTTTGTCATGGAAGGCCTGGATGCCAACTTCAGCAGCAACTGAGGAAGTCGACATGATGCATGCACGAGGATGAGGCGATGGTGGGAATTGATGGGCCGCAGAGAGCCACCATGTATGGACAACTGCAAATAATGCTGCAAGGAGCCTTGCTTCACCTCGATTATGTGCAACCCCAAACAGCCGTGACTACAATGTCAAATTTGCGCCCCTGTGCAGGCATTCCGCCTTTTTTGGGGGGGCGGGGGGATGCAGGGCGATTCACGATTACACGAGTAAAGTCTTGAATCCCACCGCGTGAAGGTGGTAGTCATCCTCTAGTGGATCCCTGCTGCTGCACTGGTGCATACGTTGGGTCTGGAGGACATCCCATGTTCCTCCGTATCCCTGAAGACCAAAGCTTACCTCTCTCCTCATCTATCGCAAAAGAGGCTCTGCATTGCAAGAATTCATGGGGGAGTATCAGTACTGCCGCTTGGCCGCCGCGGAATGACTTGTGTGTCCTCTGATTTTCTGTTCTCGATATAGTTCTGTTCATCCAGGTGGACCTCCCTGGGTTCCTCTGTCGTGCAGTGTTCTACAGATATTATTGGGGGTTGTTGGACAGGGTATCCTGCCCCCTAATTTCGCAATTAGCCTCTTAGACAACAGTGATTTGGGTTTTTTATGTGCCCTCTGTATTATGACGTGATTTCTGCTGCCGCTTCACGTGTTTCCCCTGGGGCCCACTAAGAGCTGTACTCAATTGTCCCAGAAGAAATCAAAATCAACCATTAGCAGGGTGGCAAGGCAGCGGGGCACACGCCTTCAGATGTCCACCACCGCTGGGATGGGCTGTGTGTATGGGCAGGGGCATGGCCTTTGTCGCACCAGAGCACAGGGAATGGGACATCCGAGAATTTGATGCGTGAAATTTGAAACTGGTTCATTCACACATGCTGCATACGGATCACGATAAGGGTTTTGGGTGTCAATCTCTGGTCATTGTCTCGTTAGCTAACAACAGCATTTCTGCTGCCCAGCCGGTTTCCGCTGGCTGCCCTCTGTAAAGTCTGTGGTCTTTTCCTATTATATAGTTTCTTCCCACGCATATCCTTCGTGCTCACCTATGCTGACCTCCCTCCTCCATTCACACCTACATAGAGCGCAATGCGGCATTGACTCAGCATATCAAAGACAATGTACACCTGCTGCCACACGGCTCCTGTGTTATCCCAATGTAAGTGCCCAAGCAGCATCAACCTCTGCTCACGACCATGCATCAAGTGGTTCCGTGACTAACGTCAGGAAACGGTGCTTGAACAGTGCTCACCGAAAGACTCTCTGACGAACCATGATGCAAACTTGAAATTTCTACCTGAGCGAACGAATCTAATTGGTTTTTGAGGAGATTCACACTTGTGTACGGCAACGGGGCAACGGTCCTGCTAACAAAGCCGAAGGGACTCGTAGGGGCGAGACAGCACGGGAAGATGAGAATGAAGCACCTGTGTCCAAGCTGCGCCTGCTTGGGTGAACAAATGCCAAAGACTTTGCTTCAGGCCGAAAAAATGGGTGGGTGCCAGTTGTGTTTCACCCCCACTCCCACCACCGAAAGATCAGGGGAGAACCAGTGCTCATACGTCTGGAACCTGCAGGGTGGGAAGTCTCCATCGTCAGCCAGCCAAGCGTCAGCGAGTTGGACCATCCCCTACAGCGCCACATGGCAGTGTAGTGGAGTAGAATGATCCCGCCCAGGTCAATTGACCCAAACCAGTCACACATATTTAGATTCTGCCCTGTCACGGATGCGTTACCAAGGGTGACCTGGCGGTGAATGAGAGCTGTGAAGCTGATGAACAAAGCAGCCACACAAACACCAAACATCCTCCCAAAGTGCACATGGCAAATAATGCATTTGCAACCCGCCCACACTCGCTATGCAACTAAACCTCAGAACCCTGGCCTCTCAGTGCATCAACAAATATGTTACCGATCAAACGTAGGTCCCCAACTAATGTGGTCCGTACATCTGCTGTCCCTTGCACAAGCACTGTCAGCACAAAGGGGCAATGAGGTAAGGCACCACACCCTCCCCTATTTTTGCACTTGCGCAAAGTAGGGCCCTGTCTTAGGTGCAGTTGGGCTGAGGAGCGTGATTATTTGAGGCATTGGTGTACCTGGGCCAGAAAACTGAAGATGGTTGTCCTCCCCCAGAATCTCTCGGCATTCCTCGCAGTTCATCGAAAAAAAAGTGCGGCGAAGCCGCCACACGCAGGCCTGCTTCAATCTGGCATAAGAAGTGCCGGCACACATACTCGGGCGTAGGACAAGGAGGGCGAAGGGGCTGCCGGTTCCATGTTGAGCCTATTGGGCATAAAGAATCGGGTGGATGTCTATCAGGGACAACCGTATACCAAACGAAGTATGGGGTGCAGCGTCGTCTTCTTTGTGCAGAAGTCCACCGCCGCAAATATGTTGTCCGGCTCGTTGAAGCGAAATAGCAAGCACGCCCTGAAGCAATGCATTCGCCCTGTCACAACAAGCACCTATTTTGATATGCAGAAGGACTACACCGGGAAGTCAGTGATGGAAGTGGGTGTCAATGGAGTGGCCGCTCTCCGCATCCCTCAAATCAACAAAGGGGCAGCGTTCACGCTTGAGGAGCGCAAGAAGCTCCATCTGTCGGGGCTTCTCCCCCCGACGGTCAAGACCATGGAACAGCAGGTGGAGCGCTGCTACAGCACCTACAGCGAAATCCCCAACAGCATTGAGAAGTACCAATACCTCCGCCACCTGCAGGTACAATGCCCTTCCACCGGTCTGATGTTTGCATATCGTGGACTGATGTTGAACACTTTAAGAACGAGTGTCGAAATTCTTGACACAAGTTTGTGTTTTGCACAATCAGTTGTTTGTTCAATGTTGTACGTACCCAGGGACTGCAGGGGCTTGCCCGGCAAAATGCTATGGGGCTGCTTTTGCACGCAGTGTGCATGCAGCTGCTGACAATACCAGGCCCCTATTTCAAGCTTGACAGCCAGAGGGGGTGCCACATCCAAGAGACCCATGCGGTACTGTTTCGCAGAAGCAACGTGCAAATCGAAAACGATGGTTCTTCAGACGATGTCTGGTGCTCTCAGGAGGTCATGCTTTTCATGGGTATACAGTATCCATTCTCGCAACAAATGTGCCCTGCCTGCGCATGCAGTGCAAAATCAGGCCCAATGACGATGTAGCGTGTGCTTTCAGTCGCATAATTTGACAGTGATGACCTAAATCAGAGAGCCCGACACAAGATCTCCTTGGAAACCAAATGGAGGTTCAATGAGATGTGACGAGGGAGAGTCATACATGCATGCCATGACACAACTGTGCGTAAGTGTTTGGTATCTCATTGTTTGCTCATGTAATTCCATGTTTGACTGAAAGACGTGCATTTGAATTACTTTGCATGTGGATGTCAGGAGGCTGGGGTTAAGCCGTCCTCATCATGCAACGCAGTGGGCAGGGCACGTAGCCACCCCTCAACAACCCTCAACAACACTTCCTCTCACTTTTCAATCGATCCATCGCAGGCCAGAGACCGACCCAAAGCCAGCCTCCTCTCCTCTCCTCTCCCACCAATAACCCTCAACAACCCTCAACAAACCTCAGCACCCTAGTCGCCCCTCAACGACGACCCTTAGATCGGCGAGGGGGCGCCCCCAGTCAAGGCCTGCACTCCCATTTGGAAGGCGAGCTCCCTTCAGGCACATTGTACAATACATCCGCACACATAGTGAAAAAAATTGCCACGCACCCATTGGGGGCGAACTTGACGAAGAACATTTGCAGCCCGTGGTATGTGACTACATGTGGGCATGGGTTTCCAATACATCGGTTGGTGCACAGAGGGCACCAAGTAACAACATGCACATTAAAAAATGCCACATTGCCACGTACCTCGCCCCCCCCCCCCCCTGGCCCAGGCGGGTCATTTGACACCGATATTTTTTTGCTTTTAATTGCTTTTAATTTTCACTCAGAACAGCCCCTGAAGGACAGTTCCCTGGGCGGTGGTGGTTACCGCCAACCGCCGGCAGTTAACCGCCAACCTTCGCCCCCCCCGCCCTCCCCTCCCAGGCCTGATTCCCCCGATTCACCCCGGTTTGTTAGCCCGATTCACTGGGTTGAACGCCAGAAATAGGCATTTTAGGTGCGGTTGGTGGGAAGTACTTTTGTGCATGTGCATTTGTTTTGTTTGTACACAGAATAACAGTGGTTTCTGATTGCAAAGTGATTTGTTTGTTATAGCAGGGGGGTCCCGAGTTGACAGTAGTGGTCCTGGCGGGCCTGAGCAAGCCCTATTTGCAGCACAACACCCTCACCTTTCAATGGAGCACAAGTTGTGTTCACTCTGTGTGTGTTACCTGTAACCGTCCCCTTTCTTTGCCACAACAACACCAAGAACAACATTGGCTGCAACACTGCCGGTCCCAGTCGAACACTGACGGTGTCCCTGCCAAGAGAACCAAAAACTATGGAACCAAGACAGCCTGAAGCTCGCAAAGAACGTGACTGTGGACGACTCGGCTAAAAAATGTGGCACATATGGGTTGTGCAACAACAATGGGCTGCTGTTTCGCCAACATTGCGGAAAATACGTTGACCATGTATGGGCGGACAGTATCGAGCACCACATTACAACCCCTGATCGGCGCTTCATGTCACATGATTCACGGATTGGGCAGTTGCTTGCAATGATCAATGGTGATGTGAACAAGCGTATTCCCACTTGGGTACTTTAGCCAGAGGCAATATTTTTGGGCAACAATTTGTCATCTTTCACACTTGTGCTGTACTATTCGCAATGTGAGCTCGCCCAAGGGGACCCTCACAGTGTCCAAGACCTAATGCTGCACCTGCAGCCCCCTGAATTCAGTCTGTTTTCATCGAATTGTGCCGCTCGATTTCATGGCCCCAATTCAGCAAAAAATTTCGGCCGATGCAGGAGGGTACACCTCCGACAGTTAAATGACACCCACTGGTGGTTAATGGCCCAATGTGTGTTCATTAAGGAGCGACGGTGGGTGTAGACTATTTAGGTATATCTTCTCTTTACCAGTGGCAAGCTACAGGTGGATGTATCACTGGATGATTTGACACTTTGCCGTGTAGTGCCTGGTGGCGTGTCAAGCGTACACCAATGACTTTTTTTTCTTGCCTTAAGGATCGCCCTGTCCCCCGCTTGCGGGAACACACTCCTGTCTGTACAGACATCTGACCCAGGACTGTCTCGAGGACAGACCTGGACAATGAGGTGCGCCACATTCCGCAAGAACAAAAAATGTCAGGTCGCCCTACGTGTCAGGGCAGGATGCCTCTACATAGGGCGTCTTTACTTAGTGTCTAGCTGTCTCTTGTCTAGCTTTTTTAGTTGATTGGTGGCTAGAGTTTCACCGCCGGCTGATATGGATCATTTGTCGGCAATTGACAGGCAACAATTTCCTGCGGGTGGTTGGTGGTCGAAGAGCCTTTTGTGTGTGCAGCCGGTACCACACCTCTGCCACATGTGCAGGAGCGCAACGAGCACCTGTACTACGCCTTCCTGGCCAAGCACCTGTCCGAGGTGATGCCCATTATCTACACGCCCACCGTGGGGGAGGCCTGCCGCAAGTACAGCTACATGTTCAATTTCCCGCGGGGGCTCTCGTTCTCCGTGGAAAACATCGACCAGGCAGACCAGGCGGTGCATGAGTACCACTTGCAGGACATTCGGATGATCGTGGCCACGGACAGCTCTGCCATTCTGGGCATCGGAGACCAGGGCTACGGTGGGATGGGCATCCCCATTGGCAAGCTTGCTCTTTACACAGCTGCCGGAGGAGTGAGCCCGTTCCAGACGTGCCCTGTTGCACTGGACGTGGGGACCAACCGTGAGGACTTGCTGCAGGATCCCATGTATTTGGGGGTCAAGATGGGGCGGCTGTCGGGCGCGCCATACATGGAGTTGGTGGAGAAGTTCGTGGCGGCAGTAAAAAGGAACTGGCCGAATGCCATCATTCAGTGGGAGGACCTGTCAAAGGATGTGGCCTTCGAAGTGCTGCATCGGTTCCGGGATGAAATATCATCGTTCAACGACGATATTCAAGGTCTACGGTCCGCACTAGCCCTCTGTACCCCATTGAAATCCTGCATAGCCCTCTGCAGCCGCCTCTGCAACGTCTACAACCTCTGCAGCCTTGCCGACTCTCTACAACCCTCTGCAGCCCTCGGCAATCCTCTCCAATCCTCCACCCTCTAATGACGGACTCAAAATGCCTGTGAGCGGGGGCATCTAACCAAGTCTCCGCCTGTATCAGCCCATACAGCCCACAACAGCCATACAACCCTCTGCTTTTCTCTACCAAAGGGACCGTGAGTGAGGGTGTCGGCAGCCAAAGAGATCTGGCAACCTTTGCAACCTTCCACAACTTTCCACCATCCTCTACAACCCTTGCCCACCCTACACAATGGCCACAAACCTTGACAGCCCTCATCAACTCACAGGGACCGGTGCAGTCACGATGGCTGGGGTTATTGCGGCGTGCAAGAAGACAGGGCAGAAACTGTCTGACCAAATGATCGTCATCTCTGGAGCCGGTGCAGGTGGAGCTGGTGTAGCCTGGGTGCTGCGCGAGGGGATGATCCGTGAGGGTCTTACTCCGGAGGAGGCCCGGGCCCGTGTCATGGTGCTGGATTCCACCGGATTGCTGTTCCATGGCCGCAAGGGGATGGAGGACTACAAGCTGGACAGCGCCCAAACCCCGGAGTTGGCAAAGTCCTTTGTGCCAGACGGCGGCATTCCCAACTTGTTGCAGACGATTGTGGGCTCCAAGTGCACATGCCTCATTGGTCTACCATCCTCACCACCCATTGCCCTATTTGTCCCCGATGCCATTATCTGTGCAATTGACATCAGCCATCAGCGAAGCCACCTCCTGCAGCTTTGCACGGTTTGCATCAAAGTGATGGAACCCGGAGGATATATTTTGAAGTGCAGAGATTTTCTTTTGAAATCAGACAAGAATTTTTTGGGGATTCTGAGGGAATCCTCGCACCATGCACACACTGCATGCTACTTTTAAGCCCAAAACCTTACAACCTGCCCACCTTCCGAACATCCCATGAACCCAGCCCCGAACAGCCCAGTTGCGCACTGTTGTTCCCCACCTTTCCCTAGACCCAGAAAACATGCCCAATAGACAACAGGAAACGCATTTTGTGGGCCAAGGGCATGGTAATTGCAAATGTGCCTCCAAGTAAGAATACACAAACATACCCTTATTTTCCATTCTTTGTGTTCAATTGGTGTATCAGCCCTTTTCGGCTCTTTCTGTTACAAATGGTTTACACGCACTGGTTTACATGGCCTACGAGTGCCCATACATTTCACAACTCAGCACAATACCCTAACCTGCAGCGGCCGCAGCACGCCTGCGGTGTACCCATGGCGCTCAAAAGCTGTTCTTGGTCTTGCCAGATGGCCCAATGATTGCGTCTGCCACATGAGATGTGATCACAAGCTGCTGCTTCATAGTGCAGACATTACTGAGGGGCTGTGGCATGGGGATAATTTCCAATGCGACACTTAGTTCCCCTACCAGACACCAGTGGCATTTGGTTAGAGCTGTATTAACCACTATTATGATGGATAGTTGCAATGGTCATATCACTGCAGGATTTGTTTATGGACCTCTAAAACAAGGGGCAAGGTGGCCCCGGCAAGGCTGTGCCATCACTGGCTTGGTCTGCAAGGCTGTGGCTTGGTCCATTGGCAATGCCCCAGGTTGGTTGGGTTTCTTGCCCCCAGTCTACTCGGCAAACCTATACAATGCCCGTCGGTTCATGCAACAGGATTGCGCCGCATGTCTTCCCATTATGCCGTCTGCTGGAAGGTGGGCTCCCTGTTGTGCCACCCCCGTTTCCCAATTATTGCATGGTGAACCTCGCTCTTGGTACCGTTTGCACCAACTACGACCCTGTTGTGCAAACCATTGCCAACAGGGTAGGGAATGGGGTGCCTAACAACTCACACATGAGTGTCCAGTGTGTGTGTGTGTGTGTGTTTGTGTGTGTGCGACTACTATGGAAGGGTTGAAGGGCCTTTTCAATGCCATGTGTAATGATGGTGGGCTTGTTTGATTCCTAGTGCTTGGGACAGGTGCTTGCGTACGTGTGTGTCAGAGGAGAGTGGATTGAAAA
Source organism: Eutreptiella sp. 'Long Island Sound 2002' (assembly GCA_964036045.1). NCBI lineage: Eukaryota > Euglenozoa > Euglenophyceae > Eutreptiales > Eutreptiaceae > Eutreptiella > Eutreptiella sp. 'Long Island Sound 2002'. Next base: position 44,735,155 of record OZ038392.1, read on the forward strand.
CCACACCTTTTGTTGGTTGTGGCCCTGGTGCAGTGGCTGTTCTACAGGGGGCAAGGTGTTGTGCAGCCACCAAACCACACTTTGTTGGGTGTTGCCCTGGTATGATAGGGGCTTATGTCACCACCAGCCCCCCTCCCCCGGTATTTTACTGTGGCCTCAATACACCCCCAAGACAGGGTTCGTGCGACCACTTGTCTCCTCTGTGCTTTCAGGACCTGATGTTGTTGGGGTTTTGGAGCCATTTGTCTCCTCTCTGCTTTGGTGATCCTCATAAGGAAGAGGTTATGTACACACATCCCCTTTGGGGGCCCTAGTACACCAGGGGCTTTGCTGCCCATTGTCTCCTCCCCGTCTTGGCAGTGTTAGAGTAAATGGCATATGTAGGAGCCTGCCTTCTCATGGTGTACTTCTTGAAGTTGCACAAAGATGTTTCCAATATTTGTCAGTGTTGAGTTCCCACATGCCATTGCAGACAAATTTGCACATTGACAAGGCCAAACAATCAACCAGTCACATGGTTTGAAAATACCAGTTGGGGTCACAAGGCACAAGTAACCACTGCCCTGGCTGAGCTGTTGAGTGACACCATGAACATTGCGCATTGTCCCCACCACCCGACGCAACCCTGCCACTGCCACTGCCCCCCCCCGCCCCGCTTTTCACCCAACATACTCATCTCAAACTGAACAGCAAAAATGTGGTGATCATCTTGAGATATATACTCCCGACCCCCTTGCAGCTTCACCAAGCTGAATGCTATCCATACATGAAGAGAAATACATTGTTGAAGTGTGGCAGAGGAGCGAACTGCCGAACACTGCTGCATATGCATACCATGCATGTGTGGAGCACCCGTTGCCCTGTGTCTGGCCCCCATGCAGCCCTTGTGGCCAGTTGGACCTCGCAGTTTGAACATGATTTCGATGATATTGGCCCTTGCGCATGCACGGCCTTGTCTAATCACGGGGCCCGTCTGACTGTCGTTTCTGGTTTTTTGGCCAAGTTTTTTGTTGTCGGTTTTTTTGTGTGCCGATTGTAGAGGGGACACCCCTATTCAGCGTTTCCATGCAGAGGGCGGTGCGCGTAACCATACACAGCTCTGGCGCATGGGAGCAAACAAATTGCACTGGCCAACATGACTACCCACGTGTGCAAAGAGGTGTCTTGCTCGCATGTGACCAGCGCCCTGCCGTTGAGCGGGAACTGGCTGCTGGCTGCTGCACAGATGACCGACAGCGGAATGATGGTGTTGGGTGATGGTAATGGATTGCCTACTGCTGGTGCCCACAGTCGCATGGTCGTGCTCTAGCGAGTGGTTAAAGGACCCCATGACCCGAAATACCCCTCCATTCCACAGGCCTTAGCGGCGTCCCGGGGCAGTTCACGGAGGAGATTGTGAAGGCAGTTGCCGCCAACACTGACATCCCCATCATCATGCCGCTGTCGAACCCCAATGCCAGCGTTGAGGCGTTCCCCGAGGACATCGTGAAGTGGACCAACAACAAGGCGCTGATTGCGTGCGGTAGCCCTTTCGACGACGTGGAGACGTCGGATGGCAAGAAGGTGCCCATTGGGCAGGGGAACAACGCGTTTGTCTTCCCTGGGCTTGGGGCTGGCGCCATCGTTGCAGGGGCGTCGAAGATCACGGACAACATGGTGATGGAGGGAGGGTATGCAGTGGCTGACTACTGCTGTCATTACTGGCCACAACCTGGGCGGCTGTACCCCCCTGTGAGTGAGATGCGGAAGGTAGGGAAGGAAGTGGCCAAGCGTGTGGCAATCCAGGCGGTCAAAGACGGAGTGGCCACCAACGTGCCTGACACCAGCATGGACCAGATTGTTCGCCAGGTGGAGGGTGCGTTCTGGGCACCCGTGTACCCGAAGGTCATTCCTCAAAGGCTGGGCAAGCCCTCAAATTAAAACAGCCAGACAGGGAAGAAGGATCGCTGTGATGATGGAGTGTCGATCAAGGACGCCAAACGACCTTATACATAGCAGCGGCTGTGCTTCGCAGTTGCAGCATCGCGAACTTCGTCTCTCAGATCTCGCCTCTGGGAGGTTGTGCAATTTGTTGGAGATCGTGAGTATGTGCGGCCTCTTCTGTAGCTGCAGGGCGTGCAGGGCAGATCCCCAGCCAAAGATATTGTGGGATCCTTCTGCGCCTTTGTATGATTAGACTAGCCACCCCCTGCAATGAAATCCTATCCGAAGGCAGCCTTCAACCTCTGTGTGAGGACCTGGTACTACTATGTTTGTCTTGGGAGCTTCAGCAGGTTCAGGATGTCTTTTTGCAGCTCTGGTCACAGAGCAAGTGATACCAAAACAAAGTTTGTTTACAGCTCTGGTCACAGAGCAAGTGATACAAAAACAAAGTTCATTTACATGAATTCGTGTGCATTTATTTATGGTTAGAGTCGACATTGCATCTATCAGTTTTGCTGATTTGTTTGGAATTGTTCTCTGCCACTTCGACGCTGACTCTCCATAGGGCTTCTACCCACATGCAACTGGGTGAAGCATTGAATCTTTTCCACGACCCTGGGGGCGATTGAGTGAAGTCTCTGAGCTGCTCCCTTTCTAAAGGAAGGGAAATTTGCAGTAGCACAGTGTATTTGTGCCCATGCCGTGGTATTTATGCACGCGCCGGTGGTCCCCAGAGGCTACTGCCATAATTTGCAGCGTTTCCTGCCAAGTGCGTCCCTCCCATTTAAAAGAAGGGCGAAGGTCTGTATATTAGGCTTGTCACCTGCATTTCGCTGAGAGGATGCGCTGTAACCTTCGAATTTTCTTTCAGGATTTTCGTTGGACCAAAGCAGAAATGATTTGCGTTTCACTGTGCGCTCAGAGGGACACTGGTTTGTGTAAGACAGACAGACAGACAGACAGACAGACAGACAGACAGACAGACAGACAGACAGACAGACAGACAGCCAGCCAGGCAGCCAGGCAGGCAGGCAGGCAGGCAGGCACGCAGGCACGCAGGCACGCAGGCAGGCAGGCAGGCAGGCAGGCAGGCAGGCAGGCAGGCAGGCATCCCTCACTAGGGGCGGTACCATAACGCAAGCATTATGTTAGTCCCAGTCCACCCAACCCACTTCCCACCTTCCATATGTCTTGCTCTCCATTGGTGCGTGGTGCAAGGCCGGGCCAATGCAAATGGGACATCATGGTCAGCCAGAGCAAGGTGGGGCAGTGGCAATTTGGGATTCATGCACCACCATAGACTGGACTGCCAGCGGTGTGGAAGACTGTGGGGGCAGTGCCAGGGGTGGCATGAAAAAGCTAGGCTTGGCTAGCGCAGGATTGCAAAAGAGCGCAACAAAAGTGCCACACCAAGCAGAGGCCAGCCAGAAGTTAGGGAACATAAGGCTGAGCCGTGGAGAGAGGGCCAAGGGGCACCATTGGCCAGGGGCGCGAGCAGTGCGCCTGCAGGGCATCTGCAGGGGGACCAGAAGGTCTGGGTTTGGGCCTGCTCAGAATTGCACTGATGCAGGCCCCAACCCCTGGCAAAGTCAAAAGCGCTATCGACTTTGCCAGCCCCCCCCCCTACTCTCTTCACACATAAATTCCTCGAGTCAGCACCCAGAGCGCACGGTGTGCTCGCGACGGGGCGACCGAAGGTAAATAGCTGGGGACTGTGTGCTGGGCTCAGCATCCCTATCCCTTTGGTGAGTGATCAGCACATCCATTGGATGGTGCCGGGGGCTTAGTCTGATCAGGATCTAGGGGGGGATCTGTCAGAGTTTTAGTGAGCCGCTGAGACATCTAAAAGATGGTGGTGGGGCCTTTGCTCAGGAGGGAACTAAGCTCATGGCAGGCACATCCTCAGGGTGCCACGGGGAGATGGACCGGGAAAGGTAAAACCAGAAAGCGATCCTGCATAGGCAGCTGAAATAAGCAGCTGCACCGCTCCGCCATTCACTGGATCTGTCTCCGGATCCGGTGGTTGGTGGAAGCAATGGGCAGGACTCACACATGCTTCGCTAGTATACATCAAACGCGCCCTAGGGTGGGGGGGCTGTCGCCCTATAAACGGCAACCACCAGATCCAGATCCAGATCCAGGCAGGCAGGCAGGCAGGTAGGCAGGCAGGCAGGCAGGCTGGCAGACACACAAACAGACAGAGAAAGAGAGAGAGAGAGAAAGAGAGAGCGGTGTGAATCCAAAGAGTGGGGTCATCTCCCAGTGTCCAGCCCAGTTCAATAAATCCAGTAGTGAGCCCTTGAGGTGTTCTTATGTGTCCGTAGGCGTTGCACTTGTGGCTTTGTGTGGTCTTTGGGAGCATGTCCATAGGATGACAACTCCTCGTTTACTCTTCGAGCCCACTGAGAAGTTTGAGTCGCACCCCTTAACCAATGGCCGGGGCCTCAGGTTCCATCTCTGGGTACCTGAGATCGGCCCCTCTATGGGGCCCCACCAGTGAGGACTTAGCTGTTTCCAGGCTAGCATGGCAACCCGAAATTGAATTGCTGTTTTCAGGCTGCCACGGGTTGGCTATGAAAATAGACCTTTTCGGAACCTTGAGTTGGAGGGTGAGGGACAATTAGCGACAGGCAAGGCATGGGTTAAACCAAACCCATGGCCCTCTTGCACCTCTCCTTCTCCTAAGGTCTTCTATTTTTTGCCTCATCCTTTGCGAAATGTTTTCCATCCTTGTCAAGTTGCAGAACCATATCCCAAATATCACATGCCACAAACCCAGCCAACTCACGAGACATGCCTTCATCCTGCACATGTCACACGGACACAGACGCTTGGCCCAATCCAACCCCTTGGGCACGTCGGGGACCTTCTTGGTTGCAAGATTTGACAACGGCACTATGTGGTTGCCTTCGGACCCTCTAGCATTGGACTTGTTAGCTAGAGTATTTCAAACAAGCATTGTGTTGCACGAGTGCTGGTGGGGGGAAAGGGACTACCCTCTGAGTGCCATCAGGCCCCGGCTCCCTGACTTGGCAAGATTGCTCTTTTCCTACGCCCGCTCGAGGGGAAGCACCACCGCGAGTGAATCCTATGCGAAAAAGGTAGGCAAACCCTCCAAAACCACTAGCCTTGTCCTTGCAGCCTCGTACCTCTCCTTGGTGTGCACTTTGGTGGAGTATCTAGTGAAGTCTCCAGGCTGCGGTTTTGGGACTCCTCCGTGAAAACTGTCACCGGTTGTGTGTGCCGCTCGAACCTCCAAGCATGTTGAGGTTTTTCATACCCCATGGCCACCATTGCCAAGTGCCACCCACCTACAAGCATGAGTATTGGACACCGCGCCCCACACGCCCAGACTTGTGCTGCTCCCCCGCGCCCGAAGGCATGCCACCTCAGGTGCCACCGCCGTGCCCGCCGGGAAGGCTCAATGCTCAAGGACCCACCCACCCACCCTCTCCGGTAGGGTGCCCAAGGCACTGAAAAGAGCCTTCTGGAGGGACACTCACCACTTATCACTCACAGACCTCTTGAGCACATGGGGAGCCCCCTTGGCCGGAGTTTTCGGTCTTGTTTCCTGTCGCAACCCTAGAACTGTAAAGCACAATTCAATGCATGTCTACTCGCGGCCCCGCCTGGGCGTTCATGCATCACCTCAGCAGTTGTGGGTAGTGATAGTGCAGCGACCAGTTTTCAGGGCTTGAGGTGCTCTATCAATTGCACTATGCGGCTGGCACACACTTTTCGGACTTATCACAGGTCCTGCCTCTGCAACTTCCACCTGGTAGCCCGCACTGCCCTACGAAGGAAAATCCTACTTTCTACTGACAAAATATCACCCAAGTACACATAGTACAATGCTAGGAAATTCCAAAGATAGCCATCCACAATGCCATACACCAACTTTGGACTGTACTTCCACCCAAAAGGAAGAGACTACCACTAGAACAGCCAACGTCATGAGGGAGTTTGACACTCCGGTAACAATTTGATAAATCCAGCTTAGCCAAATACAACTTCTTTTGTCCACCCAACACCAACTCATTTCTTCAAGTTTCTACTGTGGCAGTTGGAAACCATGAGGACCGTGCGGGTCTGCCCAATTTTGGCGAACGTAGTCCAATATGAAGGCACATTTTTGCGTGTTCCTCTCCCCCGCCCTGCGGGGGTATGGCGTGAGTGGGTGAGTTTTTGTTACCAAGGGTGGTCCTTAAAGACCTCGGTTTAGTACATCTTTTCAAAGGCCAATTTTTGGTAGATTATGCAATTGTATTGATTTATCCCCACTAAGGGGACCTGCAGAGGGCTAGGGTTTGAGAGTGTGTGCAGAACGAATTTGCCGGTACAAAACTGCTCAAGCGAGGTGCACACCAAATATAACATCGCAAATCTGACATGCGTCTGACATGGGGTTTTTTTTTTAAAGAATTTCAATACTGAATACTGGTGTGCAAAAGGGATACCACTGTGCATGGATTCTATTAATGCACCCTAGGTTTCTATTTTTGCCAACTAGACTAGTGACATGTCAGGGTGTGACACAAATAGGTGCAAACAAATCACATGCATTATTTGGTTTTACCTAATATTTTGGATACAATGGCCCACAACAAGATTATTATGCTAGTTTTCCTGTGTGTGCTTGTCATGTGTATGTTGTGCCACATTGCCCACCTATTGCATGTCATGCTACTTCGCATGTTTAGTTGTTAAACATTTGTCAGCACCCACAGTATTGGCAATGATGATGTTTGGATTGCGGTTTGAAATTGTGAGCCAGGGAAAAGAACTCCTAGAACGGGTACTTTATATTAGCCCATTGATCATAACGCCATCGGGCTTGCTAGTCACAAGCTGCATGGGAACGAAATGAGGGATGTCTGCTGGGATGTCTGCTGGGGTGTCTGCTAGGTTAACATTGGTCCTCACATAAAAACCAGCAATTGGCAGCCTCCTGTGTTGGATTTTACGGGGAACCTGTTTGATGTGGATGAAAAAGAGATGATTAATACGCAAGTCCTATTGGTTTGTTATCGCTTTGGATTTTTCTGGTCTTGGGTATGTTAGGGTCTTGCAGGGCTTAGTGCTTTCCTTGCTTGAGCCTGGCGTTCGAAGCGTTCCATGGGCAGTGTGGCCAGTGGAGGTTTGATTCGGCTTTGGGCGCCGCTTGCTATGCTTTTATTCCTCTCAGTTTCATAGGTAAGCCCAGGACGCCTTTGTTGCCTCCCGATGCAAGGTCCAGCGTCGTTATATTTGTCGATGCTGCCCCTCATGCATCCAAAGGGTTCAGAGCTGGCTTCTTCTTGCCGCACAGTGGCATGCGTTATTTTAAGTGCCCGTCTTGGGTTCAAACTTTGCAGATTGCAGAGTGATGGGCCTGAATTCACGTAGTGCGCCTTGCGGCATATATGAAATGGCCGGCAGTGTGCGAGCAACATTCCATCATAGATCGCAAGACACAACAAGGGGCAGGCGGGTGGGTACCCACCATGTGTAAAAACACACTAATAAACACAATAATGAATCAAAAGAAGGCAAAATTGCAGTGCAGTTTGCAGGTGGTCAAAAGACAATTAAAAACTTATGCAGCTACATTGATGTCTTCCCACTTTGGGGAATCCAAGAAGGCCGGGGTTTGGTGGGTGGGTGGGTGCCTTGGTTGACGCCCCCCCCCCCCCCTCGTGAGAGGGGAGGGGGGTAAGGTCAATGGGTGGGCGGGTGGATTCTGAAAAGTGGATGGGTGGGTCCGGTTTCGCCCTCCCCCCCTCTTCTGGCTGACAAAAACCTTGGTCACCCGCCTGAGTAGGCGCGGGGGGCGCACACAGCTGCCGGTGTAGGTGCTAGGGGTGGGCATAGCCCATGGCTTTGCGGAACCCCTAAACTGCACTGCCGCTCTCACTTGGGCCTTAGGTAAGAGCTATGCACGTTTGGAGCAGTAGTGCGGAGATCAACCCCAAGGCGGTGGTAATGGCGGAGTGAGGTAGGGTGGACATAGCTTAGGGAGGGGGCGTTGGGATGGGGGGGGGGGGGCGTTGGTAAGGGGCAACAACACACAGGGTGGTGGTACCGGCAAGCCGGGTTGCGCAAGGGTCACAGCCCTAGGAAAGTGTGGGGGGGCCAACGTGTGTACATCACCCGCATCCCTCATGCAAGAGTGCCCTCAATTCTCTTCAGCCCCCCCCCCCCCCCCCGCGAGCAAGACTTCTAGCGGAGGCACAAGGGTTGGGTTGTAGAGAGTAGCAATCAGGTGAAGGGGTTTCGCCGGGCCATTGGCCATTGAGGGCCCTGGCCGTATCCCCACCGATTCTATTGAGGGATTGGGATTGGTGTGCCATCGGTGCGCCCTAGTTGTGGGGCCAGTGCTCACTTGGTGGTTCACCATTCCTACCTGCCCTAACACAGCCCACGCGCATGTTGTGTGGGACAACAGCCCTTGAGCCATTTGCTGGCTTGCATACGGGTGTCGCAACTATCCACAACCTCGTGCAAGTGAGTGCAAGGGTAGGGAAATGGGGAGATAGCTCCCCACAGTGGTAAGCTAACGTCTCCCAGAGCTGCATGCATCCAAGCCGGGCTAGGCACACTTAGGGGATCAGCATGGAGCTGTGCGAGTGGTCAACAGCAGAGAGTGGTCCACGTGGGTAGCAACAAAGAGCTACATACGTGGTTAGCAGCAGAGGGCTTTGAGCGTGGGCAGCAACATTTGGCCGTTGTGGACTAGGCGCTCCCACACCTTGGCCCATATTTGCGAGTCAACTGTGGGGAGGACCAGCCGCTAGCTACCCATGGGGAGCCCCGGACAAAGATGAAATGAAAGTTGGGCACTCCAAATCTGAGCTGCTAGCACAACAAGTAGGGGTGGGGAGACTGACCCTAAACCAGGTGTAGGCGCGCATAGGGGTGGGGAAATTGAGAGCTCACCCCAAGGTGGTTAACATGGGTGGTCCTCCCCACTCTCTTCTTTCCAACCTTGCCCGGCCCTACCCAAGTGAGTACAAGGGTAGGGAGCCGGCCCCTTTGCTCAAGCGTCCAACCAGGCTGGGTTGGGCAGGGCGGGGGGCAAGTAAGAAAGGAGGACGGCCCGTGCTGACCGCCGTGGGGGCTTGCTCCTCATCTCTCCACCCATGCGTGCGTGAGCACCAAGCTAGGGATCAGTCTCCTCACCCCTTTGCGCTCCTGAGGGGATGGTGCATTGACTCCGCGTGCATGAGCACGGGGTGGGCTAAGACTGTGCAACCAGGCACAAGGGAAGGGAAACTATCCCCTTGCCATGTGCAAGGTTGCGCAAAGACGGAAAATGGGGCTGCACTGCTCCACTTTTGTTGGTTTTCTATTCGCTGTTGTGTTTGCATTGTCGTGATGCAGGCCATGTTGTATTGTTGTTTGCAGTCCATTACTCTATCTCCTCATCCCGTGATAAATCACCCTCACGGTTTGGTATACCATCAGTCTATACCATCAATTTATGGAGACGGGAGGAAGTGGGGGCGGGGGCAGGGAAAGAATGTGGTGCCATGGGGCAAGCGCACCACCTGGGAACACCTTCCCCCCAATCCCCCCCCCCCCCCCCATTGTTGTGTGGAGGGTGGGGCATTGCATGATTGAGGCGTCATTTGAGGTGGCACGCTCTGTCGTGACGGTAGGCTGTGGGTGAGTGGGAAACACACGGGGGTGGTTTCCGGCCTTGGCACAAACAGGAAGATGGCGGGGGCGGCGGCGGGGGGGGGGGGGGGGGCTTCGACGAATATGGACCTACCTACCTATGGCAGCTTGCACCCCTATCTTGGAACTGGAAACACGTGGCCGTGGAGCAGGGCTTCTTTAGAATAATTAAATATCAAGGGGGGGGAGGGGGAGGGGGTCCAAAACCCCCTCCCTCCCTCCCACAAACCCCCTCCCCCCCTCCCCCCCCCCATTCCAATTCTGCAAAAGTTCAGTTTTGTGGTTTCTGACAGTGCATACTTACTGGCCCCCCCCCCTTCATCGTGGGGGACCAAATCTGCTGTCTACCCCCCTCTCCTTGCTCTCGACTCTTCCCACCCTCCGTTAAACAGAGCATTGGGGGCCTGAGACTGCGTCACTTGCAAAACTTTTGTTTCTCTTTTTGTTATCTTTTCTTTGCTGTTAGTTAAACGACGCTGTCTGCAGGTCTGGTGCCAAGGTAGGCCAAGGGGTTCTTTGGCCGGGTGTGGGGGGCCGAGAGGACGCCTTGGCACCAGGGAGTCCAGGAGAGCAAGGCAGAGGGTTGCCTTAATACTGTAAATAATGCCCCTACGAGACTCTCGGCCCTCCCCTACCGGCAACCCCTCCTGCTTCGGCTTTTAAAGGTGTTGGTTAGGGGAAAATTCAGTGTAGGACACCGAGGACAGAATCATTGGGATGCTGCACCGTCCTGCCACCCCCCCCCCCCATTTTGCCTGTTGTGTTGTGTTCAAAGTATGTGCTCTGTCTGCATATGTCTGCACATTTCCGCTCTATCTGCTTTGTCTGCACATGCATCTGCTTCAATTAGACACTCATTCATGGCAAAACGCTTTTTAACTCCAAATGCTCCCCGGGCAAAGGGTTGTGCACTGCTCCAGGAAGTTCAGAATAGGTCCATGAATTAACAGCAACCCTCCAGGAATGAATGATCTGTTTTTACAACAAAACCCCAGCACCAAAAGGAAAAAAACCTGCTGTGATACATTTTGGTGCGCAAAGACAAGGGGGGGGGTGCTCTGGCCAAACCCCCCCCCTCCCTCCCCCCTCAAAACCCCCACCCCCCCTCCCCCCCCCGCTCAAAAGAAGCCCTGCCGCGGAGAACTCGCTTGCGGGCTTCTTTGAGGGGCCCTTTCCGGGAGGGGCGTCAGCCAGGGTACGAACACGCCTGCCAACGGGGGAGGGGAGCCCGGAGGTGGAAGCAATTATGCACTAAGCTTTAGTGTTTGAATAGCACAAGCAACAAATGCTCGTGTGGGTGGTGGGGTACGGCACGGCCTTCGGCCAGTTTGTGGCAGGATGGGGGACGGTGAAAGTAGAGCTCTGCTAGGTGTTGGGGGAGGGGGCGGGGGGACTAGGGTGCTGGGGTCCAAATCCAAATCCCGCGACACCCCCCCCCCCCAAAATATCCCCCCAACCTCTCAGCTCCAACCCCTCTCCCCCGAGTTTTTTGACAGATAGTTGCATGGTGGTTTGCAGTGGGACCGAGCCCAGCTGCCCCCCCCCTCCCCCGCCTTGGCCCTGTGATCTTTCATTTTCAATCCATTACCTTTGCTGTATAGGTATACCCTCCTGTCTGCTGGGACCCTGCCGAACTGCAGCTGTATGATCGTGCAACAACTACATCTTTTGGCATTGATGCTGTGTGTGGACACAGTGTGCATACCTTCCTTTCTTCTTTCCTTCTTTCCCTCTTTCTTTCTTTCTTTGTTCAAAATGGTAACCAGACAGGGAGGGAAGCACCCAGCTGCTTTTCCTGACCATATCAGTTCCATCGCTGACAAAGCTGGACCCGATTGCGATCAATTGCACGTCCATGCCATCATTGGGCTGTCTTGGGCCAATACTCGCCGGATAGCGAGTACTTGGGATTGGTCTTGGCTATCATCTCACACACAAATCCATGCCATTCTCTTACACTCTGACAGCTTTTTCTGAATGATGGCTTCGCCACCTGTCTCCTAAGCGAGGTGAGCATGAACCCTGTAAGTGGCTGTTTCGCTTTCTGAGCAGTACGAGGGGCCTACGTGGGGTATGCCGCTGGCCAGACACAGGGAGGTATTGGACAAACAGAAGGCCCTTGACTGGATCCGCCAACATGGCGTTCACAAACTTGTGGTATGCACTGTATGGTTGCTTGCCAAATCACCATCTCCGACACTTTCCCACATGCCGAGCACCCACACTGGTGCATTGCAGGGGGCTGAGGGAGGGAGGAGGGAGAGGTTGGAGAGACTGTCCAGGTTGTCGGATGCAGGGTGTGCAAGACATGTACCCCACAGTATCCGCGTGGTTCATGGCTGTGCCGGTTGTATATCGTGGCTTCCCCCTGTGCCCTTGCGGATTAACCCGCTCCACCTTCACAAGCGGTGAGTTTGGGGGGGGGAGGGACCCAGACCTTTCCCCACACCCCAGATATGATCTTTGTATTAGCCACTCCCGAGAAGAGGCAGTGCAACAAAAATGTGCCCCATGGAAGGGTTCCTCGGCCCAGGAATCACAAACAGGGGGGTCCACAGCACAGAAGTCACAAACAGGGGGGGTCCAGAGCCCAGAAATCATGATCTCGGGGGATTCAGAGCCAGGGAAACATCAGCAGGGTGGAGTCCAGAGCACAGATTTCACAGAGATGGGGAATGTGGGGGGAGCCCCGGGGGTAAGGTGGGGTTGGGGGTGGGGAAACAAGGGGGGAAATGGCCACCGGGGAGGTTCCTACATGCCCAAAACTGGGGTGCGTGTAGAAAGGGGGTGTCGGCATTCGAGCCCCACCCAAGGTTGTTGCCAACATTTAGCAAATATCAAAACATGATGGATGACACAAAGAGTATCTCCCAAAACGGGAAAGGGGCATAGCACCTGTGTCATTCTCCCTGTCCAGGACCAGGTGGTATTTGATCTTGCAAAGGCCCAACCAGAGGATCCCGTCGCCCACATGATCGCCTTTCTTGCACAGCGGCAAACTGGGGTGCCGGCGGGACCATGCGCAGGTGTGGAAGGAGAGCCTGCCTGCCCGTCTGCGTGGGGTGTGTGGGCAGCAGCCGCGTGAAGGAACGGTTTGTTTTCGCTCCAATGAGGCGTCGGGGCATGTTTGGGTGCTTGTGCTCCGCTCCACCCCTTCAAACCCTCCCGCACTGAGGCCAATAAGATCATGCAACAGATATGGCGCTGGGCACTCGTTGTACTGCACGGTAAGCCAACCAGGGTTTCACCGTTGCCCACACCTCACCTTCACCCCCACCCACACCCTCTCCTGTTGGGTCCGCTGTGGTGTTTTGTTTGGAGTGTTGCTGGGGGGTAGTTTTGTCGCCGATAGAGGGGGATCGGGCCAGGACCAAGTCAGGACCTCGCCTACGGAGGGGTTTTAGGTTAGGGTCGTTGCCGCCCCTGCCCTGCCTCTATGGAACCCTGCCCCTTCACCCGCGGAGCGGGAGATGCAGATTGCCGAAGCAGGGATTTGCCTGAGCCGGATGGGGGGTGGGGCGGAATGTGCTGGGCCTCCTGTGATTTGTGGGGAGTTGTTGGCAAGACATGACCAAAAGGGATGGTAATTGCAGGGAGGAGACAGCTGACCACCGAGGGTCTACAGAGCGCTGAGGACAGGTCCAGCTGGCCCAAGATGACCACTGCGGTGGATGCCCCCTTTTTAGAGCAGACACACGGACCCTGCAGTTTGTCCAGCGATTGAAACGATTCCTGGCCTGCGTACGGAGGTGTGAGGTGTGTGTGTGTGGGGGGGGGGTGCTGTCTTCCTGCAATATTTTATATCTCCCTGCAATTTTTTTTCAACCACAATCGCAACTGTGGTTACGGCTAAAATTGCCTGTTGCACGGCTCAAGTTTTGGCCGGATTGTATGCCCCTCCCTCAGCAAAAGCATGCTGGCTGGCGGCTGCAGAATCTTCATATGCAGGCAGTTTCCACAACTGTCAAGTCCTCCGCAGATGATGCAGGAAGTGGAACTGGCCCTGTGAACTGATGGGGTAGAGATAGCTATCAACTGCGGGATCAAGGGACATCATAGAGAGATCCAAACTGGCAAACAACACCTTGGATGGTGAAGTTAGGGCAATTCAATTGCACAGGGTGCTCGGCAGCAGAGCTTTAGACATGAACGCAGTTTGCTGAGTTGCATTCAGTCGGTGCAGTGATTGAATTGATCCATGGCCCCCTGCCAGACGTGGGGCCTGTTGTCATGTGTTGTTGTAGTGTAGGTAACGTAGCGTTTCGTAACGTGACTGAACATAATGAAACATAACACAACTCAGCACTGCGCAACCGTAATATGATATAACAGTAATTTAATGCTGACGTGTCGAAGGCCACTGGGGCTGCAACCATAGTTTCTCCAAGAGCAATGTTGTCAACGGATTAACATGCACTTTGAAAAACCAGATTTTCGGACACGCACAACATGACAAGAAAACAGCCATTTTCAATGCATTTTTGGTTGCATTCCGCATCCCCACCCTCCACCCCCAGCGCAGCACAACCAGCACAGTTGCGCAGCTGTGATCGCATCCCCCCCCTGCGCATTTTTTTTTGAGGTTCAGCCCAGCCCTCCTTCCCCAGTCCATTATTGCCCTGCTCTCAGAGAAGGTGGTGTGCATTGGACAGCTGTACGGCAACGTCATGCAGTGCCGCAAGCTGTGGGAGCTGCTGGAGACCAAGATGGGCCGCAAGGAGCTTGAAGAGACCACGGTAGTGTTCCTGGGGAACTACTGCGACGTGGGTCCTGCCACTTGTGGGGTCTTGGACTGGCTGATGCAGCTGCAGCAGACACGGGAGCAGGGGCGGACCCGCTTCCTCATGGGGGCACACGACCACGGGCTGGCAGCATTCCTGCAGCATCTGACAAACGAGTTGGGGTTGGATGCCCTTGACGAGCACAGCGTGTACCCTTTTTCTGCCCCAACAGACCTGACACCCAAGCAGGAGGAGCACATGGTCCGAATGATTGCACAATACGTGGGCCATGAGTCCTCGGTGTGATCCCTCTGTTTGCATGTCCTGCAGTTGCTGAGCATGGATGAGGCTTCTGGGAGGGGGGAGGGGCAGTGGTGAGGGAAAGTGCAGGTATACCCGAAGTGCAATTCCCACAGGGAACGCTTTCCCTGCGGCGGCGCCTGCGGCGTGCCCTGCAGCACGCAGTTTGGGTAATTATACCAGAATACAGGCGGAATAGTGCCGCATACATACACACATTTGTTACATACTGTTTACCCCCCCACACTACTTTTTTCTCCTGTTTGATTGTACATTCCCCTTTTTGGGCCTCTATCTTTCACAAATGGTGCATTTGATTCCGTATAATGTTGATCCGTGATGGGCACTCTTTCATTCGAGGCCCTGGAGAGCATCTGTTTGCCCAATGGTACCATTGGGCTGTGTGCCGCGAGCCGTGCACCAAGTTGGGGATGAACTGGGAGGAGCGCATCCTACGACTCCATTGGATGGTCCATGCTGTGAACAAGCATTTCATCAACAAGTGCAACGTCAAGTACAAGCCGTATGGTCCATGGGGTCATTTTCTTGAACAGTGTACACTAAAGCTAATTACCCTTTCCTGCGGCGAGCAGGAAGCATTCCCACAGTGTACTCAGAGCAGCCGTGGTGACCATTCTGAAGCGGGGTTTCGGTGTGAAACAGGCAATTTGGCAGACACTTCCTCAGGTGTGATCAGAAGGTGGTGGGAATGCACAGACGAAAGATGTCATGTAGTGGTAGCTTTCACCGATGGTTGCTGTGAGCCAAACAGAATAGCAAACGTAGTGCAAGTCGCTGATACCTAAGGCCCTCGGGCCAAGCCAGTCCCATGTCATAGCTCAGAGGGTTCTGCGTGGCAGATGAAGGCTGCTCGTGCTCAATGAGGGTGGGTGAGGGCTGTATCGAGAATGAGGGTGCTTTGGACCGTTCGTATGTTGCAGAGTGCTTCGCAAAAAGGCAAAAGTTCACTGAGGGTCCCACTGGGCTTCAAAGGGTTGCAGAGGGTCGTAATGATGTATTGTGTATCAAGGGCGATGCGGGATGTTGCGAAGGGTTGTGAAGCGGTGCACCATGCTTTTTGGCGCTCTGTCATTTCTTTTGATCTTTGTTTTATGCACCCCTTTTTCGGCAGTTCAGCGGGCCCAACATCTTAAGCGGGACATTTCTGATTTGCCTACATTTGTTCATGATGAGAATTCAAGTGATTGCGTTGGACCACAAATTAATGCTTAGGAGAGCCTGTGCACCGCCAACAATAAGGAAGTTTTGTTCACAGCAGACCGCAATTGCTGGGTAGAGCCCAGCTGGTAGATGGATCTAGTTGACCCAAAGTGCCATGCAGAGTTTGTGTCAGGGTAGCATAAAAGAAGGGCGCCTGCATATGTGCATTTTAGGTGTAACACATTTCGTCTTTTATTCGTAGACAGGGGTTTCGAGGGGTGCAGAGGGTTGAAGACTGGTGACAGCTGCAGGGTGTTGGAGGGCGTTGCATGCTTTGGTTGTCTGGAATCCCCAACTGGAAGTAACCCCGGTGGTTTTTGACACATCTCAACAACCCACTACAACCTTCACCAACCCTTGGTAACGTCTGCAAGGGAGAGTTTGCGCGTGGCACGCACGCAACAAGCGGTATTGGGGTGCAGTGTGGACTTGTGGAATTAGCAACTGGGGCACTTACTCGGCCTTTATGGCAGACCCCCCCCCCCCCACATGAGCCAAACAAAGCGTGCGTGGCCCCCAGTTGCTCTTCATCCCGCAGACGGGCCAACCGTGCCTCAATCTCGACGAGTTTCAGGCCCTGGTCAACACCACCGACTCGTTCATCACCCCTGCACAATTCGCCTCCTACTGCGCCACGCGGCCCCCAGGCTTTGTGCAGTACTGCACCATCACCGGGGAAGACCCCAATGTGGTCACTGTCCAGGGACTGCAGCAGCTGTACCGCGACCCCGCATGCCCGGAGTTATGCGGCCGCCTGGCCGTGCATTTTTCTAGCCTTATTATGGAGGCGGCAGCGGTGGCCTGGGGGCATTGCGAGACCGACTTCTTCGGGGCATCCTCCACGGTTGAGTCCTACGGTGTGGATCCCTGGTGGGGCCGCGACGGCTCAGAGAGGGAAGATCTCAAACGGGCTTTCTTGATGGCCGTGCCTGAGGTTCTGCTTCTCGAACGCCTGACGCAGAGCAGCCCTTAATCACTGCCCGCCTTGTTTGCTTGCATTGAGGACTGCCTTTTTAGGAACACGCGGTTATTGGTTGACCAGTTGACCGACGGTGGTTCGCGGTCAAGTGGCAGCCGTCGATGTCCAGCGCATGCTGATGGGTAGTCAAATGACGGCGGCTGATGTCAAAATGAGGGCGTCAGGCAGTTTGGCGATGGCGAGTCAAGGGTGTGACTGACAGCAGTTCGCAGTTGACCGGCAGCGGTTGATGGTTCATTGATGGCGCTTGGCAGTGCTTCTCTCAGTGATTGTAAGTCAGCAGCATTAGTTTTCTTTGGGGTGGGGGTACCGCCCTCAAGGACCTCAACGCTTGGTAAGTTGACAGACGGCCGTTGGCGGTTCATTAATGGTGGTAATGGGGTATGTTAATAGGGTTACGGGGTGCACTTGTGGATCCAACAGTGGTCACAAATGATTTTTTTCAAAATTGTTCGTAGACCACTTGGGGTGCTCAAACAAGTGGTTAAGGGCTATTTTGAGCCTTAGTTGCCCCATATTAGCCCATGCAAGTTCTGCAGAACCTTTGAATTGGGCAATTTTAGGATTGACGATGTGTATAGGGGGGTCCAGGGGGAATGTGCTGTGTTTGGACGCTCTAGATTGTGTTGAGCACCCTTGTAATGATGAAAATTGATGATAGGGATTACTTGCAAGCTATTTCCGTGCAGTCAACACCCTTCAATACCCCATTGGAATGGTGCAGCGTGCGGAGTGCATGTGCCAGGGTAGGTTTACGGGTCCACCTTTGGGTCCAAAAGTGGTCCAAAATGACTTTTTCCAAAGGTGTTCCTAGTCCTATTGGGGTGCTCAACTTAGTGGTGAGGGCTGCTTGAGCCACCTTGGACCCACATGAGACCATGCAAGCTCCAAAAAAAGCATTGAAATCGGCAGTGCACCAAAGGAGGGTCCGCAGGGGGTGCGGATGGAGGGTTGATAGGTGGGGAGTGTGGGTGGAGTGCTAGGTGGCATGTCTCTGAAATGAGCGGAGCCATTTTGGACCCATGTGACCGCATACAAGCTCCAAAAAAGCTTTGAAATGGGCAATTTTGGGCTTAACAGTGCAGCAAAGGGGGCTCTAGGGGTAATGCAAGGGTCCCGTCATGGGAGCCCTTTTGTTTGGGAGGGGGGGTTCCCGCCAGGGGGCTCCCATGAACCCCCCCCCCCCCCCTTCCCTCAAAGCGAAAGTCCGAGCACCCACGTGGGCGTCGGTTTGTACTTCCACATGTTGCTGCCAACTGCCCCTGATGCCCCCCCAAAAGTGCGTAAAAGTGGCTTCAAATTTCAGGTCCCTTCAGGTGGGGCCAGCCAGGGTTTGTCAAGGCCTGGAGGTCCTTGCAGAGAGCTGCTAAGCAATGGCTGTATGCCAACGAAAGTCAGTGAGACGGCTCCACACATCCCTTTGTGAGACCACCAGAGGAAGGTACGATGGCAGAGGCCAATGACCAGACTGGACCCAACACTGCCAAAGTGGTCTGTGGGTATGGTGGCACCTGCTCTAAATTCAATGGCACGCACAGGTTTTGTCATCCGCATGAGAGGCATGCAAGTTGCCACACTTGCCTTCATTGCACGCACAACATTCTTTACGGACCCTGAGGCGTTCATCATTTGCTTTCCTATAAAACCACTGATCTCATCTTGTGCCGTCTTTCCGGGATTTTCCCTGACAGCCCCCTTCCCCAAGAAAAAGCAAGAATTTTTTTGTCCCATGACATGTGGTACGGCTACTGCTGGTGGTTGACCACCACAAACGTCGATTGACCGCCACAAACGTCAGTTGACCGCCAACCAGACACACCACTTGCATCTAGCAGGCATTCCCGGTCTTGCTAGGATTCAGCCCTTTACAATGTGCCACTCATTGATGCCCGCCCCACTCACGTTCCAAACTTGCTAGGAACCGGCTCCCTTCCAAGCATGGCTCAGTATTGCCACAAGCAATGTGCGTGGAAATCCAACTCAACACACACACCTCCACGTGCCCCCTACCCCCCGCCCCTTTTGCCCAGGCGCTCGCCCACCAGGGGTGCCCCACGGGGGCTGCTCCTGGTCAGGACCCGACCCTAAAGGGGGGGGGGGGTACCCCCCCCCCCTCTACAGACCCCAAAATGGTCGTACGGAACAATGGGTTTTGTGGGCGCCGGAGATTTTGTTTTAGGCATACGGCAGGGGGAAATTTTTTTGTTTGACCCTATGTGCCTATACTCAAAATACTCACAATTTTGTGGAGAATTCAAAAATGGATGAAAAACACAAAAAAGGATTTTGACCCCGACCCGACCTCCGGGTCCGACCTTTGCTGATGGGAGCCTAAGTTGATGGGCAAATTTTTTGAAATTGAAATTTTTTTGACCCCAGTTGTGTATATTCAAAATGATCAGCGTGTCATGGGGATCATTTTGAGGTATGTATGTTGGGGTACCCACCGACCCCCCCCCCCCCCGGGGAGCCCAGCGGCTGACTGCCCGACCCGCTGACCCCCAAGGTTTGGGTCAACCAAGGGGGGGGGAGCCCCCCCCCCCCCCCCTACAACCCTCAAAACTGTTGCACACCCCTCGGGCTCACACATTGGCTAGCGGCACCCCCCATGGGGTGCCCCCGTGGTGGTGCAGAACACGAGGCGTGGAGCACAGACGGCGGCGCCCCAGACCGGTCATTAAGGATTGTTGTGGCCCACCCCTTGCTCGCTCCCTTTTTGTGATGGTAATTTTGGCAACACACTGCTACACTAAGGGGGGCAGTGCGATCTTTCGTTAAACTGCAACACTGCAGGGGGCAGCATGCAATGGAAATATGGCAGTCCATTGCTACACTGCAAGGGGCAGTCGGCAATGTTTTTGTGTGTGTGGGGCCCACCCTGCCTGATGGTGTCTGGCTTGGCGGACAGTAGTGGCAAGTCTGCCGTCAATTGCTGTCTGTTTACCATCCACTGCCGGCGGTTCATCACCAACAGCCAAACTGTGTGTCAGAAAGTGCTTTGTCCCATGACCTTTCATGCAGCATCTGCCGGCAGTTGACTGCCAACGTACGTCAGCTGACTGCCAACTGCCAACCGCCAACCCAAGATGACCAGAAGCAGCTGAGAGGGGCTGAGAGGCAAGAGGCACGGGTGAACCTCCTTTCACAAACACCGAAAGTGCTTTGTCACAGTTGACGATGAATTGCCGATGGTTGTCTGCCAACAAACGTTCGAGAGTGGTTGGGATGATGCTGGAGGGTGTTGGCCATTGCATAGGGAGTGGGGCAGGTTGCTTTGCTCACAACCCAAAAATGCGTCTTCCCCACATCAGGCCCACAAGAGGTTCTTAAAGAACTTGGAATGGGCCGTGGATCTGCCGGTCTCGTTCTCCCCCGGTCGCTTGGTCTGTGTCCATGCTGGCCTCAATGCCAACGTGCCCGCAGAGGTTCAACTTGCCCGTCTGGCCAAAACCAAAGGCTGTGATCCGGGCCTCTACTCAATGCATTTTTTCCGGCCGGATCCACTGCATGGCTGCATGCAGTCCATACCAAGTGAGGTGGCCGCATGTGGGTACTCCACTGGCAGTCTGGCTGGATACGACACAGGGCACCCAGACCTTAATGGCAAGGTGTGTGTCTGCTCAGGGGTTTCAGGGTCAACAAGTGTCAACAATTGTTCACAAGTCTTGAGGTGCACTGTTCGAAGGTGTCCTGGAAGGGATGTGTGCACTGTGCATACAGGGGGGCAGGGGTCTGCACAGGGATTTTTCCGCAGGGGAACATTCTGCATTGGGAGTTTTCTGCACCCATCCCAAAAAATCAAGGGGAAAATTCTGCACCTCCCAAATTCTGAGTGCATTCGAAGGAAAGGGATCCTGGGATTGTGATCCTCAAAAGACACACATTACAACAATTCAGCCAGCAATAATTCCTGAGATGTCTGAATTGTCAAAGAATTGAATTTGACCATATGTGTTTGGTGGTGAGAATCGTGCTTCTGCACCTAAAACCACAAATAAAACAAGACTTGGTGCTGCTCAATGCATCAACTGTGTGAGGATTGAACGTGCATGTACTGAAAAAAAAAACAAGAAAATGAGACAGGCACTATGAACGCGCCCATTGATGCTTCGCAATAAAATCAGTCGGTATTGCATTTGCACGACGCTTTTTCATCTGATTGAGAATGCACAAGCCGTGTCCTTTGAGGATGTTAGAAGCCCCCAAAGCCGTTGCAGTTATCAATAATAGTTCTGCCATGGAAGCAAATCCAGCTTAGCCTACGGTCCAGTCAACTGTTGGCACCCAAGGCTGAAGAGGTGATTGCTGCTGGGTTCTTGTGTCCGCCCTGGGAATGTTCTGCACCTACACTTAAGAAATGAAGGGAAAACTCCGCACCAGTTTCCAACACGGAATTGTCCCTGCAGAAAACCCCCTCGGACCCCCCTTCCCCTGTACCTGTTAGCATATTCCCCACTTGGTACCCGCTTGTACTTTTCCCACTTGGCAGGCACACAGTCTTGTGCGGGTCATGGACATTTCTTTTAAAAGTTTTTCCGTGGAAGTGCTGGAAACAAGCATGCAAGCTTCTAAGCGTTTGGGTGCCTTCCCCCTGTAAAATCATCTAACTCCAAATTAAAATTATCATTCTCCTTGTCAGGAAGGGAGGCAAAAGAATCAAATTGCAACTGGCTACCACCTTGCCCAAGGGTGGTGTCACACAAATACTTTCAATAATAATTCCGATGTCACAATTCTGGCCCTTGCCCTTGCCCTTGGTGCCTTTCTCTGAGACGAACTCCCATCTTCCCGAAGGGTGGTGACCCATATCTTTCAAAGGCTATATGCATCACATGCTCATGCAAAACAAACCTTCACTTTCTGACTTACACCTTGTTATTTCATGTCGTTTGCCACCCGTGCCAAGAGCCAGACCCAACCGGCACCTGTAAGTACCTGCCTCTTCAATGCCTCTTCCCGCACCGTAGGGTCTGAGGTAAGAAGCATACACCAAGGTGGACAGAAGGAGATGCAATATGCTCGGTGCTTGCATCACAGCTCTCCCACTTGATGGGAGCTCATGAACCCATGGCATCCGGTCGCTGAGACAGCCTCAGACACCCCATCTGAGTTGTGCCGTGACAGTGCTACAGCCTAGGCATCTCCTGCCTCTAGTTTCCCTGCCCTCCTTCCACGCAAGATGTACCTTGCCCCCCCTCCCCCCGCCAGTAACAGAAGACCGAAACATTGAAGGGGGGGATGGAGGGAAAGGGGGGAAAGAGAATGGCATGTAGTCGAGCATGAGGCTGCCTAATGCCACAAGGTCAGGCACAGACACAACATCCCAATCCCACCCTCTGATACCCCCTCTGATACTAGCATCAGGGGCATCATGTGCCACACATGCTGGTGGGGCCTTGTTGCTATGTTGACGTGCCATTTTGTGTGCTGTGGCGTCTTTGAGAGTAGAACGGGGTGCAAATACCAAAATTTCGTCTCAACTATCCTTCTATTCTGGGTTGTTTTCCAACACCTGAATACAAACATTTTACGACATGGAACCCTAATACGCAACAGCTCGACACAACAGTTCATACTAGGTCTACATTGGTTTTTACATTCAACAGATATCAGACCACATTTTTGATGCACATTTATGCAGGTAAGCAATAGTGCATGCATACATGGAAGACACCTAGATGTGGTGCTAAAAAGCAAGTACAAACATACAAGAATAAATGGGACCCACGGTGGTTCCATAAAAAAGGTGCAGTCTACTTCAAAACGTCATTTCAACAACCTTTCTCTTTACGGAGGGCGTTTGCAATCAACCATTTTCGCAAAACACTACACATTTTTCGAAATATTGCATAGCCAAGTGCTGTTCTACTATTGCACTTGCTTCTTTCACATTTTGAAAGACACTTAATGGGAATGGTTCTGCAGTATCTTGTGCTATTGTTTTCACCACCTATGCACGTTCACGTCACATTCACGTGCTGTGCGTTCCCTTCATAAACTGTCTTTATTTTACAGCAAAAGTGTTGTAAAAATCTACTGTGCAAGCGCGGTAAAAAATGGCCACGACGTGTTTCAAAATGAAATGTCAAATTGCAAATTGCCCATTTACATGCTTACGGGTAGAACAACATTGGCCACCATTCCTAGTGGTGTAGTGGTACAGTTATGTACTCTAGGGCGGAATAGGATCATTAAACAAGTATTCTTAGTTGCCCCCAATCGTTTAACTTCCCCGCAGCTGTTTGATGTCTTTGTTGCCAATGTTGGATGTGACGCTACTGGTAATGGTGTGCTCTTGCTTCTTTCAAACCTTGAAATACATTTCTTTTGGACTCTTGGACGGTATTCTACACTAGTTTCTTGGTTATGCATGTTTTCCTGTCCATCTTAATTTTGCAGAGCAAGCACCATAAAACTCTACGCTGCACGAAAAGAAGCAGCCGAGTGTTTTCAAAAGCTTTCAACTAGTAGATTGGCCCGTGTACACAATGCTTTATCTATTTAGTGTTTGGCTGATACGGTTCCTGAAAAATCTGCCGGGTTGTGGTGTTTAACTCTTGGTGTTCCCTTCATATTGGTCCAAAAAACCAGTGTTGTACCTCAGCTGCATTACACAGATTTTTGCCCTCTCAACAGTCCAGAAATCCTTGTCATTTGGGTTTGACTGTGCAGAAAAATTTTCTTTCTCTGAAGCAGCCCCATGTTTGGTTAACCTTGAGTAGATAACAGTACTAACAGTACTTGTATAGGTTATTTTCCAATTTTTTTGCCCGTCTTTTTTTACGGTGCAAGCACCAAACGGGAGTTGCATGCAATCATGCGGTGTCCCCCGTTTTGACCTGTACAGCGCTGCCTTGTAAATAGTACACCCCAAGCAGTGTCAACAAGTGTCAAGTACTGACGAGGGTCAACAAGCCGACAATATCAACAACTTTCATCAAGTGACATCAACTGACAACAAGTGTCAACAGAGGAGGAAAAGACATGCTGTACCAAATATTTCTTTCCATTTAAACAAATGCAGTGAAAGAAGGTGGGTCTCAAGATTGCCCCACAAGTCCAAGATACACCCTCAACGGCAAAGGCAACGACAATGTCCTCAGTCAAAGCGCTGGGACCAAAAGGAATAACGGCTGAGTGTTCGCATTACAGCAAAAAATGTGCCCTGATCAACCAAGCAAGTAGTGTGCCGAACCTAATTTCAAATGGACAAAATGTGAAATGGACCAATTTTAAAATGCAATGATTGAAAATTCTTGAGATTGGGGACCAGGGTTCAAGGAATACATGCTGGATTGGAGCTGGGAGTAAAGCCGAAGGGCCCAAACACTCCTGAAAGCCTCCAGTGGTCGGAGATCACTGGAGACGTGACATCGCTGTTGGAACCATTGTCTGTGGCGTACTGCAGGGTGGCAGTCGCAACGACTCCACACCAGCATCCGTTGCCCGACAGCAGTTGTCAGTTTACTGACGCAGTTGTCACTTTTTGGTGTGAATCACCTGGGGAATGCTGCCACACACTGGGTGCATCGTTCAGGGGCTTTTGGATGTTTACAGATTTTACACAGTAGAAAGGCCCTCACAGAAATTCCCCAGGCAACAGCTTGACACAACAGAAAACATTTAAAAATTACAATGTGAGCATGTGTTGAGGGTCTGGATTACCAGTGAACATCGACAAATGCAGCTTGAGGACCTGCAGTGCAAGCAATTAACATGTATGGCACTTGAAGCATTCGTTATCAAAAGCCAAACAACAGGATGCACACCTCATTTACACTCTGGTGTGTGCACCATTGCCATATTGCTAGGGCTTCAGCAACTTCTTTCGATAGAACCACAAAGGGGCTGTTGGCCCATTAGGGCCCATTAGAGACATGTGGCCAGGCGATAGGGCTGGTACCTAACTAGCATCGCCAAATTGTTCAATGTGCAGGAGAATCCGCACTGTCTCGTGCAAGTCTGTCTCCCCGCCCTGCCAAATGGCAATGTTGGGCACACAAGTGCTCCACTCTGGCGCAGTACAGCAGAGGGAAGCACACCACAGGCTTGGCACCATACACCGAAATATAGTACGTGCATGGGTCACGCAACACCACCCGAGAAGGACCACCCAAACTCGGGTGCTGCTACTGCAGCAACGCTCCCCTCCTTCGGCTCCAGAGGGCCCTCTGCTCAAACCCACCACTCCACAGGCACTGACAGTTGTTGCACGGCATCCGTACCACCACGTGGGTACAAACCAAACAATTCTCGGGCGCCCTCCCAATGACCACGAGACCTCAGCACTCATTCTGCCATCGTCCGAAGTGATCCGCACCGACAGTTGGGATCCGGTGCAGGGGCCCATGTGTATGGATAGTGGACTGAGCCTGCCCAGCCCATGGTCGTGGATGAATGCTGTTGCCGACGTCGAGGATGATACGGTGCGCCGCATTCTGCTGCAGCGCAGAAGGCATCGGGCGTTGGTGGCGGCGGAGCCCGCGCTCACTTGGATGGTGAAGGCTGTGCCAGGACCCCTGCGCCCACGCACCCCCAGTATTGACGCCACCACATTGACTGCCACGTTGAGAAAGCTGAACACCGAAATGTGAAAGGAGCAGTCGCTGGCGGCCATTCGCCAACCGGCCTTGGGGCTCATGGACCTCAAGACCGTCGCATTGTGTCACACAGTGCACCCAAATCACTGATTTGACCCCCCTTTTGGGTGTTGGGTATGCGATCAGGGCGATTCTGATGCCCCGGCCCTCAAAGCGCTAGTTGTGCAGATTGGGTGGTCTTGATGACCCAACCCCCAAAGCTCCCTTTAGCTCTGACAGTTATGCCCAGTCCGTTCTATCAGCCTCCCTCCCCCTTACACCAATCTGCACCAATCCGCCCACGGTCCAATCGGTGCCGACGGACAGCATCGTGCTGCCATCGGAAAAGGCCTGTGTGAGCCACATCAGCGACCGGCGAGGGGCATACCTTCACCGTTACAATTTTCCCAGGCCGTAGGGGCTGCGAATACTGGGCCCTTTTCGGGTGCCCGGTTTGGAGCCCGTCCGCCTTGGCCACTCTCTTATTCTGTCCTTATTCTTATCCTGTTCCTCCTCCCCAGCCCCTGTCCACGCGGGTGTTCGCTGAATGGCTGCTCGTGGCCCCCATCTGTCCGTGGTGGCTATATCACTTGGGGCTCACCCTAGTGGCTCTGTGGCTATGTGGGTTTCCTTGGGGCAGGGATGTGTACTGCACGCCCTGGGAGGACCTCCAGGTTGTCCAGCCCCCCCCCCTTCACACAATGATACTGTGCTCTGGTTGGGAGACGAAGGGAAAGCGCTCAGGATAGCACCCCCTGTGTCCTGCAGACAGTCCAGGAGTGAACTTGTGGCCTGATGCCATCGGGGCAAAGCGGCACTCCTTTACTGCTCTGGGCGACAGTCAGGGACACAGCCAGCGGCACCTGGACAGCCCCGTGTACGTTTCCAGTGCAGTCGTGGGATCCGCTTCGAGGCCTTTAGGCCACCCTCCCCAGAACTCCAGTCGCAGCCCTGCAGGCGGACTCCTCAAGTCCCAGTGCCAGGGCCTGGAGCACCGGGCGCACCAAGGACCATGTGGTCAAGTGTGTGGGGCAGTAGTTGATCCCACCACTGCCACACCCTGCCCCTGACATGAGCGGTGGGGAGCACCCTCCAAAGTTCAGGGTCCTGAACGTACATCACCATTCCGCTCCGACCAACAAAATTGCGCATTTCCTCCCTCACTCTCAGAAGACACAAACGACGTCGTTCAAGAAAAGCAGGTCACACAAAAGCAAAGCGAAGCATTGGACACTGGTTGCACTACACAGGAGCCAACGAGCTTTCATGGAGCCCCCCCCTCGCCCCCCCGCTGCTCCTTTGCTCGTCATCCAAACAATTTCTGGGGTGTTGTTTCCGTCGAGTTGGGCCCTGAAATTTGGGTTCCATTTGTCTGGATACGGCAGAGAGAAGTGCTTGATCAGCCTGGGCTATGGAGATTTCAAATGGCCCAAAATTTGGGGTGGGGGATTTCATGGACGCCTGCCAAAACATCTGCTGCCTAACGTGGGCCGCACATGGGGCAATGCGTGTCTTTTCCTTCCACCGCTGTGTGCTCCAGCATGATTTGCTGTCTGCTCGGGGGCTTTGTATCCGGTGTTTGTTTGGGGCGTTACTGCCTTTTTTCGGGGTGGCTCTGTGGGTCACCATTGTCTAAGCCGCATACCACGTCCCCATCAGTGATACAGATCCAACATGGTTTGGCAAAGGCAGCCCTGCCGTTGCCATGGGCACCACTGTAAATGCATTGCACTGTGGTGTGGCTGTGGAAGGAGTGAAGCGTAGAGAAGGTGAGAGGTTTTTGAGGGAAGTGCTTATCCACCCAGAAAAAGGGTAGGAATATCGGGGGTTGTGCTGGGGAGGGGGCTGTTGTCCATGCGCTGTCCAATGGCGGTCCCTGCTTCCTGAATACATTGGGAGGGGGCTTTAAATCCCCCTGGTCCCCTCCTCATGCACAGGCAGACAATGATGACGCCTCTACATACCGATTTTCCAGCTGTGCAGTGCAAGTGTGTCACACAGGGGTGCGCAGGTTCTGCCGGAAAGCGACACCGTGATAGTTTTCCAAAACTACCCCTTCTTTCCTACTGCATCCCAGAAGCCTGCAAAGTGGTTGCCACATTAAAGAGGTTAATCAAGTTCTTGAAGCACTACAATTTTCACACATTTTTCCCCTGCATTTTTGCCCCTTGTACAGTGTGTTTAACTACCCCACTGGGTCCGAACCCCTCCAATGGGCTCATTTGCTGTTGCCAGGCTAGGTTGCAATGGCTGTTGCGATGGAAGACAATCGCCACGGGTGCCCACCGCTCACCCCTGCGCTATTCTCCCCGCAACCGCAATCTACAATCAGAGGCACACCAAGCGGGGCACTAAGGGCATGCATGCCAGCGGCAAGGAGGCTTGAACGGCCGGGTTGCGCGATTGCCATCGTGGGGTCCATAGTAGACCTGATCTACCTACTGAACAGCCAAGATGGGCTTTCACACCAATGCAGGGTCCACATGTCGCTTGCCCGGGTTCTCGCCCCATGCACTTTGCATGGGGACTCTTACCACCAACGATAGGCCTGGGTGGGGCGCTACGCAATTTGGGGTGGACAGTGCTTGCGGATCTTTATGCTCTTAAACATAAATACCACCAATCTCAGCTCTACAAGTGTGTTTTTGCCCCCACCGCCCCTACCTTTGGGCGGACCACCCCCCGGCCATGGGACACCCTGCGGTGTTGGTAAATCGTTGGTAGTGCTACGTGCTTCTTTGATTGGTTTTACAGGCAAAATTGCAATATATCACCATTTTAGGACAATCACAAAGAACATAGCATGTTAAAGGGCTCAAAGTTTCAATGTTACAATCAAGGCCACTTTGGGCTATCCAAATACCTTTTTCTTACTCCCCCCCACACCTTTCGGCAAACCCCCCCAACCCGGCCCCAAAACCACCACTTTTTTTCAGGTCCCCCCAAAAAGGGCAGTTTATCATCGTGTTGCATCTTTTAAAAACTGAGCCCCCTGGTCCCACATGCCATGCTGTCCTGACAATTGCAAGATGACGCCCCCCCCCCCCCCGAGTCCAATGGCCCTTCGAAAAGCCCTTTTCATGTACATTCCAAAAAAAATTTCTCGTATCCTCCCCCCTACCTGACCATTTTCACCTTGTTGAAGTGCACGCAACATCGAGGCATCTGGATCAGGTTATTTTGCTGCAATGCACTTCTCTGAAGTTGTGTGTTCTAAGGGAAAAATTGCATCACTGTCAGTGTGGCACACCAGCAACGGCGTTGCAAACAACCAGCAGTCAACATTGGCATGCATCGTTTATCCTGTTTGCTGCTCTTGGTGTTGATTGGACAAGGGGAAGGGTAGGGGACCATGGTTCTTCTATGCCGGTTTCAAGGCAAGTGCATATGTCAGGCAAAAGTACTGAACTACGGCTATCACATACACGCATAGCAGTTTCCTCCTTCTGCTGAGATTGCTTATGAACAAATGCGAGTACCAAATTTCTGATTTCGGGATGCTTTGGTGTGGCAATCACCCGCTGCGCTACCATGGACCAGAGCACTCTGCAAGTCCAAGTTATTGTGTACCTACTAGGGCACTTGAGCAATCATGTGGCACTACTGTGACCTTCTGCACTGGCGCAGAGATCAGGCCGACTGCCTGAGAGCCTGCAGCTGCTCAGCATCGGCCTGATGACAAAAAAAAAACCACAAGCGCTGAACATGGATGTGACTGCACGCCCCTTCCCAGACATCTCTGAGGCTGAGGGATTGTGCTCATCATCGGGATCTACCGAAGCCACAAAACACGTTGAAAAATGACTGCTCAAGTCTTGCCATGGTATGAACCCACACGGCTCTGGTGGCGTACCATGTTGAAGGCCATAGGGGCCGGTGCCTTCAGAGTCGGGTGGTGTGGTGGCAGTGCAGAGTCTTCTGATCTAGCAGCCCCTCTTGAGCTTGACCATAATGCAGGGTTTGACCATGTGGGCGGCAGCAATGGCACAGTGGATGCTAAGATGTGAGTCCATGTTTAGAGGAGAGTCGCCAGATTTCTTTTAAATTTTCGAAACCTGGTTCGCGGGGACTTGAGTTGCGAGCATTGGCTCTGGATTGAATGATGTACAAGGGCCCAACCCATACCCATACCCATACCCCATGGCAGATTTTGAGGTGGTCAGCGCAAAGGTACCCATGGGTGATTTTGGACAATTTCACAGACATTAAAACAATTGCAGTCATAGGGCCAAGGTGAATTGGCACGGACGTGGCAACAGCTTTATGTATTGGGGGGAGTGGTGGCTAGCCACTGTATTGGGGAAGATATACCACGACTGCGGGGCAACACCATTTTTTATTTGCTTGCATCCCATTCCCACCCCAAGCCCATGGGGTCGTAGCCGATTAGCAAAAAGGGTGTGTGTGGGAGTTGCTGCAGAAATTGTATTTACGAGGGGTAGTCGTGCTATTCAAGGGGGAATTCCCAACAATAATGGATTTGCAGGAGGTGATGCGGGATCCTTGTTGTGTTGGGGTTGAAGCACACAGACATCATTGTGCAGGGTGGTGGTTTTAAACCTACACTAGCGGTTGCAATTGTTCCTGTTGGGGTGTGTTCCAAATGGGAATGGTACAGCACCGGTGGGTGCTGTGAGGGTGCCACCTGCGTGGCGCACGCGGGGCAGTAGTGTGGCATGCGGTGCGATGTCAGCCAGGGTGTGCACAAAATATGGTAACACTACACGTTGTTCAAAAGTGGGCACTGGGCACTGAATGCACCGATTGGGTGATGCTATCTGTGTGTACGGGCAGATGCTTGTTACTTCGCTAGTTTTCTATAGGCAGCTTTTGGGGGGGCATTGGGCATACTTGGTTGTATGCTTATGAACCAAAGTTGAATGATGGAATGTGCTGCCTCTGCATTTAGCCTATGAATGCTGCAGCAAGGCAACATTTTTTTTTATCCACATGTCATCACCATGAAGGAGTCAGCACCTTCGTCTCACTGATGGTAGGCCACCATTATGACACTACCCTAAGAGGGTGCGTGAGCGCGCAGGGCGTGCGCATGGCAACTTTTTGGGCTATTTCCGATCCCTACCCCTGTGGGATCCCTAAGAAGGTAGCGGTTATGTAGCCAATCCACCCATTTTGGGCCCCCGAGAAGGCAGGGGTTAGGTAGCTAGGTCCGATTTTGTCCCCGCGGGTCCTAGGGCGCCAACCCGGCGGCCTATGGGTACCACGTTTGCTTCCTCTGCGCTTTGGTGCATTTGAAGGGGTCAGTACAATCAAAAGTAGGCTGAATCCACGTCCTTGTATTCTGACGGTGGAATCTTTTAGCGCACGCAAACCGCAAACCGCAAAAGCAAAAAAAATGCAAAAATATAAATTTTTAGCTGCATGCCCTTCGCAAAAATGAAATCTGCATATGAAAGCGCAAGAAAATTTTCTTTGACCCCCAATCCCCTTTCTTCTTGAACACATTTGTGCTGCATGGTGCATGCCTTTTCTTGGTTGCCCTCCTTGCCTCATTTCCAGACAATGGGCAACTGTTGGTACCAGTGGTATGATATCCTTTAGTGGGCTCACCAAAGCCCTTGTTCTGTGCTTTTGCATCGAACATTTATGGGCTTGCCAAAGCCCCTGAGCTTCGTGGTGGAATGAAACGGCTCATCCAACACTCTTGCTGTTTGGTTTGTGTGTTTGTGCTATGGATTGCAATCCCAAAGTCCGACGGGTCCACATTTGTGTGCCCAGCCCCCCCCCCCCCGTGTCCAACGAACACCTTGTCCAACGAATACCCCCCCCCCCTTGTATAAGCTATGCCCTTGTCCAAGCTACAGTAGGTGTAGGAACTCTAATAATTTTGTATGTAATTTAACTACGTACGAAATGTAGTGTGGCTGCATAGGACATGGGTTTGTCGTCACATTTGCCAATTTCAGCACATGTGGCCCCATGCTGGTGCACCAGGAATTTTTTTTTTAGTCTGATGCATCCCATAGGTCCTGAATTGCCAATTTCAGCACATGTGGCCTGTGCACGTGTGTGTCGGCAGCCGTATGTGTTGCGCGCAAGCCACGCCCTTGTCCAAGCTACAGTAGGCGTAGGGACCGTAATAATTGTGTACATTGGCGTAGCTGATACAAGGGTGGGGGGGGGATATTTCTGTTCGGACTTGGTTTTTTTGGGACCTGAATTAATTAGGTACTCCGTTAGACTAGTTAGTTAACTAGGTACCGAACGGCGTGTCCAACGACCACTTCTGTTCAGACCGTATTTTTTGAGGACGTTATTGTTCGCTGGACACGGGGGTGCAAATGGACTGCAATCCCAGAGTCCAAGGTACCACAGGTCCTTTTCAGTGGCACCAAAAATAATGAAGCATACCCCTAAAAAAGGAGGCCAAAGAGGGAGTACTATACGTGGGGCGCGCACTGTGCATGCACGGTGCGTGTATTGGGGTGATTTTGTAGACCTACCCACCTATTCGACAGTAAAGTCAATGTGTTTCCAAGCTGTAAACGGTATTATAATTGCACATACTGCACTGTCCCCTTGCGGTTTCACCCATGTCTCTTTCATAGCTTTGTGCGGGCATCGCTGTCACCTACACCCGATCAAATGGTGATAGGGTGCCTGCCACCGTCATCCCTGCCTTCGAGTGTAGGCGGTGCGTGAGCATCAAGTAACCAAGGAACCAAGGAATGACCTTTGCCCCATAGTTTGTTCCAACACGTTACATGGTGCGTGCCCGGTGCACAAAAGCAAGAGGAACATGCAGCCTTGGTGCCTGGCATCTTTCGACACATTGAAACCATGGAGCGCGATGGCTGGGTGGTGGGCTATACAGATCGCTCGGCAGACACCCACCCGACAGTGGGATGAGTGGGAGGCTTTGGGGGTCATGTGCCCACTCGAGGGTATGAGTTTGCTTTTCCTCTCCCAAGTCAGCAAGCTCAAACAAACAATAAGGGAGAGCTGTGTGCGGCAATCCACCTCGTCAACACAATCCCGCCAGATGTCCCCAAAGTGCTTGTTGCCACAGACTACAAATACCTTCGTGATGGTATGCAGGTTGCTGAAGACCGGTGGAAAGGCAACAACTGGTGTAATAAACAGGTCCCTGTGCCTAACGCAGTGTAATAACCAGGGTCCTATGCCTGACGCAGATCTCTGGGATCTCCTTCTAATGGCGGTCAGCCAGTGCCCGGCTCAAGTCTCGTGGGTTTGGGTCTCCTTGCCCGTGGCCGTCCCGGGAAATGAGCGAGCAGGCAGGTTAGCTGAAATTGGCCGCCTGAAACCGCCAATCTAACCAAGGGACCAACCGTGCGCCCCCAACAGCCCCCCCCCCCCCCCCCAGCCCCAGCCCTGTGCTGCGACAAAAGAAGCCAACCAGGAACTCATGTGACGTTGCTCACTTTGAACCGAGGCGGCATCCATCCCAGCTTGAGGGGCTGTGGGGAGGCATGAAAACCTCGTGAATTGGCCAATTTTGGGTACTGTCACGAATATTTTGCAGAAATGAAATTCAAAACACCCAACACAAAAATTAGTCTTCTGCAAATCGCTTATATTGGCACGGTATCATCACTTGGCAATAAAGCCTCAATCCCCCTAATCAACTGTTGCCCAGCAGCACCATTGCTGCGCCCTTTGTCCTGCCCTGCCCTGCCCTGCCCTACCCTGTCGTCGTTTTATCAGCTGCGGATGCCTGCACCATTTTGGAAGCCCCCTCCAGGCGCAACATGAGGGATAGGCTGCAGGGGCTGAGTCGGTGCAATGGCCTCCATCCGCTCCCCCACTGCAACGCTGACAAAGGAGCCCCGCAGTGGTTCCTTGAGCCCTGTCCCTGAAAGGGCCCGGACGCCTTCCCACGGGGCAAGTGCTGCATCAAAGAGGGCGAGCTCAGCACAGAGCGCAAAGGGGCGCGCTTTCACTTCCACCAATGGTTTGCAGCTTCGGACTCCAGGGTGCGTCATGCCCGTGCTGTTGCTCAGTGGGAACGCCTTTGCCTGCAGTACAAAGTTTTTCTACCCCTGGGAGCCTATTTCAAGACTCACTATGCTCTGAGTAAAAAACCAGGGTTATGGGTAAATGAGGATGCCTCCAGAGAAGACGATGACAAGGATGAATTGTGTTTTGCGTTTTTTTTTTCGTCGCCTTTCGAGGTCATGGTTTTCATGGGTTTCCAGTTGCAATTGCGCACGCAGTGATAAGTTTTCCCCAGCGTCATTCACCCCTAACCTTCGTATGTGGATGGGTACCATGTCTCCCCGCCAAAAAAAATATTGCAGAGAGCACCCCCCCAAAGTTCACGTTCTGAGGATGTCTGAAGGTGAAGCCTCTGCCAGCACTGCCATGGCACTGGCAGCGAAACCATGGGGGCAGCGGACTGCAGTTGTGAGCAGTGAGACAATTCCGCTCTCACCCAGAAGAATACAGTAGCCCCCCTCCTCAACTCCCCAACTGATTGCGTCTGAGGTTAGGGGCATGTCGGTCGTCTGGAACCTGACATCATGCCCCGTCCCCAACTTCCCTGGTTCCTCCCGCACTCACCTTGACAAACAAACAGCCGACACGAAAGACATGGCGCTAGACATTGCTTGTACCACATACGACCCAATCAGCCTTTGTGGAATTCGCCCTCCCCCCTCCTCCCCGCCCATTGCTATTGCCGCCCCCACCCTACTCACCTTTTAAGTGTCTACTTTTTTCGGCGCCAGCATTTCCGAGTTGTCACGCTGGGGTGTAGCCTGGAAAAAATCCTTTCAGATCTCTTGTGATTGGCATTCTTCTGACGAATGCCTGATACCCGGAGAGTGCCCTCAGCACAACCCCAACACGACCCAATGCATTTGCTTAAAGGGGCCATATATGATGGAATCCGCCTTCTTCCGCATGAGTTTCAATATTCTTCTGCCACCAAATAGGATTGCTGCCCCCAGTCCAAGTTGTGATGGGGCGACTGGAGCATCAGTGGCGGGTCCATACCTCACCTTTTGAGGCCCCGGGGGGTCCTCAAGCAATGGCCTGCGCTCGACCACTTGACTCCCGACTTTGTGTGAAGCATTCGCCAGCATAAGCGGGACACCAAGAAGCAACAGCAGCACCTGTGAGCAGAGGGACAATTGTCGCACTGTCACCTTCCAGAAACACGTTTCCCCACTGTTTGTGGGCAAACATTTCCTCCTCAAAACCCAAACCAGCGCGCACATCTGGGGGTCCCAACGGGCACACTGAACGAGCCTTAATGGCACGCCCCCCTGCCCCTTCATGAGCTTCTTTCTCTGGGACCCTCTGGTACTGCCATGAGTCCCCCCGATGGGACCTGACACGCTGTCGGAACTGCTGTCGGCTTGACACCAACTGCTGTAGGTTCACGCCGTGGACCGGGGGTTCGCTGTCACGTGGTGCCGGCTAAGCGCCAACATTAGCGGTACTGAACCGCCAAAAAACCAGCACAATCTCATTTGCATGCCGCATCCCTGGGCCCTTATTGCACTGTGCCCCCCCCTTCCCTCAGGGACGGCAGCAAGGTGCGCCGGCCTGGAACTGCACATCCGCCAGCGGCCAAAGCCTCCCGCAACAAGTACACGTCCAACCAAGTGCTCGTGGCTGGACCAGGTGGAAAGATGGATGTTTCGCTGGAGCGGCCTGGGGCGTCTGAGCTCCTTGTCGCTGCCACCAGCAAGGTATCCAGAAGGGGCAGTGTGTGGGCACGGACCGGAACATGGCAGGAATGGGCATGCTGTGGGCTCCAACCAGGGCTGCAACTGGGGGGACCTTGTTCGCGCCGGGCGCACAGCGTGCCAAGTGTTATATGCTGGCAACTATGGATGGGTTCCGCAATGACCTGCAGAGATATGCGCGCGTTTTGCTACACCTAAGTCAGTTCTGCAGTTTGCAGGGGCAGGCGAGGTATCAGCCCTATGGACCTGGGCCTCATGTGCCCGAGTCCTGGCGGGCACAAGAGGAAGCTTTCGCAGATGAAGAAGAAAGCGATCACAGTGTTCGTTGCCAAGTGAGTGCACGCCGTCCGGGTGACATATCTGAGTGCGGCACTTGTCACTTGAACGTGTGCACATGTTGCATGCCGTTGCATAGTTGTACTTTGTATGTATGATTTGATTGTTTCACTGGTACATTCAAGTATCAGGTTGGAGACAGCTGTTTCTTTTGCTGCTTTGCCCTGCTGTATATAGGTGGTGGGTGGTTTTGTTGATCTCCCTATCTGGTGGGATTTACTGAATATGCACGCTGTACACTGCGCACACAACATGCAACAATATTGCCTGGGCTCTGGGGCTGGGGCTGGGGCTTCAGCTTTGGCTGGAGCATGTCCTGCCCTTGAGGAAAACTAGCAAAACAGCACTCTGATTACAATCCCTTTGTATGGTACAAGATCTTTAGTGACAATCCACCCCTTGTTATGCAGCCATGACACGGGGATACGTCGCCGCAAGCCACGCCCTTTTTGTTGTGTAGGTAGGATGGAGAGGGGCAAGTCAATCCAGTGGGAACACGTTGCCTCCTGCTTGCACCATGCCCTGCTCTGCCTGCAATGCCCTGCTCTGCTCATATATCCTGCCATGCGGACTGCTTTCTCTCACTAGCACTGTTGGCCTGGACTGTAGCCAAACACAAACAGGCGTGACATGTTTCAAAGAGACGCCAAACACGTAAAGAGGGAACGCTACTCCGTGTCCTCGCTGTCTTCTTTGTTCAGGTGGATCAGATATTCCACAAAGAGAGCACGTTGCTCAACAACATCTACAGACACGTACTGACGGCGGACCATGCCATTGAGTCGCTGCACGAGACCAATGCCAGACACGCGCTCGAGGTCACGTTTACTCAGGACACGGATGCCGATGCGATTCGGCAGATGCTCGTGGTCAGTGAGCAGCGCGGCGTAAAGTGGGAGTTCCTGCGAAATGTATGACTGTGCAGCACCTGCTCCACGCCCCGCCTGCGTAGAGGCATCTGTGCAATGCTGCGCGTGCCTTCACCCTGTTTTTGAAATCCCTCGCGGACGGAATCACGGGCGGTTTTCTTGTCCTCCCCCCCCCCCCCCCTTTGCGCATGCACGGCCTTGTCTAAGCACCGGGTGGGCGTTGAACCGCCGTTTTGAGGAAATTTAGGGACCGCTGTTTTTGTGGTCCAGAATGGAGGATTGGGTGTCTGTAGAGCGTTTGTACAGGGAAAGAGGGGCTCATTCATGTCTGTGATGGTGCATTCTGTTCATGACAACATTGTACTACACATTGGAACCCCATGCTGCTTGTTCTGATGTGATTTTCAGCCATGGCTAACAATGTTATTCCCGGTCTGGCTGTCACATGTGTCACGCGCATGCACGGCCTTGTCTAAGCACGGGGTGGGCGTTGAACCGCCGTTTTGGCCTGACTTCTGGGACCGCGTGCTTGCGCAAGGGGGGGGGGGTATGTATTTCCGGCCTCAGTGACTGGGTTTCAGGTCTGCCGGATTGGGATTGCTCGGTGTTGGGATATCGTCCCCGAAAGTGTCATTGGCGAACCCAACAGGGCGGTGACATGGCCACGGCGCCGCAAACGTTGGGCTGTTTTGGATACCATACGGAGTATGCACCACGAAAACAAAAATTGAACCGTCCAAGCAAAGGCACGCAAGACAAAAATTACCATTTTTAGCATGCCACTTGAGAAAACAGCATATATTTCTCTTCAATGACGGATACAACGCACAGGCCTGAGGCTGATTATGGAACATGATGGGTGCTATTTCCATGGGTGAACCCTTCGGTGCACAACGCGCTGACTTACACTCCGTCCGGGACGTCAAGCGCAGAGTTGATATGATGACATTCCTTGGTGATTTGCATTGTTCACCACGAGGCCAGCCCTCCGTTGAAAACGCCCCGAGGTAATGCAGTTCCTTCGGCGTAGTTTCGAGATAATGTATTCGTGGGGTCGCACGGCCCAACGTCAAAACCAGAGATGATGCATGTGACCCATGGCATTGCTCTTGCACTGCATCTGCCAGATGGTCTTCGTGCGTCGTGTTCAGGAACCTGCCATTCGTGATCTGAAAGACTACGAGGAGTTCACGGGGTCGTACACTGCTGCGGCGCACTCGCAAGCCTCCGTCCCCATGGCCCAGGGGCAGGAATCTGAAGCGCCTCAGATCGATGATGACATCAACCCGGACGACGACGATGACGACGAGGGCGTGAGGGATCTGCAGAGTGATGGTGT
The DNA here is from genome assembly GCA_964036045.1 of Eutreptiella sp. 'Long Island Sound 2002'. Lineage (NCBI taxonomy): Eukaryota > Euglenozoa > Euglenophyceae > Eutreptiales > Eutreptiaceae > Eutreptiella > Eutreptiella sp. 'Long Island Sound 2002'. The sequence goes on from OZ038392.1 coordinate 44,772,752, forward strand.
GCGCGTGGGTTTCCTGAGCCTGCCGCATCCGCTGTGCTTTTTCTCGCAAACCCCCCCCCCCCCCACCTCCCCCTCCGTAGCCGCCTCCATTGGCGCCCAGTAATGTGCGTGTGCAGACTGCGGCGCAGCACTCCGCTGTCCGCTGTCCCTGTGCCACCACAAGTGCCTGGCTCGACGGCGGCGACCCCCACCCTCTGCCGATGGCTGACCCATGTTTTGTCCCGAGGGGACCTGGGTTCTCCCCTGCCTCGGGTCAAAGCACCCCCGGAGGGTGCCACATGCAACCCGGTGCCTGCAGCTTCTGAGGGTACAGCACGGCCCTCTTTCGGAGGGTCTGTCCACACTTTTTGTCTGTCAGCCGGACACGTCCGCAGCTGAATTGAAAGTGGTGCTTGTGACCGAGTGTTTATACCATTTTTTATTTATATATATTTATATTTATTTACATATATTTTTATTTATATATATTTATTTTTTATTTATATATATTTTTATTTATACCAGTTTTTTATGCCCTTGTGTATCCCTTCCTATGCCCCCCCCCCCCGCGCACCACCACAAGGGGGCTGTATGTGTATGTGTATGTGTATGTGCATGTGCCAAAGGAGCTGTTACCAAAAGGCAATGGCCGGGATACCCCCCATCCCTGATAGCTTTCCATTGTCCTACCCTTAGTCCTCTTGGATAGTTTTTGGCCCCATCCCCTTCGCTGTGTGTTATGTTCCCTGATTGTCCATTTTTGAACCCAGGCAAGTTTCAGGCCCCCAGTGCCTGGGAGGCGCCCATAGGACAACACCGACACCTGCGGCAGACCAGAAAATGGGGAGCGACGATTCCGGACTTGGTACTCTAACCCCTCTTTTATTTTTATCCTGTTGTCATGACATGGAAGTTAGTGAAGTTGGCTTCCTCTACACACCTGGTACCCCTGCACGCTGCCCACTGACTGATGAGGGGTAGTACCACCGCCACTTACACCTCCGCTTAGCTCACCTTAATTAGCCCCCGCCCCCCCGCAAGAGGACTGAATCTTTGGTTTAGGGACCCCCCCACCCTCCCCACCCCGCTCCCCAACAGGCGTGACCAGCGTGGGCCAAGTGGGGCCAGCAGTCGCACGCGCAGGTGAGTGGAGGACGGCTGACCTTTACGAACCGGGTAGAGTCCTGAGCCCCAGCACCAGAGCCGCAGACACGAACAGCCGACGGGGGTGGGGAAGGAGGGAGAACACACAGCGAGTGTCTTGGTGGCACCGAGGAATTGAAAGCCATGCAGAGCTCGAGATGGAGAAGGTGACGAAGGCCGTGAGGCAGGCACAGCTGGAGCCTTGGCAGAATCACCTGACCGACTTGATGCCTCCACAAGACGAGACGCGGATGGAGCAGGGCCAGAGACGGACAAAGGAGTTGTTGGAAGGCTGTACCCCCTCCCTCCCTTGTCCATCCCCCCCCCCATGTCCACCCGCCCCCCCCCCCCAATGGGGGGGAACCGTCACTTGGCCCACGAACAATAAGAAATCAATAGGAAATCACAACCGTCGTCCCTGGGGGGGGGATGGACATGGGGCGGGGGGGGGGGGGGTACGAAATTCCCAGGCGGAAGATCCGCAACATAGCACATCACAGGTCTCGTCAAACAGCTGTGGCACAAAACACCACCAGTCGCTCCTCTGTCATGGTGGAAGGCACCGATGGCACTGCCGCTTGTCATGCGTGCACTCGGCAAATCTGGGCAGGAAAACATCGCTTGCACGCGGCGACCCGCTGCAGCCCGGCCCTTTGCGTCCTCCTACGAGCCCCCTTCTGTGTGCGGTGCAGCAGTCTCCCTTGCTTCTCCCTTCGTCACCCCTGCTGCCCCTGTTCGCCAGTGGTACTGACACTTGTACTTCGTTATTCCTTTTCGCAGACGGCAGTCGGATCATCCGTAGCTGCCTGAATGCTTTGGCGACAGGGAGGATGACGATGGAGGAGGCATTACATCAGAAGTTGGGCTATGTCTCGCTGAAGTATGCCAAACCCTGCGGTGTGATTCGCGGTCAGGGATGGCCTACCCTGCGCGGGAGGGAGGGGGTGGGGAGGGGCGGCTGGGGGGGCTCAGTGTGTCCTTCGGAAACCTTTGGTGGGTGGGTGTTCCAACCCCTGAGGTGTGGGCCGTTTTCCTGCACCAAAACTCATTTTGACCATTTCCCTGCACTAAAAGTTATTTCGACCATTTTCACTCCTGCGTGGAGCGTAGGGGGGCGTACCGTGCGCTGTGCGCGCGCTGTGCACGCGCTGTGCGCGCGCTGTGCGAAAAGTTGGCTGTTCTCCACCACCGGGAGTTCGGTAAGTTCAGAAGATTGAAAGGACGTCATTGAATGGCTGCTGCAGTGGACGGGGCTATAGGGGGCAGAATTTAGGTCCCTGGGACCCATGGCAAGCATCAGATGTTTGAATTTTTGAGTTTTGAATTGATTGTGCATGATTCCGCAGGTGGGTGGTTTTCAGGGTTGTTACCTGGATAATCGCCGTAATAATTGGCGCTGTGCGCGCGCTGTGCGAAAACGCCCCCTAGGGGCATTGGAGCAGGCCTGCGGCACATGGGCACAGCCAGGAATGGGGCAGAGGGGCATAGCCTGCATGTGGGCGTGTGCGTTGCGCCCCCCCTAATTTTTCCCAGCCTACGTTGCTGCACTTTTTGTTTACTTACTCTCCCATGCGACATGCGAACCTCCAAGAAACAAACCAAAACAAAGCAAAGCCCCCAGCAGTTAGCACAATTCTATGGAAACCTATTGCCACTCCTCTGGTGTGATTATGGCATATGCACAATGACAGAGAGTGTTATGGCTTCACCAAAGAGTAAGCACATTCTAGATTTCGCTTGGACCTCCATCCACAAGGCACAAAAAACCCCTTTTGACCAGTTTCCTGCACCAAAGCCCATTTTGACCATTTCCCCTCAGCAAAACTCATTTTTACCATTTTCCTGCATCAAAAGTTCAGTTTATTTTTTTCCTGCACTGGCAGGATATGCACATGGCGCGGTTGCATGTGCATGACGGTCACGGCACCAGTGCGCACGGTTGCTCGTCACGGTGCCTGCATGTGTCACCTCACCTACCACCAGCTTTCAGTCACCATCGCCGCTGGTCACGCAGGCTAAAGTTTCCAGCGAAGTGGAAGATTCTTGAGGGGATCAGTCTCCAGCAGCTGAAGGCCCGCACGCAGTCCATGTTCGAGCTCTGCGATGCCGCTGCGAACGTGATCCACAGTGGTGATGCGGATTTGGGGATGATCAAAGAGACCATGTCACTGAAGACACACAAGATCAACCAACTGCAGATGACCTTACTGCAGCTGGAGGGCGAGATAGAGGGCCTGCGTCAGAAGATGCACGTACGTCACGGGGAGGAGTTGTTATGGGTATAGGGTTAAGGGGGAAGGAGAGGGGCAGAGGAAACAGGAAATAGTGGCACTGGGGGTGAACCAGTGCTTCCCCTAAGGAAAGGTGTGCGGGCACCTGCTGCCCCCCCCCCCTTCCTCCTCGGGGGTAGTCTGCTTGTCCCAAGCCACTGGGGAAAATTGCTTGCAGGCGCTCTAGCGTGGTGCAGCGTGGACCATCGCTCCACCGTTTGCTGCTGTTTCAGAGTTCGGATCGGGCTTCGGGCTTTCACCTGTGGCAAGCGCCGTCCAAACTTCACGGTCTTGGCAGTGGCTTCATGTGAAGCCCGCCGGCGTCGCTATAGCAGGGATGCCAAGGGGCAAAAGCAGCACCTGTGAGCAGAGGGACGACTGTCCCACCCTCGCTTACCAACATTACGATTTCCCACCGTCTGTTGACAAGTGGTGTAAACGCCTTCCGCTGAAACGCCAATGCGTACCAACCTGCACAGTTACTGAACCTTCGAGGCATCCCCCACCCTTTTTCAGACAGCGTCAATGGGACAAGAGTGATTCAGGTTAGCTCTAGATTCGTTTGTCAACCTCCTCATCCTTTCATCCCCACCCCCTCCCACCCCTGGTGTCGTTGCCCATGGTGTCTGCGGGAATTGGCTGTGGAGTGCCGCATGGCTGTGAGTTTATGCTCTCGTCAATACAACTGAATTTTGTTGACGGGGTTGGAGGCCACCACTGATGTGTGGAAATGTAACACAGGGCAAAATGGCGTGGGGGATAACAAAAGCATCTGAATGGTCGAGGTTGAACAACACGGATCCTACACCTCAACACCTTTCTGTGGATACGGCCATGTGTGTGTGTGTGCGCGTGCGCGCGCGTGCCCTTGGCGTTCAGCTCCCTGTCAGCCCTGAAAAGCTTCACAGTCAGCATTCCCAAACCGTGAAGTTTGGAGGGTGCTCCCGGAAGTATCACGCAGCACAAGCAATGTAGACAATCCTGCCTGAACCACCCAGGCACCACCGAGTGTGCACACCCCGAAGTACCAACCAATACAAGCAATGTGGACAATTTCTCCCCCAAAACCCCAGTGCGCACACCCAGAACTATCAACCGGCATACGCAATGTGAACAATTGCTGCCTGAAAACACTAACCACATCCAACCAGCACAAGTAATGCAAAGTAATGCATTCCTGCCTGAAAACCCAAACCCATGCACACATCTGGAGCAACCAACGTAGACAATCACGCTTGGAAACACAAATTAGTTTGCACATGCAGAATACAAACCATGCTTCGCCAAAGTTCACTAATGCTACCGCACCAGTGACCTTTAGCGTCTGAAATTTGCTGCATTTTCAAAGGCAAAGGTTCCCTCACAGAGAGACCTTGACTGCTCGCCATGAGCATCTCCATATACCACCTCCTACTGAGGTGGTGCCATGAAAAATCGTAGCTACTACTTTCTCTGCTCGTCCACGCCCGACAATTTAAAGGTATGCACAGGGTTTCCACGACACATGCCACAGAGTCCGTTTGAAACCATCTTGATACCGGAGCCAAATGGGACGCCATACACGCCTTCGACGTGTAGCACTCCTTCGATAGCACCCCCAAAATAGTCACGAGAGAAGTCCTTGATAAAATGGCAACACCTGTCAAGCTACTCACTGCTTGAACATGGGTCCACGTTCCTCAGGAGCTCCCCAAATCCAAATGAGGTGTTTAGAAACATGCACGGGGTTAAACAAGGGTGTCTCATGTCGTGTTTTTTTTTCATGCCGGTCTTCAAGATCCTGCTCTGATGCATACACTCACACCACCTGATCTATTCGACCTATCTCGATGATGTCTCTGACCTGTTCCGCCCTTCGAAGGGCTACGGATCGCCGCCATTCTGCAGTAAGGCATCAACCAGTGCGCACATCCGAAGCAAGCAATGTAGACGATTCCTGCCTGGAAACACAAGCCCGCCCCCCCCTTTGCCCGGCCCTCCAAGTCATCTGCTTGCCAGCTCATGGCTGTTTGGGTTCCTGTTTGCACCCCAGTGCCTCTGAATGCCTGCAACCCCCGTGACGGTCTGCATGTGTTCGCAGGAGGATAAGCGGATGTTGTTGGTGTTACAAGTGGAGGATGCTGAGGTATGTTTGCCCCGAACCCCTTGTCTGCAGCATGTGCATCTTGAAACTCCAGTAGGCAGTGGCAGCTGGTGTGCGCAGTGGAAAGTGGTGTGTAGTTGAGAGTTTTTGGAGATGGAGTGTGTGCTTGGAAGGCTTTGGAGGGTGGAGGCTGGGGTGGAAGGGCCAAGAACACAGAACCTTCGCAGAAGCGGTCTTTTTGCACTGATCGGCTGTTTTAGGGTGTGAACTGGACGAAGTTGGAGGAGTCGGAGCCGCCCGTGGGAATGGCAGCAGTTGTTTGGGCCTCCATCTTCAACTCTCAGGACATGAGCGGTGGCATTTGGTGGAACCAACCGGAAATCCAGGCCGATGGTATGCACATGCACGTGCTCGGGAAATGCGGCACGGGGGGATAAATAGAGCCGCCCAAACAGGCAGCAAGCAGTCTGGGCTGAGTGCTCGATTGACCGGGACCATTGATCAGTCATGTATTGCCTTGGGCACCCTTATGGTGATAGATAATGATGAATATGGGCGATTGCAAGCCATTTTCTCACCGCTAACACCCTTCAATGCCCCATGGGCACCAAGGAGTGGTGCAGGTGCTAGGGTAGGGTTGGTGGGGGGCACATGTGGGTCAAAAAGTGGTCGAATAAGGCTTTTTTCCAGAGTTGTCCGTAGGCCACTTGGGGTGCATTGACAAGTAATTTTAGTCTGTTTTGAGGTGTTCTCGACCCATGCCAGTCCATGCCCGAAGAGCCTTGAACTGGGCCATTTTGGGATCGAAAAAAGGTCGAAAAGAGGTCAACACCGCATTTTTTTTAAGTGACTGTAGATCATGGGGGACACTACAACAGATGGTTGTAAACGCTTTTTGGTATTTTTGAACCATTTTTGCTGCCTAGACCCTACAGGACGGGTCCTTTAATGGGAGCACGCTGGAGGGGGCTGTTTGACTGGGTCCTCAATGTGTTGAGGCCAGTACGCTGGGAGGGCACCTGCCATCAAGTTTGGCTGTTGGGTCACTAGGCAAGGGTGGTGACCCCTTGGCATGTACTTAGATTCGGGCTCTGTCTGAGGCTGTCGTTAGACCCCCTGTTCAAGCATCTGGACTGTTAGTGACCCACGGTGTCGCCACCTTGGGAGAAGGAGGTGTTTGCCTTCACATGTTGCACCAAACGGGAGCCTTCATTGGGTTTTGTTGGCGGCTTCTTCACGGGGATCTTTCACAGGGTCCCATAGGGTTTGTTTAGGGGGTTCCTTCATCCGACGTCTCGCAGTGCCCTTTGATGCCCCTCCTGGCAACACCACGCCCCTCACTCTGCAGCGCTACTGGCCTTCATCGGCGTGTCCCGGCGGCTGCTGAAGAAGCACCACGGGTACGAAGTGATGTCAACGGGGGACATGGTCGTGACTGCCTTCACGTCGCCCCTCTGCGCACTCCAGTACGCCGTGGCCATGCAGTTTGCGCTGCGGGCGGCGCCATGGCCGGAGTCGCTGCTGTCGCACCCCTCATGCGGCGTGTGCTTTGACAAGGCGGTAGAGGGCATCATCTGGAGAGGCCCCAAGTGTTGCATTGGAGTTGATTTTGGGCAGGTCCCCCCCTCCCCTCTCACTCGTTGTCTAGCCCATTGTGGCAAGGCCCACGCACGGAGACCCGGACCACCCAACCCCTCCACACCCCCACACCTACAGCCCACAGGGAGCAGCGCCGACACAGTGGGGCCAACAACAACACTGCGGCTCATTGGGTTTTTTGAGAGATTCATTCCTGCCCATTTCTGTGGAGTCCAAATGCTCAGAAATTGAGAGTGAACACCACCACCACCACCACCAGCAGCAGCAGCAGCAGCAGCAACATCAACAAGAACAACAACAACAACAACAACAACAACAACAACAACAACAACAACAACAACAACAACAACAACAACAGCAGCAGCAGCAGCAGCAGCAGCAGCAGTAGCAGCAGCAGCAGCAGCAGCAGCAGCAGTAGCAGCAGCAGCAGCAGCAGCAGCAGCAGCAGCAGATACCGGTGTGTGCCCAAGAGGCAAGCATCTTGTGCACCTTAGTCCTTCGTAGAAAAGGCAAATAGCCATCCACACAAAGCGACACTTTCAGGTGTAATTCCTGCGAGGAGCAGATGATCCCTGAGCAGCAGTCCATCTACGACAATGGAACGATGATTTCCTGTGAGTACCCAACAGGATATGGGAGGGCACAGCAACACTGCAGCAGCAGCCACAGCTGGGGCAGGCCTGTCACCGCGGAAATCCCCAGCCAACCGCCTGGCCTTTCCTATGGTCACAGCATCCAGGCCATTGCCTTAGGCCGCCTAAGCTGCACCCCTTTTTGCACCTTCAAGAAGGACCATGTTTTCACATCAAAAACAGCGATTCTGAATTGCGGTCATTTGACGTATCTCCTAATTGCTGGTACCCGAGTGTACCAAAAAAACTATTTTTTGAAGGTTGGCGTCTCGTGCACTCATCTGATTCAATGTGAGGTTTTTGTCCATGTTTTGTTGAAACAAAATATGATGGCACCCGAGGTGCCCATATCTTGCTGAGTGCCTCAAACAGTAGGTTTGTGGTTGTTTTGGCAGCAAGAGTGTTCGAATAGGTGTTTTTTGAAACATGTTGCATTATGTAAGTGCCAATGCTGATATCTAGCTGGTGGCCTTTAGCGCTTCCTAAAGGTTGGTGTTGGGGATTGTTTTTCTTACAAATGGGGTGCCCTGGCTCTTGTTTTGGATGCTATATAGCAATTTCCCACAGACTCTAGTGATATGCTATGAAATACTATGAAATGCTATGTCACACATGCTGTCCCACAGCCAGACAGAGGGAAGAATGCTATGTAGCGCACTGGTTGCAGTGTCACACAAGGCCTGGGATCCATTGCAACTCCGGGTGGGGGGCCCTTCAAGCCTATTTCCCACCCCCCCCCCCCCCCTCTTATTGGGCTCTCGGGGCTGGGCTCACCAAATGACCTCACACATAAATTCCAATAATCATACCTCAAAAGCACAGTGCCACCCCCCTTAGGGAAGGGCGCTGCATGCACCAATTCAAACCACCTAGCCCATAGTCGTGCGAGGGGGCTGCGCCTTTTCGATGTACCCTGACCCCTAATGGTTGCGGGAGGCTTTTGGACGCTTGCTGCTACGCGGGCCACAAGCAGGCCACAAAATGAACCACACATGCGGGTCTTGGTATGCATATGTAGCAATATTTGACATTGATGTCACAGAGGTTCTTGTTCTAGGATCTTGGAGTAACAGCAATAGCCATAGCCATAGCCATAGCCACAATCAGACCAACATGAACAGCACCAATCACACCAACATGAACAACACCAGCATTAGCAACAATTACAGAAACAATTAGCAGTAGCAACAACATGGACCTGTCCAATGTGCAGCTCATGGGAAAGTCCTATGAGCGCGATGTTGCCTGTCTTCAGCACCTGCCTCCAGGGGAGAGCCATCCAAGCCTGTTTCCCAACACCCCAACCCCTTATTAGACTCTCAGGGCTGGGCCCACCCACATAACCCCACACTCTGCCATTCCACATTCCACACACATTTGACAGCTCATATCTCAAACATGCAGTGCCCCCTAGTTGCCACTACACCCACTGATTCAAACCACCATCCCCAGTTTTTTTTGGTGGTGGTGGGTGGGGGGGGTACCTCTTTCCGATGCACCCTAACCAAAATATTTCTTGGAGGCTTCCTAATGGTTGCAGGAGGATTTTGACTGCTTGTTGCTACCGAGGGGCCGGGGGGTGGTATGTGCCAAATTTGGAGTGGCAAAATTTGGTGCAAAGAAAATTTGGCGCCAATTTTTCAAATAGAATTGAATTTTTTGGTACAAAATACCCGACACACATGGATGCTGACAAGTGGTTGCTGTTTCCTATGGACCTTTCACTGGTTCTTAGGAGGTGCATAGTGCCCTCTATCGTTTTAGCGAAAAAAGGGGTGTCAGGTGGTTTTTTGCATATGCTAAAATAGGGGTGCAAATTTGCATTTCTGCATCAGGCTGGGCTCTGCAGTGCCAGACCAGTTGTGTAAGTCATTTTAGGCCCCAATATTACACATTTTAGATCTCTGGGCTCTGCAGAGCCCAGGCTACAAGTTATTCCCTTTGTGCCCACCCCCGTTACAACAATTGGCTCATGTATACAGTGGTCAAGTGGCCACGCGACATGGCGCTGGGTGAAGTGGTATACTTTTCCCGACGCTCTAACATAGTCAGCCTAAACATTGTCCCCGATTCGGTCAGCAGGAACCGGAATCAAGGATGCAACTCGTGCATACATGACTGGTGGGCAATGATCAAAGACACGTGCCACACCAGGCACCGCATCATCTAGATGGAAGTGCCAAAATCATGCCTATATTAGGATTTTCCAACAACCTGGGCTCTTCAGAGCCCAACATTCATATACTTGGTACTTAAGGGGTGCTTATTAGGGTTTCTCTGTTGGCCGGGCTTTGCAGAGCCCAAACCTTCACAATGTCCCATTTTGACCCCTTTTGTGTGACATAATAGCACTATGACACTTTGAAACTTATTCTACATGTGGTCTGCTGTTATATCTTTCTATGCCTTTCTGCTGTGTTGCTCTTGTGTCGTGATGTACAATGGTGCCACGGTGGTATTGTGTAAGTATCACAGTTAGCAGCCGTTAAGGAGTACTATACAACAAGCCTTAGACTGTTTGCACGCAGGTGTAGTTGGAGCTTGGTGAAGTGATGTTTCTATTGTTGTGGCGTGTCCGATTCTATTAGAGTTTCAGGACACATCGTTTGCAATATACCCTAATCTATTGCAGTTGACTTTTGTGCATACTGTGCAGTTGTGCAGTGCTATTATATTTACTATCTGGTCATATGTCCCATATATTAAGTACATGTAGCTTGCTATTTTCTTTTTACAACAGCCATGGCTAATTTTCCACATGTTAGACGTACGGACGGCCAAGATACCGAAGGAGATGAGGTTGTAGGACCTGTACCCTTACCGGTCCCATCGACCGGAGAAACATCAGCGCGTGCTGCAGCTACGCTCGCCTTGCAAGAGGCGATTATGTTTACGGGGTCAGCACCCCCATCCCCACCGCGGCCACCAAAGTTTGTCCCAAAGGACCAGCCAACCCCAGCAAAGGCCTCCCTCAATGACCCATTTACTCCAAAGACAATGGAGTTGCCGAGAGACAATGGAGTTGCCGAGGGACAACAGTGTTGGCCAGGCACGATGGTTCGTGCAATACATCTGGGGGCTTCGCGCACGGTTCCGTTTCGCATTGCGGAACCCAATGCGCAAACCCCTTGTCACATGGCAACAAGGGGATCGGATATGCCGATCCCATTTTGTGTCACGTAGCGAGGAGCGGGCTGCATTGATCCTGGATACACTTAATCCGGAATCACGTCCCCTTGTTGAGTCGTCTTCCCATCCCCGTATCCCACCTCCTCGGCCACTTCCTCCCCCGGATGCCGACCCACCCACACTTACACAGATTGATCGGCACAACTCCGATCGCCAGCACATACGGTCCCTTCGACCATTTGTGGAAGCAGACCACACCGGTGGGCAGTCAAAATACAGCCTGTTGCCACCATTGCCTGTACCACATAGAATCACCCCCCCTGCCTTGTGTCGCACTTCAATCAACTCCAGTGGTAGGCGTTCAGTTAGTGCCCCGGTGCCCCTGCGTGATAATGCAATACCCCCAAGGACTTCCCTCCTGCACCCCCCCCCCCCCCGGCAAACTTCCCTATTGCCCACTGCCACTGTTGCGGACAACCAACATACCCTGAGGTACTCACTATTGCCACATGTGCATGTAGCATTGTCGCCGGGTGTCGCTCAATCTGCGTCCCCACAACCATCTGCTGTCTCCGTAAAGAGAGATGGTCAGTATCGGTCACGGTGGTCATTACTACGTGATATGCCACCGGCCAAATACCGGAAAACTATGGTCCCTACAATGCAGCTGATGTGGTGAACCTGCCGAAGACAAGCGTCCGGAAAGGGGACACGGAGGAGGATGTTGAGTGGAGGAGTGTCATGCATTGGGCAAGCACAGGCCATCCGCTGTTCCAGCAGCAGGAGTCCCCTGACCCGGCAGCTGACGCAGACAATAGTGAGTCAGAAGTCGAGGAGGTGCCGGATCCGCAAACTCCCAAACCAAAGGGGAAAACCGATAAACAACGGCAGAAGGAGCAGGAGAAGGCTGAGCGCGAGTTGCGAAAAACCAGCATGTTCCCTCCTTTTTCAATCTCTTGTTGGGCTTGGTAAGATGGGAACTCATCAGGAGCCGATATGGCTGAATGCAAAGAGGCCACAACATCAAGAAAATCCGCTCACAACACAAAAAAAAGAAGCTACAGACCATCACCCGAACACCCTTGCTTCTCATATTTGGAAAAGAACAGGGATTTCGAAATATTTGGAATTATCAGCTGTAACCCCAAGTGGGCCACTTTCAGAAGCAGTGAAGTGCCCTCAATAGTACTCCGCCCCTTTCCACACCCAGCCCGTGTGTGTTCCATGCCTTTGCCCTCATCCTAACATTTCGGGAACACATCATTATCGAAAATTTGACAGCTTGGCCCTTCGAGCCTATTTGTTACACCCCCACCCCCTTATTCGGACAGGCTTAGAGGGCCCCCTCCCCTGGGGTTGCAATGCACCAGCAGCCCAATGGGGATCAACCCAAAACACACCAGAAAAATGTTACTTCATGCACAACAACATCAACATGGGCTGCAAAAAGTAAAAAGCGTCCCGTGGAGCATGCAAGCCCTCGCGCACTGAGTTTCTGGGACTGCACATTTCCTCAGCAATATCAAAACTATTGGTTCACAGCTTGTTCACCCTTGAATGCAGCATGCCGCTTGCTACGCCAAAAAAGCATCTCAAAAGACACCATAAATCTCGCCCACAGATAGCTGAGTGCGTGAGCTCAGAGTCATAAACAGTTGGAAATCGAATTGCTGCTGAAAGCAGCGTTAGTCCACAGCATTCCAAAGAATCCTTTGTTCTAGACATTTGCCCGAAAAGCATGAAAACATATTGAAACAAAGGCAGACTGTCACCTGTGAGGCAAACATTTTGGCGAACAAGCGCATTGAAGAACACATTGTGTTAATGTGCAGAAGAAAACTGCTCAACATCATGGCGCCTTTTGATGTCCTTGAGCCATTCATTTCTTGCCATGGCGTATAAAATCTGCAGCACCCACACCTGTGAGTGCTGCTGCAGGAGTTGGCCTCTTTGCACGGCCATCTAAGCCGTTGTGTGTTTACGTCAGGTCATCAAGTACAACGCGGGGTCTCGCTACGGTTTCTATGGCCCTTGCATGCAAATGGCCTGCGGACTGCACCACGCAGCACGGCCGGGGGAGATCTTGTTGAGTGAGCAGATGAAGACCGCCGTGGGGGCGCTTCTGGACGAGGTGTTGTGTTGAAGGGCATGGGGATGTGGAGGTGCATGCCAGTGCTCATAGTGGACGGTCACCAGGGGTTGCCCAGGTCCCTTTTACACCCGTTGGCGCGGATGTGTGAAGTGTCTTGGGTCCCACACCGGCAGACATGTTCGAGCGAACGCTCCCATTGTTATCAGTGCCTTACGTCTGCTGTGTGTACCAGCCCGCGGGCGCGCTTGTATGTGCACACAGTGGCTACAGAGGCCGAGGTGAAGCAAAGGCTCGAGCTAGAAGCAAACAATGCTGCCCGTGCTGTGCTATGCTCCCCTGACCCCCCTGGGCATGTGTGTGGCAGATGCTCCCTGCTGAATGCCCTTCCCATTTGCTTTGTCCTCGGCACTGCAATAAGGTGCTTGATCTTACTTGATTGCTGCCATCTGACCAAAGGTTCATGACACATGGAGCCGTTTTGATGCTTCTGTTCATCGCACAACAAGTGCCTCCATGCTAAGTGTCTACAGAACCCATCCACCAAAAACGCTGTTTTGGCACCACAGTTTCTGTTCCTCCACCAGCAGCAGGATGTGGGAGCCAAAAAAGGGACTCATGACGTTCACCTTGTGCACCCCCCCCCCCCCAACCCCGCTCCCTCGGCGAATCGGGGAGTCTTATGCAGGTCAACTCCACACACACACACACACGCCCACACGCACGCACGCACGCACGCACCCACGCACGCACCCACCCACACCCACACACACACACACACACACACACACACACACACACACACACACACACACACACACACACACACACACACAAACACACACACAGATTCATTGGGCTTATCCTGTGCACACACAGTTCACACATGTGCTGACAGGTCGGTGTGCAGCTGCACCTCGCGAGGACCAACACGTTTGTGAGCACGATGCAAAGAAGCCAAACCACTTGGCAGGTCACTGCGAAGGCGTTGGTGGACCGGGAGTACGATCGACCATTTGCACACGACGTTTTGCAGGGGCAGACTGCGATCCAATTGCAGGACCATGAGGATTTCTGGGAAGAGATGTGGCTCAAGTGTGCAACCCCCCGCCGCCCTAAATCCGGGCCCGATTCCCCCGATTCACCCAATTTGTTAGCCCGATTCAGTGGGTTACAGGATTGAACGCCAAAAATAGGCATTGTAGTTACGGGTTGCACAGATGAGCAGTGTTTTCTGGTGGCGAAGTGTGATATTTGTTATAGAAAGGGGGTCAGAGTTGACAGTAGTCACAGACCTTGGTGGACCTCAGCAAGCCCCTGTTGCAACACCCTCACCTTTCAATAGAGGGCACTTTGTGTTCACTGTGTGTGTGTTTCTTTGCCACAACAACACCAAGAACAACATTGACTGCAACACTGCCGGTATCCCAGTCGAACACTGACGTTAACCCTGCCAGGAGACGCAAAAATTATGGGACCAAGACAGCCTGGACTGTGTGCCGACTCCCTCGCCCCAAGGGGCACAGCGACATTTCTTTCCCCCTGTAAACTGCGTATTTTTTTTATGTAAGTCGCATGCGGAAAAAAGTGACAGAAAAAAAACCAATCTTTTTGTTCCTGCAAGCCACATACACAATGCGCAACTTACTTTTCCCCCGCACGCGACTTACAAAAAATGTACCCGACTAACAGCAAAAAAAGAACTGCAACTCACCCCCAACAGTCCTCTTGGCCTTTGGTACAGCCACATGGGTGGGGATGACCAGCAGTGTTCGAATTTGCCGTGCTGCTTCATTGATGCATTTCTAGAATTGAAGCCTTTGGAATAGGGCACAGCAGGAGTCCATGGAGTACCAGCGGTGGCCGTGGTGGCGGTGGCAACAGATGTGGTAGTGCATGGTCTTTAGCACAGCAGCAGCCACTTACTGCATGCTGCGTACCTGACTTATCCTTTTTCCGCACGTGACTGACGCTTTCCTCTTGCACCGCGCACCACCTTCAACACATCCAAAGCAAATTCTGCTGGTGACGCCATGCCCCCTTGTCCAAGCTACACCAAAAGGGAAATCCTTGCATTTTTTGAATGGGAGCCTTTGCTCGCCATGACCTTGGCAATAACAAGCGATGTCCGGCCAATTGGGAACATTGCACAACGACAATTAGTCACTGGACCTTGGACCTTACAGTTAGTACCAAGGCAAGTGTAGATTTCTTCTTGGTGGGGCACGGGATGGCGTTTGCGCCCCCGAAACATGGGAGAGGGGAGGTTGGAAAAGCAGCCTGCACGACCAAAGGAATAGTTTGACTCAGAAAACCATTTTCAAGTTGGGCCATAGAGCCGCCCAGGCTGATTGTTGTTGAGAAATTCTTTTTGTCCCATGACACATGCCTCAAAATGATCAGCATGTTGTGGGAGATCATCTTGACTCATTTATGCCCCCCCCCCCCCCGGCCCCCTTCACGGGCCATTTTGATGGGTGGGCAATGGCCTCAGTCATAGGCTTTTTCTGGGCGGTCAGGTGTGTAATGTGGGCTCAACCCCCCCCCCCCCTCTCCAAACAACACAAATGATGTTTTCGTTTTCCGTTGCCCAATATGATGATAATATAATGCTGTAATTCGTTGCCCTAAAATGGGGTGTCTATGGGGGAGTGTTAGCGTGCCGGGCACGCACCAGGCATCTTTTTGGGCCACTTTTGATGCGGAGCCCTAATTCACGCTTTTTGCATGGCCCCTTTCTGGTTGGGGAAATGGACCGGCCCTTTTCCGGATGGGGATATGGGCTGGCCCCTATCCTGTTGGGGATATGGACCCGCCCCTGCTTTTACTTTCATTGGCAGAAAGAATGGAAGTTTGACGGCCCAGCCACAGTTGTACAATGGTGTCCATGGGTGGTATAGGGCACGCATTGAGCATTTGTTTGGACAGCTGTGGCATTGGGGTTTGGTTAGGAACATCTCGCATGGCGGCCCTGGTGAGTTGCATCAGTCCATGCGTTTTTTTTATATTGCATTTCACGCAATTTTGCATTCGGAGGTAGGTCAGTCACCCTTGTTATAGACCATGGGACCATGTCCCACCTCATGTTTGGACTGATAAAAGCAACCTGGCCGCCACGCAAAGATGAAGGATGCATGAGGCAGACGTGTGTGCCTTGTGTTGTCAAAAGCGCTCCGCCATCACAGCTTGTGGTGAGTGCCAGGAGAAATATTGTGATGAATGTATGGATGCCCACATTTGTGGCGAACAAATTGTTTGTTAGCCAATATAGGAGTAATACACATTGATGTTGAAATTCTCCTTTTCGCCTTATGCTGCGTGCTTTGTAGGGAAGGTTTGCGGTCCACTCTTGTCGACTTGAGGGGCTCCTCTAGCTGAGGGTAAATCCGGGGTTAAAGTGGGGATAGAGAATACAAAAGTAGCGCCGGGCAACACCCCCCCTATGGGTAGTGTAGCTTGGACAAGGTGACAAGTTCGACAAGTGTTGGCTTGCATTGTGTGTGTGTAGCTGTATCCCTATCCCTGTATTGCCGCAGGCATGCAGCGGGGGGGGGGGGGGGGGCTCCTCGGTCTGCCCCCACCTTGGCCTTCCGTCACACTGAGCTACCTCAGGTTACCAGGCTTGGCTGGGCTTGGGCCTGACAGGACCATAGGCGTCGAAGCCGCTGGGAGGAAAGATCTGTCTGTGGCACAACTGTTTCCATGTTGAATGCATGTCTATCACATGTTGCTTACAATGATGGAATGTGTGGCTTTACCCAGGGTGCGTGCAAGCAAGCCTGCCATTGGCTTCCTTTGTTCCCCTCCCCTGACACCCCGCAGGGCATGTAACCCAACAGATTGGCAGAGATTGCCTCCCCTCCCCCTCTCCCTCCCAAAAGACGAACACGTATGTACACCCGGGAATACCAACCGGCATACTCTTTCAGCCTTTATGCCCCCCCCCCCCCCTCCTCAACAAAAAGGCAGATTTTTAGCTTTATGTGGGACCCGGGTGCATCCAGAATCCAACCAAAAGTTGATGCTCTGAAGCCATCCTCCGAGGGCCGAGGAGGGCGGCAGGTTGGGCTGGAGCTGTTGCCGAGGGCGAGAGAAGTCCCCATTTGATTCCAAAGCTGATAGGAAGACTCAGGTCTTCAATCTCAGCGGGAGTGCCAGAGGCTGACTGCTTGGGTACAGCTGGAGTGCATTGCTATTGCGACTCTGAACAGAGAAGGGACGACGAACGTGACGCGGTACCAAGACTGGCACAGCTGGGCGGTGGCGTGGAAGACTTTCTTGGATAAAAGACAAAAGCAAATACAGGTATGCGGTGTTTCGTGCAGGTGTGCCCTGAATATTTTTGTCGTCCATGATTGAGCTTGAGGCCAATGACTGATTGAGGGGTCGGAAAAGAGGGAGATAGATTGATAAAATGGCCGCGTAACCCTTGCCATCCTGGGGGCCCAGAGCTGGAGCAATCAAAAGGCTACATAACCCTTGAGGGCTACACCCCTGCGGTGCCTGCGGTGCGCCCTGCGGCGCACTGGCGGCGTGCGTTAGGAATAATCCTGTCAGCAAACAAGACACGCAATTCATTGTTATTGGATTCACTACTTTTTGACACTCCACCCATTTGCACTGTGCAACACGTCCTTGGTGACTCTTTTTTCTTTTTTTGAGCCCCCCCCCCCCGCGCCGCTAACCCGTGTGTGTGTGTGTTGGGGCTTGGGGTTGGGGTGATGGGGAATGCCGGGCTATGTAGCTGTTCCGCCCACGGTCTACAGGTACCAAGTTCCTTCCTCTACATTTTGATGCATTTCAAGGGGTTAGTAAAATAGTTTAGCCCATGTGGTCATGCTCAAGAAGGCAGGGGTTAGGTTGCTACTTGAGAAGGTAGGGGTTCCCCTTTGCTTCCCTGTTATCAAACGTCCATGCTTTGAGCGCCAGATTCGCAAGACGAGGCACTATACAAATGTCGTTGGTTGGTCAGTGAAGATCCTGCATTCGGAGCTCTTCCCC
Source organism: Eutreptiella sp. 'Long Island Sound 2002' (assembly GCA_964036045.1). NCBI lineage: Eukaryota > Euglenozoa > Euglenophyceae > Eutreptiales > Eutreptiaceae > Eutreptiella > Eutreptiella sp. 'Long Island Sound 2002'. Next base: position 44,790,677 of record OZ038392.1, read on the forward strand.
GGCTCAAGTGCGGTCCTGTGCTGTTCACTCATTGGGTTTTGTACAGGCAGGTACTCCAAATGGTCATGGAGTGGTGTTTCTTCCTTCTTGTTGCAAGTTTCACTGTTTCTACGGTTGAAGAGGATTATTCTTGCCCTGCGGCACCTGCGGCGCGCAGGTGTAGCCCTCCTTGCCATCCCGTGGTCCCTAAAGCAGGGAGAATGCAAAAAGGCTACATAACCCTGACCATGTCCAGGTCTCCAAAGTAGAGAGAATTCACAAAAGCTATATGACGCCCACGGTCTCAGGTTTCTAGTCGGATACAGTCAGCATTGCTACACAACCCCTGCGGTAACGGATCCCTAGAGTGGGGAGGAATCAAAAAGGCTCATAACCCCTGCTGTCTCGGGGTTCCCAGAGTAGGGAGGACTAGATCATAACAATGAGTGCTTTTTCTAGCATTTACTGCCCGGACAAAAAAAGGCATAAATTGCGTCTTTTTTTTTTCTGCAACCCGTGTACCCTTTTGTAAACCCACATACCAAAAGCAAGCGTAACCCGAATGCTCTTTTTTTTGCCTTCCCTGTTTACACTTTTTTTGATGCACACCAGCCCACCCAAAAAAGCATAATTTACCATCTTGTTTTTTGGTGTTGTAACCCACGTACATAATACATGGGGTGCGCTTTTTTCCTTCTATGCGGGTTGCATAAAACAAAGGTATGTGTGGGTGCCAGCAAAAAAAAATCAAAGCGTACGTACGTTATGCCAGACAACCCCCACCCACTCACCCCCACATAAACCCTCTGCATTTCTTAGACGGCCCTATTCGCTGGTGTTTGCGGCGGCGAGTGCGCATTTTGGATGGTGTGGGAGACCCGTGTATATGACGTGCAATTTTGAAACACATTTGAGTGGTGCTAGTCATGTTTTCGTCCCCTATGAAATGGTTTTCGCATGTCTCTCTTGTCATTGTCACGTCGCTCGATGCCCATCATGCCTTTTGTGCAATTTTGTCTCCATGGATTTTTGAATATCCCTTTGAAACTCCATGCTGGGACCCCTTCTTTATCATGTTGCCTCAGTGTGCTAAGATGCCAAACACCCTCCACAGACCCTTTGGAATTGACCCTGGTGAATAGGGCTGTCTAAGTGTTTACTATCCTGCCCACTGTGAGAACTATATGCTTCACCTCCTCCGGTAGCCATGGCGGTTGTTGGATTGTTCTTGTTGTTCTCTTTCTTTGTTGTTTTTTGAAAAAATGGTGGCAGCAGGTTACAGAAAAGAGGTTCGCAGGTTACGCCCTTTTTCGTATGTGGGTTGCACTTTCCATGGGGGGATGGGGCTCCGTGGCCAATAGGGCCCGGGGGTGGGGGGATTACAACACTTTGCAATTGTTCTCAATGCACACTTGTAGGCCTTGCGTGTTCCAGCATAGCGCAGCACCTGTGCACGTTGCTGCCGAACTACACCTACTCATCGGTGCCCTGATTCCAGGCCCCAAATCACCTGCACCTGGTCAGCGGAATGGTACCTGTGGTCTGTTGAAGGCCACTGACAAGCATCTGCCTGATGTGCTGCTATGTGCATGCCTTTGCACTGCCTAACACAGCTTTCCATTTGGGGTGGGGGGGCTTGCAGCAACACTGAAACAGGAGGAAAGGGTCAGGATCAGAGACGAGAAAGGGCTGGGCACCAAGAGGAGGCAGGGGCAAGGACAGGGACATGTGGACTGGGAATGGGAAAGTGACAAAGACAGGGACAGGGATGAGACGGGGCAAGAACAGGCACAGGGGCAGGATGGAGACACAGGGACCGGGACAGGGACAGAAACAGAGACAGGACCAACGCAGCGGCAGGGAAAGGGACTGGGAAACAGGTGAGGGGACGGAGACGGAGAAGGAGACACAAGGACAGACACAGGCAGCGGCACAGGCAGACAACGAGCACACAAAGAGAAGAGGCAGGGGGCCGAGACAAACATGGAGACGGAGATGGGGACACCAAGGCAGAGGCAGGGACGGATACACAAGAAGAGGCATAGGAGTGCGCTGATACTGCCACTGGAGACTACTTGCAGTTTGCCGTGCTCTGCAGTCCACACCTGCCCATTGCCCCTGCTGGTGGCTGCATGCAGCGCCCTTTTCGCTGCGCAGGAGATGCAGGAGGGCCTAACCGCCGGACAGCAGCCGCAGGACGAGGGTGTGGAGTGGGACAGTGGCATTCTGCCCGTGTATGTCTTCATGGAAATGCAATTGCAGCCCCAGGCCTGCACCAGCAACCGGTATGTTCTTGACGCGCTTCTGGCACAGGCACCGGCACCGGCACTGGCATGGGCACCAATATCAGCGCACGCCCGCGATGGTCAAGTGGGAAGGCCCCGCCGCACGCTTTTGTAGTAGTCAGACCCGAGATTCACCCAAATGCAACGAGCGTCCAGCGAGATACAGAGCGAAGAAGATGAGGTGAGAGAGGGTGGGATCGTGCACAAATGTGGTGTGTCGTCTTCCTCTGGCTGCGCTGCGTATGTTCTCACAGCCGTTCAGTGCCGTGGGCAACTGCCACTGCAGCGTCATTCATCAACATCCCATCCATCACCAACGGATATGCCTGCATTCATTTGCCCTGGTGCTGTCAAGGCCCCTGTTTTGCGCCTGGCGTATTTTTTTGCAACTCATGTACACATCGGCTGCACCTCCATCTCATGTACTCGTCGGCTGCACCTCCACGTTGGAGGTGCGGGCAACGAGTGCATGTCGATTTGCGAAAGGGCTGCAGTTATCAGCCCCTGAGACATGTCCTGATAATTCCCATATGAAATACAACATACCCACACCGAAGTGATGTACAGGTGGGGGAACAATGCAGGGTTGAGGGGCAGAGGAAGCCCACAGCCGAAGGGGTGTCCAAAGCGAAGGCCTTACAACCGTGCACTCTGTTCATGATTGTTCGTCCGATAGCTCTCTGTCCAATATGGCATAGGGGGTCATTACACTGATTACATTACACCGAGCGAATCACTGCACCCCGTTTTTTTATCAGCGCCTTCGAGCAAGCAAATGCAGTGCATCCTCATCATCTTCCGTGCACTGCGCTACTTGTACTTGACTGTCTTCTTGCAGTGCTTGTTTTGAAGTTGTGCGCTATGTACCGGTCGCGCCCTGCCGGCAGGTGTACCAACAATAAATCCCACGAAATCCTGGGAGCCTGTTGCTGTTTTACAACCTTGCGTGTGCGGATGTGTGCGCCAAATACAAGAGTTCCCCTGAGGGACTATTGAAGGCATTATCAGATTTTATAACAGAGCCATCACCCCCCCCCCGCGGAAAGAAACAGAAAGTTTGGGGTGTCCTTTGGGCTGTGCTCCAGAGCCAGGGATGTAGGGATCTCCTGGGATTATTTATGGGCGAAAGCTCCAGCAGTGCAGACTCTGGCCCTGGCATAACGGACACTGTGCCCTTGCCCGCAGGCATTCTGTGGCGCACTGCGTCGACCTGTACGTCTCGCTGGTCCGCAACATGCTCAAGTCATTCCGTGGCACGGAGGTGCACAACTATGGGGACATCCTCCACCTCCTCTTTGCCTCCGTCCGTGATGCCATTGCGGTCTGCCTCCGGGTGCAGGTACTTTCGTCCCCGTATTTTGCCACGGCCTTCCATCACGAACCGCAGCTGGTTCCGCTGATACAGCGGTGCGTGTGCTTGTCACGTGTCCAGGAATGCCAGGGTTGATTCTCAGGGAGTGGGCACAGGCACAAACCCCTAGAAGCCCAGACTGTGAATTCTGGGTAAGGGACGAGGGAGCCCCCCCACCCCCCCACTATACAACAACCGTTGTTGTGTGGAGCCTGTCAGTCTTCTTTTTTTTGTGGCCTGTAGTGATGAACCGGAAAAAACGCGAAGAGATGTCGCACAAATCCTTGAATTAGCCGCTCAAATTTTGCACAAAACTGGTACAGCAATTGTTCCCCAGCGTTTCTCCCTTCTGGGACCCCCCGCCCTCGGATTGCACGCCATTGTGGTGGTGGCGTTCACCGCACAGACGTTCCTGCTTGTGAATCAGTAAGTGGTAGCAGTAGTGGCAGTGTGCCTGGGTGTGCAACATGTGATTTGAATTGTACAAGATTTCAGTCACAAGCCTCTTCACAACCGTGTGGCGTGAATGGAGGCCTGGTGAGCATTCCAGCACTCCCTTTTGCCATGGGCAAGTTGTGGCGACTGTACATAATTTGTTCACTTTTGTTGCAAGAATGGGTCCAGAATCAGGGGGGGGGGGAGTTTCTGAGAAATCCGATAGCGTGGGGGGGGGGGATTGGAACCCTCCCCCTTTTTTAAAAATTGTCTGTGGGGGGGGGGGGTTTAAGGGTGTTTTTCGACGTAGACACACCATTTCTGCGAAATTTTTTTTGGTGGTATTCTTTTGGAATGCACATCCAAAGTTTTGAGGGCTTGAGGGCCCCCGAGAAGGCAAGGGTGAGGCAGCCACTTCTGATTTTGTTCCCCTTTGTTGGGGAACACATTTTGCCTCCCACTTTCTTTTCTTTTTTTTTTTTACTCCCGCGCTTTGTTGCGTGGCCCCTTGAGTTGGGGTTAGGGACTCGCAATCCACGCTTTTTTGCGTGGCCCCTCGAGTTGGGGTTAGGGTGCTTATCGCGTATTGAGTTTGTCATGGTGTATCCATTCGCGAGGCATGCCGATGGCACCAACTGTAAATGGGTTGCCGGCACAGAGGGTGTGCGGTCACAAAGCTGTAGCGGCTCTACCGAAAACGAAGGTCCGTCTGACCATTGCCAACAAGTTACAAGTGACAAAGACTTGTTGCGGCTCATGCATGTAGCGTTGGGTGGGCTAAAAAAACAAACCTCACTCTATTGGGCGCTGGCCCCCTTATTGACCGTTGCCGTGATTTGAAGCGAAAGAACACACAAAAACGTTTAATGGCACTGAATGCAATCCGAGATGTGTCACGGTTGGACAAGTGTGTTAGTGACTACAAGCAACTTGCTAGTGCACTTGCACACCCCAACTGCCCCCCTCGTGCCGGACGCGTCTTGTCATCCCTACTACAGCAAGGCCGCAATGTAGCGCATTGTCTTGAGATGTTGCAACGGGGCTACTGTGCCAAGTACACTCAAAACGAGAGGGACTTTGGATTGCTCACCTTGCGCATTGGTGGCCCACGGCTCTTGCATGCCGCAAACCATGCAGGGTGTGCCCCAAGTAGGGACCAAGTGCTCCCACACAAACATCGACCAATTGCTTATGGGAAGACGATAACAGCAGAAGACATGTTGGCCGTCTTGCCAAGCAAGCTGCCTTTTTTGTGCATACTCCATTGGTGTGGACGAGGTGGCGGTTGAGGGGGATATTGTACCATCATTGGTTGGCGGTGCATCCCCGGTGCTTTATGGGGTTTGCATGGAGCATTCAGGTGTTCCTGAAATCCAAAGTGAAAGTGATTTGCTTGCCCTTCGCCGGCAGCTAGAGGCTGGTACCATTCACCGGGCGTCGGTATGTGCCGTTTGGCTCATTGTCCCCATGCATCGTGAGGTACACAGCGGAATACCCTTCTTAATGTATGCCTCGTGTAACAAGTTCACACGGCATGACATGTAAGATATGCTCCACCACATATACATGACGTGGGCCCAATCCAGTGAGCTATGTGAACGTGGGTACTTGTTGTCACCCGGGACAGATGGTGTCCCACGACGGGCTGCTGCGCACCGTGGTAGCATGCAACTGTCACAAACACTGGATGTCCTGGGTGTTGATTGTAATGATCCCCCACATCTCTTCAAGAACAACCGGTCACATGGATTGAACCATGGATTTCAACTTGACTCAGGACTGCGAGTTACTATGGCAACCGTTCGGCCCTTGGCTCATGTGTTTCGGTGTCAGATCTCAGACCGCGCATACAATCCGAAGGACAAGCAAAACGTTCCCCTTGCAGTTGCATTTTTACAATTGTTCAAAAGCATTGGTGATGCCGCTTGCAGCCTTGGCGGGCGCGTTTTGTCACCAACGTTGCGTGCGGCCATTCTCGATGTGCGGTTGACCGGGCAACTGTGTGATCTATAGTTGTCGGGGTACTTTAACCTAAACCTTAGTTTGTATCGTGCTATGGAAGACTTGTCCACGGGCCATCAATTGATGTTGTACCCCTTCAATAAATACCAAAAGGATTTTATACCCGTAAGCTTGTATTTGCGGTGGCAAGTCATTTTTCAGACCCTCTTCATCATTGTAAAGGTTTTGCAGGTCCGCGACCCAACGGCATCCTTGTACATATGCCAATTGGGGTCTCAACCGGCCGAGAACTTGTTTTCCATCACCCGCACCCTGAACCACAACCGCAATTTTGATGTTCTGCAGTGGCGGGACCGCTTGCAGGCTGTTTTGGACACCCAAGACATTTTTTTGGCACATCCTGATTGGCGCAAGCGGCATGAGTGCTTTGCCACTGATCGATTGACTCCACTTCAGTACACTGCAGATTGTAGTGTGCAAAGTGTCAATGTCAAAAAGGTTTGGGAAAGGGGTACAACGCGTGCCACAACCATCCTAAAGCAACACCCACAAATTGGCTCATCTGTGCACGATGTCTTGGAATCTCTTTTTCAAAGCGGTGCAACCCTTTTGAAACCATGTGGTGCACCCCTTGTGTTGGACAAAGAAGACGAATTTTTAGGGACCGCCCCGGACACCAAAGGAATGGAGGATAGCGATCCTACCGATGCTTGTTCCCTGGAATCGTGGCTGCGTTGTCATGGTTCTGACCGGAATCGAGCCTATGTCCCATGCGCCAATGGGCACACCATGCATATTGCACAACTTGTCAATGAGCATTTTAACGGCAATGTTGAACATGCGTCAACCGATCGGCTGCGGCGCACGGCACAAACCGCCCCTGTCTGACAATTGCAATTTTGATCAGGCCGATGGTCGTTGGTTCATTCCAGTGGGCACCCTATGTGCCTAGGCATAGGGTGCCTTTGTGAAAACCGCAAAGGTACCAAATTGTCTTAGTTGCGTGCAGAGCCATATGCTGGTGTGGCACATACCAGCGTGCGGCCCACGGAAGCAACAGAATTTTGTTTTTTTTTGTGGAGCGGCCATTGCTTTGGCAAGGATGCGCAATCATGTGGTAGTGCACTTGCAGAATCGAGACGTGGTAACGGACCCAACGACGCATGGTGGGGCCGAACCTTGCGGTTTCTGTGGTCGCACAACAGGCACGTGTACCACAAGTATTGTGCTCAAGAAAATCAGTAGCACATGCTCGTGTGTGGTCCCATTGAAGCACGCAGTGGCCATGCGCAAACAAAGAACACAAAGAACAAACAAAGAAAACATGCCCCGTGAATGTCCTATTCCCGGGTGCAGTGCCACCCCGTGGGTTTTGAACATCAAAACTCACGTGGCACGTTGCCATCCCACGGTGGCACCAAACACCGTTGATTTGACGGAATGGGTTATAGTTAGCCAGGATGATGAGAAAAAAAAGGGGCAAGCCAAAAAAAATCCCCATGGTGATGAAGCCCAAGATCACCTTGAAAGTGGCACAGGCGGTTCACAATGAGGGTGCATCCTTCTCTGAAGCCTCTCTTGGCCACTCCGATTGGGAGTGGAAACTGGAGGAGGATGCAAGCTCTGCGGAATGTGGGTCTTCCGCAGATCATGATTCGTCCACCGGTAACGAGAGTTCCGCATCTTCCGAAGACGGTAATAGCTCCTCTTCTTCCTCATCTTCTTCCTCTTCTACCTCTTTTTGCGGGGTGGAAGTTCTCCCCAAAACGAAAGCTGTGCCCGGCAAGGGCACAAAGCGGCCCATCACCACTCCCAAGCAAAGTGCTAAGAAGCGACCCACGGTGAAGACGTCAGGGCGGAAGAAGTAGGCGGAGCTACATGCACACACACGTCACAAACGGATACCTCCCCCACCCTCTCCTTGCTCTCCCTCTCCTTCCCTTGTAGTAGCATGCACACTAGGATTGGAAGGCCCACACAATGGCGCGGGAAGGGAGGCCTGGCCCGCCATAGCCTTAAGGGCTCGCGAGTTGCGTCGGCCGACTAGTTATAGTCACACACACACACACACACCTTTTTTTATGCCTTCCCCTTGATGCATTTCTCACCCCATGGTGTATTTCTAACCCCATGGTGCATTCCGAACCCCATGACCGGCCTTGATGCGTTTCAACCCCCATGCTACAATTCTGACCCCATGCTATATTTCGAACCCCATGACCGCCTCGGAGACCCACAGTCCCGAGGTTTCTGGTACCCACGGCCGGAAATACCCAAGCCGATGAAACCCTACCATAGACGTTGGTAGGGGCGGTGCGAATTGTCGGATCACACGTGGGCCACATACCCAACTGTTCGGAGGTGCCCGACACTATATATTTCATTGGGGCGGGGGGTTTGGGGGGCCGGGGTGCCCTTCCCGCGGACAATACCCCCACGCAGCGACAAACCCCCTTAAACCCCCCCCCCCAACCCCCCCCCCTTTTTTAAATTTGGCTTTGGGGGGGTTTTAAGCAGGATATCCGATTTCCGAGAAACCCCCTTCCCCTGTCCAGAATGAGCTGCCGCAGAGTCACCCCGCACAGATCACTTCCCCAGCCGTCTCCAGAGTTTCGCAAATGCAGCCCCGAGTTTCTCCACATTCCGTACTCATAAATTGTTGCAGCTCCCGAAATCCTTGCTTGCGTTCTCAAAATCAGTTTCCTCTTCAGCAGCCAACCAAGTGCAATCTGGCATTTGATTGTGTCAGATTGTACTTGTATGTGCAGGTGCAGTTCCTTCAGCAGGAGAAAGCAGATGAGCATTTTGCTCATCTGCAGAGGTGCCACTAGGGGCTTAAGGTCCCTCAGGTGGCACGGGAGGAGGCAGACGTGCAGCAGGAACCCCTCCCCCGTTTCGCACAAGTGCAGAGGATGAGGGAGGCAGACCCAAGTATCCCCCAGCCTGAATGTAATGACCTTGGCCTTCGGGTCCCCGTTTTTCCCAGTTCTATCTTTCCCCACTGACCACAAAGTATCTGGCAGTAAAATTTACGGTCGATTTTTCCCCCGATTTTCTTGTATCTGTCGAGGATGCCTGTACTCCGCCAGTTCGGTGCGAGATGCGCGGTTCCCGGGTCTCTTTGTGCGGTGCAAAACCGCTTCCTGGAGAGACTCTGCAACATTTCGTACCACGTACTGAGGTACGTTGTCTTCAACAAATTGTTTTGTTGCAAAAACCTGCCTATTACCACTACAACAATCTGGACAGTCCAACACCCACAGAGGGTAGCAAAGATAAATGAGAGCCCTCTTTAAGGGTCGGCAACATAATGAATAGAAAGTCAAATGTGTGCATACACGCACATAGCGAGTGCACTTGCCACGCACCCACTGCAAGCAAATCTGATGAGGAACATTTGCACCCCAGGCTATGTAACTACATGTGTGTGGGGGGCTTTCCCTGCAGTGGTTGGTGCACAAAGGGCACAAAGTAAGTCACATGAGCATTTTGGGCAATATGGGCAAGACCGACTCTCAACAAACTGCAGAACTCCACGATACACTGCTCAATGCCTAAAGAGTCCCCACCCAAGCATTCTTCAACATGCACCAACGGAACAGTCCCATGCCCAGGTGAAGGAAAAGGCAGATATTCACCTCAAAGCCTCAATAGAGTCTCCAACAACGGCGGCGACCACAACACGAGTGTATCTCCGACAAAGTCGTGCACCTCCACATCCAGAGAAAACACCCCCGCAAGGTTCTTTAGCCCCCCGTTTCCTTTCGTTTTGTGCGAAGGACCACGTGTCCCCACCGGACTCCTCTTCCGTTTCTTGTACTGATCTAAACTCGCCACCGACACGGATGAATGTTTGGAATATATTGATGCAGGGCTGAAGAAAATGTGACGCTCGCTCTGTCCTGCATTGGTGGGGCATTGGAGGGGCCTCGCTGGTGCATGCCAGGGGCATGTGTGGGGGGTGGAAGGGATGTGCATGGGGCATGGGCGCGGCATGTCCATCCATCAGTCCACCGTGAGGTTCACGGTGGATGGCCAGTCGTCTTGTCAGCCCCACACATGAGCATTCGTTCCCTGTCCCTTGCCCGTCAACTCACAGCTGGCGCCGACTGTGTCGCACTCTGCACATCCGGCCCTGGCCCATACTGCATGAATCTATACATTCGATCCGCACAGGAACAGCTGTTAGAAGAGCATTGGCCGGAGGAGCTGCTCACGCAGTATCAGGATTTCATGGAGGATGTCTTGACTGACGACACCGGCAAAGGAACCACCGTATGGCGGGGCCCGAGGGTGAGGTGTGTTCGTGTTCCACGCTGCCTCAGTTGCCTGAAGTGGGTGACTGTGCCCTCTCCTGTTCAAGGTAATTGCATGCACTCGTGGAGAGCAAAATAAATCCGCAAGGAGCAGTAGCTTGATGCTGTGTGAGCTCTTGTGCGGGTCCAAGCAAATCTGCTAAATTCCCCAGAAATGGTGCAGATTTTGGGCATCAGAGCAGCTTTGATACTCGGCCTGGTGTGGTGCCAATATCACACACCCCTCCCGACGAGCCACTAAAAGTTTGGCCGGCAAAATTTTGCTTTCATGCGAATCCTTAGTGCTTTCAAGTGGTGGGTTGGCGGTTTCTTGGATCCCACTGTCATCGGAGGAGGCTGCTTTCGAGGATTTGGTTATCCTTAAAGAGGTTGCAGGTCGCAATTCATTTGCGGCAGTCATTGGGGTTAGTGACAGGGGTGTGGTGTGGTGTGGGTGTGGTGTGGTATGGCTGGTTTGTGATTGTCGTGTGGGTTGTAGAGCCCCATAATTAGAGAATGAACGAGAGGCACTGATCCAGACCATAACCATAGGCCCGTCTCCGCCCTTCGAAGCGTTTGCGGGCGCTGACATGACCTCTTGCTGACCCCTTTTTTGCCAGTAGCCCGCAGCCTACCTGGAGCTACCAGCGGATCCTCCCTGCGAAGGCTCCTATTAATTCTCAACGGCTTCCGGTTACCCCTGCACACTGTGCCTTCAGTTTATGTGGGGCACAGGACACATAGAGCAACTATTTGGCTGTGGTGTAGAGTGTTCCCCGCATGCGACATGATCAGAAGGAGCTGGGTCCTGCTGAATCGGTCCCGAGACAGTCAGTTCATACTGACACCACTGAGAGCACATGCTATGGGGTTGATTCATAATGAAAGCTAATGGCATTCTGGGAAACATTTAGGCACATAAATTGGTTTCGTAAAGATTGCAAACACACCACTCTTCTGACCATTGTGCCTTCTAGGACGACACCAGGTTGGCTTAGCATCTCCTCTGTCCCGGCCCACTTTTTTGTTACAATCAACCGAATGGATCACAACTCCAAACCTTACAAGACATGTACAAATTAGCAACGATTAATCCTTAAGATGGATGGAAAGTGATAAAAGTCCGTCTTTTCACAGGGACAATCCCTTGAAAAGGTGCATGCACCCTCCACAATCTGTGCAAGTGTCCCAGCTTCATGAAGAGGCGGCCGCAGTCTTATTTTGTGCAAAGGGTCTCGCTTCCAAGGCGTAGAATCCTCCCCTGCCATTATAGCCACGGTGCCCAAGACTGGGGGTTGCAAAATTCATTTGCGGAGGGCGGATGTTGGTTTGCCTACTTGTACTGGCTTGAAAATGGGCAGCAAACTGGCCAAAACAAAAAATTTTGGGAAACTATTCTTCCCCATAATGAATACTTCAGAAGGATCAGCACAGAATGGGGATCATTTCGAGGCAAATATGTTGAGTGATCCATACCCCCTTTCCAACTCCCCTCTTCTGGGCTTCGATCACAGGAGTCATTTTGGAATTGGGCTCCAACGCCCTCCTCAAAGTGGTTCTTCTCCCCCCTGGGTAGTGACCATGGCTCGGGCTAGAGCTTTGGCTCAGGCTGCTCTTTTTTCTGTGGTTCTGTGCCTTCAACACAGGATGACGGTTGTCAGTGCCCGAGACCCCACCGAAGCCACACTTCGATTTGATGGGGACCACCGCATTAAACAAATGGGCGGAGATCTGTACGATGCAACTGCGGCGCTGCACCAACTGTGCCTCGGGGGCGAGATCCTAATTGCCGGCCCCACGTTTCAGGTGGTGGAGGACGACCTTGCGTCATTGAGGTGTCTCTCCTGGGCACCCCGTCAGCGCGGTCTTTACATTACCCGGTGTTGGAGAGGGGGCATCCACCAGGGCAGAAGGGGTAGCCGGCGTATGCACCCAGTCAGGTCTTGCTGAGGGGCAAAGCAACCCAGAGCCGGGTTTCATTAACAGTCACAAAAGCAGTTGGTGGCAAATGGAAAAGCGGTTGGAGACAGTTGCAGGTGGGTTTGAGAGCGATTGGAGAGCGGTTTGCAGCATATCCGAAAGGGACAGGGAGGCTATTGGCCCTCATAATGCGGGCAGGGGTAGGGGGGGGGGAGGCCTGCCTTGCCCCAACGAAAAGTTTCACCGCTACAGTTACAAGCACATTTGGTGCGCAGACAGTGGACCGAACCTCTGAGGGACTGACTTTGTCCAACGAAGCTGTTCACCAACTGCTTCAGGGGTCTGTTTCCTCAGATTCACGTTGTGTTCGTCATCTGGCACCCTCTCGAGAGTGCGTTCACTTAAGGTACGGTAGACCCTGGCTCCCCAGAACCGCTCTGTGCCGTTCACCATCACTTAGTAGGAGGAGACTGAGTGGGGGAATGGGGTAGGTCGGTGTAGCAGTCATTGCAGAAGGACTGCGTGCACCATCCTGTACCACCTACCAAGTGGTGGACTGCCGGTATGGCATTTCATGCTGATGTTCCCGAAGGGGGGGGGGGGGGGGGTTATTCTGGACTCAACCGTAATTGGGCTGCCTCTTGTGCACCCAATCTTGAGGCCCAGCTTTTGCATGGGAAAGTTGCGGTTGATGTATGCCCATGCATGCACGCACCAGGGGGGGGTTTACAGGGGGGCAAACCTGGCACCTGCAAGGGGAACTTGAGCTGTTGGCCACCGCTATAGCCAGCAGCGGGTGGAGAAAATGGTGCCAGGCAGATATCACAGTATGTGGAGCAATTTCTTGTGGCACTACTCGACAGCATGCTTACGTGGATGTGCAAGCCAAGTAGATCTATGGCTGTATGGAGGTGCAGGCAGACTAAGGACAAGGCTTCATATGATGTAGGGCGATTCTTAAGGGATTTTTTTTCATCTGTCAAGACTGCGCCAGTTTCCCTTCCACTGCTTCCACTGTGGGGGAAAACTCCGCAAATGTGGACTTTTGCAATTTGGAGGTCTTGTGCATTGCAGAGGCCATTTGGTAGCAGTACGGGGATTTGGTGTTGAGTGTGTGATTTCCTTGTTGCAGTTGCAACCAGCTGCAAATTCTTTTAATGAACGTATCATGCACCCCACTGCAAGCTGTCACACAGCTATCATTGGATGAGATTCAAGATGATGATGCTTGCCCCGCTTTGGACACCAGTGATGATAATCCTAGACAACGCAATAAGAGTGATGCCGAAGAACCATACGCCCAAGCTGAATTGTGTTTGTAGGACAGCACAAAGATCATGGGCACGACAGCATCTTTTTGGGACGAAATTTGGGTGAAATTGGAGCGGAGAGGATAGGCTTTTTTGAAACATTTTGGTTGAGTGCCCAGCAGGGGCCCAGGAAACCCGCCATTGGCCCTGGTGGGGAACAGCCACCGTGGAGGGATGTTCCAGCAAGGCGCGGCACAGACGTGGACCCGATTATGCCTTGGGCCTCCCCCCGCACACCGGCGAAGCGGGGTGCGGGCTGCTCAGGGTTGGGCGGCCCATCGGCGTCCTGTGAGCCATGAGATTGGCCACCAAATCCAAATCCAAATCCCTGGTGTCACTACTTTGGCTTGGACCCCCTGATTTTCCCTAGTGATGGTGGACTGCCCTGCACTCCCCAATTTTGCCTGGTTTTGTATTTCACATCCTCCCGTTTTCCCTGGCCCAACTGCCCGTCTTGCCCCTTTCGCCCCCCACACCCTGTTGTTTCTCCCTTTTTCCTTTCCCTTCTTTTTGGTGGTGTGCTGTGACAAGGAATAGGGAACATCAGACATTCTCTCAGATGCATCATCGTGCAGCGGGTGCGCCAAAGTCCATTGGCAACATTGGACAGTAGTGCTGGTAGAGCCTCCATATGCAGTCATTCCCAAGAGGGTGAGGTGCAGTGGATGCTGTACACCTCCGAAAAATGGTGTGGGAAGTGTAGGAGCTCGGGGAAAACCTGGCATGGAAGAAGCCAGTAGGGGCACATGTTGCAGTTAGCCAGTCAACAAACGGTGCTTGAGGACTCACCGACAAAAGGTGGCCAGCAACTGCCAGCCTCGGTAGCCAACGGTTCAGGGGACCGGCTTGAAGGGTCATCCTTGGAAATAACTGCTGGTTCCTCGTTACGGCAGGGGGTCCAATGGCTTGGCTTATACCCCCGTGACTAGGTTATAATTTGGTGTGTCTGTAATGTCTAATGTCTAATGTCTGGTGAGGCAGGCGGTGTTCATGGCCTGGGATAGAAGACATCCAATTGTTGTGCACTACCAAGATACTGCCTGCAGCTTGTGTTTGACCATGGGGCCCACTGAGGGAGAGGGGGAGATAAACAGGTTGGAACATCTGGTTCAAAAGTTTCATGTGAAATTTTTGTGCACAATTTGTATGAAACTTTTTGTGCACAATTTGTTCGGTGTTTTCAAGGATTTGCATGGGTGGATGTTAGGCTGTGCCTTTGCTCACTTGTACCATGCCAGACCATTTGGTTAATGATACTTAGTTTCCTATGGAAGTTGCAGAAGTGCTGAAGTACATACTGATGTCTGCATGCTCCTTGTGCTGTCCACACATGGCCGCTTTTCGTTTGATCATTATGTTGAGCAGTGTGTTGTTTGTGGTTTTGGCTTCAGCTGTGCCTTCACTTTGAAAAAGTTTTTTTGCAACGCTTTCTTGTCCCACGTTCATCATTGTCAAGTAATGCCATACAAACTGATGCTGTTGTCGTTGCGGGTGCTGCGTGCTGCAGCACAAAAGGAAATAACAGCAACCATTCAGAGTACACCAGGAAATAACAGCAACTGTCCACTGTTTCTCATGAGCAACGTTTGCCAACCCTGCATAATTTGTTCACTCATTTTTCAGAAATGGCACGGGTTTTGTCGCGCCAGGATTTGCAGATTCAGATCTTCGTAGACACGGAATCCCCCCACCCCCCAGCGCTCCTCTGCTAGTTGTACTACACAGCCTTCGTGGAGCATCCCCTCCCCATTGCTGTGCCTGTGCGCCAATGTCACTTCCTCTCCACCCCGCAAATTGTGCAATTGTCCCCCTCCCACCCACCCCTTTTGCACAGAAGCCCGGTGTATCAGCAGCTCGATCTGACCCAACGGCAGTGGACCCTCATGCCCGAGACCTTCCAGACCGAGCACCTGCCAGGGCGCATCGTTCAGCTTGTGCCCGCGGGCCTTCAACTCCGCTTTGAAGAGTTCTTGAAGGCTGAGCCCCGGCTGGAGCCCACGGAGCCTGGCGTTAGCAGTGTTTTGACACAGAATTGGGTGAAGGAGGCGCAATACTGCACGAGGCAATGCAAGGCCATTCGTGACACAATGGACTTCCTGAGTGCAGCTGAGCGTGCAGGTAGCCCCCCCCCCCCCCCAAACACGCCAGATGTGCCTTGGCGCTGTGCCACTCAGGCTATTGCTCAGTGCCCTGTAGATCCTACTGCGCAGGGGCGGGGGGGGGTCAGAGGCCACAAAAAAGTTGCTGTACCTACAATCAGCCACAAACTTCCGGCCCCTTTGATGGATTGCAGTGTTTCAATACGGACAATTTCTGATATGGGTTGGTCAGCCGTGGGCTGGCCAACCCCCCCCCTCCCCCCCAAGACCCCTCACTTTGCCACTGCTGCGGTCCGAGTCCGCGACATGCTGTTACCCTCCCTGGAGCTAACCGGTGCCCTGGCCCTAGATGTTCACCTACTGAGGCGACATATGCCCCGCCTTCATGGCCCTGGCGTTCCGCAGCGCAGTCACCTCCAGCCTTGAGCAGTTTGGCACAGTGGCGGGGTGACGGACTGCAACTCGGCGGACAGTTTCTTTTGGCAGCCGCATGAAGACGACAACCCCCTCCCAACATTCTCCGCCTGCCCCAGGATTGCAGCCCTTGTCTGTAAAGTGCTACGGCCGCCTCCGGATCCACCCCCTAACGGAAGATGGCTTCGTCCCCCCATACAGCACAGAAGAAGGATGGAACCAGGGGGACAACCCCTCTGGTGACCCCTGCCAAGCCGGCGAACTCGCGGTGGGTGGCGCCCTACCCCACCCCACGGACCTTTGTGTACCCCCTAGCCCCACTGGAGTCCCCTTCAGCAACCTGTCTTTTTCGGACAACCGCCGCCTGATCCGCCCCAACCTGCAGTCCCTGGTCACCCTCACCCTCCTCTGCACCCGAGCCATGGTGGCCAAGGGCGGCCTTGTCCACATGGACAAGCTTTGGTTCTTTGCCTTTGCCATCCACAATGCCACCCTGTGCCAGCTGGCAGCACCAGTTCCGCGCTACCTCACCAACACTTTGAAGGACAACCCGTAAGTCATTGGCGCCCCGTGCCCCGCGCTTTGGCCCCGTCCCCTGCATTCGCCGACCTGGCCAAGCCGGTCATGCGCATGCGGCACCGCTTGCTGTGTGTCCCTTCACCACCATCCTCGCCCTTTGCTCCTTTTGGGCTGTCGTAGTTCAACTGCATTGCCCCAGGTGTGGCCGTTTTGCCACCCCAAGTCGAAGAATTTGCTATCCAGGTCCGTGCCCTGGACCGCCACGTACTAGGCCTCCCATGTTGGACCTCCTGCCCCTCATGTCCCTGCCCCAAGGCGGCGGGAGCTCCGGCTGCCCCGACATCCTCCTCTGCGCAGCAACTTGCTTGCTGCTCACCTATGTGCAAGCCTCTTGCTCGTGCAACCTACTACCCAGCAATCAGCTCACTACCTCTCCCATGCGGATGTTGCAAGCAGCGAAGTGGTGCCATTGGCGGCCGCAGCTGGCACTCTGTTAGTGCAGGTTATGGTGTTGCTAGACCCCTCCGCGCACGCCATGCCCATCCATTGGGACAGTGATCCCACCAACCTGCACGCCCACCACACCCTCACGGTGGCCACAAATGTAGCCCTCAGTGGGCGACATGGCGGGGGAGGCATAGTGTTCCTCACCCCCGGCACTCGGATCCTGCTTTGTGTGTAGTATGGCATCCGGGTGTGGGCCTCCATGACATGCATGGAGTGGCTTGCCCACCTTGTGCCCCTTCATCTCCTTGGTGACTGGCTAGGGATGCTCCTCTCCACACTCGATGATGCGGCCGCTCCGTTCTAGGGCTACACCCGGCTTCCCCGTCACAACACTCTCTTGGAGCTTCTTTGGCGTTGCCTCTGCCCCATGCTGCCCCACCTGCGCCCCCACTTTGAGTTGTGGCCCCCGGTGCAACACGATACCTTCGGCACTTACCTCCTTGCCTTGCTCAATGCAAAAGCCCAGCTGCTGGCCACGCTTGGGGCCGCCACAACCCGACCATGGGTCGCCCTACCCCACCGCCTCCAACCCCATCTCCTCCTCTACCAAGGTGCCCTCCATCTAGAGCCCCAATGCGGACTGGACCAGGCATACAACGATATTTCAGTGGCCGCCGCGGCCTCTATCCGTGCCCCGATGGGTCCATTTTTTCATCCGTCGTTGAGAATAAGCATCCGCCCACTCTAGCTATCAAGTGGGTGTTTGTGTATCGTGTGCCGGAGTGGCAGCCTCCGCCTCAAATGGACACTTGATGGCTACCCAAGCTTGCTTTCTACGCCTCGCCGTTGCTGCTTTGGGAGCCTCCTTCGCGCTAAATAGGTGCCTACGGGATGGTATCGGATGCCCTCTACCATAGTGCTCTTGGGATGGGCATTGCATGTAGATCGACGATGAGATGGGAGACATCATAACAATTTCGGGCCTATGGTACCCTGCAACGGGGCGGCTTCGGTGGGTTGCCACACGGGTAGTGCGTAATGGGCGTACAGCGACTAGCCTAGGCTGTGGTAGACCCGGTCCCAAGACCGGTTCTTGCCCTTCGGGCTTCCATGCCGTGCCCACACCGCCCTCCAATGCAGCTTCCTCCCCAACCACTAGCAGTCTTCATCTAGGAACCCCGGGGCTCCATGCCCTAGACCTGCACCCTAGCTGCAGCCTACGTTGTGCGAGGTCTGCCTAGCTGGCACATGTGTAGCCGGTGGGACAAACGGCAACCCCGCCCCACGGTGCACGCGCGGTGACCCACAACCAAACGAGAACACAAGGTTCAGAGACGAAGCCGGCACTCCCGCGAGACTTGGCGTGGCCCAGCTCCCAACGCACACATGTACACACAAGCACGGCCGTGTCTTCCACCCATGAGCGCCACCGCGGGGTCTAGGGTAGGGCGGTCCTCAAGGAACTAGTTTTTTTTTTGTTAAGGGCCGCCCTTAAGGACCGTCCTCAAGGGCCTTTTCGCACTAGCCTGACGTGGGCCATTTTTGTCCCTCTTTTTGGGGACCCCCGAGAATGCAGGGGTGACGTAGCATTTCCGCCCTCTTTTAGGCCCCCGAGAAGGTAGGGGTGAGGCAGCCAATTCTGATTTGTTCCCCTTCTGGTTCTGTTTCTCGCGCCGCACTCGTGTGCGTTCGGTGGAAGCCATGTTCCATGAGTTGGATATTGTCCTAGAGAACCTTCCCGCTGTTCTCCTGCACCTTCCTAAGTACATTACCATGCCATCATGGAATACATGTGGGGGTAGGAACATATGGATGAATGATTGCACACATGTGGGGCTAGGAACTCATGTTTTAACAATCAAGAACCCCTGGGTGAAGACGTGAAGGGTTAGGAACCAATGGTTGAACACATGGAGTGACGGTAGGCGTTTTTGGGGAAACCTGGTAACGGAACATGTTTTTCTCTCGTTAAGGACCGCCCTGGTGTGGGGGCTATCATTAGTTTGGCAGGCCTACAACCGGACATTGAGGTGGGCCCGTATTAAAACCTAGTAAAAATTTTTTTTCAAAAAATGTTTTTACTAGGCGACCGTTTACTAGGTTCACTAGTTTTTACTAGGAAACAGGAACCTAGTAAAAAAATTTTTTTACTAGGTTTCAGAACCTAGTAAAAAAAAGTTTTTGTTTTGGGGTCCTTAAGGGCGGTCCTTAAAAAAAAAATTTGGTCCTAAAGGACCACCCTGCCTCACCAGGCTAGTGGAAAAAAGCCCCTCAGAGCGGGGCGACAAGATCAGAAGTGGCCAACAAGTGGCATGAAAGTTCTAAAGCCTAGTTCTTTTTTTTTTTTTGGAGGTTCTGAAACCTAGTAAAAAAAAACTTTTTTTTACTAGGTTCTGAAACCTAGTATTTTTTCCAGGAGCCCGGCGCGGGCCACTTTTGAACCCCTTTTCGGGGACCCCCGAGAACGTAGGGGTTACGTAGCACTTCCGCTCACTTGTGGGCCACCTTTGACTTTGTCCCCTTGTTTGGGGACCCCCGAGAACGCAAGGGTGACGTAGCACTTCCACAATCCACGCTTTGTTGTGTGGCCCCTCGAGTTGGGGTTAGGGACTCACAATCCACGCTTTCTTGTGTGGCCCCTCGAGTTGGGGTTAGGGACTCACAATCCACGCTTTGTTGCGTGGCCCCTTGAGTTGGGGTTAGGGACTCACAATCCCCGCTTTGTTGCGTGGCCCCTCGAGTTGGGGTTAGGGACTCACAATCCACGCTTTGTTGTGTCGCCCCTTGAGTTGGGGTTAGGGACTCACAATCCACGTTTTGTTGCGAGGCCCCTTGAGTTGGGGTTAGGGACTGACAATCCACGCTTTGTTGCATGACGCCTCGAGTTGGGGTTAGGGACTCACAATCCACGCTTTGTTGCGTGGCTCCTTGAGTTGTGGTAAGGGGCATTTCCACCCTGCTTTGGGCCCCCGAGAAGCCAAGAATGAGTCAGCCACTTCTGATTTTGTTTTCATTTGTTGGCAATCACTTATAATTTTGTTCCCCACGCTTGGCGTTGGGGACCCCCGAGAATGTAGGGGTGAGGTAGCAATTCCGCCCTCCTTTGGGCCCCCATAGTCAACCTCATTGCCGAACAAGAAGGCATTGAGCCAAGGCCGTAGAAGAATTGGGACAGGTTTTTGGGTGAGTTTGGCGGTGTAGCTTTTGCTATAGCCCCCCCTCTACTCCACCTTCCTACATCAAAGAGACGGTGTGAGGTGCCATCCTGCCTGCCTTATGATGCTACATTGCCTTTTGTCTAGGCGTGTTGTCAACGGTAGCATCCAACTTCCACAAGACAGACTGTGGTTGTTGCGCGAGATTGCACATGCATCTTTGCACTATCGCGATTCTGCGCATGCCTACCCTCTTGAGACTGCACCCAGTTGGGCCTTGGCACGGATGTATGCTAGGCCCTATTACTCACTAAGCCCTTCGTCGTGCCTTTTTTTGCGACGACACAGCCCACATCACGTGCCCTGAATGTGGAGTTTATCAGTGTGCCCTGCATGCTTCCGTTTTGTGTCCCTCGGAGATATGTGTGGCATTGCGCAACTAGAGAGTGCAATTTACTACTACATTGTATTGGTATTCACGTTGGGTGACCGGCTTCTGGTTGACAAGCCGCCTTCTGTAGATGAGGTCCGTCCAAAGGTGGTGATCCGTGGTAAGCAATTTTTTGTTCCAGGGCATTACCCCAAAGATGCCTCTGGTAAATTGCAGTATGACAAAAAATTGATTGAAGAGTTGGATACAAAGACCACGGACGTGCTTCGCAACATGTGCAAGCACAATCCTCCCTCAACACAACCCACCTACAAAGATAAGAAGGCTTCCCTCATCTACAAGCGTGTGTTTTGCGACTTCATATAAAGCACACGTGTGTGCACCTCATATATATATATATATATATATATATATATATATATATGATATAAAAGCTCCTTCTTTTCTTGAGCCTCATTTTGTTTCCGCTGACCTTGCAATACGCGGTTTGGCCCGGGTGGGGCGCCACTTACACAAGTGGCCTGGAATCGACCAGGGGGCACCATGCCCTTAAACACAAATAGGTTTTACTACATTTTACTAGGTTTTCCTACGCCGCATACTAGGTTTTACCAAATGCCCCATTGAGGTACGCCATGCTCAGTCGAGTCCCGCAAGGAAGGGACGCGGACGGTGGGTGGAGGCGGCTATGAGATGCTTTAACCCCCCCCCCCCTGCCAGGACCCGAACCACTGAGCAAAGTGTGGACTTGCAGGCCTGAGGCCACCCACCCGTGGTCCTCAAAGTTGAAAACCCGGAAATGCAATTCGAACCCCTTGGAGCAGAACCTGGTGGTCAAACGTGCCAAATGAGGGAGTAAGGATGCCGCATGTCACACTAGTGGTAGGCCACCCGCAGGCCAAACTGCCACCACTGCAATGGTGGTAGGCCACCATTGCCTGCCGGTCACACGGTTGCAATAGCCGGCCAAGACCGCACTCTTATAATAGTGTCACAGATGACAAGGGCTGCACCGTCAATTTGCAGCCGCACAACTTCATGTGAAACAAATGGCCACTCAGGCGTGCCAACCGAGTGTGACGGGAAGCTTTGCCTTAACAATTATTTCGCTTGTGTTCGATTATTTTGTGGCAAGGGAAACACCGTCATTGGCGGTAGTGAGGGTGGTGGGGGACAGGGATGCAGCCAACCCCCCGCAAAACCCACAAGAAGGGGCCTTGGAAACAGGAACTCTGACATGCAACTCCACAAGAACAGCGTAGTGGTCAGCTTCGATAAAGCTTCGGGGTATTTGGATGTAGCGGATATGTATTCGGTCGTGGTTGCTGTGCACAGGCCGCGATCAGCAGGCGGCAACGGCGGCACGTGACGGTGTAGATGTGTTGATTTCAGGCCTCGCTGGGGCGCAGCGCCGTCTACCCATCCGCGCTCCGGGAGGCCTCCCCTCCTCTCTGTATCCCCTCCCCCCCTACTGCTGTGGGTGCCTGCCTGGTCCTATGTCCATGCCCTACCCCCCCATACTTTCTGCCCCTTGGTCACTGGGAATGCCATGCACGCAGTGCGAACGCAGTGCGAAGTTTTGAATGTCGGCCAATACTCAAACCCTACTTCCATACTTGGGTTTTTTTAGCTTGCTATGCATTTGGGATGTGGCACATTTGAATTGTCACCCTTTGTTGCCCAATGTCAACCATTTTTACCCATTTTCCATCCCGCATATTGAACTCTCCCCACTATGGGGACCCCGAGAAGGCAGGGGTGATGTAGCCATACATAGCCCGCGGACCTTGAGGATTTTGTGGTACGGCCTTCATCCCCACCACATCACTGACCTCGCTCGCCATCAACAAGTGTGTCGCGTCCACGCTCAGAATCACCACCACCCTCCCCTTCGCCCTATTTCGCGGTCCCCATCACCCAAGAGACCACGGACAAGGCATTCCCCGCGCTCCGAGTCAAGGGACACCTCATCGCCGCCTCCAAGAGCGAAGCCACGGGCACCGAAACACTCGAAGCAAGCGGACTTTACAAGGCTGAGTGGTTTGTTCATAGGGACAGTGGAGTACCAAGTTGAAGGCAGTTTCGTTGTTCTCATGTGGGCTTTGCTGCTTCGCTGTGCAACCAGTCACGTGACAGGTATTCTTGGGTGAGTATCCCGGCCTTTGCGTGCGCAGTATGCATGCAGTGCGCACGCAGTGCAACAACTTGGCCACGCGTCTTCGTCCCCTTCCAATGCCCCTGCCTCTGCGCCTGCCCTTGCCTAGTCCTGCTTGTGCTTGTCCCTGCCCATTTGCTGTTGCTGCTGCTGTTGCTTTTCTTGCCCCTGCCTCTCTGCCTGTCGCTTCAGGGTCCAACGATGCAGCCCCTCAGGGCCAAGAGGTGGCTGTAGTGGTGGTGGACGTGTCCAAAGCCGTCAGCATCTGGTCCACCGATGGGCATTTGATGTACGAAAGCATTGGCATTTGGTGCAAAGTGGTGCGGCAGTGCATTACCGAGCACAAGGTGCTGCTGCAGGGACGCAGAATGTGCCTGAGGGGATTCCAAAGCTGCACGTTGCGAGGGATGCAGTGGTGACGAACCGTCACCATTGGTACTGGGTGGCACTCATGCGACGGTGGGTGGTTGGTCACCGGGGAGTTGTGATGGTGATGGGGGAGGTCGTAATGTCGCTCTAGGTCTGGTTTCAATGCAAATGGCCTGCACCACAAGATGACCCCTGCATCCCGTGGGTTTGAAGAGGGTTCGCCCGAAGGGCCTCGATCGCGGGTCGCCCCCGCTAACCCACTGCGAATCCGCCACCCCGCGGGCTTTGGGGGTCGTATTATCAGTGGCCCTACACACGGCAAGGGGCTGATTAGTTGGCAACCCAAAGGCAGTTGGTCGTTGACCGCTGGCGGTTGGTCATCAACCGCTGGCGGTTGGCGGTTAGTCGCAACTGACCGCGGCTGGTGGTTGATTGACAACCCCCGTGCACAGGCACGGGCATGCTGCAGAGGGTGGTCCTCGAGTAGCCAGGCTTCCTTAGTTTGCTGCCTTGCTGCCCTCACCGTCCCATGCCGCTGCTCCCCTGCAGTCCTCTGCCCTGCCCCACACCCCCTGCCCTGCGCCGCCAGCCCCTACATACAACTGCAACCCCCTGCCCTTTCCTCTATCAGGGATATGAAATATTGAATCAGGCCTCCCGATTCGTCATCGTTTTCGAGAATTGCCGTAATGCAGTTCAATTTGCTTTGGATCTGCAGATTGCATTAACGGATGCCCATTGGCCCGCAGCGCTGTTGGACCTCCCGGAATGCAGGATGGAGAGAAATGAGAAGGTCTCTGTAGTTGCCGTTAGTGGCCCTTTGATTGTGGTGGATTGTTTCTGGTATCGTCTGCTGTAAGGTTGTCGTGCTATTATCGTGTGGTTGGGGTGTGGCTGTTTCTTGATTGCCTCGTGGATGTGATGGTGTGGATGTAGATGTGGATGTGGATGTGGATGTGGATGTGGATGTGGATGTGGAACTGGATGTGGAACTGGATGTGGATGTGGATGTGGATGTGGATGTGAATGTGAATGTCGACGTGGATGTGGACGTGGACGTGGGTGTGGGTGTGGGCGTGGATGTGGATGTGGATGGATGTGGTGTGGCTGTGTGATTTTTCTGTGGATGTGGTGTGGAGATGGTGTGGCTGTGGGGTGGTTGGACCCCTTTGATGTGCACCTTCCAAAAATATATCTTCAGCTTTTTTGAAGCTTGCGGTCAGTTTAGCTTGGAGACGCAGTTTGTAGACCATTTCCGGGCATATTTGCGGACAAGGGCGCCGTTTGCTTCCTCATTTCCCTGTTCATCATCATTTGGGCCACCCCAAATCCACTTGCGTTCCGCTGCACCCGCATACAAACCCCTTCCCTCCGCATTTAGGGCGTCGCAGTATACAATGGTCTGAGGGCGACCGTGAGCGTGGACACGGGGCGCGTGATTCACGACATGGACAACGTGCTGCGCCGCCGCATGTATTGGGGGCCCTGCGTGACACGTGCTGAGGGGCTCAACGCGTGGTGCGCAGGTGGCGAGGTCCTGCTGACCGCAGAGGTATGGCTGTCGCCCCCCCCCCCCCCGCCTCCTGGAAGCAGGCCACAAGGGGGACCATTGAATGCCCCTCGACCGCGACCAGTCGTGTGCCGCACGGCAGGGGCCACCAAACTACTTGGTTTGCTGACGGACCCTCTCTGCCTCTCCCACACCCTCTTTGCCACCCCCCCCGTCACCCCCTCTCCATCTCTCTTCCTGTGCCAGTCCGCGCGTTTGCACACAGGCGTATAACGCAATCTCCGCGGACTATGCAGCACTCGGACATCCCACGCTCATCAAGAAGGGCCTACATCCTTCGCTGATAAGCACCGAGAGTTTGGAAGTGTGGCTGGCCGCCCCTGAGAGACTCAGCGCGCGATGCAATGTGGTCTTTGACACCAATGAAGAGGAGGTGTGGCCACTGCTTGTCCTGGCCCCCTCTGCCAGTTGCATGTCCTTTGCCACGTGTTTGTGGTGGAGTTGTGCGTGGGTGTGGGTGTGGGTGCGGGTGTGGGAGCAGGTATGGGTGTGGGTGTGGGTGAGTGGCTACAAAGCATCCCCTCAGATTGCCCCGGTGACCTCATCGCCTGCCCCCGAGTTTGCCACCCCTGCACTACCACTGCATAGTCCCACTCACCCTGTTTCACTGAGTTGCCATTCCCATGAAGCCCATGGCAGGCAGTGCACAGGACTTTGCTGTGTTTTTCTGTTATGTACCTCCGAGTGAATAGATTCCAGTCAGCACCTGGTGGGTGGCTCTGTTGAACAGGAGAAGTCTGCCGGAGGCTCCATGCACCCATTATTCTGCCTCTTCTCTGCCCTGACACACGTGGAACTTGGTGTTATCTGCATATGCTGTGTGTGTGTGTGTGTGTCTGTGCCCAAGGCACTGTTATCAAAAGGCCGTCGTGTTGTGCCCTCAGGAAAAGGCAGATGGGTGGGCCCTAAGCCTAACCCTTAACTAAGCCTAACCCTTAACTAAGCCTTAACACCCCCCCTGGGGGGTGTTATGAGGTGTCCTGCATGCCCTTCCAGAGCGACGGGCAGGGGAGCGGATGGTCGTGGTATTGGACTCAGAGTATGTATATCTCTCGGGGACATCCAGAATATGCCAACGCGGAGCAAATTCGCAATTTTTCAGGGTTTTCTCAATTTTTAGTCCAATGCACCAAAATGTCGTTACCTGTGGGGGGGGGGGGGTATGTGTATGCTTTTTGAAATCTGTGAGAAAAGGCCGTTTCAGAAATGTATGGCTTGGGGGGGGGGGTAGGTGTTCACAGTTTTGAGCACAGAGCTGGACAAGGGACAACGCACAGGATGGGGCATCGCTCCTGGGATCACTCATTATTCCGAATCTGAGTTGCCGTCATTGCTGCCCCTCTCCACAAGGGTGGGGCACACATCCCCCTGCTTGCGACTGGGAACATATTTCTTCGGTTTTTCTTAATCCTGCAGCCTGTGTTTCTTGACTGGCACCCACCCTGTGTTCAAGGGCATGGCCCACAGGCCGTCAGCTGTGAGGTCCACATTTCGCTTTTTGGTCAGTTGGACCTTGCTTCTGATTTGAAGGTTGTACAGCTCGCACTCCGCGCATGTATCCTTCATTGGCACTTGGTATCCCAATTTGACTGTTTGCATCGTCGACTGGGCCGTTTTCAGCGAAATTTGGGGCTTGAAATCCGCTTTGCCCCGCTTTGCGGACTGATCTGCCTCCTCTTTTTGGAGCCAGTGGATCCACATATTGTACGCGGAGGCGCGACGTCCACCCACAGGGGCCAGATGCACCATCTCAGTGCTTGGCCATGCGGCGTCACTGAAGCGGTTCTCAGCCTGTGGCAGTGCCTGCAGAAATTTCTCAAATTTCATTTTGATGGCTTTTGATGGCTCTTTACAATCCCAAAACTGGGTTGCAAAAGCAGTGGCCTCAGCAGTGGACAATATCTGGTGTTCCTGGTGGAGCATGCAGGTTGCTGCGAACCGTTTAATGGAGGCTATTTGCCCTTCCAGCCAGGCTCATCCCAACTCACCTTCACCCATTTCACACACCCGGAGCGGCTTTTCCGCACCAAAGGTTTCTGTGGTGCATTAGGGGATGCAACAGCACGTTGCGTGAATTTATATGCGGACCCAGTGGCTGCCTGTTGACAAAAAGGGGCAGCAAGTGACACAGGCACCCTCCAAAACGGACGAAAATCTCAAACATGTCGTCAGTATAGCATGCAGACTTGGGGTGTTCCGAATAGCCTTTTTCAAGGGCTTTCCAAATATACCCCACATACCCCCCCCCTACAAGGCACTCAAGAGGCAGCAATGGCACCGACACCCTAAAACGCTCTGTGTTGGCATAAAGCCCACCGTCCCAGAGAGATATGAGGGCGTAACGGAATGGTCCGGAAGTGGCACCAGCATGGTTGGAGGGTGAAGTGTAAGGAGGTAGGACATCGGGACATGTGGGAACACATCTGGCAGCTCAGACAGGACGCGGGGACATTTTGGTGGTGCAGTGCCAGCCCTTGTGCAGACCTGTTTGCAGCCTTGGCCACAGTCAGTCCACGGCGGCTCTAGGCACCCCTTGCTGCTGTGCCTGCTAGTGCAGCCGCAGCTGATGCAGGGTCCACACTATGGTATCCGGGGTCCTGCCTGGGCCTTGAGGAGCATCGCACACGCCTGTGCATGGCCCAACCACACCTGCTACGACTCGGCCAGGACGTGGCGGATGAACTCCGTGCCCATTGCATGGGGCCCCGACACCTCCATGTGCGACTGGCGCATGGATGGGGTGGCTATGGCCGCCGCCCACTGCTCCAGCACTTGGGGTTCCCAAAGCTGCTAATGGTCCGGGGCTGACCTCTGGCCTACCCGATCCTCAGCCATTCCTGCAGCCGCTGCACAGCCAGCCGCCACTGGTGGGGCTGCGCTGCACATGTCCAGCTGTGGGCAGCCATTTGCGGGGTGTCGCCACAGAGGAGGCACGTTGTGCTCAACGTGGTCCCCTGGTGTGTGGAGCGTTCTGCCAGCACGGTCATTGTTGGGAGGTTGTTCATGCTGTTGTTTTGTGGTTCATAAAGTGTGTGTGTGTGTGTGTGTGGCTTGTAGGAACATTTGTTGTTTGTCATGTCTGTGTGTTGTCTGATGCCGCTTCTTGACACCTTCCCTTGCGTTCAGGTACAAGAGCAAATGAGGGCCAATTATATTATTTGCTGGTGGCAAGAGCTTGAGAAGCAGCGAGTGATTGCCATGCGGGATATTGAGGCCCAGCAGGAGCTGGAGCGCCGGAAGCAGCACGAGATGCGGCAGTTGGAGATCGAGGAGGCCCGGAAGCAGGCCCGTGAGCAGATGAAGGCGGAGATGAACCTGAAGGTATGCCTGACTCCCTTTGGCACCCCTTTGGCTCCCGACCCCCCCAGGGGATGTTCGCCATAGCAAAAAGGGCATAGCAGCAGGAGCACAAGCAGGAGCAGCGATGGGTGGGTGGCTGGGTGGGTGGATTGGGAATTCTTGTGGGTGTGTGCCCAGACCCCGCCCCTCAGGGGTAACACGGTTTTCTGTCCTGGATGTTGCAGGGTTCATAGAATTTTGGATGTGGTGCTGTTACTGTTTTGTGTTCCCTTTGCACACAAGTGTCTGGGCAAGGCAAACCGGGTGAGCAAGGACAGGAGGGCAGTGGTAAGAAGAGGAAGCGCTCTCGAGACTCCTCTGATGATGCCACAGATGCTTTTTCTAGTTTAAATCACTATGATGAGTGGGACTCGCGACGCCACGATGGCCAGTATCCATTCTATAAGCTCTGCGATGAGCTCCCTGTCCCCATTTGCGACAAGGTACCCCTGTTGCAGGGCATGAGGCACAGACGTCCGGCGCATGCGTCACCTCCTGCAGGCCCAGGATGTGCAGGGATGTTGCCTCGCGGATGTCATTACCCAAGGCTCGCGTCTTGAGTGTTGCACTGCGCCGAACATGGGGCCGGCAGCCCGCAACCTGTGACCCCGCCTCTACCTCTTCTCTCGGGGCCCGGCTACGGGAGCCAGGTTGTGTGGGGCGTCGCACAACGCGGCGCGGTGCACCTGTTTAAACAGGTCCCCCGCTGTTGAATTGGAGTTGGGGGCTTCACATTCACCACGAATATCAGATTTCTGGCCCCCGGGGGACAGGGTCACCGAGTGCATGCTGCGGGTCTACATGGGAGAGGCCCACATGGAGGCATGCTGCAGGATCAGTGGGGTTCTGGACCATATTATCGTGTTTGCCGGTGGCGGCAACCTTCGGCCCAGTACACAGGTTGACAAAGGGGGCAGCTTCCCATCTAACCGCCCAGTGTGGTGCTCGAAGCATGAAATCTATGGGCTCCTAGGCATGGGGCTCCGCTGGCGGTTTCTTTCGGTCCGCTTGCGGTTGGCATTTTTTTGAGACTCAGCGAGCCCGAAGGTGACACTGAGCGGCCACTCCGAAGGTGACAGGTACAGCCGGTACAAACAAGAGCTAGGGAAGATCCACTGCAACATGGTTTGGGAGGAGATGCGTTGAGATGACCCCCACCATGCTCGAGTGTCCAGGGTACTCCTGGCCCTGGGTTGCTCGCACAGGGCTGCAGCTCAATGGATACTTGTCTAGCACTAAATCCGGCAGGTGAGAGAGCGTCAACCACATTGGTGGGCAAAGATCGCCGCTCTGGGGCAGATGGTAGCCCTACAAGCCAACTTTGCAGCGTCATGTGGCATGTTAGACATACCGTAAATAGCATCTGTCCAATGCCATGTGGCGTTAGGGGGTGCTTATCCTGTGGCGCCTACGGCACCTGCAGCGCGCCCTGCGGCACGCAATTTGGGTAATTATCGCGGAACAGAGGCAATATAGTGGTACATACAGACATGCGTTTTGTTATGTAACGTATACCCCTATACGCCTTTTTTCCCTATTTTTGTTATACTGTTTTTACCTTTTTGGGCCTCTTCCCCCCATAAATGGTGCACTTGTTGCCCGTCCCCAATATGAAATGGGCTGTGGATGAACTTTGCGTTGTCCCTACTTTGGGCAATCCTTAGACGGCAAGGGTTAGGTAGCACGGGTGTGGTTGCCAGCTAGGACCCGACCCCAAGGGGGGCGTTGGGGGTTGAGGGGGGGGGGGGGGGCAAAATGGTTCTACGGAACAATGGGTTTTGTGGGCTTTGGAGGTAATGTGCTGAACTAAGCTAAACGAAACCTATGGTGGCGTGTAAGAGTGCTTTGAGCGCCGGATAAGGCCACACGAGGCACTATACAAATGTCGTTTGTTGCCCATGGAAGATCCCACCGTGGAGCTCAGCCCCGGCTTGATGTGGCGGTGCCATATTCTCTCCTCTGTAGAGAGTGATGGTGTCAACAAATCACGGATGCACAGAATTATTTTGTTCCGGTGTATGTATTTCCTAGACGGTGTACACGGAAGCTAATTCCCCTTACCCTGCGGCACACAATAAGCGCTCCCTTAGGTAAGCCCTGCACGTAAGCTTTCGGGCTCATGCATGGTCTTGCTACCAAGCAGCTGGTGCAACTCCTTTTATGGCCATGGACCTGGTGCAAGCCACACCAAAAGACGCTGCAAAGACTCACCCTAAGGATGGTCCGGCACATAGCCGGCTGGGATAGGCCTGGGGAGTGCCCAAAATATTGGATCACAGTGCCTAGAAGTGGTGCCTTGGTGGCACAACCACCAATTGCAACCCCGTCCCATGGCCTCTTGCAGTGGTGGATGATTTGGGACATGGAGTGCAAGCACATTGCACTGGTAATCGTGGTGGTGAACCGATGCATCCAATGGGGGACATCCCGGGCCATGCAAGAGCCGATGGGCGATGGTGTCGTTCTGTCACCAATGCTTTGTAGTGGGCTCCCGTCTTGTTTCCTGCTCCGGGTGCCCGCCTATGGCTCCAACACCGTCCTGCTTGGCCCCACCCCACTGGTCCTCCGCTGCCTGGGCATGCCCATGTTAGTTTGTCAGTTCCATACACTACCAGTGGCGCAAGCTCAACCCAGGGGCTGTTGGTGCACTGGTAACGCATGGCTCTTCTTTTTTGTTAAGGGCCGCCCTTAACTACCGCCCATTGGTTCCTAGGCCAGTGTTCGGGAGTTACTGAGCTGGGTCTCTCCCAGTGGGGGTTTTGCAACCCATTTTCACTGAGCCAATTGACGTAAAATGACACTAGCGACAAGGGGCAGCCGTGGGGGCCGCAGGCAAGGCATGCAGTCCAGCACTTCGTGGACTGCATCCTTGGAGACACAGGCTAAGGAGCCACAGGCATGGCCAAATGTTGTCTAACAACTGTGGCAGGGGCATGTGCCCAGGGCTAGGCTTGAGGAGGAGGGAGGCTGAAGGGAGGGTTCAAGAGCGGTTGCATGAGCGGACACTGGCAGCTAGGAGCCATGCTGGCAGTTGCAAAATGTTTGGAGGGCAATGGGGGTGAACGCAAGCGGCTGGGGCGGACCGACAGTCATGCAAAGCGGGGGCGCACCACCGCCCCTTCAAGCGCAGGCCTGTATATACCTCCAGTCCTGTTACCATGGCTGACTGGTTTTTTTTTTTGGTGATTAGCCCCGCCAATTCACGTCTTAACGCGAAGTTGGTCAGCGGCTGGTCGCCATCCACCATGCCATGAGGGGCCTTCTTAAGCAGTAGTGTGCGGGTGCCCGCCCTGTGGGGCTTTCTGGCGGCCCAGTGTGGCCGCAAATCGTCCTCCTGTCCCTCGTCCTCGTCCTCATCCTCGTCCTCCACCTCCTCCACTTCCTCGTCCTCCATGTGCCCCTCCTGGTGCTTCTCCTTGCGCTACTCCTCATGCACCCCCTCCTCCCCCTCCTCCCCCTCGTCCTCCTCCTCCTCCTCCTCCTCCTCCTCCTCCTCCTCCTCCTCCTCCTGTGTTGCATGTATCTCTTCCCCTGGCCCCACTGTGTTGTATTTCCTGTGCAGATTCAAGAAATGATCGCTGCCGGCTCCGTTGTAAGTGCCGCCAGCCCCAAGATGGGGCGCCACAACAGCATTGCTCCCAGCCTAGGCACCAGCTTGGGTAGCGCCAGCCCGAAGGTGTGCCGTGTGAGTGTTGTGCCACGGCGTCATTGGAGGGGCGGGCGCACGTGCCAGACTGATTTGTGTCTGTTTGTGGGTGTGCATGCCGGGGCACCTTCAAGCGTACAAGGGAAGCAGACAAGGAGACGTTCAGTAGGGAAAACCACTTCGCTACAGCCACCAATTCCTGAATTTTGCAGGTTTTGTATTTCATTTGTGCGATTTTGGATGCGGAATCCGCGAGTTTGCACGATATTTCCGCTGACAAGTGCACCAGTGATGATTGTTACTGTTCCTTGCGCACCGTCTGTTAACTCACCGTGTAGTTCAGACAAATTCTTTGCTCGTGCAATCTGTCCCACATTGAAGGATTGTGTGGAATGCGTCTCATGCGTTTGTTTCCAGTATCAATTCAAAGTGCAGCATTTTTGGTGAGCCACATCCTTGTGCAATTGATTGATCCAGCGGATTTTGCACGTTGCGTATTCATGTTTGCGATAAAATGTTGCGCGCCTGGTGACATGGGTGTTCGGTGTATTACCAAGTTGTCCCAAGCTCAATTTAGCTCCCTGGTTCCCTTGATTTGTTGCCTGGATTCAGTGGCTTCCAGGATCGGACAATAATCGGTCTAATTGAAAGCTGGTGGTTTTGATGAGACATGTGACAATTGTGTTACTGGTTTGCTAAGGGACAGCTCTCATGGGAAGATGCTGTCTGTGAGCGCTAGACCAACCGGCCGCTGGAGTTCCTGGAATGGTTCTGCAATGGTGAACGATGATATGGACAAGCACATTCCTGATTGGGCACTGACATACTCATTTAGCTGTGAACACCGACAAAGTTGAGGGTTATGGGGTTGGGTTGGGTGTGGTTTCCAGAAAGTAGGCTTGAACGCCCCCGCCCCGCCCCCAACTGGAAAGGTCCCACGCCATATCTGCCCCCGACTCCCTGTCTGTATCCTTATCTACCTGATTGCCCTCCATATTCCTCCATATGCCCCCTGAAATGGCCTTATATCCCACCCACAAGCTTCGGCGCCAGTCGAAAAATCGGCCATTGTCGGCTAGTCAGAAATTTTCCATTTTTCCAGTCGGCCAGTTCGGCTATCAAAATTCATCAAAGGCACCTGAGGGAACGGTGGCAAGGCTGTGGGAAAATGGGGAAAATGGGACAGGGAAAAATGGGAAATTTGCCCCAAATTGTCTCATTTTTCTCTGACTTTTCTCCAATTACCTACGAATTCCACACATTTTTTCTACATTTCCCACTAGGTATCTTTGGCACTTTCTCACATTTCCCCATTTCCCCCCATTTCCCCCCATTTTTCTCCATTTTTCCATTTTTCCTGTTTTTCTTTACCTCTGCGGCTAGTTGGCTATTTTGGCTGCGGCTAACGTCGACGTCTGCACCCATAAGCCCGTGGAAGCCCAACACCTGCCCATAACTGTTGTATTGCTGGATCTTGCCACGCCACCCGATGGGGCTTTGGGATCAAAGGCCCTGGCGCACAGTGATGCCAGGGCTTTCGCATTTCACATTTCCTTTTGCAAACTGAATGAGCGAGCCCCGCCCCCCCCCCCCCATTCCCTTGTGCTGGGGTAGCCCAAGGATTTCCCTCTCTGTGCCTGTGCCTGAGCCCCAGTCCCAGGGGGAGCCCAGGTGCCAGGGCGCCCTCACCCGCTTTGCCAAATAGGGAAGAGGACGGCGCCCACCGTCCATTGACCCTGCCTCATCTCCGAGTGGCCCCGGAGCCGCTGGAAGCCCCACGGGAGCCCAGCATCCGCCCGAGCCCGGCAGTCCAGGTATGCTGAGAGGGAGGGCCGGGTGTCAGGAGACGGGCGCTGCTCAAGGGAGAAGCGAGGTGAACAGGTGCCGAAGAAGAGCGGTCTGGCGGCCCCCCCGAGGGCCCTCTGGACCCATGATAGTGCCACCTGACCGAGACCTTCGCACCGCCTCTTCCCCAACGTGAGGACCCCAGATGGCAGGGGTAATGTGTAGCCACTTTGGTTTCTCCCTTCCCCCTCCCACCGTCGCTGCTTGGTGGACGACCTGTGGAGTGAACCCCCCCCCCCCTTTGCCGGGGACCAGCAGCCCCCTGCAGACATAGCTGGGCCTTACAAGACTGTGGGTTGGCCATGGAAGTTGAGGCACAATTCAACAGCCATTTGGAGCACTTGCCTATAAAAAGTTTATCAAGCAGGGTGTGCGCATTGATCTGTTGACGCCATTGCTCTCTACAATGGACGATTATGGCCCCAGCTCAATGTGCAAAGATTTCTAGGGAATCACCCTTCTACTGTGGTTTTGGACGAGACAGCATGCCCTCTGCCCGTTGGCCCACCTGACTACTTGCCTGCCCTCCTGGCATTTCCTTCTTGTTACAAGTTTCACTGTTTCTGTGTTTTAAGAGATGCATTTCCAGCATGTGGCACATGTGGCGCATGCGGCGTGCAGGAGGAACCTTGTGTGCTCTCTTTTGGCGTTGTTGGTAGCCTGTGGTGGGATTTCTGGCTGTTCAAACCCCAGTTGCCTGGAGGATTGCCTTACCGATGGGCCGGCACCACGCCGTACTATTTCCCCCACCTCCCACCTTCCCCAGCGTGATCCAGGGTCTGAACCCATGACCTTGCGGCCACAAGCCCAGTGATTAACCCGCTAGAGCACAGCAGGGATTTCAAAAAGCACATGAAGAGGGTGTAGAACGTGCTTTCCCAGGGATGTTTGGTCAGTGTGAATAGTCACAATGTCACGAACAGTGGCTTTGAATTTTTGATGTCTGAGCTGTAGACGCTGAAACTGCTTATGCAGTTGGATTCTATTCTTGGTGTAAACAGTAGTTTTGCATCTTTCAGACTTGTTGTTCTTGTTGTTTTACTTAACAAGAGCGCCCCCCTCCCCAAAAAAGCAACAACAACGATTTTCATTGGGAAGTTTTGATTGGAGAAGTTTTGGTGGATTGTACAAGAGGATAAACCCACAATTTACCTTTTTGGGCTGGCACATGCGAATTGTCAAAACAATGGGTCTCTAGTGTTCCCCATGTATGCGGCCTGCATGACTTTGATCTTCAAGGTGGTTGATGCTGCAAAAAAACAAGTCTGGGTGATTTGGTACACAAACCCTCGTGCCTCAGATCCCCCACCCCCACACCAGCTGCTAAGAGTGTCTGTCTGAACCCCCACCCACCCACCCACCCACCCACCCACATGCACACATGCATGCACACCCTCGTTTTCTTGATCTTCGCTTTCAGACGGAACCCACGAAGCACCTGCGGCACCCAAAGTAATGCTGCACGCGGCCTGTCAAACTGTGGAGGCATGTCCTCAGGGCTGTGCCTGCACTTCTTATGTGCGGTGGCCTGTCCTGTGTGCTGTTGCCGGCGCTGGGTTATCTTGTGCTATGCATTAGTGGACCAGGGCTGGTGGCTTATCTGACACCTGTCTCCACCGTCTCCTGCCCCGTTGAAATGTCTATGACTGGATCAGGCCACCCATGCTCACCCCCTGCAAACCCACACAGACCCACACAATGCTGTGACATTCACCACTCCAAAGAGGCTCATGGTAGATAACATGACCTAGTGCCACCGCCATGGGCAGGCAATATTCACTTCCTGCTGCTGACCCAGATCCAGCCCTGTGCCCCTGTGCTCCTGTGTCCCTATGCCCTTGCACGTGTGTCTGCCCCTTCCCCCCATGCCCCTGAGCCCCAGAACTGCCC
Organism: Eutreptiella sp. 'Long Island Sound 2002'; assembly: GCA_964036045.1. Classification (NCBI taxonomy): domain Eukaryota; phylum Euglenozoa; class Euglenophyceae; order Eutreptiales; family Eutreptiaceae; genus Eutreptiella; species Eutreptiella sp. 'Long Island Sound 2002'. The sequence continues at coordinate 44,826,053 of OZ038392.1, forward strand.
CTGTGCCCCTCTGCCTTAGGCCTGCCCCTATGCCCCAAGCTTGCCCCATACCTTTGTTCCTCGGGAGTGCCCCTGTGCCCTTATGCCCTGGGCCTGCCCTTGTGCCCCTCTGCCCAAGGCCTCCCTTTGTGCCCCTGTGCTCTACGTCTACCTGTGTAACTGTGTGCCCTAGGCCTACCCCTATTCCCTTGTGCCCCTATGCTCCAAGACTGCTCTTGGCCCCTGTGCCCCGAGCCCCGTGGAGGCCTGCAAAGCGGTGATTGCGGTCAGCTTGGAGGGCATTCCGGAGGACCTCTTAGGCAACCACCACTCTGATGCCATTGATGTCCCACAAAGGCTCGAGGCAGTCCCTGACAACGAGGCCTATATGTTGTAATACGTGTAGATTTTTTTTTTCTACGGTAAATGCGTGTAACAAAAAAATCGTAATGTTGTGCGATTTTTTTTGCTGCATTTGCGTGTAAACCGTACTGTGTTTACCAAAAAGACAAATTACACAACCTGACATTTTTTTTGTACTCGTGTTTACCGCAAACCAAAATCACACAATTTTACCGCCAAAAAAATTACACAATTTTCCCGCAAAGAAAAAAATTACACGATTTTACCCAAAACAAATACATGCATGTAACCGATCTGCCTTTTGTGGGCCACTGTTGATTTTGTCCCCTGCTGTGAAGCGTTGGGGACCCCCTAGACGGCAAGGCTGCCCACTTGTGGGCCACTTCTGATTTTGTCCCCCGCTCTGAAGCGTTGAGGACCCCAAGACGGCGAGGTTATGTAGCCAATCCGCCCTTTTGTGGGTCACTCGTGGTTTTGTCCCCCGCTTTAAAGCGTTGGGAACCTCCCATATGGTAGGGATTATGGAGCCAATCCACCCACTTGTGGGCCAGTGCTGATTTTGGCTCCCGCTTTGAAAAAGGACGGTTGGTCTTGTGGTTTTCGGAGCCCGCACCTCACAAACCTGGTGGTGGATCACCGGTGTTCTTTTTCGGATGTTCCTCTCACCCCATTGCGTCTAGGTTTTGTCGACTTTGTGTTGAGTATTGTTAATGCTGATCGTGCTGTGCGGGTCATTGAACCACCAGGTGATGATTTGGAGGGGGTGATTGAGCTTCCTTGCCCTCCTAAGCCCCATCCCCCAAGCGCCCAAGTAGAAGGTTCATCTTTGGGGATTGAGGAGAGTGTTCAGGCCACCCCCAAGGATGCCTCCTCCAAGCAAAGCGCGGAAGTGTTGGAGGCCAAGGCGCAACCTTCCATGCCCACTTTTGCCACACAGGAGGACACCCATCCCAAGGTCCTCATCCATGGAGAGTGGCGCAAGGTGCTAGATAGCTACCCCAAAGATGCATCCGGCTAGCTCGAGCGTGAGTAGCAATTCATCAATGAGCTAACCAAGTAGGTGGTAGTTGAGCTGCGCGTGGGTTGTCAATTGATCACCAATCTGTGCGTGTATCCTACTGTTTGTGTATGTATTTCTATGGGAAATTTTAGGGGGGCACAAAGGAGACACAAGTAGAAGCAAAGGGTTGCAATGAATGTGGGCAGTAAGGGCAAAAGAAGGCAATAGGCATTAGGTGGTAATTTATTGAACCGATTGTATTCCTATTGACAACTTGCTATTTGGGGGCACAAAGTAGACAACCATTCAAGGAAAGGGTTGCAATACTGGGAAGCTAGTGCAAAAAAAGGTAGAGAGCATTCATTTTGTGGCAATTTGTTCAATTCAAAGACTAAGAATAGCAATTTGTGAAACACACCCGGAAATGCCCTAAAACAGTGTTCAAAAAAACTCAAAACACCATTTTTGAATTGAGGTGAAAGCACACACGCCCCAGGTGGTTGATGGGCCAAAACCCCTAAAAAGGATCTTCCACATACGGAATACAACAGAGGGAGGCAAACGGGCAGGCCTGGTGCACCAGTGAAGCCACATGTCACTGCAATGCACTCATTTAATATGGTAAAACCTCCGAAAAGGGTTTTTCACTGTGCATGGAATACCCCAAAAATAGGGAATACCCTTTCGGGTATTCCATGCATGCATGGCGGAAGACCCTTTGCGGGGTTTTTACCATATTTAACGCGTGCATTGTGGCTGTACCGGTGCGCCAGGCCTGCCCTTGTGCCTCTGTGCAAAAGGCCTGATCCTGCATTCATTTTCTTTTTTGCACTTTTTTCATTGCTTCTTTACCGTTGACCGATCACATAAACATCCTACCGCTTCTGCTGCTCCTGCCGTGCCTCTGTGATCCCCCCATTTGCCTCTCAGAGCATATGGGAGAATATTGCAGATGGGGGCACAGATTTCAGTGATCTTCCGCGAGAGTTCGCCCAGCGAATGGAAAAGCGTTCCAAGACCATCATCACAATGACGGAGGGCGTTATCTTGGATTTGCGGCGGAAGATTATTGCTCTGGAGGCCGAAGGCCAGGTCTGCACGCCCTGCACAAGCCTCCCGACTGCGTCCTTACCAACAAGCACGCACCAGGGCGCCCCCTTCCCCCACCAACACACCCCACCCCATACGCACCCTCCACTATGCCCTCCGCCCCCACCCTCCTTCCCCTGTGCCCTCGTGTGCAGGCCCTCACTCGGCAACGGGTGCCTCTGTTGGTGGTGGTGGTGTTGGGAAAATTTGTCGGTGGCTTACCTCAGAGGTAGGCTGCATGGGCGTCGTATGCAGATTCTGTTGTAGTCTTGCCCATGACTGCCCGTGCATTCTTGACTGAATTGTTGTTCATGTTCTCATGTTGTTGACAATTTGACATGAGCTGTAAGAAAGGTTCACAGACAGTGACAAGTGGCAGGCAATAAATTAATCATCAATTTCAGGACACATGACAGAGACAGGGTTCCCCTAATTTCCCAGTTTTCCCCAGCCTTTTCCCTGTTTGCCAGTTTTTTCTTGGCCGTTGCCAAACATTTTACCAATGGTCTTGGCTGCCCCCAACTTTGGACACCACACAGCCCTAACCCTAACCACGCAATGAGCATTGGACATGCCTACATAACCCCTGCTGTCTCGGGGTCCCCAACCCTTCAAAGCGAAGGAGAAAATCAGCAGTGGCCCACAAGTGGTCATAACAAAAAAAAGGGTTCCTTAAGGGCACCGCTTGGGCCACTATGGCTAAACCGGGAATGCCCCCAAAAGAGGGTTGGAAGCGAAAATAAGCAATTTGACTTGTTTTGGGTACACTCGCATTGACACTCAGAAGAAAAAGACACTCACATTGATACTGAAAATAAATTTTGTCGATTTTTTTGTCTCAAGCGAGTGACTCGTGTGACACTCGAAAAAAACATAAAATTCAGGCTTATGCGATCTCTCCCCCCCCCCCCCCCGGGTCTGTAGTCCCAAGCACCTTATTTTAGCACGAGTAAACGCCCTTAGCATCCCGTTTTCTGGACAGGGGCCTTTGGCCCCGTCCCAACTATTGGCACTTTGCGTCTGCAATAGCCAGACAATGTCTACAAGGGGCAGACAGTGTCTACTTGGGGTAGACGGTGTCTATAGACTATCGACCGCGTAGCCCCTATACACGTGTAAACGATGTTAGCGGACCGTTTTTGGGGAAGGGAGCCTTCGGCGCCCTTCCCAAATATTGCCTCTTCGCGTCTACAACATGACGGTGGTGTCTACCGTACTAGACCGCGTCGAGCAAACAGTGTCTACATGGGGCAGACAGTGCCTACAGACTACAAGCCGCAATTGCTTTGATCCACGGATAAATGGGAGGGGTACCGGGGTAAATGGGGTGGCATTTGTTGGTAAAACATCATATTCTCGCATATTGGGGGCCTTCGGCCCCAGGCTTTGGACCCCCAAGGGGCGGGGATCGCATATACCAAAATTCATATTTCTTTATTCTTTTTTTTAACAATCGCGTGATAATTCACTCGGCTAAGAGCCAGCATTGACGCGGCCTAAAGCGCTCCTTGATACCTCGACAGGCAAGGTGAAATACCTCGGTGTCCCGAGCATTGGCATTGGACTCAGGGCTGCCAGCCACGACCGACCACACATACTCAAACTATCAGCCACATCTACATTCACACCCACACCCACACCCGTGGGATATGTGTAATCGCAAGGGCAAAGGCTGGATCCCATGCATGTGAGCATGCAATGGCTCGGTGAGAGGTTGAGGGTGCTATGTTGCCCAAGGGCAGTGGCAGCTCAAGGGTATTTCTGATCAAAAGTATTGCGCCCTAATATATGTGGCCGTGAACAGCATTTGAGTAGCTCAACCATGATTTTCACAACGGGATGGGCCTTGCTCAACCAGCATTGGGTGGGGTACGGTTGTGTGTTTCCCCCTTCCTTCTCCATCGAACTTGATAGACCCTAACCAACCAACTAATCTCTGCGAATCTATTGTGTGTTTGCCCCTTTCTTCTCCATCCAACCTTACAGACCCTAACCAACCAACTAATTTGTTGTACACCTGCTATTTGCGGTGTATCCAATGCCCACCCATTTGTCTCCCCTCCTATCTCTGTTATCATCCATCTGCCCCATAGCCTTGCCCATGCTTGGAGTACCCAAAATGTCCGTGGGATTACGTTTGCCTCACTTCACCTCTCCAAGTAGCAATGGTGGCCAGATAGGAGTTTTTTCCCTCGGCACTCGCGCTAACACTGAAAAAGAAAAAATTCTGGGGGTACACTCGCGTTGACACTCAAAAAAAATAATTTAAAAAATGTATGATTTTCCCCCCTGAGTGTCATGCAAGGACACTCGCGTGACACCTGTCACCACTCGCGTGACACTTCCCCCGTCTCAGCCCCCCATGTTTCAGGAGCACTGCCCTCACTAATTTCACCCTATGTTTGCAGTTGCTGAAGGAAAAGCTTTTGGACAACGAGCACAAGCACCTCCACCCCATCCTCCAGCGGTATGCCAAATTGGGCAAAGAGGACACGGACAGAATCACAGGGTGGGTCTCAATGTTGGAGGACGTCAGCAACCGAGCGGCATTGCAGTCCCAAAGCTTGGCAAATTCCCTCAGAGCAAGTGGGCGGGATCCGGAGGGCGACGAGACGGAGAAGGAGAAGGAGGAGGAGGAGGTGTGCAATTTAATACATGCGTGTGCAGTAACGTGCTGATCTTCTTGGATCAAGTACGGGGATTGCCCACTCCCCTCCTGTGCCATCACACTGACGTCTGAGCTTGCCACACCAGGCAATCCTTCAGGCCGTTGAGCTGCCTAAAGGGCTGTCATTGAAGTTGCATAGTTCCTAACCAGAGGTACGACAGTACAGGCGCCTTGCATAGATATCAGGGTGTGGGCTGTATTGCAGATTGGGTGTGGGGGGCTATTCCATGTCCAGCAGGGTGTGAGGTGTATTACATGCCCAATTTCCAGTGGGTCGTTGCAGTTTGAGGGTGTGGTGTGCCTTGCATGCCTAGGGTGTGGGGTGTATTGCATGCCCAGGGTGTCAAATGCCTTGCATGACCAGCGTCCAGGGTGTCTTGCATGTCCAAGGGGGCATGCCACAGGTGTGCTGCAGGCAGCCTGCAAGCAGCACGGGAAGAGAGACCCCTTGTTCGACAATTCTTCAATGGTCAGCCAAGCAAAGGGATTCTTGGTGCGTTCTCAAATGAACCTGTGTCCACCATTGCATTTTGATATTGCTTCTACAAGAACATTTGCGGCCATGTGCAAATGAATCCAATCTTTGTGGGGCCTACGCGACTATCAATGGTGTTCTTTTCAGCCCAAGTGCGCAGACAAGGGTTATGTGTTTTTGTTGCTCGTTGATCAACTTGGGCGTGACCATTGGGTGGGGCGTCTAGCGTTGATGTTTGTCGCGACACTTGCATCTTGAAGTAGTGTGGGCCTCCTTAGATGAATCCAAGGATGGTGAAATGGACTTGTTGGGCGGTGGTTTTTGAAGCCGGCAACACGGTGGCATCCGGATTCCAAAGCCCAAGAAAGGTAACCTCCAACAGTGGGCGTGACACAGCCAAAGGGATTTACGCTGATAACATGGCTAGGTTTCTCTTTTGGTGCGCAGCAGGGTGTGCTGGAGGCTGCACCGCCAGTGCTGCAGGTACTATGGGAAAATACCCCAATGGTGTGGTGTGTGTTGCCTGTCTAAGGCGAGGGGTTCCTACTCTTAGCTTCAGGGCTTTCGTTTGGTTTGTGTCCTCTATTATCATTCTTTTGTCACCGCACATTGCCGACGGGCCACACCTCTTGATTTTGTAGCTCAGCAAGCAACAGAAGTGAGAAAAAAGCCGGTGCAGCCAAGGAAACTAGAAGCAAAACTGACAGCAACCACACAAGCAGATGAGTATTTTGATGATATGGGGTGATATGGAGACACACATCAATGGTGGTTACAAATTGTAGTGCCAACCAAAGCATATGCTAGGCTGTGCCACTCTTGTGTGAAGGGAGCCACAGCCCAAGCCAAGTTTCCCAATATTGCCTGTGGCTGATTTCAGGCGGCGTACTAGGCTAGGATAGGACTACATGTAAACATTCCAGTGCAGGTCAGTTTATTGTTGCCTCATGATTTATGATTCCCGAAACATTTATGGTATGAATGCAGCGTGGTCATTTGGGTGTTGTGCACATGTGGACGAGGTTTAGTGTTTGTAGCAGCCCAAAATTGTTCACTTGCACCTTATCCCCCGAGCCTGTGACACACACCAAAACGAGCACTACATGGTCGTTTCTCATTTTTGGCACACTCTTAATCATATTTGCATCCGGACACTGTTTCCCAAACCTTTTCTCCACATCATTGTTGCAAAACATTGCAACAACACTAGCGCTGAAACCAAGGTTGATTTTTTTGCCCGTTTTTGGAAGGAACCCTCTACAAGAGCTGTAGTTGTTGGAATTCCTTAATATTTTACGTGTGGGTGTTTTCGGTTGAAGGGGGGGGGGTTGGGGGGGGCATTGCACCCACAAACCAGGGTTTAATCATTTTATTACTGATGCGGGAAATATCATCCCAGAGGTAGGGGCTGCCACAAGGCGTGGCCCCCTCGTTGCTGGCTAGGCTGTGGCTTCGGCTATCGTGACCACATCTTGACCTTACAGTAGTTGGAACACCTCCTACATGGGCGTCCCTTGCGTGAAATTTAGAGAGTGCCCCCAAGAAATATACAAAAGAGCAAATGTAAACTCACCTTGTCAAGGGCTGGGTGGTGCTTTGACCGCCATTGGGGAGCTTTGCCCACGGCTAACATCTGAATTATTTACGGGATGCCTTGAAATTTAGGATACTTATTGCACATTTCTCCAACATATTGTTTCGTTGAGCGGGGAGTCCACTAGATTAGCACCCCCCCCCCCCACACACACACACCACATGACATGTTGGAGCAAGATTAGCAACGTGAAAACCCACCTCTCCAGCCATGCGCAATATGCCGGCACCCCATTTTTGGCCAATTTTGGCCTTTGGTTCCAGAATTTAAAAGAAATGAGTCCAAGATGTGTTCTAAAACTGTGAAAAATGTATTCCCTGCCCTAAAATAAGCGCAGGTTGCATTGTTGGCCAATACCTCCCGGAGGTCGGACCCACCAACCTCTCATGAACAGATTTCAGGATGTTAGCTACCCAGCGAAAAGACCCATATATGTTGCAACTGCATGATACAGCAAGGATCCATGGTCCTGCCAAAAGGCATCAATGGTTGCTCTGCGCAACATGTCTCTTCACTTGTGTGCACTGTGAGACGAACAATACATTGAACATGTGTCTTTTGTCTTTTACATCAGCATCTGTCATCAAGTCTTGGCGCCATTTCGAGCAATACAGAGAGTATTTTCTAACATTCCGAATATTTCTGAATATTTCCAGAGATTTCTTCATATTTCAGAATATGAATAAGTGCAACACCAGTCTGCGCATTTCCTACAAGGGGTGTGGGAGCACAACGGAGTGGGGGGGCAGGTGCCTCTGGGTCCTCTGGGTCGTTTCCTGTCTTTTGAGCCTACCGCCTTCCTCCAAAGACACAGCGCTCTGTACATGCAGGAAGCTGCATCACCTAAGGTCAGGAAGAAGAGTGGAAAATGGCAAAAGGCAGTCAAGAAAGTGGTCAAGCATCAGAAGGTCGTCCATAAGTGGCGGAAGGCAGGTGTGTCCCTGCTCAAAGGATTAGGACCTATCGCCAGGCCTGTGTTGCTCTCATTGTGCTGTCTGCATGGGACAGGGAGGGTGTTGAATGAGGATCGGGAGGCAGTGGCAGCACCAGGAGGATTGGCGAATATGGTACAGGGGGCAGGGCAGGCTTGTTGGGGAACAGGGGCAGGGACTGGGAAAAGGAGGAGTCTGGCCTGGAATTTTTTTGTGCATTGAAGTTGGGGACACGACATTCTCCAGGGGAATGTTGTGTCAGACGGTCAGACTATTACGGTCCTGCACGCTGTGCATACAGAGGTTAGCATAGAGGCATGAGCAGGCAGTACCTATGTGCCACCTCCCTATGCCTCCCCCTTAATGTACGCGGCGCGAGCGAAGGACCCGTGCCCAACGCTCAGGTTTGCTTGCGGGAATCCTTCTTATGCTCATCCTCTGGGCCGGGCGACTGCATCGCCCCCCCCATGGCAGGGGAGCTCCCCTGTGCTGCCAATGAGGTGGCGTACGGGGCACCTCTGGTGATCCCCATGGAGAGCAGCACCCTTGCTGTGGGGGGTCTGTCCGGCCCTCTGCCCATTGCCGTAGCCCCGGCCCCCCACCCGCGGCCCCCTTGACGCCACGCGTCCGGCTGGGTGATCCCACTGCCCCCTTGGCCGAGCCCTTGCCATTGCCCTTACATCCGCCGCGTCCGTTGGCCCATGAGGGAGGGTTGTGTGGTCTGCCATTATCTCTGCCCCGGATACCTCCCTCCCGCTTGCCATCCGGCGGTTGAAGGGGGCTGGGGATGGCGGGTGCCCACCCCTTGGCCCCTGAGGGAGAAGCCAAGCCCCAAGTCCGCAACTTTTGGAGCCGTGGACTTTTACGGTTGCATTTTCTGGTTGTCCATGAAGATCAAGTTTTTTCTGTGAGTTGGGGGTTGCGGATCGTATTTGGGCGATGCTGATTGCTGTCTAGCCACCCATTTTCACCCCTGTTTGTGCTTTGGAGATGGGGAATCACCTGACCACCAGTCCATTCATGACGCAAAAGTCAGTATCTGTGTGCTCTCAAAGTGTGTACAAACAACACCCTTGCACAAACCAGGGGGGGCGGCCGGGCCGGGTCCTTGTATGCAACCCCCCCCCCCCCCCCCGGGTTTTGAAAGATATTGGTGCGGGGTCAGCCACCAACAGGTGTCTCTAGAGAAGACTGTCCGGTGCCAAAGGCACCATTTTTTTTTTCATACTATGTGTTTATACTCAAAATACTCAAAATTTTGTAGAGAATTCATATTTGTGTTAAAACAACAAGAAAAAATTTTGACTAGAAGGAGGGCTACAGGAGGGCTGCAGGCCCTAACAGCAACCCTAACCAGGATTGAATATTGTGACCGAGCTGGTGGGGGAAGGAACATTGTTTGGGAGAGTTCAACGACAAATGAGGTACACACTGGAAAGTGGATGAGAACGGCTCAAAAAGGGCTCAAAACGAGCTGTATGCATCCATTTGGGCAGCACAACTGGACTAGGATCATGTTTGGAAAATCATGGTTTTGACCCATTTTTGAGCCATTTGTGGTCCCAAATTGGCCCATTTTCATAGCCCTTTTCGGCCTTGAGAGGGACCGGAACGTGCTCAACATGGGCTCCAAAAGGGCTCATGCCACTTGTTTGTGCACCCCAAATAGTCCAAAGGTATCTTTGGAACAACACATTTTTGATCCATCTTTGACCCATTTTTGGTCCCAAAACAGCCCACTTTCAAGGCATTTTGTGACTTTGGAGTGGCCAAAATGTGTTGCTGGGCTCATGGGCTCAAAAAGGGGTCATTTCACTTGTTTTGTGCACCCAAATGGTCTAGGATCATTTTTGAAAAAACCCATTTTTGACCAATTTTTGACCCATTTTTTGTCCCAAAGCGACCCATTTTTCAAGGCATTTTGGGATTTTAGGAGGGCCAAAACAGGCCACCACAAGCTCAAAACGCGCCAAAAACACTTGTTTTGGCATTCCATGTGGTCCAAGATCCTTTTTGAAAGAAGTCAATTTCTTGCACCCGGTGGACCTTGTTGATCCATGTTCGCACCCACCTCTTTGGGCTACCTCTTGCAGCTTGCCGCGGCCCACTAGGCCTAGGTACGGGGGTCTAGGTGTCGGTTAGGGCAATTTTGAGGGGTGGAAACCACCAAAAGTGGGTGGTTGCGAGTGGATTAGGTGTGCTCGAAATCGCGTTTTGAGCCACGTAGCCCAAGATATGGTCTGTTTTTGGTTTGGGGCTGTCGGCGGCCAATGTGCACATATTCTAGGGCTTTTGGGGGGCTTTTGGGGGCGGTTCGCGGCCATATTGTGGAGTTAGAGGGCTCTAGAGGGACCTTCGGCACAGGGAAGTCCAGTTGCATATGTAGAGTAGCCACTATTTCCTATCATTTGGCCGTATTCAGCAGGTTCTAGGGCAGTTTTGGGCAAAAAAAAAAAAGGCTGCTTTTGGCCCTAAGTTGCAGATTTTCAAATGGAGGTTCGGCACTTGCGACACCCGTTCCCGGCCGCCACTGTTGAGTTTCTGGCTCATACTTTGTGTGGTTGTCCCTCACACCCATAGGTAGCATGCACCAAAATTTTGGCCAAATGTGAAGCACCACAACGGAGATGTGATTTACCCCCATTTCGCGCGTGCTTGCTTGCTGCTTGCCAAACTTGTTAGGTCCACCCTAGACACTAAACAAGGTCCAACCAAGGTCCACCAGCTCGGTGACCCTAACCCTAACTCTAGCCCTAATCCTAACCTGAAGTCCAACTAGGATTGAATATAGGAACCGAGCTGGTGGGGGAAGGAACATGGTCTAGGAGACTTCAACGACACCACAAACGAGGTGCACATTGGAAAGTGGATGAGAGCGGCTCAAAAAGGGCTCAAAATGAAGTGTAGTCATCCGTTTGGGCACCACAACTGGACTAGGATCATGTTTGGAAGACAAAGGTTTTGACGCGCTTTTGAGCCATTTGTGGTCCCAAATTGGCCCATTTTCAAGGCCCTTTTCGGACTTGAGAGGGGCCAAAATTGCTCAACATGGGCTCGCAATGGGCTCATTCCACTTGTTTGTGCACCCCAAATAGTCCAAATGTATCTTTGGAAAACCACATTTTTGATCCATGTTTGACGCATTTATGGTCCCAAAACGGCCCATTTTCAAGGCATTTTGTGACTTTGGAGTGGCCAAAATGGCTTGCAATGGGCTCAAAAAGGGGCTCATTTCACTTGTTTAGGCACCCCAAATGGTCTAGGATCATTTTTGAAAAAACCCATTTTTGGCCCATTTTTGGCCCATTTTTGTCCTAAAAGCGCCCATTTTTCAAGGCATTTTGGGATTTTTGGAGGACCAAAACGGGCCACCACGAGCTCAAAACGCGCCAAAAACACTTGTTTTGGCATTCCATGTGGTCCAAGATCCTTTTTGAAAGAAGTCAATTTCTTGCACCCGGTGGACCTTGTTGATCCATGTTCGCACCCACCTCTTTGGGCTACCTCTTGCAGCTTGCCGCGGCCCACTAGGCCTAGGTACGGGGGTCTAGGTGTCGGTTAGGGCAATTTTGAGGGGTGGAAACCACCAAAAGTGGGTGGTTGCGAGTGGATTAGGTGTGCTCGAAATCGCGTTTTGAGCCACGTAGCCCAAGATATGGTCTGTTTTTGGTTTGGGGCTGTCGGCGGCCAATGTGCACAAATTCTAGGGTTTTTAGGGGGCTTTTGGGGGCGGTTCGCGGCCATATTGTGGAGTTAGAGGGCCCTATAGGGCCCTAGAGCACGGGGAAGTCTAGTTGCATGTGTAAAGTAGCCACTATTCCCTTTCATTTGGCCATTTCCGCGGATTCTAGGGCGGTTTTGGGCAAAAAAAGACTGCTTTTGGCCCTAAATTGCAGATTTTGAAATGGAGGTCCGGCACTTGCAATGCCTATTCTCGAACCCCAGCACTGAGTATGTAGCTCATATTATGTGTGGTTGTCCCTCACACCCATTGGTAGCATCCACCAAAATTTTTGCCCGAATCCGAAGCACCGCCATAGAGGTGTGATTTTTGCCCATTTCGCGTGTGCTTGCTGCTTGCTTGCTGCTTGTTGCTTGCTGCTTGCTGATTGCTTGCTGCTTGCTGCTTGCTGCTTGCTTGCCAAAGCTGTTGGGTGGACCCGACACACTAAAGAGGGTTATAAAACCAAGACTGGTTCCAGCAGCTCGGTGACGCGAACCCTAACCCCAGCCCTAACCCTAATTAGAATTGAATATTGGGACAGAGCTGGTGGGGTAAGGAACATCGTCTAGGAGACTTCAACGACAAATGAGGTACGCACTGGAAAGTGGATGAGAGCGGCTCAAAAAGGGCTCAAACCGAGCTGTATTCATCCATTTGGGCACCACAGCTAGTCAAGGATCGTTTTTCCAAAACAGCCCATTTTCAAGGCCCTTTTGGCATTGAGAGGGGCCAAAATGGCTTGCAATGGGCTCAAAATGGGCCCATTTCACTTGTTTGCGCACCCCAAATGGTCTAGGATCATTTCTCGAAAAACCCATTTTTGATCCATTTTTGACCCATTTTTGGTCGCAAAACAGCCCATTTTCAAGGCATTTTGTGACTTTGGAGGGGCCAAAATGGCTTGCAATGGGCCCAAAATGGGCTTGGTTCATTTGTTTAGGCACCCCAAATGCTCTACGAGCATTTTTGGGAAAACCCATTTTTGACCCATTTTTGACCCCCCCCTTTTTTTTTACTCTCTGGCTCCCAGCTATCCAGGTGGGGCCTCCCAGTTTTGACGCATTTTTTGTCCCAAAACAGCCCATTTTCAAGGCATTTTGGGCTTTTAGGAGGGCTTACACGGGCCACCACGAGCTCACAACGCACCAAAAACACTTGTTTTGGCATTTCATGTGGTCCAAGATCATTTTTGGAAAAAAAATTGCACCCGGTGGACCTTGTTGACCCATTTTGGCACCTACCTCTTTGGGCTACCTCTTGTAGCTTGCCGCAGCCTAGTGGGCATAAGTACGGGGGTCTAGGCGTCGGTTAGGGCAATTTTGAGGGTTGGAAACCACCAAAAGTGGGTGGTGCATTAGGTGCAATCGAAGTTGCGTTTTGAGCCACGTAGCCCAAGATATGGTCTATTCACCGAGCTAGTGGAACGAGTCTTGGTTTTATAACCCTCTTTAGTGTCTAGGGTGGACCTAACAGGTTTGGCAAGGAGCAAGCAGCAAGCAGCAAGCAGCAAGCAAGAAGCAAGCACACGTGAAATGGGCAAAATCACGGCTCCGTCATGGTGCTTCAGGCGTTGCAAGTGCCGGACCTCCATTTCAAAATCTGCAATTTAGGGCCAAAAGTAGTCTTTTTTTGCCCAAAACCGCCCTGCAACCTGCTTGAAACAGCCAAATGAAAGGAAATAGTGGCTACTCTACACATGCAGCTAGACTTCCCCGTGCTCTAGGGCCCTCTAGGGCCCTCTAATCTAGGGCCCTCTAGGGCCCTCTAACTCCACAATATGGCCGCGAACCGCCCCCAAAAGCCCCCTAAAAGCCCTAGAATTTGTGCACATTGGCCGCCGACAGCCCCAAACCAAAAACAGACCATATCTTGGGCTACGTGGCTCAAAACGCGATTTCGAGCACACCTAATCCACTCGCAACCACCCACTTTCAGTGGTTTCCACGCCTCAAAATTGCCCTAACCGACGCCTAGACCCCCGTACCTAAGCCCACTCGGCAGCGGCAAGCTGCGAGACATATCCCAATGAGGTGGGTGCCAAAATGGGTCAATAAGGTCCACCGGGTGCAAGAAATTGAATTTTTCAAAAAGGATCTTGGACCACATGGAATGCCAAAACAAGTGTTTTTGGCGCGTTTTGAGCTCGTGGTGGCCCGTTTTGGTCGTCCAAAAATCCCAAAATGCTTTGAAAATGCGATGTTTTGAGACAAAAAATGGGTCAAAAATGGGTCTTTCGATGATCCGAGAGCATTTGGGGTGCCTAAACAAGTGAAATGAGCCCCTTTTTGAGCCCATTGCAAGCCATATTGACCACTCCAAAGTCACAAAATGCCTTTAAAATGGGTTGTTTTGGGACAAAAAATGGGTCATAAATGGGTTTTTCCAAAAATGATCCTAGACCATTTGGGGTGCCTAAACAAGTGAAATGAGCCCTTTGTGAGCCTACTGCAAGCCATTTTGGCCACTCCAAAGTCACAAAATGCCTTGAAAATGGGTTGTTTTGGGACCATAAATGCGTCAAACATGGATCAAAAATGTGGTTTTCCAAAAATGATCCCAGACCATTTGGGGTGCCTAAACAAATGAACCAAGCCATTTTTGAGCCCACTGCAAACCATTTTGGCCCCTCCAAAGTCACAAAATGCCTTGAAAATGGGTTGTGTGGCGACAAAAAATGGGTCAAAAATGACTCAAAAATGGGTTAAAAGTGTGTTTTTCCAAAAATGATCCTAGACCATTTGGGGTGCCAAAACAAATGAAATGAACCCTTTGTGAGCCCATTGCAAGCCATTTTGGCCACGCCGGAGGCACAAAATGCCTTTAAAAAGGGATTTTTTGGGACGAAAAATCAGTTGAAAATGGATCAAAAAATGTGGTTTTCCAAAAGATACCTTTGGACTATTTGGGGTGCACAAACAAGTGGCATGAGTCCATTTTGAGCCCATGTTGAGCAATTTTGGCCACTCTCAAGGCTGAAAGGAACCTTGAAAATGGGCCAATTTGGGACCACAAATGGCTCAAAAATGGGTCAAAACCATGATTTTCCAAACATGATCCCAGTCTAGTTGGGGTGCCCAAATGGATGACTACACTTCATTTGGAGCCCTTTTTGAGCCGTTCTCATCCACTTTCCAGTGCATACCTCATTTGTCGTTGAACTCTCCCAAACAATGTTCCTTCCCCCACCAGCTCGGTCACAATATTCAATTCTGGTTAGGGTTAGGGTCACCGAGCTGGTGGAACCAGTCTTGGTTTTATAACCTTTTTTAGTGTCTAGGGTGGACCTACCAGGTTTAGCAGCAGCAAGCAAGCAAGCAAGCAAGCAAGCAGCAAGCAGCACGCGCGAAATGGCTAAAAATCACAACTCTGTCGTGGTGCTTCGGATTCAGGTGAAATTTTGGTGGATGATACCTATGGGTGTGAAGTACAATCACACAAAGTTTGAGCAAGAAACTCAACGGTGGCGGCCGGGAACGGGATTCGCAAGTGGCGGACCTCGGTTTCAAAAACTGCAGTTTAGGGCCAAAAACAGCCATTTTTGGGCCAAAAAAGCCCTGGAACCCATTCAAAACGGCCAAATGAAGGGGAACGGTGGGTACACTCCACGCGCGGCTTGACTTCCCCGTGTCAACGAGCCCTTTGCGGCGCTCTCACTCCATGATATGTCCCGGAAACGGCCCAAAAAGCCCGCAGAAGCTCCAAATGCCGACAGCCACAAACCAAGAATAGGGCATATCTTTGGCTACATGGCTCAAAATGCGATTCCGAGGGCACCTAGTCCACCCGCAACCCCCCACTTTTTGTGGTTTCCACCCCTCAGAATTGCCGAAACGGACGCCTGGACCCCAATACCTAGCCCCACTAGGCCGCGGCAAGCTACAAGCTCAAGCCCAAACAGGTGGGTGCCCAAATGGGTCAACAGGGTCCAGTAGGGGCAAAAAGATGACTTTTCTTAAAAATGATCCCAGACCATGTGCGACGCTAAAACAAGTGTTTTTGGACCGTTTTGAGCTTGTGGTGGCCCATTTTGGTCCTCCGAAAATCCCAAAATGCCTTGAAATTGGGCTGTTTTGGGACCAAAAATGGGTCAAAAATGGGTCAAAAACACATTTTTCCAAAACTCATCCTAGACCATTTGGGGTGCACAAACGGGTGAAATGAGCCCATTTTGAGCCCATTTGGGGGCATTTTGGCCCCTAAGAAGTCCAAAAAGCCTTGAAAGTGGGCCTTGTGGTGATGGGGTTCACTTGCAAGCTGATTTCACTTTGTCAAGAGCCATCAATGTGTGAATCATTCTTGATGTCCCTCACCAGTCATAGCTGATGTTCCCTCCCCCACCAGCTCGGTCCCAATATTCAGTCTTGATTAGCCCTAGGGTTAGGGTTCGGCTCACCGAGCTAGTGGAACGAGTCTTGGTTTTATAACCCTCTTTAGTAGTGTCTAGGGTGGACCTAACAGGTTTGGCAAGCAAGCAGCAAGCAGCAAGCACGCGCGAAATGGGCAAAAAGCACACCTCCAAGGTGGTGATTCGGATTCGGCCAACATTTTGGTGGATGCTACCTATGGGTGTGAGGGGCAACCACACAAAGTATGAGCTAGAAACTCAACGGTGGCGGCCGGGAACGGGCACCCCAAAATTTGTGCACATTGGCCGCCGACAGCCCCGAACCAAAAACAGACCATATCTTGGGCTACGTGGCTCAAAACGCGATTTCGAGCACACCTAATCCACTCGCAACCACCCACTTTTGGTGGTTTCCACCCCTCAAAATTGCCCTAACCGACACCTAGACCCCCGTACCTAGGCCTAGTGGGCTGCGGCAAGCTGCAAGAGGTAGCCCAAAGAGGTGGGTGCGAACATGGATCAACAAGGTCCACCGGGTGCAAGAAATTGACTTCTTTCAAAAAGGATCTTGGACCACATGGAATGCCAAAACAAGTGTTTTTGGCGCGTTTTGAGCTTGTGGTGGCCTGTTTTGGCCCTCCTAAAATCCCAAAATGCCTTGAAAAATGGGTCGCTTTGGGACAAAAAATGGGTCAAAAATGGGCCAAAAATGGGTTTTTTCAAAAATGATCCTAGACCATTTGGGTGCACAAAACAAGTGAAATGACCCCTTTTTGAGCCCATTGCAACACATTTTGGCCACTCCAAAGTCACAAAATGCCTTGAAAGTGGGCTGTTTTGGGACCAGCGATCAATCAAAAATGGATCAAAAATGTGTTGTTCCAAAGATACATTTGGACTATTTGGGGTGCACAAACAAGTGGAATGAGCCCATTGCGAGCCCATGTTGAGCAATTTTGGCCCCTCTCAAGTCCGAAAAGGCCTTGAAAATGGGCCAATTTGGGACCACAAATTGCTGGAAAACGGGTGAAAACCGTGGTTTTCGAGAAATGATCCTAGTCCAGTTGTGGTGCCCAAATGGATGAATACAGTTCATTTGGAGCCCTTTTTGAGCCGCTCTCATCCACTTTGCAGTGCGTACCTCAATTGTCGTTGGACTCTCCTAGACCATGTTCCTTCCCCCACCAGCTCGGTCCCAATATTCAATCCTAGTTAGCGCTCGGGTCATCGAGCTGGTGGAACCAGTCTTGGGGGTATAGTAGTCATCCACAACCCAAAAACGTCCACTGTCAGTTTTCAGCAGTGGTACAGAATTCAACGTTGTTTTTAAAACGTAGTATGGATTGGCAACCAGTATATTTTCCTCCGTCGAGTGTCTCCTGCACACAAACACACACACTGGCAAGCCCCAGTACCGATCTGTCTGGGCCCCATGCTTCAAGATTTTGTTCATCGGGGGTGACACCTGCTTTTGGTTTTCTTGCAGAAAAGAAGGTTTCCGTCGTCCTTGCGCTGACCAATGAGGCCCACCTGGCGCACGAACGGAAGGCGTCAGAAGGCGCCGAATTCAGTGAATCGGACAAAGAGATGAGTCCAAGGGATATCACCGTCATGCGCAAGCCCGAAATCGAGGCTGAGGAGCACGCGGCCATTCAAGGGTCAGTGTCTGGAAGGCTGCACCAGGACCTGATCGATGCAAAGCTGCCAGAGAAGCCGGAGTCGGAGTTCCGACCGCTACCCAAACCAAAGCCAGCCCCTGAGCAGAGGACAGAGCCCTACCCGTTGCCTATCACAATGTCATTGATGGCGCCAACTCCGCGCGCCAGGGACAGCGGCGGTGGGCCATTCCCACAGGCCCCGGGAGGGGGCGCCGTCCTGTCAGGGCTTGAAGGGCCTCGAACGGGGTCCGTGCGAAGGGGCAGCCGTCTTCGATCCCTCGTGTCCGCGGTATCGATGTGCATGGGCATTTGCATGTGCATGTGCATGCACGCGGTGGTGGCGGCGGACGTGGAAGTGCATCTGTGTGGATGTGCGGGTGGATGTTGATGTGGATTTGGCTGCAGGGGTGGGTGTTGGTGTGGCGGTGGAGGTGGAGGTGGAGGTGGAGGTGCTGGCTGTGCCTGTGAAGGTGGCTGTGCCTGGGTGTCGCTATGGATGTGGATATGTCGCTGTGATTGTGGCTGTTGCTTTGCCGGTGGTTCTGGCTCTCACCGTTGGTGTCGATTTTTTTCTCTGACAGTCATTGACGAGACCTATGTGTCAATGTGCCAATGGGCGGTGCTCCTGCCGTGATTCCTTCTTTGCGTTGCAGCGTCAGACCACGACCGACTCATTGCCCTCCGCCACGTCGGACAGTCCATCGTTGCGGAGACCGTCGAGCAAAGCCTCAGGTCGCGTTCGCCTCCCCACCCCAGGGCGCAGCCGCCCTCCTGCTATGCTTTACCACCTGATGCCATTTGGAGCACCGGATTCGGGCCCTCCTGAAGGAATTGCATCAAGGTTCTCTCGTGAAGGGTTTTGTTGAGGACAGCCCAACGGTGTTGGCGAATGGAGGACCGCGTGCCCTCCGTCCTACGTGCCATGCGTAGGGCAAAACGACTGGTATTCAGTTGCACCGTCACCCCCGAAATGGGGTGCCTTCAGGGACTGATCTACGAGTTGGCATTCTCGTCCCAGACCTCCCGCCCCTGTGTATGCTACCGAGTGGGCTTGGAGAGGGAAGTAGGGACCCCCCCCCTCTATTTTGGGGTAGGAAAACACAAAAAAAACATGCTTTAGAAGTGAATTGGATGGTTATTAGGGGGTATTTGCCCCTACAAAGGGCTCCCGAGGGCTAAAAATAGGGCATGACATCACTGTTACTAGGATCCTAACCAGAGTACCTGACTCCAATGGCTGTGCGCCAGCCCGTGCATCCCCTTTTCAGGTGCAGCTCTTTCACATGAAGTATCGGACCTGTATCAGAGGCTACTCATGGCGGAAGTGGAGGAAGGCGAGCCGGGCACGGAACCTGGGCGTAGCGCCGGCCAAAGTGGTCCAGCGGACGAGGTCGTCACGTGGCGGGAGTTGCAAAAGGACGAAGTGGGTACCCCGGATGAATGGGAGACGCTGGAGGAGCTGCTGGTGCCGGAGGAAGTGGGCACGGGGCAGATGCAGATGGCGGAGGAGGAGTGGGTACCGGAGGAGGACGATTGGGAAGAGACTGTGGAGGAGGAGTTGGTGGAGGAGGAGAGCGCCGTGTCCCCAGGGGTGCCGGCAGAAGGCATGCCCACGACGCGAGGCACGGCTGAGACACCGGACACGCCCACAACGCAGTCGCACGCAGCACCGCAGGATCGGTGGGCGCCCAAAGGGAAGCACATGCGCAAGTTCCTGGGGTCACCCAAGCCCCGCGCCGTACCCAAGTCCTCAGAGCCTGCAAAACACGGAGAGGCGGCGCGGCGGGCCTCAAGGGTGGGGCAGGGTGCGCGGAAGGTGTCCGCGCCTCCCGCGCCGCAAAGTGCGACGCAGGCGCGGAAGGCGTCCGCGCCTGCTGCGCCGCGACAGGAGAAGCAGGCGCGGAGGGAGTCGCGCGTGCCTCGGGCTGCATCAGCCCCGGTGCCTGCGGATGTGTCGGGAAGGGCAGTGCAACTGGCGCCCTCGGAAACACAAGAGGACATGAGCCGGGGGGTGGAGTGTGAATCCAGTGCCTCATCCGCCAGAAGGGAGGCCGATGAGGGCGTGGGGTCTGAGGGAGACAGGGACGCGTACGTGAGGGAGGCTCCTGTGCCTTCAGAAACGCCCAACGCGAAGAGAGTGGCTGCGTCCACAGGGTCCACAGTGGCCGCGTCCACAGGGGCACGGGGAGTGGCGGCCCCTGTAGGGGCGCCAGGGCGTGACGGAGCTGCGGCAGCGGAGATACCAGAGGGAGGGGCAGCCGTGGACACCGCACAGGGGCTGCCTCAGGGGCATACTGAAGGGCTGGGGGGTGGGCGGGCCAATGGGGACGGAGCGGCCAAGGTGCCCGAGCCGAAGGGCGCCACAAGCCCAAGGTCTAAGAGGGCCAACAAAGCGAAGACGCCCGCCCAACGTGCGGCGGAGGCTATCAACAGGCTCAAGGCCGAAGTGGCCTTCAAGAAGATGGCAATGACGCAGATGCTATTGACGCTGTCGCTGCTCGGCTTCAAGTGCCCACGTGCAGACCAGCTCACAGAGGTACACCCCGAACGTTACTCGGAGCGTTTTTTAGGGGGCACATGGTGCGCTGGGCACCTGCATGACATCTTTGCGCAGTTATCATCTGGCACCAGCGACGCATAGTTTGTGGCAGTGGAGGCATTGTTGTTGTTTTTTGGCGCTTGCATTTTCAGTGGTTTTACCCGATGTGTGTCTGTGGAAATGGTATCACAATGATGGGAAATCACATGATCACTGGTACATTCCGGTGCCAATTTCAACATGAATAAGTGGGGGGTAGGGCCACAAGGGTTTCTTACATCAGTTCACCCAACACTTACCTCAAACGGAGCCTTCCAAATCCAAATCCTGCAAGTGTGGCGCATGGATGGACAAGAATGTCCACGCACACGCGCCCGCGCCCCCCACGCCGGCGCACTCAGCGACACTGTGTAAACTGTGTGCACACTGTGCACAGACTCCCCCTGATGTTTGCGTGAAAAAGCGGCCATCAATCATGTTTCCACAGGCTGGCACAGCCCCTCTTTCCCACCACAACCGGCTCACAGATATGTCACGTTGCAAAACCGTGGGCAGAACAGCAACGGTCAAACAGGGCCGCCGAACTTAGACAAGGTGTTGATTGTGTGTGTGTGTGTGTGTGTGTGTGTGTGTGTGTGTGTCGGGGGGGGGACTTGGACGAACATATTTTTCGTCGTACATGATCCGCCATAGTGTTAGACATGGCCGGACATTGAAATACCTGGTCATCTTCTTGGTTCCACCCGTAAACACAGGATGCCCCTTTGACCGTCGCTTTCCTTGGCTTGGGCTGTGCTTGTGCAGAGGGGGGGGGGGGGGACAGGGGGAACGTCTCTACCGGTCCTAGGACGCAAAGCCCGAGGACTGTTTTTTCCTTGCTTCCGTAAAGCCACATCTTTGCTCTCCATTTTGGACCCCTGGGTTCGGGGAACCAAGAAGGTTTTATAACCCTATTCAGGGGTAGGTTGGTGCTACCCCTTCAGCAAGCAGCAAGCAGCAGCAACAAGCAGTGGCAAGCACACGCAAAGTGGGTGAAAATCAGAACTCTGTGGTGGTGGTTGGGATTTGGCCCATTTTTGGTGAATGGTGCCTCTGAGGATGAAGATCACACAAAATTTGAGCAGGACACTCAACAGTGGCGGCCAGGAAAGCGGCGGACCTAGGTTTCAAAATCAAAAAGGTGCCAAAAATGGCCAAAAAAAATTTTTTTTGCATGGGGGTCCTTCATGGGGGTGCTTTGCGGGGTTTCTCACCAGCTTGACCTGTTCTGACTGCGCCAACCTCGACATTTCAGTGTACAATGATGGTGGTCTGGAATAGCGTGGCTCTGCATGGCAGGGTGCATGCAGAGCTATGGTGGTGTGAGCCCCACAACGCGCCCAGGGGCTGGGGGTTTGTGGAAGGGTTCTCTCGCTGAAAGGGCAGTCTGAGGACTGGTGATGGCTCAATTAATTGCGCCAGTGGCCCCCAAAGGAGGTTTTCTAGAAAAATTTGCTTGTGACATGTGACTCAAACTGATCTGCGCCTTGTGGGGGATGCTTTTGCATCAAATAAGTTGGATGGGGTACCCAGACCTCCCCCTGCCCGCGATCCCTCCGGGCTATTTGCGGCTCCAGTGGGGGGCCTGGCAAGGGTGTTAACCCCCCCTCCTCCCCTCATGCGCACCTCTTCTACCCATCCCATCATGTGAGCTGTGGTGCTGTCCTTTCATATGTTCGCCCAATGCAAGGCTCTTCCTCCTTTTCTTGCTTACCCCCGCCTTGGTGTGCAGGCGGTGATGGGTGCAGAGTATTGTTAATGGCACATCAACACATCCTTTTTCTGGGGCAGCACTCAGGACAATACGACACACCAACTATGACGACGCAAGTCAGACGACGCGCATCCTCTGTGTTGAGGCAGGGGTTGAAAACATGGGGCGCTGTTTCCGGTCGCAGCTCCTTCTGCCTTGACCGTTCCTTTTTGTAAGGAAGGGCCGCCCTGAAAGACCGTGTTGGTACCAACCGCCGTGGGTTCCCCTCCAACCACCGCTGTTGGCCGCCCGCTGTCGGTTACCCCAACGGGGTCGTTGTAACAGACGCCGCTGAGGACCGCCCTGCTCAGTTTCCCGTTGCCTGTCCTGTGTGCTGTCAGCGCGTGCCTGCCCGGATTCCGGGATGGAGGGTGGGGACTGCATCTTCGAAAAGTGGCTCCCCGGCTGTAGAAGCTTCCCGGTGTACTGAAGTCGCGCAGCCCTGTCACTTGTACAACCCGCGACGCTTTGGCATGACCGATCCTGCGGCAGTCCCAATTGACACCTCTGCACTCCACAGACCACATGGCCCGCCTTTGAGAAGGAGTTAATCAGGAAATCCGGGCCGCTGCCAATGACTCCGACGACTCCGGGTACCGCCCTGGACACAAGGACGACGGAGAAGACGTCGGGGACCAAGGCGTGGCTGTGGTCGCAGCAAAGGCAGCGGGTGATGGAGGGCGCCCGGCACTTGAAGGCACAAAGCTGCGAGAGCTACGAGAGGCTCGCCATGTCGGCGATGGACAGCGATGCTGGTGTGCCGCGGTGCTGCACGTGTAGGGGCGTACTGGTCCGCGTCCGGTGTTCCGGTTTGGCGTGTCCAGTTGTGCGTGTGCAGTGCAGTGCTGTGCGTGCAGTGCCTTAGTCAGGCCTTTGCTTAGTGGATGGTGGATACCACACCGGGCAGCGGGGTGGGGGGATTGGTCAGAGGCCAAAAAAAAGTTTGCGTACCTAAAATCGACCTCCAAATGCGGGCCCCTTTGACAAATTTCATTTTTTTCCTGCGGAAAAATTTTCTGATGTGGGTGGGTGGGGGGGCTGAGCGAAGGTTAATGCCGTATGGACCCTTAACGTCTTGACCACCACAACCCGCCGCCGATGGAGAAACAGAAATGGTGGGATCAAGACAGCGGCTTGGTGGACGTTCAGGAGAAGATCGACACTGCATCATGCGGTGAAGGATAAGCCTGTCAAGGGCCCCATAAAAAAACCACAGATGGACTATATGTCACACAGGGGGGGGGTCAGCCCAATCCGGGGGGGGGGGGGGCAATCCCCCCCCCCGAAGTATCGCTGAGCAAAGGCCTGGCTGTAGTGGCGCACGTCCCGACCCGCAAAGGTCGGTGCACCCCGGCAGAACATCGCCAAGCGCGTGCTGACCACCGCCCCCTCGGCCGCAGCGACGACGTCCACGACACTGAGGGTCACAGCGCTGAGTGCAACTGCCCGGCGTCGCTTTTCAGCCCAACCGATGGCTTAAGGCTGGGAGGGGGCCATCCACCGTGAAGGATGCGTGTTGTGTGTCAGGGGGCGGAGGTAGGGGACGGTGAGGTACACCAGGCGTCCAGTGCCATGCCTTTTGTATGCGTTTGTTGGTGGAGGTCGTTTCCGGCGGGAGTGGCGCGGTGTGGGGGAGTTCAGTAGTGTTCTGAGTACGAGGGACTCCTCAGTCTATGCTGCGACCCCCCCCCCGCCACCGCAACTTACCAGTGGCCAAAGGCCCCCTTAAAGGGGGTGGGGGGGCAGGGGGCAACGGTCATTTCAGGCCCAAGCCTGCCCAAGCCCATTGACCTTTGGGGAACGAATTGTGGCCAGAGGCCAAGGAGAGGCGGGGGGGGGGGGTCTCTGCATTTCCATTGCTTTCATTACACACCTGAACTCTTGATGATATATGGCAGATCCAGGGGTCAGTGCATAGCGAGAGCATCTGGTGCATACCGCTGCATAACCCCTGCACACTTGTTGGTGTCCCACCCAAAAGGTTGTCTTTGTGTTGCACTCTTTGTGACAGAAAGGTACCTAAACCCCTGTCCCAAAAATAAGAACTGGCCCCAAACTAAGAACCGCCCCAAAAATAAGAACCACCTTGGACACAAGCAAGACAAAAGCGGGGAACCACCGCCCCCAAAAATAAGAACCCCCCCTGCTACCGCCACCAACTGGGTCAAAAATAAGAACCGGTTCCTATTTTTGGGGCGGGGGTTTATGGTCTGTTAGGCCACTGACGAGCCATGTTCTTCCTGATCGCCTCTTGTGCGCACGTGCAATAGCACAGGCTTCCTCCGGGGGCGTCTCGTCACCGCTGGCGCAGTCTGAGAGAGGGCCGTAGAGCGCCAGAGGGGCCAGTGGTTTGGCCGTGCCCCGCCACCCCCCCCCATTGGCCCAGGGCAGACTCAGATACTCCCCCTCCCCCCCCCCCGGTCTCCGCGGGACGTGGGGCCGCTACAGACACAATTTCTTTTGGGTTTTCACCGCTGCTCTACACGCGGTTTGACTCCTTCCTTCCGCTGAGCCGCATGCCTCAGGTTTTCTATGGTCCGACACAAACGCCGGCAAACGGTGAGGAGGAGTGGAGGTGACAGTGAGCTCCACTGGACCATTTGGTGGGTCAGTGCAAAGGTGGGGTGTGCAGCGGAGGATGCAGCGGCGTTGCACAGGCACTCGGCCCTACGGTGCAGCTCTCTGTCTGTTGGTGCTGTTGTACGGCTGCTCGGGAATGCCATTTTGGGCATTGTTGAAGCCATCGTTGAAAACGGGTTGGGGCTTTAGTGTAATTTGGGTTTGTGGCTGCTTTCGGTACGGCGCTGGGCGGCAAGTGGACCTCCTTTGAATGGATCACAGCTGATCGCAGTGTCACAAATGGTTTCCAGGCCGTTATGGGGCGGGCTTTGGTCAATATTGGCCGTGACCGGACCAATTTATGGAGGAACCCCCCTTCTTCTCGTGTTGCATTCCAAAGTTGGGTTTTCCATGCCACATGGCGATGCACAGAAGCGCAAGGTCCAATCATCATAGCAGATGCAAAGTTGTTCAGGGATTTACTTGTCTTTTGCTAATTTTTCTGTTTTTTGCTTGCTTTTTTGTTATTTTTGTTATTGCTTGCTTGTGTGGCACCTTCCAAAGGGGAGTTAGAACACCCTTCACAAATGCCAACTCGAACACAGCATCACAAAACACACCACACCACAACACAACACAACACCACACAACACACCACACCACACCACAACACAACACAACACAACAGAACAGAACACAACACAACATGGCACAACACCACACGGCACAACATCACACGGTGTAACATGGCGCAACAGCAAGCAACACAGCATGACTCAACACAACAGGTATAGCGTTAAGAACGGGGTATCATTGCAGAGGAGAGGGTTTGAGTAAATGTTGGGCTATTGAGTGGACGGGGGTGCTTTCAGTAGGCAGTGGCGCTCTGGTGATATGCAAGTGTATGTCTTTACCCATGTCTGACAGGAGCAAGATTGACTCCATTTGGCCAAGCCTTGCGGATTTGGGCGGATCCAAGCCATATTTCAGTATGCTACAGGGCCAGTGTGTTTTGTGTGCCCACCTTTTGTGGACAAGCTCAAGGTGTTCGAGGTTGAGTGTCGCATTCCGAGGAAAAAACCAGAATATCCAGAGCTGGGTACTATTTCCCTTACTCGAAGTCATACCAGGCAACGTGTGCTTCACCAGAGGTGGAACACAAATTTGTCACCGACGAACATTGGTGGTGGTGGTCGTGGCTGTGGTGGTTATTGTTGGCGTTGTTGTTGTTGTTGTGGCGGTAGTGGTTTTGGTTGCTGCTGCTGCTGCTGCTGCTGCTGCTGCTGCTCCTGGTGCTCCTGGTGCTGCTGCTGTTGTTGTGTTTTCGCTTTGGATTTTGCTGTTGCTGGTGGTGATGGCTGTGTTGTCCTCCTCCCCGTCCCCCTCCCCTGTCGCCTTTCCTTCCATTTAGCCCGCACCTTCCACGTCCCGTGCCGACTACATCTCGACAACCTCCCCTGTCCCGGGGGAGCGGCAGCGGCAGCGGGCCAGTTTGGAGCCGCCGCCGGCGTCGTCGCCCAGGCTTGCGTCGCCCGCTTTTCCCTCGTTCATGCCGCTGCCGCTGCCGCCGCCGCCGTCGCCGCATACCCATCCAGAGGCTGAGAGTTCCAAAAGCTCCCCCACAGCGGCTCATGATGCGTATCGCGTCAAAGTGGACGTCTCCATTCAGCAGTACGAGGACCGTTTGGTGACCCTGCAGTCGCTGCTGCGGCAGACGTACGAGGCTACGCTGCAGAGCCATCGGCTTGTGCGTTGCTTCGCTGCCCTTATCAAGGCGTACGTTGCCTCAGCGGAGGACGGGTCCAAGGGCATGTCCCGCAAGACGTTTGCCCTGGACTGGCTCGAAGTACTGCCCCACACCCCACTTGCTGCCACTGCGTGAGCCCACAGCCAGGAGCTGCAGACGACACAAACGCGCACGTAACACACACTGGGCCTTTTCCGTACGCTCGCTGAAGGTTGCATTTTCAACTGCTCAACAGCTTCAATACTGAACCCAACTCTGTCCATGATACAGAGAAGCTTTGCAATCAAATTGCACGCTGCTACATGCGGCGTGATATTCAAGTTATGGCCATCCAGGAACCACAGGTCAACTCTGAAAAGGACCAGGCTGTCATTGAACATTTGTTTGCGGCTCGCGGCATCGCAGTCTGGTGCAATATCTCCCCATCAGGTAGGGGAGGAGCTGCGCTGCTTCCCCCTTGCCAGTGGCACGTTAACATTGGCTAATGCCAGAATCGTAATGGCGATCACTCCAAATATTTACGCTTGGTCACTCGTAAACGCACTCGCTTGCTTACACTTGATCGTGCACAGACGCTCCATTTTGTACGCAACCAAGTGGCTAGAAATGCCATAGCACTTGCAGTGCATCTGTACCTCAAAGGACTGTAAAGTTGGCTTCAGGATGCTAACATCCCCATCTTGCCAAGGTCAGATGTGGACAATCAGCACAGGCGCCTATCACTGGCCCCATAGGTTTCGTCCAGCAACGGTGCACAAGGTGGGTTGCAAGAGGGCGAGAGTGGAGGCGCAAGTGTCCATGTGCAGCCCAAACAATCGAGGCTGTCTCTGCACGGACCGCACCTCCCAAATCTTGGTCAGCTTTGGTGCTGCATGTACGACCGTCTCTCGCGTCGCCCCGCCTGCACCCGCAGCACGTCTCCCGAGTGATGAAGATCCCGGAGGGCCGAAGGCTGCATGACCCGCGGCAGTGGGAGAGCTACTTCATGGACACGATGGTGGACGCCGTCACCCACCCGACGGAGGAGAACGAGCTCCATCCGATCCAGACCGTGAAGTCGGTGCTGGCCCACCTGGGGGCCATGTTCCAGTGCGTTCATTCCCTCCAGTCCCGCAAAAGGCAGACGGCAGAGGTGTGTGTGGAAAGGGGTCAGGGCCTGGGTCAAGGGGCTACGCAACAAAACGTTGATTGTGAATCCCTAACCCCAACAAAGAGTGGATTCACGGTCCCTAATCGCAACTCAAGGGGCCACGCAACAAAGCGTTAATGTAGGGCTGGATAAGACGGAGGGGCTGGGGGGCACGCAGAGTGTGGGCATGCCATTGCCGTTCCTGGTGCACCGGCTGAGCTGGGGTTGGGAAGGGGCCGGGTCCTGCGGAAGGGGGGACTGGGGCTGGGGGCTTTGCATGGAGCCGGTTCTGATGCTACACGCCGGCACATCTCTGGCTCGGGGCAGCATCCTATCGTTCGCCGAATGAGAGACTCTTTGGGGCGTGTCGATTGCAGACCCCAATCGGACCGGCAACAGGGCAGCGTCTGGGCTCACAATCTGTTTGTTTTGTTGTCGTCCCGTCCGGCGGCATGTGCGAGGCATGCGCATATGACTTGCATGACTTGGCCCCAGAATGATAAGGGCGTATGCGTGGGTCTTGCTCTTACATTGCAGCCTGAAATGGAGTGAACTGTAAACGGTAACGGTAACGGAAACGGTAACCGGTGGCAATGGTCGACAGCGACCGCCTTGCCATCCGCAGTAAAGTGCCAGGCAGTGTCACGTGCTCGGCTGACGAAAGGCATGGGAATCATGACCAAGCGGCATGCGCGCGCGGACAAATGGGGGGTGTCCAGGTACACACGGTCCCAGCACCACCACAGCACACTGCAACGGAGGACAGCCACAATGACCCTGCACTCCATCCAGAATAATCCACACCTTCAGCCACCTTTTGGGAAGACTGCTCTGTCTTTCTCTCTCTCTCTCTCTCTCTCTCTCTCTCTCTCTCTCTCTCTCTCTCTCTCTCTATAACAACCCTCAGCCGCTGTACACAGCCGTCAACAGCCATGAACCCCACCACAGGGTTCTGCATTTGTTGTGCTCAGTGGGCTGGTCCAGCAACTTGGGCTCCCACTGCTGGGCCCAACACCCCATTCCCATCTGCATCTTTTTCACCATTCCTGTCCGCCTGCCCTGTGACCTGCGGGTGAGGGAGTGAAGGGGGGGTGGGGTGCTTCCGCTTCCCTTTTCGGACCCCTCATCTCTCTTCATTTGCCGACAAAGCGGCTTGCTTTCTGGCAGGGGCACCTGCCCCATCGTTTTCCTGGCTCCCTGCCGGATCCATGACGGGCCTCAGCCGTCTGCACTTGTTTTGTTTTGGCAGGAGTGCCCTGCTGGTAGCTTAGGGAGATGGCGGGCATCCCCCGGATTTTCCCTTTTGTCTGGGGCTGGGTCTGCAACTGGGGATGGGTCCGGGTGGCAGCCAGGGTGGCTGGGGGGTGGGGCTGCAGCCGAGGTGGGGCCGGTGTGTAAGGCTGGGACGGTGGGGCAGCCGACGTGCGTTGGGTTGGGTCTGCGCAGGTATCCACTCAAGTCGAAGATTTGCTGGTGTACGTGCGGCCAAAGAAGGACAGGGACCTGGATTGGGTGGGCACGGGCATCAAGAAGCCGAATTACAACCCCCCGTTTGACGGTCCGCTGGCCACTCTGTACCAGGACATGGATCCCGCAGGTGCGGGGCTGTTGATGCGTGTCGCGCTGCTGTATCGCTGTTGTATTGCCTCCCAGATGGCGAGGGACCGGCGTTTGATGACGATAAGTTTTGGAAAAGTTGGCATCCGTGCCTGGGATCCGTGAGGAACGTGTCATGTTCAGCATTGCATGCAGCGGCCAAAAACATTTATTCTTCCAACCAACGGGCCCCATCGGTTTCCACTGACCGCTAAGAGAATTTCCGGCTGGCTCAGTGGTGCATTTGCCTGGCTCCTGCGGTTAGGGTCGAACCTCAGGTAGGGCCTAGATACTCGCCAGGAGTAAAGCCGATCGTCATGAACACCGCCCGAAGGCCAACCCCACGGGGGCCGCTGGTGTGTGAGACCCGACATCAAGGGAGGCGCGCCCCCCCCCCCTCTGTGGACCCCAGAATGATGTGGTAAATAACAGTGGCGATATAGGCGCTGAAGGCACGGGAAAATCACCTCGAAGAGATGTTGTTAGATCAAGCGCAGGTGCAGGCGCCATATACCCCCCCTTTGGGGGAGTAACTCGCGTAGCATACCCAAAAGCACGAGATCGGATGTCCAGCCCCTTGTAAAATCATCCCTCAATGGATTTTTCGATTTTGACCCCTCTACCCCCCCCCCCCCCCGTACCTGGGTACCACTTTTTGGGGGGGTGGGGGGGTGCCAAAAACATTTTTGCGCATTGTGGCCACTGTGCATCAATCTGGGCCCAGGTCCTGAACAAATTTTGTTTTGTACATGGATCCCCTGTACAATAGCAGGGGTCTCAGGTCTGAACCCCGGGTCCCACCCCCACCCCCCCTATGGGCCCTTGCCGGTGAGGAGATAGCCGTTTTCAGGCTGGCATACGGATGAAAATCACCTCGCAAAGGTCAGAACCACGAGACCCACTTTTTTTTTTTAGATCCATGAAACAGAAGGCGCAAAAGACGAGCAGAATCCGAGAACGAACAGGCTTTTAAGCCGCTAAGTGCGGCAGAGGAAGCAGCAGATCAGGGCATGGTAATCTGCAGTGTGCACTGGATGTCTCCAGGATGTCCCACAGGCTCAGGGGGTGTCTTAGAGATCATCTCACAGGTTTTGCCCCCCTTTCCAAAGATTTCACGTTTCTGGGCTCTGGCACTGCTAGAAGGGGAGTGGACGCCATGGGGGCAGCATGGGCAAGCTGCTATTGCAGCCCACAAAACTGAGCTTCCCTGTCCCCCCCTCCCCATTCCCACCTCTCCACCCCTCCTTCCCTCATACAAGAGACATGGTACTGGGCTCCCTGACTACTACAATACCACATTGCAATTAAACCACACACAAGCAGCCTTCAATAAAAAAAGAACCCTGTTGGTGCAAAAAAGAACCCTGTTGGTGCAATCTCAATTCAAGCTCAATGGTTTTCACCTTGATGGGCATTGCAACAACATCGCTTAGCATGCAAGAAGCACAACAAACGAGCACAGTGACACCAGAGCCACCAGCCCACAAATCCATCACTGAATGCCACTTCCAATGGTGGGGCTCAGGCCGGTGTACTCCCAGTTCCCCTTCCTGCCCTTCCCTTACGTGGGCGCCAAACAAAAAAGGAAAAGAAAGAAAGTGAAATTCAGTTATGTGCCTCCAAGTGAAGCGATGGACGGCCCTGCAAAACAGCGGTCCTGCTTTCCGAAGGCCTTGTGCGCACTGACTCTTAATCGTTCTGTCATCTACACTTTGCGGCCACAGGGCAAAGGTTCGTGCAGTCCCTCATGGAAGACACCCTCCAGAAGGGCGCCCCTTTGCATAAGTCCAAGCTGACCATCGCCAATGTTCTGGAAGGTCCTGTGGCTGGGGTGGGGTGGCTGGGGTGTAGGGCAGGCCTTGGCTAATGGGCAACGGGTTGCTTCGATGCAGACTAATTCAGGATGGCGTCGCAGTGCTGATCACACCAAAATCCTTCCTCATCGCCGATCACAGGCATGTGTCCGAACCAGATAGTGTGATATGCCCCACACATAGACCTACCAATCCCATGCCTCCCCATAGCGGCCACTGTGCAGGCGCGATTTCCAGCCGTGTGCAAGTCAATAATACAACTCATTGCATGCATTTGTAAGGCTGCACACCTTCCTTTGCACGACTCTTCTTTGGCGTTTCAGCCCTCCCTTCACTCTTTGGGTACAATGTCACCTGTTGCAAGTGGATGCCTTGGGTTTTTTGCGTTGTGAATGATCAACATTGTTGGCGAAGCACAGATTGCGGCCCAGAGGGTGAGGGGATGTGTGGAAAGCCAACGAAGCGTCGAGCAAGCGGGGGGGGGAGGGTGTTGCGGCCTCGAAAAGCTTGCAAAGGGTCATATGGTGGATTTGCATGCAGCTGGGAACTGCGCCTGTGGCCGAAATGGGGAGGCACGGGATTCTCTGTACTGTATAAACAGGGATGCGGCGTGGGTCATCTCTGGGACATGTTTGGTTCGTCTCAATCATGACAGCCATCATGATGATCGTGATCATTGGGGAGCGCTCGTGATGGTCGTCCGTCTTAATATCATGGTCAACGGCAATGGGACATTCCGTCTGTGAGGGGTTGTGCAATTCCGAATGTCGGCCCATGTGATTCAACGGAAGGGGGGACAGCCCGCGGAAACAATTTCTCCGCAAAGGGGCGGTGGTTTCAGGATGTGCTGGAGGCATGGCATACCTGTGACCGACCTATTGTGACGCCAAACGTGCCCTTTCGTGACGGTCTCAGCCAATGGGTGGCCGAAAACCATGAGTAAAACGGGCTGTGTTTGCGGGAGTTTGGGGGGTCCACTTCCGCGAGTTTGGTGGTTTGGAACAGGGAGTTCTTGACAGGGCGTGTGTGCGTTGCAAATTTGCTTGGCGAAGTTGTGGCCCAGAAATTGCGGCGGCGGGGGTGGGGGGTCCTTCGTTGTTGAGTTTGAACACCGAACCCGCCCCATATCCCACCTCGACGTCATCATCACAGGCATTTCCACAGACAAGTGGGCCAAGCTCCCGGCAGTCTCGGCATTAATGCAGGACATGACCCTGGCCAAGCAGGCGGCGTTGTCGGAGATGATTGCGGAGGTAATTCACACCCAGTCTGGTCCAATGGACTCCCCACACACCCCGATTTCCAACCCTTTTTGTGTGTCCCTGTCGATTCCGAGCGACTGCGGCCAGGGCTCATGATGCTCAGTTTGCTGGGGCACACTGGTTCCCCTCCTTTTGTGTGGTGCACCCACCACCAAGCACACACACCGAAACCGGCACCGGCACCGAATGATCTTCACTCTCCCGGTGGCAGGGGGCAGGGCTTGGAAACCAGAGACCAAGCAAAGGCTGCAGAAGTCATGGATCTGCGAGAAGCACAGGCACCCCCTGTGCACAGCATGCACGATTACACACAGGGGTGGGTGATCCTGCTGCAGACATCAAGGGCACCCCCGCATCTGTACACCATGTTTCCCGAGGACGCAGGGAGACAACGCACACCGGGAGGGGGAGGCACCCAGCGGCCAAGAGCCGCATGCTGAGAACGACGCCCCGGGGGGGAGAGAGGCCAAGAACCCCACAACAGGGGGGGGGGGGGGCAAGCACTGGAGTGAGCACCCTCCCCTGGGGATGCAGAGCAAACGCAGGCGCCTCGAGGGGCGCCCGTTGGAGCGGCACGACTGCACGGGAACGGAATGCTCATATTTGTCTCCCTCACAGAGGCTCTGGCCTAGGCGAGGGGATGGCTGCGGGGGGCACATTTTGCAGCCCCCTGATGTGGCAGTGAAGGCATCCAAGCCCACCATCAAGCTACAGACCCATGCAGGCCTCCTTTATAATGTGGTGTTTCCCCACCACCAAGCATGCACAAACACACAAACGCACACATGCGCACACACACACGCACATGCACACGCACACACGCACACATACACACACAGAGAGAGAGGCGGGGGGGGACCCGTAATTCGTGTGGATAATGGAAAAGATCACAAAGGAGGTTCGACAGCGTGCCAATGCAATATCTTGACCTGTTGTGTCACAGCATCCACTGCGTGCTGTGCTTTGATCCAACAAGCACATGTTCCTGCCAGTCACATTCTCATTTGTTTGTGATGACACCTTCCCCCGAGGAGGCTGTCATCACCCAGGGATGCATGCTCCGAGCGTCAGAGACATTTGAGCGCGCATGTGTGTGTTTTGCTCCATGTGCTGACTTGGCCATGCAGTCGTCTCTCATGGCCAAACAGTCAGTGCATCCCAGCCCCCCACAAAAAAATTCACAAAAAAATCCAACGTAAAATCCAAACGACACGCAGATGCACTTGCCCTTCTGAGCTGCTTGCTGCCACTGCCCGGATTTTTACGAACATTTCCCTGCCCCATTCGACTGGTGAGATGTGTGCATCAACGTTGAGATTGGGCTCAGGCCAACCCATAGCACATGGAGAGCTGACGAGCCCACAGGGGCCATTTTGCACCATACTTGACCATGTGAATTGCTTATGTGTACAATTTGCTACACCCCATTGTTTTATTTTGGTATTGCCCTGCCAGTTTCCTTTTAAAGAATGTTTGAACGCATGGCAATTTCTGCCACCAGGTAGGTTTGATGCTTCGTGTGCTCTACTTCCATGCACATTATTCCTGTGTCGCCATAGTAATTTCTCCACTCTTATGGAGACCCCAAAATGGCAGGGGTTATGTAGCCATATTGAGCCCGATCTGCTGATGGAGACCCCGATCCGCTCGGGTGCCAATCAAAGAGGTTTACAGTGCAGAATTTCTGGACGCCTATCAGCTTTGTGCCAATAAGGGCAAAGTTGCAATTCATGTGAGTTGTCTTTCCGCGAGACGTGCCAGCAGGGCTGCACTTACTTATGGCTTCGTGCTTTTATGGTTCTATATCTTATTTATTATTTGTTAAGCTTCACATTTTTTAAGGCTTTTGGGCTGCAGGCTGCGAGCCCAGACTCTGAGAACATGATCAGATGATGGTTTCTTTGCTGTTATCTTGCTGCCTGCGTTGCTGTCTGGGGCTTTTTTGTGTGGGTCGATCTTGGGAGTGAATGCCATGTAATTGCCCCAAAAAGTGCGCAGTGTGCTTGCACCATGCACCCGCCCACCCCTTCAACTTTTGGACGGTGAATGTTGAAGCAAGTCCACAAAAAAAAAGCCTGGTCTGGACCGCTCCTGTTACGTGTATCCATTTTCACAGACAGCCTCCACCGTTTACTGCCACTCGCGATTTTCTCAGTTGCTTTCCGTATTGGCATTCCAAGTTGCAGTCCTGTGGGTTTTCTAAGAAACTGTCTGGTTAGAGCTGCACATAGTGCGATACAAATGGTCTACATCTCTAACGATGGAATGCTCCTTAAATGCAAGCCCCCCTCTGCCCTTTCCCGGTCCGCCTCATCACCT
Organism: Eutreptiella sp. 'Long Island Sound 2002'; assembly: GCA_964036045.1. Taxonomy (NCBI): domain Eukaryota; phylum Euglenozoa; class Euglenophyceae; order Eutreptiales; family Eutreptiaceae; genus Eutreptiella; species Eutreptiella sp. 'Long Island Sound 2002'. The sequence goes on from OZ038392.1 coordinate 44,860,637, forward strand.
CTGGCCTGTGATCTGCAACGCTCCGCACAAGAAAAGGCTCCAGTCTGCGTTTGGCCACGTGTGGTGACATCAGCAGATGCCCCTGTGGAGACCCACTATCTGTTCTCCTCACGATCCAGGCAGTAATCTGCAAAGGAGTATAGCTATACCTTCAGGCCGAATAGTGTAATAATGTACAATTGAATAACCCCATACTTAATGTGCTGATGTATGGTGCAAGGGTCCAAGGCTCCAGCTCCATCCTCTCCCAACTCCCTAACTCCTTCCCCTTTATCACCTACCCCAACCTTTTTCTTGCACCTCCTCCCCCCCCCCCCGGCCCTTTCCAAGGTAGCCTCATAGACCGAGGAGCCGACAGCCCTCGGTGGTGCAAAGCAGCAGCAACAGGGTCCATTGCATATACTCCCTGTCCAAACCGCACACCCAACACCATCACACCGCCCCATCGTCCCGCATCCGTTTTCTGCGCAGGTCTTGTCACCGCAAACGCTGCCTGTCATTGCCAAAGGTGGAGTCCCGCAAGAAGGTACAAGACAGATTTCCCCAACAAGCTCCAAGCGGGGCTCTTACTCACCACGTGTGGCCCATGCCTCCCAACTGCATGTCCTGTCACCCTGCGCCGTGTTATATGGGGACATGTCACCAGGGATCTCACTCTGGACACCCAAGCCACCCATAGCACGCTCCACTGCTGGTGGCCACCGCCTGTGAGAGAGGAGAAGGGCCAGGACCTGTGGTCGCATGCCTGTCTCTAGGGTCATAGGGATGTGCCCATTCATACGGCTATCTTGTGATACACATCTTGTGATAATCTAGGAAGTGCCCGGGCATCCCCCCCCCCTTCCCCCAAGAGGTTGCGTAGCGCCATTTCTTAGAAGGCCGAGGGGCTGAGAAGGTGGGTTTTGGGGGCGGGCCAGCACAAGTGGCCTCTGCGGGGGGGGGGGGGGGCGGGGTCCGCAACACCCCCAACGCCTCCAAATGCACTGGAAACGGAGTGGTCCCAGAGCGGGGGTGTCAGGGGCGCTTTGGAGGGCTACATTTGTATATGTATCCTCTAATCGGCACCCCTCTCCCCAACTCTAGCTGGCCCCCCAACATGGCTCTGGGGTACGCCACCAGCGTTCAAGCAAGAAATGGCCTTGAAGGGCATTTCAAAGGCTAGGGCTTGGCGTTGATTGGCCAAAATGGGTCGAAATGGGCCCAAAATGGGCTCAATTTACTTGCTTGAGGATCCCAAGTGGTGTAGGATCATTTTTGGGAAAGCACGCTTTTGACCCATTTTTTGGTCCCATCTTCAACGCTTTTTGGCACTTTTCGCGGGCCATAACAAGCCCAAATGGGCTCAAAACAGGCTGAAACCACTTGTCTTGGCATCCCAAGTGGTCTAGGATCATTTTTGAAAAAGGTCACTCGCCCCAGGTGCACCCATTTTGGCCCCAACCGGTTTGGTCAACCTTGCGACTTGCAGGAAACGTCAGCGCTCTGTGACATAAGTAAACCAAGCCGGTTGTTTTCCTTCGTTTGGCCGTTTTGAACCAATGTCAGGGCTGTTTTGGGCAAAAAATGGCCTCTTTTGGGAGGGCACCTCCAAACTTGGCGCCTGTGCCCCGGGCTGCCACCACTGAGTTGGGCGCTCAAACTGGATTTGGGACAGGCATGTGTCAATGCAAAAGATGGCTGGAGTAGAGTAGAGCCCAAATGAGACAGAGATATTGGCAAAACAGAAACGTGAAGTGTTATTGCTGATTTGTTGTTGCTTGTTGTTAGCTGGATTCAATGGAAGAGGGGCATAGTCAAATATGTGTACAGTGTACACACTCGCGGGGTGGTCCAACCCTGGCATGTGTGTACCAATGCCTTGGCAGCAGGTTGGAATTTGAAATGAGGGGTGCCATAGCAGAGTCATTGAGCCACAATGCAAAGAAGGGGGCCTGATACCTTCATTAGTGCCCTGTGTAATTGTTTGCTTTGTATTTCCTCTTGGTGAGGGTGCCTGATGTCCGCTGTGTCCTGGATGCAAGTGGCGTTGTTGTCCAGCTTGGTTTCGCAGGCTCAGCAATAGTTCGCGCAGTGCACCCGATGCATCAAAATACACGGGGCACACCAAACACGGTCCAGTGGGTTTGTCTCATTTCCCAACGACTATGGCAGTATCTGTTGTTGTCCATGGGTGATCAGTGACAAGCCATTGCTCAGTGAGGGTGGGTGAGTCTAGGGGTGGGTGGGTGGGTGGGTGGGTGGGCTCGGTCTCTCCATGACCCCAAAAGACTCCCTTCCTCGTGGGGTCGCTAAGAAATGCCTTGATCAGTGGGGATGCCTCCTACCAGGTGGGGAGTAAGCTTCTTGGCAGTTGCAGCACTTGCCACCATGCACCCTTTGGTGTGTGTTGATGGTCTGGTGACGCCAGCCTTCCACTGTGACAAGAGAAGTACCCTGGGACGCGCTGATGAGGCCTCGTCTCCTGTCCCCGAGCCTAAAGTGACCTACAGAATGTCTGACGCATCGGATTGACTGCTCGGTCTCACTCGACCGTAGCCCCCCTCCGCCAGTGGAGCCCCCCAGTCCATCATACTTGGCGCTTTGCCAAGCGGTGCACGGCACTCGCCCATTTGTTCGGTCTTTTGCTCCTTTGCAGCCTGTCAGCGAGGGTCTGTATCAATATCTGCATCCCACAGCGGGGGATATGCATACCACCGATGCCTCTTGCACCTGCCGTTCCATCAGGCAGTGTCCCTCGTGTCTTTGCTGTTTGTCACGGTTTGCACGCTACACCTTTTGCCAGTGCACTATTTTCTGCATTTCAGCGAAGTTCAAAGTCGACGCCCCGGAGTTGGTTGGTGCTGAGCAGTGCGAGAGCCCGCCACGAGCAATGTCTCAGGGTATGCAGCGCGGGTCGGATAAGAGGGGCTGTGGCGGCTTTGCTAGGGGCAAGGGTTTGTGCAGTCTGAGAGACTACGGCATCGCTTGTCAGAGAGCTGTAGGCCCATGTTGCATGAGAGCTTTGGGTGATCGCTTGTTGTACTTGGCAGCCGGACTGTTGCCTATTGGCCTCAATACCAGGGGGCCTCTGGGTTCGGTCTACACAACGAATGTGGGACTTCAAATGTCACCCTGAAATCACCGTTTGGGATGGGCGGTGCAAAAAAAAAAACCAAATCGGATAGACTACGCGCCCCAGTCTGGGAGGGCGGTCGCCCGTCTGTAAAGGGGCGTTGACCAACATCATCCTAAACCGGGACACAGGTAAAGGTGCAGTTTCCATGGCGTGGCATCTTTTGTAAGCACTTTGTGAAGCAGCCACACCTGGCATCAGCACCCGGTGTGGGTCCCATACCCCACAACCCAAGAAGCTGGTCTTGAACGTCGTAATCTAACCCAAACTGCTGCTGCAGATTTCCACCCTCAACAGCTCAAAAATCGAAATTTTTCAAAACCGACTCTTTCGCTGTTGTGGCCACTCAAAATGATCAAATCTCCCAACTATAGCATGCTTCAGGCCCTCATTAAGTACTTTGTCACTTCTATATTTGGGCTGAGGGCCTGTGGACTCTAGAGCCGCATCACAGAGTTGAGTTTTGGGGGGTTGGAGGTTGTCACGCACAGCAACCGGCGTCACATTTTGTCATGCACAGGGGCAGCAACTTGAGCCTCCGTAGGCAACGGTAATTGTAAGTAGCACCTCCTCAACAAGGGAGGTCAGCAGTTTTCAGCTGGAGGCACTGCACTTTGCAAGGCACGGACCCCAGCATCTGCTTGGCGACGCATGGCCATGGCGAACAAAGAGTGCAAGCGCTGTTCATGTGTTGCGCATGTGCTGAGAGCGGGTGCGGCCAAGTGCCTGGAATTGCAACGCCCCGCCGATGTGTAACGGTTGGTGATCCGGAGCCCCTTTGGCCCCGTGTTGCAATTCCCACGTCAGGTTTGGTGGAGGGTTCCCTCCAAACTCCCATTTATCTGGGAATAACGGAATGTAAAGCCTGCACCCACTGGCAGGGGATTGGACGCCAGCAGTAAGTTGAAGCGGGGCACCCCAAGGCTCAGGTCTAAAAGGGTGGGCTGTACTTGCAAGAGCCGGGGACACTCCAAAAAGGGCCCCCAGGTGCACGCCAGAGAGCTGGGCTCCCAGGTCCAACCAAAGAGCAACGGACTTGTCTCTGTGGTATTTTCTCATCGTGTCAGTTGTGGCCCAGGCTCTTGTGTGGTACGGCCATGACGCCTCCGCGTCAGGTAAACCGGATTTGAGCCGAACAGGCCAGGAAAGGCGACGGGCGTGCGCCAGTGCGGTCCGGAGTTGCGGTGGGTGCACGGGGCACAGAACTCCACACACACACACACACACACACACACACACACACACACACACACACACACACACACACACACACACACACACCGATCAAGACACAGTTTTCCACCCATGCAACTGCCCCCCCCCCCCCCCCCTCCCTTGACCTCCACCCACTCATTCATTCCTGCCCAGAGCACGTCACACAGAAGACATGGCATTCGACACCAGCTGTGTTACGACGAATCAGCCTTTGTTGAACACGTTACAGTGACGAACCTTAATACGAATTGTGTTGAGTACATTTAGTAAGGATTACCCTTCCCCGTCCTCCGGGTGTCCAACAGAACAATCGTCAGAGAGAAAAACAAAATTTGTCCTGAAAATTTTTTGGTTTTTTTGGTACACAAACGGTTGGGTCTCACCCCCCGGTTCAAGGCGCGTCTGCGCCCCAGATTGGGCTTCAGGGATTTCGAAATTTATCAGGCGCGCGTGGCGTGTCTTGAAATGGTGGGCGCTCCTGTTCTCCGGTTTGTCACTCTCACTCGACGTGACCTGTGTTCCCTGTTCACAGACCCCAACGCTGACGCCCTGCAGTCCGCCGGGCCCGCCGCAGTCGGGTTACGGCCCTCCAAGGCGTCCAGCAACACGACCCCCACGTCGCGCCTCCGGCCCGCGTCGTCCCCAGCGCTGCGCCCCAGCAGCGCCCGGCGGCCTGTGCTCTCACCTCCAGTCCCAACGTACAGCCCAGACCACCGCACAGATATCCTCGTGGAGGTTGTCCGCCACTCATTTTAGTCGTGCCATCACGTCTCCCGGGAGGAAGGGGGGGATTTCACATATCATTGATGTTGTTATTACCGTTGTCATTGCCGTCATCACTGCTGCTGTCATTGCTGGTGTCAATGCTGGTGTCACTGCTTTCGTATTTGCTGTTATCATTGCTGTCGTTCAGTGCTGTTGTCATTGTCGTTGCCACTGCTGTTGTTATTGGAGTAAGGGAGGGGGGGGGATTGCCCCCTGCCCCGCTGTGTTTCATTTCTGGCCTCTAAAGCACAGACCATCGGGCAGAGGTTGTAAGATCAAAAACCCATGTGCTCACATATGCCACACCTGCCCCCTGCTGCATTGTTTGGTGACGTTTGGTAGCATTACAAGCGCATACAAACCTATTGGGAGCCATGTAGCCCCACTTCAGTGTTTTTGTCACCGCTGTTGTCATTGCTGTTGTCACTGTTGCTGTCAGTGCGTTTGTCATCGCGGTTGTCAGTGCTGTGGTCAGTGCTGGTGCCATTACTGTTGCCGCTGCTGTTGGCATTGCAGGCCCGCGGCACCAGCGCCCCTGTGGCAACATCCCCCACGTTGCTGACCAAGAACCCCAGCTCTGCCCTGACGCGGGAGCGCAGTACCTTGCCCAAAGGCAGCGCTCGTCCCGCATCCGCGGCTTTGCCCCGCCCTCTGGCTTCTGTGCTCAGCCCTGTGGCACGTGTGCAGCCGCAGACCTTCCAGAGCCACCGGCGCCGGCCGGGGTCCGCTGCACTGGAGCGTCCAGATGAAGTGCCTCAGGTGTGTGTACGTGCGCATGCAGGCATGCGCGTGCGCGTGCGCGTGCGCGTGCATGCGTGCGTGCGTGCGTGTGTGTGTGTGTGTGTGTGTGCGTGCGTGCGTGCGTGCGTGCGTGTGTGTGTGTGTGTGTGTGCGCGTGCGTGCGTGCGTGTGTGTGTGTGTGTGTGCGCGCGTGCGTGCGTGCGTGCGTGCGTGCGTGTCGGCATTTTGGTGTGTCGGGTGTGTTGGGTGTGTCGGTGTGTCGGTGTGTGTGTGTGTGTGTGTGTGTGTGTGTGTGTGTGTGTCTGTGTGTGTGTGTGTGTGTGTGTGTGTCTGTGTGTGTGTGTGTGTGTGTGTGTGTGTGTGTGTGCGTGCGTGCGTGCGTGCGTGCGTGCGTGCGTGCGTGCGTGCGTGCGTGCGTGCGTGCGTGCGTGCGTGCGTGCGTGCGTGCGTGCGTGCGTGCGTGTGTGTGTATGTGTGTGTGTGTGCGTGTGTGTGTGTGTGTGTGTTTGTCAGATCCCTCCACAATTTCACTGTATACAGGTCTGCACATGACTGTTGGTTCTCTCGTTCTAACTGTGTGTGTGTGTGTGTGTGTGTGTGTGTGTGTGTGTCTGTGTGTGTGTGTGTGTGTGTGTGTGTGTGTGTGTGTGTGTGTGTGTTTGTCAGATCCCTCCACAATTTCACTGTATACAGGTCTGCACATGACTGTTGGTTCTCTCGTTCTAACTGTGTGTGTGTGTGTGTGTGTGTGTGTGTGTGTGTGTCTGTGTGTGTGTGTGTGTGTGTGTGTGTGTGTGTGTGTGTGTGTGTGTGTGTGTGTGTGTGTGTGTGTGTGTGTGTGTGTGGGTGCGTGTGTGTGTGTGTGTGTGTGTGTGTGTGTGTGTGTGTGTGTGTGTGTGTGTGTGTGTGTGTGTGTGTGTGTGTGTGTGTGTGTGTGTGTTTGTCGGTGTGCGTTGGTTGGGGCGTGCAAGTGGGTCGCTGGACCGTAGCGCATTTGTGTTTGTGGCCATCTTACAAAGTGCCCTGTTGCATTTTTTCCAATCTGCACCGCGACATTGCAGCAGCATATCCCCAGTAACTGACACTGGTGCAAATATGCTATTTTGAGGCACCAAATGTGTCGAAATAGGGTTCCTTCTTGGCTTTTTGAGACCTGGTTCTGTGGCACTTTTTATCATGGAGGCTAACAACCAACGTGTACAAAGGTGCAAGATTAGTTCCGAACACAATGGGGAATCACTGAATTACATGGATCAGAGTGCATTGTAGAAAAACTGGTTTTTGAGGGCAGTGCTACAAAACAAAGTGCGGTACAGGGTTTGTGATGGGGGGGGGGGGGGGGCGTTTGGCCACGCGCTGCCCATTCTGTGGAGAGATCGGGGCACCAGAGAACAACAGCACTGGCCCATCAGATAGAAGAGCCCGCTCAGCAGCCTTTCAATGGCAGTGCGCCTGCCATTCGATCTCTGCGTGCGGCTTGTGTTGCATGGCCCACTTTTGCGCAGTCACTTCTGGAGTGGGAGGCGCGTGACCGAGAAATTCTGAGCGTGATCCGTCATGAACTGAGCCCTCGAGAGTCCAGCCGCATCACCGAATTGGGATCCGATTTGGAGGACCGCCTGCCGCCCGGTCTTGGTATGGCACCTGAGGCCCTGGGCAATGCATGGGATGCTGGGGCTTGGGAACGACAACGGGGCGCGGGGAGGGCGGTTGTGGAATGTGAAAGACAGAGCGGCAGCCAGCAGGCTGGCGTTCAGGGGACGTCTTTGGCGACTCTATTTGTGTTTTCTGTTTGTGTATTTTTGTCCCCATGGACAGCCCCGGGGGACGGCCACCGCAATCTACACCTGCATACCGCTATCTACCGCCATCGACCGCCATCAACGGTCAATCGACAGTTATCAATCACTGATTTGTCAGCCACCCGTTCACCACCCTCTGTGTCCGCAGTCCGCCCGCGATTCCCAGCAGCAACCAGAGATACCAATCAAAGGTGCCAGCCAGAGATGCAACCATCATTCGCTGCTCAGTCCAATTTGGCCCCAACTGCACATGAAGGGCACTTCTATTTTGCCCCTGGCATCTGTCTCAAAGGTGAAGAGCCTGGAGTGCCGGCAGATACCCGTCAAACTCTGGCATTCCTCGGGGCTTTATTTCGCCGAAGGAAACCCCTCTTTGCACGCCCCCCCCCCCCCACACACACACGACCTGCGGCAAGTACGCGGAAGGCGCCGAGGGTCGAGGATGGTCTGAGTTTTACTGGAAGCCTCAGATGTGGCCAACTGCAGAGCACAGCGTTTTGCGCGTCCGACGGAGGAGCGATCAGAGCATTCAGGTCCCCGCCCATTTCCCGAAAACTTTGAGGAACGGTCCGTTCTCCCCCGCCGTTGCTAAGAGCCGGGGCCTGTCCTGGGCCCCGTACTGCTTTACCACGATGCACTGTCCTTCGAGGCATTTCGCTGCGGAAGCGCACCACACGCTGCGCGGTTCCTTGGATCACAAGGGGCCCTGGAGTGCGGTGCGCTGGGCGCAGGTGTCTCAATACCCGTCTCGTGCACTTTTGGGCTCAAGGTTTCTTTTCAGGGCGTGTTGGTCATAACCTCCCCACTGCCCCCCGTTTAGACCAACCCGCCGCACTGCAACGACCCCCCCTCCCCCCCGCTACAACGACTACCTCTGGTTTTTTGGAGCATGCAGTCCAGATGAATTGACCCATTCCCAAACCAGTGACCACACCAAAGACACACAGGCAAACCCCATACATGTAAGCGCGTGTCTTTACAGAGCACGCACTTTTACAGCAGCCGCCATAGATCTGCGTGCTTTGTAAACGGGGGCATTTATATGTACATGTGCGAACGTGTAATGATGTTGACAAATAATACTATTGCACATCAAACAAGCTGCTGGCCTGGCAGGGCGGGGATGGTGGGTGATGTTCTTTCAAGGTGACATTGTAATCATTTTTGAGCATATCCCACTGGATTATCACAAAGTTAGCCTTGCAAAGTTCAGCCCCATTCCCAAGCATTGGCACTTTGCATCTACAACATCTGCACGTTGTCTCCAACATATGCACACTGTCTACAATGCGGAGGGGGTCCGCAGCATATGCGCAATGTCTGCAGCATGTGTGCAGGTTCTATGGCATGTGCACAGTGTCGGTGGCATGTGCGTAGTGGGCACAGATTACTCACAGGTAAATGGGATGTGCAATAGCGGGTGTCTAGGAACTCAGGTGCGGCAGCTCTACCGGCCACTGGTGGCCACAAACAAGCCGCAAGGCGTAGCCAGAAGTTATGCCAACAGCACACGGCCCTGCTCAACCCAAACCTCCCTCTCCCTCTCCCTCTGCAACGTTGCCTGACCTCTGTCTCTCCGTGCTTTTCAGGCGACAGCCAAGTGCTTCACATTCAGCAACCAGCGCAGGTTTCTGACGGCGGCATCCATGACCTTCCCATATAAGGGACCCATTTAAGGCAGCCGAGATCCCTCGTGTGAGGCCTTGCGCTGAGGTCTGCAGCTGCAGGGCAAACGGCACCGGGTGCGGCCACAATGCCCCGGGTCACACTGCGTCAGGGCAGGGGGGCTGCCGGATGCCAACCGTTGCACAGAACAGCCCCCCCCCACACCCCTTTCAACAAAGCCCAACTGTTTGTGCAGTTTGACCGAAATTGGGCGCTGGAGGACACATTGTCCATTTTGCACTTCTGTAACCCTAACCCTAACCCTGTTACTTGTTCCAATAATCGTCAGCAGTTGTGTGTGATTGCAGAGCTCGTCGTAACGTGTGCAATGCAGAGCGGTCTCGCAGGATGCTCCAACGGAGGTTCTTTCAGGTTCTTTTAGGTTGCTGCATGCCCCCACCCCACCCCACCCCACCCCCCAACACCGCCTCAAAAAAGGGGAGGCAATCAGCACACACTCCTCATGAAGAAAAATGGAAAACTCGGGATTGGGAAGTCTCTGTGACTGTGACAAGTGACCATTCCACTCGCCACACCAGAACACTGTAGGACGTATGAAGGTCTTGCTTCCAGGAACAGGAACAGGCAGCCCTTTACGGGCAACGCATACTTCTCCATCTTTCCTCTCCGTGAGCCTCAAAATGATGGTGTGGGAGTTGGTGTGTTGCGCCTCCTCCCCTCCTTGACATTTCACCATCCCATGGGCTGCCTGTGCACCCCCCTCCGACCCCCCACCCCATCCCCATCCATGACCAGCGTAACGCGTTGAGCCTTATCGGCCGGTCCTGACCTTTGACCCATCAGGTCCACTGAGGCCCGAAGCTGCGCCATTCACGCACCCGTTTTTGATGTGGTTGGCCTAGCGGTAGCCCTGGCTCACCATCAAGTGTCCCCCACTAACCCCACTCCAGAAACTGGCGAGTGTGTTTTTGTTTGTTTAAGGGCTGCCGAATGCATGTCGGCAGTTTCATTGCGGCGGCAGATTCCTGGTGTTTGGCAATTAGCTGACGACAGGGAAATGTATCCAACGATTATTGGCGGTTGCTCAAGGCGCATCAAAATAATTTGACATGCATCGCTTGCGCAGAAACGCCCCCTGTGTGAAGTGCAGCCGTTGTGTCACTGCTCTATGTGTGTGTCCGTGTGGTGCATTCCGACCACTGACCCCTAACCTTCCGGACATTCCTTCTCCCGAACCTTGTTACCCGCAGAAAGGCGCCTAACCTGCATGACTGTTTCCTCTCATTTGTGTATGGCCTGATGAGAAGTCCAGATACCCCATGCACGTGCTTTGCCGGTGATCTTCGGCTGCATGTATTTGGGTGCTTACAACGTGTGTGTGTGTGTGTGTGTGTGTGTGTGTGTGTGTGTGTGTGTGTGTGTGTGTGTGTGTGTGTGTGCATATGAGGTAATCTGGAATTACGACTGGCGGGCTTTGGAACGTGTCCGGGAACAGTGCTGCCCCGGGGCAGGCTGTGTGTGTGTGTCTCCCCGGTAACGGGGGGTACTTCCAGGAGACAACATCCGAATCGTCCTGGTGCAGGGTACTGAGGTGAGGGTTCCAATACAGTCCCGTACCCGGGCATGGTGCATGAGTGACCCCTGCTTTTGCCCTTTGCAGGCCCTTGGCTTAGCGCTCTGCGCGGCTGCCGAGGGCTGGAGACGGTCATGATCCGGGAACAGGATGTGCCACTTCCTCTCACCCTGTACTGCAGAAAGGCGCCTAGCCGACATGCTCTTTCATTCCCTCTTCTACTGTTTTTTGGCCTGACGAGATTCGTTAACGTCCAGTGCTGTGCTCCGCTTGATCACGCCTGTTCGTCTGCGTTCATCGTGTGTGTGTGTGCCTGACAACACATTTTGTGCGCCTGCTCCTCGCAGAAAGGCGCCTAGCCCACATGACTGCTCTCATTCTTTTGTGTATGGCCTGACGAGAAGTCCACACCCCGTGCGCTTGCTTTGCCTGTCGTCTTCGGCCCCAGGGCGCGTATTGTTGGGTTATTGCAACGTGTGTGTGTGTGTGGGGCGTAGTTGCCCTGCAACCTTGCGCAAGCTCTTTGACAAGGGCCTTTGGCGGGCAGTCACAGATGGGGAAGATGGGGAACCCGCACAGTGCCGCTGTATCCCGCAGGTGCTTACAAAGGGAGTGGAGCCAGAGCCCCATGTGCAAAGGCATTGTAGGGTTCATAGTGTATGAAGGGAGTGGATTGGGGGATCTCAGTGTATAAAGGGATGGTGGAGGCTGGGGCCCCCTGGTGAGCGTAAATGCGGGATGGTCACCACTCTGTCACCCTGGTGCAGGTGTCGTTTGGGGGCACGACCTTCAGGCCCAAAGACCCCGTCCCGGTCGCAGGTGCAAGGGCACGTGCATGTGTGGTACACCATCTCATGGTTCTGTGCAAGTAATTTCGTCTGCCGGATGATCGGGATTGGTTAACGTTGCTACCGCCTCCACGAATTCTGAGTCAGGGGCCATTTGCTCCCATGTCGAAGAAATCACTGCACGGCTGTCCCCATTTGTGTCTGTGAAGGTGGTTGATGAGGCAGTTGGGTGGATGTGGAATTTCTTCAGGCGATGAGTCTGGGTTTAGACAGAGGAGTTCCTTACCAACAGCGATATTCTTTGGCACCCCACTGACCAGGGGCGGCGTGACTGCTCAGATTCAGGTGGTCACTGAACAACTGGGAATTCAGCGGAATTCGAAAGGACGATTGTGCGAACTGTATATCCTCGCAAAGACCAAGTGCCGACTGCGGGGCAAGTTGTTGTTCATGCAGCTTGCGGCCATGCCCGCTCCTTTTGTCAACCCCACATTTCTGTGGGTGCGGGTGTGAGCCTTTTCACTGTTCCTGAGGGTCCTTTTGGAGGAAATTCTTGCCCTCATTGTACATTTGCAAGTTTCCGATTTGATGACGTGGAATAGCCACTTTAATGTTTTGGGATGCACAGATGCAATTTAATAACGTTTCCCCGGATGATGTGGTCCGGGGGTGAGGCGCAAGTGGAGGGCAAAGACGCCAGTGTGTAGTGTTGACGTCCATGATCGGCAGTGAGACCTGCCAGGGGTTGCCAAAGCTCATCGGTTTCACCATCTATCACATGGGTGGTTGGTTGCCATGGTCAAGCAAGACCTCACTGAGAACAATTACTGCTTTGCAGCAAGGACTGTGTGGCGCCGAGGCTTGCGAAGTTGGACCCCAGCTCTTGCAGCCGTTGGATGTGTTTGTCTAGGGACTTCCATGTCCAGCACTGCCACCGAGGCAGCCCTTGGCCTGGCAAGCTGCTCATTGAGCAGCCTGATTACGTGCCTGGGCCCCCTTGTGTTGCATGGATGCGTGCTACAGGACACAATACCAGCAGCCCTGCAGCCCTGTGGATTTGTGTTGTTGCGGACAAAAGCGTCCTACCCACACTAGCTTCACAGAGTACGGTAGCGCACCGGGCAAACATTTCTCCTATATTCCCCCAATTCCCCCCATTTCCCCCCACTTTTTCCCCATGTTGGGGACCCGTTGTTGTTTGAAAACAGGTATTTTGATGCTTCTTTCGCATTGGGGATACGGTATACTGTGATTTTCACCCACTTTCACCCCTTTTCACACATTTTTTGCTCCTTTCCACCACATCCACTCTTTTTTAGGTTGATTTCAACCCGCCATGGGGACCCCGAGAAGGCAGGGGTGATGTAGCCATATTGATTTCTCCCCGCCATAGGGAACCCGAGAAGTGTTTAGGGTTCGTGGGCTAGAGGAGGGAGTGATGTTTAGTTGTAAAGCATTCACAACATTGATTTGGATGCTGGGTGCGCGCCGGGCAAACATACCCTCTCATAGTGCCCCAACCGCTTCGCAAATGGGCCGGGGGCACCGGGAGCGGGGCCGATGGATTCAGGTCTATGTAGTTGCCCTTGGGCACGGCATCAGCCCCCCCCCCTTGCCGATGGACCTCCACCGCCCCGTGAAATTTTTCTAATGCGGTCTATTTCCCACTTGAACGCATTTTTGCGGGCCATGTGACGTGACCTGCAGATGTATCACAGATCCCATAGCCTAATTGTCTCGTTGTCCTGCAAGGCCACAGCCTGGGCGCAGGCAATGCTTGCCGCGTGGAAACCCCACATGCCGCGGGGAAACCCCACATGTTGTCTGCCCAATACAATTTCTGTGCATCATGTATCCAGGGCGCAATGTGCGCTAAAGCTGACATGGCTCTGGCGCTTCTTGCGCATCACTCTTTCGCCCTAGCCTACGCTCCGAAGGTATCACTTTTCTCCTCCCTTTTGTGGGTCTACCAGGGACAGGTGCGCACCATAGCAGGGGCGACCCTCCATCATATGTCCATGTGTCATCAAAAATACGCAACGTGGGCCTACATGATGGTGTATCGCATGAGAGCGCACAAGCAGTGGCTCAATAGGTCCATGGAAGAGGCTGGCCGGTTGTACCATGGTGTGTTTCAATCCACCTCTAGGGCTATTCGCAACTCATACACAGCGATGGTGTGCACACACCACCAGGAGGCGTATACCTCGGCCGGTGCCCAGAAACAGCGGATGTTTTCCCAATGGTCAGCACCGAGCGCCACCTGACACGCGTGTGGACCCGATGGCTCACAGTTACGGACCACTGGCAGGAGGTGGCATGGAGAGAAAAAAGGCCAAAAAAAGGCCGACACCTGGCCGAAGAAACGGCGGCACTCAAGGTCTTGTAGCTGAAGCGTCACCGTTCCCTTTCCCCAGGCTCCCGAGCTGGGAAACGCCAAAGGTGCCTCCCTTCCAGCCCGAGCTTGGTCCAACTGACCCGTTCTCCTGAACGGGCCACTAAGGACATCCCCTTTATCCAGCTCACAGGATCCCCTATCAGGGAGATCCACTGGTAAAGCTCCCCCATGGAACAGCACTCCCTGTGTGACCACTGGCGGACGTATCTGACGCCTGGGTGTACGAGTTTTTTCGATTCTGCACCCATAGCATCCCGAATGCCCTGACCCTCGATCTACATATCACTCTTAAGATCTAGACTATGAGGTGATGACCTCTGTGGTCATGGCAGGCCCCGCCTCCTGCATCGAGTGTATAGTACACACAGGGTACGTGCCCCCATTGGACTCTCCCCGGTGGAGAAATGCCTGATCCGCATCCCATCCAGAGGCCAAGCAACCTTTGCTGTACATAATTCTAAGCCCAGCTGCCTATGTACACTGTGTGCCTTGTTGGCCGAACTCTCCAGTGTCAGAACATAAAAAAAAAGTCTAGTTGCCCTTGGTCACGGCAAGGGCTAGGGTATATCCCCGCACACGCACCTCCGCGGGCCACTAGCAAGGGCACCCCCAACGCCCTAGCTATGACGTGCTGCAACTGTGGGGAGGGAGGGTCTCCACCCCATGTGCGTAGCCCAACCCGGCATGGTGAGTTAGCCCAATAGATATCCGCCAAGGATGCGCTGACGCCAGCCGCCCCATCAAGGCATCCCCATAGAGGTGGAGGGGGCGGTGCTAGGACACCCACACACCGCTCCTTAAACACCTTGTGTGCCCCGTCAATGGGTAGAAGAAAAGATATCTCCACTCTATGTCCTCGGTGGCCTACCTCCATTGGGGACCATGATGGCACTCCCAGCGCCACCAGCAACTCCATGTGTTTCTAGGCGTTGCACTTGGCCCGGCAATCGCAACCATGCTACTATTTGGCTCCCGGTCCCTTTTTGGCTCCCGGTCCCTCCGGTGGACTTTTAGGTCTGAAACCTCGGGGGGTTCCCAAAAAAATGACCCCGGGAAGTGATCTCCCGGTTGGACTTTAAGGTCTGAAACCCACTTACTGGTTTGGCTTACTGGGACTTTCTGGGTCCATTTTCCCATTTTTCATCTTCACCCCCATTCCCCCCTCTTCGTGCCCTATTCGCACACTAGGTTGGTTCCGTTGTTTAAAAGACCCTTGCACATCCATACTTGTCATTTTTTTTCAATAAGGTTGCCACATGCCTCCCTACTTTGTTCCCGATTGGGTCAAGGCGTCTCGGAATCGGGCCGGCACCGGTGGCATCGCCGTCGGTCACTTTGACACGCTTGAGACCGTGCAGGTCCCCTGCCGCCTGCAACAGCTTTGGGTCCGTGTTCTCCACGGCCGGTGAAACCTTGGGACCCGGAACCACGGCCCCCACGGAAGAGGGCACAACAATGGCACCGGAATGGGGTTGGGGGCGGGAGCGGTGTACACGACGGGGGTGGTGATGCCAAAGAGCAGTGCCTCAAACCGCACGCCCACAATTGTGGGCAATGGGTGCACGGGCAGTACACACTGTGCATCCTGAATGTCGAAGAAGCGCTGGTTGCAGTCCATGGGCTCATAGCCCTGCCCCTCTGAACCGCGGGGCTTTGTCTCTGCAAACAGGATGCCCTTGTCATTTGGGGCGACGAAGACGTCCACATCCGTTGTCTCCGCCGTGGCCCGGCCTTGCTCTTCTTCGTCTTGGCCTTCATGTTGGGCATGTTGTCCTCCAAACCCTTGCAGACCGTGGCAGTGTCGACGCGGGCGAGGGTGACGATGAGCGCGGAGAGGTGGCGGTTGTGCCGCGTGACTTGGAGCAAAAAATTGCTCAATGCACCCGGGTCATACTCCCCTAGGGTGGACCGGGCCACGGATAGCTGGCCGATCATGGTTTCTGCCCGGAAGGCGACGCGGCTCGGGGCGGCTCGGGGCATGTCATTTGGTCTTGCAAGGGGTCGTGTCGGAGGAGCGCTTGGGCCGGCTAAAGGCGGAGTACGAGGCACAACCGTGGGATGAGTGGACACCGATCTTCAACGACACCTTCCCCTCCCTGGATCGCCCCAAGGACACCGGTGATCGGCGGGTTCTCCGGGCGGCAATGGTGGCGGACGACGACAACATCACCACCCACGACCTCCCGGAGTGGATTTCCACAGGCGAGCTGCTATGCAAGGAGCTTGACCGGATGTACCCCTTGCAATCCCACAAGCTTGTGGTGGCCGACTACGTTGGCGTTACGGGGTACAAGCGACAACATGTCCATCAAGATATGCGACACGTACCTTTGGGCAGCCGCACGGTATCTGTGTTTGGAGCCATTGCGCGGGACATCACGCAAGTTGACGAATCAGAGAGCTACTTCATCGCGGAGTCCACACATGGGTTGCCACAGCCATGGCATGCAGTCCCCATTCGCCTGCACAAGGGCAACGCTTTCGTGTTGCCGAGCAACGTCGTTCACGCTAGCGGTTGTGTCCCCTTCGACCAGCCCAAGGACTCTCGCCGGACGATCTTCTTCTTCGGCATCTCCACCGACGATGTCACGTACCGGTTCACCTGCGGACTCGCCATCCCTTTTTGGGCCACGCAGTCCACCAGCCCCAATTAAGGTGCCGTCTGCTTGCAACAAGGATGGGTGTCCAGCCAAGACTGTCGCTGGGCAGTGTCTTTCTTGTGATCAGAGTCCCCTCTGTGGCAAGCATGTTGGAGACCTCTACCCTCGGTGCGCATCCCCATCCCCTGAGGATCGCAACCCAACCGCCATCCCAGCCCCCCCCCCCCCCCCCGCTCCCACACCGCTGCCCTCAACAATGGCATGCTACATGCCTGCCAGCAGTTCGACCTTTGTTGCGGTTTTGCTCCAGAAGCCGCCCCCACCTTTGCTTGAACCCACCGCCCCCCACGCCGCACCCAAGTCGGCGGACTGCCCACTGGCCGCGGTAGCCCATGCGCAGGAGCTACTGCCCTCCCCCACGCTCGTGGACACCGTCGTCGTTAACGGGCGCATACGTGGGTGGCTTCGCTGTGTCGGAGGATGAAAGCAAGGGGGCCATGCTCTGCCGTTGGGAGCTGGCCCCACCGGACGCCCCGTTGATGGACGCGTCAATTGCGGAGGACGCGGGCTGGCTGACACCGGGGGAAAAAGATGGACAATGGCACTGCAGATGCACACAGGTACACACACACACACACCCCTCCTCCCTACATCCTGCCTGTCCTAGGCCCCTTGTTCATCTCATTATACCAAAAATAACAATTAAGGAAGTGATTGTAAAGTGGGTTACAGAATTGGGTTTCAGACCTTAAAGTCAATTTAGTAAGTGGGTTTCTGACCTGAAAGTGGGGACTTACTAGGGTTGTTTCAGGGGTTATTGGTCGGACTTTCTGGCCAGAAAGTGACTTACTGGCGAGGGTTACAGGGACTTACTGGGCTGATGCTTGGGGTCGCCGTTCCTTCATATTAGCCACATTTTCATATGCCTCCGTGGACCTGTGGCCGGACGTCGTGCAGGACAGCTCGGAGCTCGATGCGGCAGTACTCGCCATGCCGAAGATCGACAGCGGGGCAACCTCTATCCCCGAGGTACCCGTCTTGGGGAAGGTGGCCATGGCGCCCATCGAGTGGGCGGCAGTGGCGCAGCAGTGCCTCACGGAAGTTAGAGACCTGGTGATCGCTGAGGGTGTCACCAGCTGGTTCCGGACGGCAGTGCTGCAGGTCTCCATCGACAATGCCAAGAGCCGGTCCCGGGTGTCGCTGCCTGTGCGTGTGCGATGCGCCACAGCGATAGTCACCAAGGGCGGCTCCAGCAAGGTGACCCTGGACCTGAAGGATGAGGTGTACTAGATCTTCGCCACGAAGAGCACAGTGGAAAAGTATGACCACCGATGGACCACCTGCTGTTGTGCAATGGGGCCCAGTACAGGGTTGGCGCGACCTGGATCCGGCAGATCCACGCAATTGGCAGCGACGTGGTCCCCCAGACCGTCACGGTCTGGGCGAAGGCAAAGATGGACGGGTACGTTGCCCGCCAGCAAAATGGATCGGTCGGTGGGCGCAGCCGAGTCAAGGAGGAACCCGCTAGGGGGCGTACGAGTCAACCCTCAAGCGGGCATGTGATAGCAAAGCACATGCCAAGGCACCCAAAGCCCAAAAGACTGGGCACATGGACAGCAGCAGCAACAGCAGTAGTAGTGCAGTCACCGCCGTGAAGGACATGTGCAGGGCAGTGCGGCATGAGTTGGAGGCGAAGGAACGCAAACGGGTGACCGCAGCAGAATGCGAAGCCGAGCGGGCACGGGAGCGCGAGTGGAAGGCGGTGGATGCCTTGGAGCAGGCGAGGGCCGAGGCGCGGGACAAGGCAGGCGACGTGGTGGCGCTACTACAGCGCAACAAGGAGTTGGAGACCCAGCTGGCGACGGCAATGGCTGGGGGAACCCGGCTGCGGGTGCAGCGCGACACCAGCCAGTTGGCGCAAGCGGCCGCTAAGGAGCGCGGGCGCAAGCTTCTGGACGTCTTGGCGGCGCGTGGGACTGCAGCATCTTCCCTGGCTTCCCCAGCAGTGGGTAGGGCCTCTCCACCGCCCCACCAAGTAAATGTTTGTTGGACATCATATTGTGCCACATGCCTATATACGCCTGTAAGTGCCCCCGATGGG
The DNA here is from genome assembly GCA_964036045.1 of Eutreptiella sp. 'Long Island Sound 2002'. NCBI lineage: Eukaryota > Euglenozoa > Euglenophyceae > Eutreptiales > Eutreptiaceae > Eutreptiella > Eutreptiella sp. 'Long Island Sound 2002'. Next base: position 44,879,358 of record OZ038392.1, read on the forward strand.
GCGTTTCAATGTTTAACATGACAGGGCCACAGTGCCCTACTCTGTTTCAATCGATTTTTTGCCAGAAGCCTGTAAGTGCCCTGCTGGGGCGTTTCAATGTCTGCCATGACAAGTGCGGGGGGGGGGGGGGGCTGTTGGTCTACTGCCATGTGTGCAACTGCATTGCATTTGTTTGGTGCCAATGTTGCTTTCATGTTTCCTTCCATTGTCTACAGGTATGCCTGCATGTCTGCCACGTCCACACGAATGTCTTGCATATAATTTGATTTGGAATGGAGTTGAATTTGATGGAATTTGGGGTAATTGTTAGATATGCTCTGTGTGCCTGCCGTGTATTGTGTCAATGTATTTTGTTTGGGGCTGTGGCTTGTGCAGGTGGCCACAATGCATTCGAGTGTGACACCTAATCTGTGTGAATTGATTTTTTTGGTATTGCGGTTTTGGTTGAGGCCTGTTAGTGCCCCTGATGGGGCATATGGATGTCCGCCATTGCAGGACCATAGTGCCCCAGCGTGGTCAAATTGCTATTTTGCCAGAGGCCTGTAAGTGCCCCTAATGGGGCGTTTCAATGTCTGCCATGACAGGGCTAGAGTGCCCTACTCTGTTTCAATTGATTTTTTGCCAGAAGCCTGTAAGTGCCCCTGATGGGGCATATGGATGTCCACCATCGCAGGACCAGAGTGCCCCAGCCTGTTCGAATTGCTATTTTGCCAGAGGCCTGTAAGTGCCCTTGATGGGGCGTTTCAATGCCTGCCATGACAAGTGCCGGGGGGGGGGGGTTGGTCTACTACCATGTGTGCAACTGCAATGCATTTTTGTTATCACCCGGCCAATGTGCCCCAACCTGATGGGGCGTTATGACTACAAGGAGGGACATGGAATGAACAAATTTCACACAGGCATGCAAGCCCAAGCCCAAGACCCAATTGCCCGTTGCTTGCATGTGTGTTTGTGCTAGTGTGTCTATTTTGCAAAGGAACACCACTAAGTGATTTCCACGGAAAATGAGACCTGAAAGTGACTGTAAAGGGGTTACAGACCGGGGTTTCAAACTAGAAAGTCAATTCAGAAAGGGGTTACAGACCTAGGTTTCGGACTAGAAAGTCAATTGCGAAAGTGGGAGACTGGTCTAGGTTTCAGATCGGAAAGTGGGTACTCACTGGGTCCGTTTAGGGGGTTACTGGATTCACTTTCTGACCAGAAAGTGACTTACTGGTGGGGTTTACGGGTACTTACCGGTGTCACTTTTGTCTTTTAGTTTTTCAATATGTTGCAAGCCATGGACACATTTGAGTGGGCCATGCGCCACCACCAGCGCCGCTCGTACTCGGAGGTCACAGCCCCTTACCAACGGGAGCGTTTGCAGCACTTGCAACGCATTGCACGGGCGGTACTAGGCACCGTGGATGTCCGCATTGAGAGGTCAAGCACCAGTGTGCTCACACTACGCGGCGCCACGTTGGACCCCCCGACGGTTATGGAGGACACCCTATCAGGCAAGTGCGGCGATGCGGTTGAGGTTCTGCGTAGTTCGCGGCGCTTGGGGCTGTCGGTCCGGCAGACAATGCGGTATCCCCGCCACTGTCGTTGGCAAGACGTGGTTGACATGATGGGCCAGCTGACCGCGTATCACGCCCAGCCGCTTGTTGTCAAGCCGGCAGAGGGCCGGCCACGCGTAGCTGCGGCGGCCACCCTGCGGGATGTGGTTATGTCATGCTTGGAACCGACACAGGCCACCGGGGAGTTCAAGATGCCATCGTGTGGGGAGATCCCGGTGGTCTTGTGCCCTGATGCCACACCGTTGTGGCGCACAAGTGCCACGCGGTGTGATGTCTACGTGGGGTGTTGGAAAGGGGGCCCTGCGGCGGTGGGCCAGCCACATCATTTGGCAACATGGTGGGTAATGGATGGGGGCGACGACACGCACCCTCTCCGAGCAATCGACGACACCGCCTCCCTCAATGCTAAGGTCCAAGCGGTGGAGTCGGCCCTAGACATCCTCGTACCGGGACATGGAGTAGCACGGTTTAGGTGCCACATAATAGGGGATGGTAAAGGGATGGCCTCCATGAATCATACACCTGCCAAGAAGTGTTGGTGTTGTGATGATGCTTCATCGTTGCAATCCACCAATGCGGTGGCACCCACACCATGGTGGGGGGCGTTTGTATGATGTGTGCCTCCAGATCGCCGGGTTGGTGATTACGCCCATGCTTTGGCGCGTATATGTAATGCGGTTCGCAAACGCCTTAGCGTGAATGTGTCTGAGTGGGTAGCCGGTGGGCAGGGCAGGGGATGTGTGGGACGTCTCAAGGAATTTTGGGCAGAATTCACCCAAGAGGTTGCCCGAATCCCAGTTTCAGAGCGCATCGCCATACGGCCAACGAAGGATGGTCAGTTTGACATCACATCCTCGCATTTTTTCCGAATGAACCCCATATGGCAACAGCGTGTGGTAGACCTCATCCGTGAGTTCTACCCACAAAAAAGAGTTCAAGGGCATCCCTACTATGTGCACATTGTCCTACATGCCCTGATGACATGTGTTGCAAAGTTACAAACCCTGTGGCACTACAAGGCATGGCTAACGGATGCCCAAGTGGAGGAGGGTAAGGCTGCTGCCGCACGGCTCGGATAGTTTTGGGAGATGCTTAGATGGAAACCCACGGTGTGGGTACATTGGGCAGTTGCCCACAGCGGGTTTTATGTGGAGCGCTATCGCTCCATTTATTTGTTTAGTAGCATTCCCACCGAGTTTCGAAACTCTCGGTTCAAGGTGGAATTGCGAAATTGTTTCAAAGGTTGGTCAGTGCGACGCCCATTGTTGAACCGATGGGGGTTGAAACACGTTGTAAACATGCATGCTCTCGACCTCGGTTTGGCAATCTTCGATGCCAAACAAGGTCGAGAGCTCCCAAAAACCAAAAGAACGCGCATGTGACACAGTAGCAATGGTTGGCCGCAAGTGTTGCACTTCATTTGCAAGGGATGGTGGGAGGTTGAATGGGACCGGGAACCCCCCGGGAAGTCAAACCAGTAAGTGGGTTTTAGACCTGAAAGTGCCACCGTAAAGTCATGGTAAAGTAGGACTTACTGGGTCCATGCGGACCGGGAAGTGACTTCCCGGTCCCATGGGAGCCCCCCCGCCAAAACACCATATCGGGGAGTTTGGACCCAATTCAAAAAGGTCCCACCTTCCCTCACCTAAAGCACTAAAAATCACCCCTCACTAGCCCGGGGGTCACTATGGGGGGTCCTAGGACAATGGACCCGGGAAGTGGGGTACTTCCCGGTAGGACTTCCCGAAACGCACCCCACAGGCAGCACATGTTGTCCCCTTCAACCCCATGTGAGAGGAGTTGGCTAGATCTCCACCATGGTGGCAGGCACGGTTCCTTCCTCACCCACAACCTCAGCAATATGCCGTAGAGGAGGAAGGGAAGGATCCAAAGAGGTGCTGCAGCTCGGTGACGTTTGGGTTATGACCCTCGTATCGTAGGGGTGGGAAATGGATACCATGCAAGAGGAGCACAAGATCGATTTACACCATGCTCTAACCTCACCCTTAGGATGAAAGCCCCCCACAACAACCCCCTTGTTCAAAGCATCCAATGCAGCATACATATCTGTCTCACAGCGGCACAGTGTGGTACATACCCTGGGTCTCAAGACACGCATGGCTCGGTCTTCAAGGAGATCAATGGTCAGGTTGTTTTTTTATCTCACCAAGCTATGGTCTCGTCGCCCCTGCTACCACTACGGTTATTCCCAATGCCATTGCCCACGGCCAAGCACTCTTGTTCAGATCTCACCAAAGACCGGAAATGATCACCAAAAACCAGGAACGGTCACTAAAAGCGTGGAATGGTCACTAAAAACCGGGACTAGTCACTAAAAACCGGCAGTGGTCATTCAAAATTCTGAGCCCAGATCAGAGCTAGTGTGTGCCCAAGATGTGTTTGACAAGGAAGTTGTGTAATGGTGAAGTTCGTGCCCAACTTCATAGGCTGATTCAATGAATTGACTAGTGTTGTCCAAGATCCAAGATTAGCTCAGGCATTACTACTTCGTATTGCCAATCACTAAGTTTCCCCACCAAGACACTATGAGCCTTTAGTCCATCAAAATTTTGCATTGCATAACAACATCAGTGTCTTCCACTATTCTTATAATGCATTGCAAGCATGAATCTTTGTGGATTGATGTCCTGTTTGGTTGCATTGCTTGCACTCATTCAACATATGGAGCAAAAAAATACATGTAGCGCACCACAATGAGAACTGACCATTTTGCTCCAGTGTGTTGTTGCCGCTTACCCATGAGCCGGGATGATGCCAAATGATTGATTCTTCACTAGGGCTGTGGCAGGTTTCGGGGGAGAAGAAAGGTTTTGGAAGGGTGTGGTGTTGGGGGCAGAAGGCAAGGTGCTGCATGCGGTATGCTTTGTGCGTGGTCATGAGCTTGTGGGCACTATTTACCCTGCATGTTGATAGTTCTGTTGCTCTGACTTTGTGAGGGATGGGTTTTGTGAACCGGCAGGGTTGTCTTATTGTTTTGGATGCATGTGTATGCACATAGTTACCCAACTAGTCTGGCATTGTATTTGTGGCAATTGACCTGATGATGCTCAAGTGGACATTGGAGGGCGTATATTGTGTTCTCCGTGTGTCTTCCCGAGTCCCCGCCCAGCGCGCTACTTCAGTGCCAAATGTTCTTGATTTTAGCCCCGGATTTACCGTCCTCGAGAGAAGACCCCAAATAGACCAAAATCAACCCCAACCCACACCAATTTTGCCCTCACATCTGTGTGGGTCAATACCCTGTGTATAACACAATTCATTACATTCACAACAAAGTGTGGAGTTGGGTTTTAGACAGCACAATGCAGATATCTGAACCTCATGCTCTCCGTCATCTTGCAGGGCAGCTCAGTTGGCTGCATAAGTACCTCCCCCCCAGTGTCCAGCCCCCCCCCCCTTCCCCCTTGTCCATTCCCCCCCCGGGGGGGGGGGGCGTCACTGGTTAGTCCCTGAAAAAAAAAATGTGTCAGTGTCATATTGCATAGAACTGCGCAACTGTGAGACGTGGCCAACAAAGTAGCAGCAAGCTCCATGGACTGTGACCCAGTGCACCCCTGCTATTGTCGTGTAGGAAGGTCGGTCATTGCGTCTCACATTGCATTTAATTGATGAGGAGATAGTGCACTCACCAACAATTCTCACGCACACACACATGCACACATGAATCGAAAGGCAGCAGGTGTATTCCTTTCTGTTTGCACTAAAAGGTTCCGCAAGCACCATCCAACCCAACACAAAGTGGATACATACCACCTCCAATGTGTGGAGACATCAATATGGCCACATAGCCCTTGCCTTCTCCGGGTCCCTAGTTGTGGAAGGAATCAAAGTGCCTCCATCATCCCTCCCTTTTCAAGGTTCCTAGAGCGGGGTGAAATCAAAGTGGCCATACACAACCCGCCGTCAAGTCTCCACAGTGGGGAGGAATCAATGTGGCTACTAGCTACTGCATTCACAAGGTCCCCATGGCGGTGAGCAAACAACATGACAGTGTACGCCCTGTTGTCTCAAGGTCCCACCGAGGACAAAGGAACCAAGGCGGATACATGGCCCCTGCCGTGTGAGGCATTTAAGCATGGAGGATACCCCTTGCCTGCTTGGGGTCCCAGAGCAGGGAGGAATCAAAGTGGCTTTGTAACCCCTATCGTCTAGTGGTCCCTGATGCAGAGAGGACAAGCATGAGCCTTGTTAGCCTCAATAGCACCAAAGGTTTTTTGCACCATGCATCTGTGCCACCTCGCGCACCCTAGAGTATGCAACCCTTGCTCTCTCCCCTGCCGTCTCAGCGTCCGAAGAGTGGGCATAAATGAAGGTTGCCGGCAACATAGCCCTTGCTGAGCGAGAAGGAATTGAAGGGGCGACATAATCCCTGCTTTCCCTGTGTCCCCAAAGCGTGGAGAAATTAAAGCGGCTACACAACCTATGCCGTTTCAGGTTCTGAGTATCGCAAGGAATCAACGTGGCTACATACCCCATGCCATCTACCTCTGGGCCCAAAGAGAATGCGGAAAGGTCAGGAATAGACCTACTGAGCTGGGCTTCCTGTGCCCATGGGTGTTTCCGAAGAACACTGGGATCCACATGAAGAACTCCCTGGAAAAAGCTGTGCGACATGTTGTGTTGAAGATCTGCAGCACCACTTACTGTGCTCTGCCACAATGCCGCTCTGTGTGTCCTGCTGTCATACCCCTGCACTGCCTGTCCATTTGTATGTGAATTGCTGCAGTCTTCATGGTGATGTGTGCACTATGGTGCATGGCTGCAGCTGCTTCAATGTTGGTCATGCTGGGTGTGCTCTGCGAAGTGACCTACCAGCCCTGCTTGGCCCTTTACAACCCCATGGTCATCGCCTTTGCTGAGCACCAATCTCCAACAGTGCTGACAGCGACACCAGAGAAACATCTTTCGCAAGTGTCTGTCTCTGCGTTCCCCCCTGCCAACGGCTTCTTGGTCACCGCTGCCTCTTCCACGGCCCAATACACTGCACAAAGGGATATCCCGCACACAATGCCGCACCACAATCCTCCGTCTGCTGCCAGAGTACGGCGGACAGGCAGTGAGCACTCGTATGTGAACCCAAGAACGATGATGTCCATCTCACTGACAGTTTTGCTAATTACCATGTTGCTTTGGCTCCGAAACGCCGCTGGACGGTCCACCCCCGAGCGGTGTGTGCTCTTGGGTATCTTTGGGGAAGGGCCCCAGGGCACGTTGGATGAAGCGGGTGCAGAACTTGAGCCTATGCAAAGGCTAGAGTGGGAGGAGGAATGGGAGGTAGAGGCGGAGGCGGGGGCAGAGGCGGTGCTCTGGGAGCTCTCTGGGGGTGTTGCCTGAACCGTGCGCGCACCGTGCACGCACCGTGCGCGCACCGTGCGTCCTTTTGCGTATTCTATGTCCACCAGATCCACAATGCCTGAATCTGAGCTGCCCTGGCTTGTCGCCGGACTGCCTGTGTACTACCACCGCTCCAACGGGGATAGGGTGTCGGCCACTGTTGTTGACCCTTCTCCAAGAGGTGGGCGTCGCGTCTCTATTCGGTACGAATTGGGTGGTGAAGAGGTCTTGTACGAGCATGCACCCGAGGAGCGGTTGGAGTTTGCAATTGTGACTGCTGAGAGCCCCGATTCCCCCCAACCTGTGCACCATGAGGCGCCGATGGACGCTTTGCTGGAGCCCCAATTACCTGAAGTGGAAACTAAAGCCCCTAGAATTGATGATCATGAGCCAGAATGCTGTGGCGGATGAAATTGAAATTCCCGTAACCCAACCAGTGTTGTCGCTTGTGTTGTCGCCTGTGCATGGTTTGTAACGGAGGTGCGTGCAAGGTGCAGAAATTGGGAGCCTGGAACCTGTGACAAGCATCAGATTCAAAAAAAAAATTCCCGGTACGCCAATAGGGGCTGCAGGGTGCAGAAAATAGGACCCTGGAACCTGTGACAAGCATCAGACTAAAAATTGAAGAATCCTGGTATGCCAGTATGGACTGCAAGGTGCAGAAATCAGGACCCTGGGTGTGTTTCTATGGGGGCCATTCAACGGGGTACAAGTTGGGCAACCATCCCAAAAACATTGAACCGTGCGCGCACCGTGCACGCACCGTGCGCGCACCGTGCGCGCACCGTGCAACAACGCCCCCCTTGTCGTTGAGGTGGCTGGGCTAGGTCGGTTGAAGAGCCTGCGACTCGAAAAGTGTCGCGATTCCTACGTTGATTTTGATTTCTTGGGACTGACGCACCGGCAGCACATGGTTGTTGAGGGTCCAGTGAATAAGTGGTCAATACGGAAGATACGCAGCCGGAGGCAACGCAGTCGATTGAGGCGGGTGCGGAAGCCTTCGAGGCCTCAAGGGGTCGAGGCCGAGGGTGGGATTGGGGCTCAACCTGGGGTTGGTGCCGCGGCTGAGGCTGAGGCTGGGGCCGCGTTTGACGGAAAGGACGGAGCGCACGTTTGCCACGGACCACGCACACGGCCCAAGCCACTATCCCATGCGATGTCGCCTCCCATGCGGTTCACACGATGGAAGGTGGTGTCGCCGGAGCCGTGCGAGTTCGAATCCAACGTGGACGCCCTGTCCGATGAGCTGCTTCTCACAGTGACGCTTGTCTGCGAGGGGGGGTGCCTGGGCGTGGGCTGGCTTCATTTGGATGATGATTATTCGCATGCAACTGCGGTGTACATACCTCTTTACGGTGCGGAAGGGGATAACGTGGGAAGGCTCAAGGTAGTAATTGAGCAGCAGCTGTGGGGGTTTGCATGGGATGCAGAGGGGTTGCAGGGGGAAGAGGAGAGTGAGCAGGAAGCTGAGGGAGCGGTAGAACGGCAAAGGCAGGACGGAGTGACCAGGTTGTGATTTCTGACTTCAGGGCAGCCAGGTTCATCTCCTCTTTTGTCACCTCAGGACAGCCCGTCGTCCGCGCTCAATTGCTCCAATCGCCACCAACGGCTGCCGACCACTACATATTTCTTTTGAGCAGATGTCACTGAATCAACAACCAAAAGAGCCCATTCCCCACCCTCCGCTACACCATGTGTTTGCCAGTCAGCCTCTAAGCAAGGATGCAGACGGGAAAAGTGGTGCTTTTCAGGGGGAATGGCGATTCACTTAAAAGGTGTGCACAGCAGGCATGCAGTGCTGGGGTAATGATGTCTGATGACTTCGTGGACATCCGTGGCATACACTGCCCGTCAATCTTGAGCGGAATTCAGTGGGGGCCAGCAGGGCACACGCCCTCGCAGCGTTGAAGGAGGCGCCCTCATTGCACCCACTGACCCTCTATCTTCGGAGCAATTCAGTGGCAGCCAGTGGAGCACGGCAACAGACTGACGTCTCTCCCGTGCTTGTCTTGTGCACGTAACTGCATCCCTCCCTCACTCGCTCAGTGGCCCCCATTGCACTCTGCCACAACGTCCCCACAGGTCTCACAGGAGCTGTAAGTTCGGGTTGGTGCAATGCCTGGTGAATCCTGGACGTGTGCAATAAGGGGGCCTCCTTTAGTGCTGCAAGGGCCGGGAGCTCTTTCTGTACCGAGTCCCACCTTGATGTAGTGCTGGGAGTATCATTTGTTGGCTGAGGCTGTTCCACTGTGACACACGAGAATTATTGCATGTGAAATGCGATTCAACTATTCCTGAGTGAACCCCACCACTAGTCAATGGTATGACCCAGCAATTGCAGCCAGCAGCCGACCTGAGTGGAGCGCTGGGAGTCCTAGCAGTCCTGCTCATCGCTGTGCCAAGATACATCACCCTGAGGTACCAAGTGGTGTCCTTCCTAGCTGTACCATTGGTACCTGTGGAGGATGGATCCCTGTGGATATGGCACAGAACCCTCGTGATACCTCGCCAAGCGAGCAAGCAGTAGGCTGTATGAGGGCACGTGTCCCCCTCCCATGTACAGATGATTTCCACCACCCTCATATGTACAAATGAAGACGGTACAGGTTACATCGCCATTTCAGCTTTCCCTGGGACCGCAAGGGTTACACAGCCATTTTGTTTCTCCCCAAGACGGCGGGTGTTATGCAGCCATTTCAGCTTTCCCGAAGATGGCAAGTATTATGCAGCCATTTTCATTTCTCCCTCAGATGGTGGGTTGCAGAGTAGTGTCATGTTGGTCTGAGACAGCAAGGGTTACGCAGCCATTTCATTTCTCCTCAAGACGGTAGGGTTACATGGTGATTCTATTCTTCCAAAGACATCAAGGGTTGCATAGCCATTTCACTTCTCCCTGAGACAGCGGGGGTTATGCAGCCATTTCACGTCTCTGCGAGAGGGAGGGAGTTGCGCGGCCATTTCACTTCTCCCCGAGACAGTAGGTGTAAATAGGTGTAAATACCATGTCACCCTCTTACCCCCATTCAGCCAAGGAACAGCCCTTGGTTACTGTCACATGCCTATCTCTGCCCCAAATCCCTGCCATACCCCCTCTCTTACCCCCGTTCGGCACCACAGGACACTCCCAGGTTGCTTTTCCATGGCTGCACTTTCATTCATCTGTCCTCCTTCCCGGGTCCTTGCAATGTGCAGGCAACCCAGTTATATTCTGAGTGGTTCCGATCAATATGCTCTGCATCAGGGGCCCTGAGTCTCTTTCCTTTGTTGTTGGGTACATCGTTTTCATATACTATTGCTACCCTTGCATGGCAAGCTGTCTGTTTGTGCTCATGGCTTGTAGCAATGCTGCAGCATTATCATTTTTGGGTACTATTGCTTTATTGCACCCTCTTTGCCCCATGTGCCTTAGCATTGCAAATTTTAAAGGGTGAGGAAAGGCTGCCTCGTGCTATTCAAAATCTGTCCTGCTTATTGTGGTCCAAAATGTGCCCCAACAGTGTGGCAGGCCTCTACACAACGTTTGTCGATTGAACCCCGTGGTAGTAGGGTAGGGTAGGTATCAACCCCCCAGCTTTCACCAACCGAAAATTGGCACTGAAAAGAGTTTCACTGTTAATATGCCCAATATCAAGCCCAAAAGTACCCATTTCCGGAACGTTAGCAGCTTCTGGCCAAGTTCATCCCGCCCTCTATGCGCCCATTCTTGACATAGTTTGTGGTTATGGAGCACACTCATACTCGGAATGCCACAGAGTATGTTCCCATGAAGGTGCTATATGACCCTGAAAGAAAGTGGCTGCCTGTGGGGTGGCAAATGGCACTCACCAATTTATTGAGTTGTATTGGCTTCATTGCTCATGTTTTGAAGGCCAGCGATAATGAGTCTGTGGTGGGGGATGATACTTCCACCGATGATTGAGTGGAAACTAGGCACCACGGGTCCCTACCTACGCTACGCTCGGACGCCGCGGACGGGTTCCACGCATTTCTCCTCATTGGTTTCTTCACTCTTTCATGTTCTCCCATCTCTTCTCCATGTTTCCCCCATTTCTCCTCATTTTCCTTTGGATTGGGAACATTGTGGGTGCGTTGATGGGTACGTTACCTGCCACCCGGTCCGATTATTTCTGCAGTCCGCAATGTGGTGATCCTCACAAGATCATGGCCCTTCTGGGTTGTTCCGGCAGCAAATATGTTAAGTTGTAAAATTTGGACCGAGCATGCATTCTTTATGATTATTTCATCAAAGAATAGTTTTCTGTTTACATTTAGCAAAATATGAACACCATAGTGGATGATGTTGTACTGCAACCAAGCGGTCACGCCGTGTTGTTCTGAATGGCGTGTGCCGGAGCCTGCACATTGACGGACCGAACGGTTGGGGTTCGGAACCGGTTTCATTGATTACTCGGAACACCTGGCTTTTGGCAATAATTGGAGGGTTTGTAAAAAAAATGGCACAATGAGTTATTTTGAAAAGTAATTATAACCAATGAAGTGGGGTGGTTGCAATCTTCTGGGATTGTTTTTAGCAATACGTTGTATCCGTTTTTTGTTTCAGAAAAAAACCTCGGTAGCAATCTAAGCTACTTCCGGCCACAATGCTCGCTAAGCAGGGCTGGCATGAGGAAGGTCGCTAGAGGGCAAGTATCTTCTTTTGGCGTCTTGGTGGTACGGACAAATGGGAGTAGCGGCTTTATCCTTTGCGTCCATGTTCCACACATGCACCGGCATGGCCAAGAATGAATAAAATGCGCACTTGCAAAAAATCTCACTGTACAAGAAAACGCAGGCGGAGAATATGGCACACTTAATTGCCTATGAATATGCCCATAAAATTAATACAAAAATCCGTTTATGAAAAATATTTGGCTAATCTGGAATGCGCATGCGCATCGGCGATTCTGGCTAAATCATCGGCTGGAAAGGACGTCAAAAATGATTCTGGCATATTCAAAATATATAGTACAATCCGCGGTAAAAGATTGGGGGGCGGCGAATACAAAGATCTCCAAAAATGTGTTGAATCTGACCTCATGGGAGGTAATTGAGCCGAGATCTGCGCAGATTGACAGTTGCTACACTTACAAGGAATAACCAACCGTTGATGGTAAAATACACTTTTTTGCGTATTTTCTTGTGCTGAAACTCCAATGGCCCGTTTCATTGAAGGTGGCAAAAAATTGGAGAAAACTGGGGAGTGAAAGACGAATAAGGAATCGGGAAAACCGTTTATTTTGAAAACCGTTAATCAGCAAAACCGATTGTTTTTACAAAAATCATCGTTAAGACCGGTTCTTTTCCAAACTACCAAGTTTCAAATAAGGTAAAGTAGCCAATTACTGTACCAAATCAATGCTACAAAATTTATAGGCCGCAATTAACGCTGGCAGCTATAAATTGACAATGTTTTAGGTCAAATTCTGAAGTTTTAAAATGTTTTTGGTTCAAAATGCAAAATCTAACTGGTACTGGAGAAATCAATGCCAGACGGGGCCGCGCAGAGATCACGGGATCGCGGTCGCGCCTGTTTCTGTGCCAACAAAGAAGAGAGAAGATCTCAGGTATTTTACGACAAAATTCATAATAAATTAGACATAAAGCTGCGAAATTAATTTTTCTCTAGATGGATGTGTTCAGATGCGTGACAGCAAAAGAAGGGCACGCCAGTGGATTGCGGAGGTAACAAAAACAAAAACACGAAGCACAGGAAGCACGCGCCAGAAGACCGTGGTCCCGAAGCCTCCCTCCCAGGTCCTATACATCCTTCCACTATGGGAAAAGCCGTCAGACATGGAACGCGTCGCCGTCAACTGCCTCATCAAAGCCAAGAGCGTTCGCAAGGGTGCGACTGAGTTGGGAGTCCACCGCGAGACTCTAACTGACGCCATGGGGCGAATGAGGTTTGCTGCGTTACCTGTAACGCAGTGTGAAAGGGAGCCGCGCATCCAACAGGATGCGACGCGCAAGAGAAAACAAGCTGGTGCGCGTCGCGCTTTTTACTTTGTGCTCTTTGCTGCAGTCGCTACGAGCCATGTGAGGTGAAGAGAGGGCCAAAGCCCTGTCTGGTGGAGTCGCCCTTGACAGCCTGGATGACTGTGCGGATCAAATGGTGTGCCCTACACTGTCCGAGATCAAAGATGAAGCTCAAGCCATGGCCGAAAAGAAAACCAGTGTGCAGAACCCAGCTCTCCCTTGTAAGTTTGGTAAGACAGGGTGGAAACTGTTTAAGCGTCGCAACAGTGACTTTGTTTCAAGACTTGCTCAAAATGTTGAATCGCAGCGTGCCTCTGCCCGTTTGAGCCCCCAGCAGTGGACAGAGTTTTTTAATAATCATTTAAAGCCAGGTTTAGAAAAAGTTGCCTATAACCCCTGCCATATAGGGAACGAGGATGAGTCAGGGTTTTTTCGACAGTTCACCACCGTGGGACAGCGTATGTGGGTGAGGAAGGGAAGAAAAAGTGTGGCGTGACGCCGTGGCTGGCAGCGGCAGCACATGACCGCTATTGTTGCTGTCAATGCAATGGGCCAGGCCACAAAACCAGCACTCCTATGAAACACAAAAAAAATAAGAGGCGACATGTTCCTGCGTGCACAGTGTCCAGTGACACTGAAAGGAACGCTTGATGGGTGGTCCTCTCAAGAGGTCTTCCTGGAGTGGGTGGAAACAGTACCCGTGAAAGAAACACAACCACTCAGCAACCCTCAGAAATGCATTTCGTTACTGGTGGATGGCAGCAAAACGCACCTGACACTGCAGGGTCTTCAAAAAATGAAGTCCTGGGGTGTAGAGGTGGTTGTGTTCCCCCCCCATCTGACAGATGTCATCCAGCCACTGGACAAAGCCGTTTTCAGGGCAATAAGGGCCTCGTTTCGCAAAAAGGAAGAACACTGGAAAAGGAAAAACCATCACAGAGCCCCGTCCTTTGCAGACTTTGTGCAACTGTGGACAGATGCATATGTTGATGCAGTCACGCCACGAAATATTTTGTCAGGCTTTAGGTCCTGTGGCATCAGCCCGTTTGATCCCCAATTTTTTCTGGAACATTGTCCCCGTGAGCGCATCCAGCACCAGGACCTCCCTGCCTGCCCCGCCAGCCCTACTCACAGCCCTGTTGCATCGCAAAATCCTTCACAAAACTCTTCGGAAGACTCTTCGCAAAACTCTTCAGTAGCTCCCTCTCAGGTGTCATCGAAAAGCGATGCTTCAACACAGTGCAGTGGCAGGGCCATCAGTGCGGCCACGCGGAACGATCCTTGGTCGCTGCGCCTCGGGGGCTTTGTGACAGCCCAGGATTTTTTGGATAAGGTCAGTGAAAAAGAGAATGGTGCTGCCGCAAAACCAGCACCCAAACAGAGGGCACGGCGAGTGGGAGAGCCTCTGAGACGGGTTGACAGGCCTGCAGCAAAACGTCCTGCCAAACCAGCCCGAAAACCTAGAGCTGAGAAACGCCGAAGGGTTGATGACCCTGCCCCAGCAGCAGCCCCTGGTCCTGACGAAGCACAGTCTTCCTCCGACGAAGGCGATGGTGCAGGAGATCCGTTTGATTTGTATGTTAGCTACCAAAGTAGTTGTTAGTGTCTTTGGGGTGGAAAGTGTTTGTCAACGCGGACCACCGAAACAAAATGAACCCGGATCGGCCTAATAAATGGTGCAACAACAGTGCATTGGCAGTGCTGTGAAAGGGATTGACAGCGAAAATGAAAAGGTACAACCTTGCCCAACGGCAGTAAGGCTACCACAACTTTTCACAAAAGAAAAGTTTTAGAAAAAAAAAATTTTCCAAAAAAAAAATTTTTTTCCAAATTTTTTGTGCATGAAAAACGGAATATATACGCAGAAAAACACATTGCTAGGCAAAGAAACATGGTTTTCCTTTGGGCATGGGATACAAAAAGGTGATGCAAAGGCGTTGGCACGATGAAAAGGAGTTTCACGGGCCTAGCGGACCTCATTTCCAACAAACATCCAAATTTTCCCTTTTTTCTTGGTGGGAGCAAAAAAAGGGAAAATTGTTAGTGGGGCCCCCTAGGAGCTTGCTTGACCCAAACTTGTGTTAGACAATCGGATTTAGGTGCAACCAAGCATACCCCAATGGTAAGGTACCCTTTAGTATTGCTAAATCCTACAATAAACACTAAGTTTTCATGTGGAAAGTGTGAAAAACGTATGGTGGTACAACAACTAGTGCCTGGTACAAAAACTGGCTCCTTTACCTTAGTACGAACAGGGCATGTTTTAGTGCGCATTTTGCTTGGTTCAGGAAGGCGTCAAAGCAATGTTTAGCCCAATAGAGTTCAAGCCTCTGCTACCACAAAGAATTTGCTTGCCTGCTTGTTTTTGCACATGTTCTACCATCAAATATTTTGGAATTGAATTCAAGAATGTTAACATTATGAATACAAAAGTAGGGCACCGCGTCAAGGATCTTCAATCATTCAAATGCAATTTAAAAGAATAATGTAGACAAGATGGGCTGCAAATATCAATGAATGGAATGAATTGACAATGGTCGAATTAAGATTTAACAAACCAAACTGTTTCAAGGAAAGTCTGACAACAATTTGGGATGAGCCATTTGTTATGAATTCAATGTGCACTGTTTTGGTAACATAACGATGGCGGAGCTTCCTTGGCCAAGGCTTGGCCAAGTAGCTGCTTGCTAGCTACTTCACATTCAGATCGGCATGGAACACAACATTTGAGTAGAGTTTCATAATATGTAGATTTTGGGTTGCGAGACCTCTAGGCTTAACATGGATATTTCACAGAAGGAAGGTGTCCACATTATCTCAGTAGACACCCTCATGAATGATGTTATATCCGCTTCGATGAGTGGTATCACATTGGGTTTGTGGATTGCTTTGTTGATCATTGCCACCCAATAGCTGGCTAGAATCATAGTTCTGACTCTTCTACCTCACATTACTGGACTCTAGTATTGAAACATCTTGTTAGAAGACTTTTGCCACTCTGTCCTCTGTCCTTGTGCCACTTCATCACCAAGCCTCGTACCACACTTATCTACGGTTGTATGCTTCTAGCAATCTTGTCTGCATCCCATATTTGTGGAGATCTACCTAGGCCTACTCTGCTTGCACAATGTTGGCATCTAAGCCATTATGATTGCTCAATATCAGAACCAAAACCAATGTATTTGTAGAATGTGACGCGTTATTGATGCTCTTTGTACAATCGTCCTTTGGCTACCAAATTTCGCTGGTATTCACCCCTTTGATCCCTCCTCTGCCCCTCCTTGCTAGATGGAGGCAAGAACCCGTCAGTGTATCAAGTAGTGAGTAGGGATCAGCACTAAAGGCGGGTGGCAATGTTCTTCATTCTTAGTGGGTGTTAGAGCCCCCTCAGTCAACATAAAAACGGTGCGAAAAAAGTGCAGTGCTGCATGCTCGTCCACTCTCCGTGCACTCACTGATGGCTCACCCTAGTGACCACGGTAAGAGGAAAAGAACACTTGCGGGGCATCCAGTGTTATCCGGAGAAACGCGTTTTCTCCGGATAAGGGCTTATCCGGAGAAAATCAGCGCGGAGGCGCCAGAACAGCCGCAGAACAGCCGCCAGAGTCAAAAACGTGGGATCTTCCTAAGTGCGCTGGCGCTGGCGGCTGGCGCAAAACAGGCCGGCGGGGATCGAACCGCCGCTGGCCATTCGGGAGACCGCCGCATTACCACTCAGCTGCTGCAGCGCTGATACCATACCGAAATTTATTTGATATAGATTTGTCTAGAGAAAAGTGAAATTTTTAAAAAAACCAAAGGCCCCGGGC
Organism: Eutreptiella sp. 'Long Island Sound 2002'; assembly: GCA_964036045.1. NCBI lineage: Eukaryota > Euglenozoa > Euglenophyceae > Eutreptiales > Eutreptiaceae > Eutreptiella > Eutreptiella sp. 'Long Island Sound 2002'. The sequence goes on from OZ038392.1 coordinate 44,896,057, forward strand.
CAAGCCCGGGGCCACACTGACCGGAAACTCACAATGGGGCTTGCACACAACATTGCACGACACATGTCCACACCTGCAATGCCTTACAATCAGGTTTGGGGGTGTGGGACAAGGTGGAAGTGCCCTTTTATTGGACCCAAGAGTGTTTTTGACAAACCATGGTGCAAAGGTGTTAGGAGGGTAACTTGGCGCCACCGTGGAGTTTTTCCAATCCGTTTGGACCATTGGAAAGCCTGAGGTGTCTACTTCTCAAATATGCACGGCGATGCCAGGCTGTCCCAAACCGGCTTGGAGCGGTCGGACCGTCATTGGTTGGAGGTTGGTCAAAAAAATGACAAATTTTTTTTTTCAGAACAAGGTTGCCAGAAGTCCCGGGGGGGTAACTTGGCGTCACCGTGGATTTTTTCCAATCCGTTTGGACCGTTGTAAAGCCTAAAGTGTCTACTTCTCAAATATGCATGGCCGTGCTAGGCTGTCTCACACCAGCTTGGAGCGGTCGGACCGTCATTGGTTGGAGGTTGGTCAAAAAAATGACAAAAATCTTTTTGTCAGAACAGGGTTGCCAGAAGTCCCGGGGGAGTAACTTGGCGCCACCGTGGTGTTTTTCCAATCCGTTTGGACCGTTGGAAAGCCTAAGATGTCTACTTTTCAAATATGCATGGCCGTGCTAGGCCGTCTCACACCGGCTTGGAGCGGTTGGACCGTCATTGGTTGGAGGTTGGTCAAAAAAATGACAAGTTTTTTTTTTTCAGAACAGGGTTGCCAGAAGTCCCGGTGGGGTAACTTCGCGCCACCGTGGAGTTTTTCCAATCCGTTTGGACCGTTGTAAAGCCTAAAGTGTCTACTTCTCAAATGTGCATGGCCGTGCTAGGCTGTCTCACACCGGCTTGGAGCGGTTGGTCCGTCATTGGTTGGAGGTTGGTCAAAAAAATGACAAAAACATTTTTGTCAGAACAAGGTTGCCAGAAGTCCCGGGGGGGTAACTTGGCGCCACCGTGGTGTTTTTCCAATCCGTTTGGACCGTTGCAAAGCCTAAAGTGTCTACTTCTCAAACATGCATGGCCATGCTAGGCTGTCTCACACCAGCTTGGAGCGGTCGGACCGTCATTGGTTGGAGGTTGGTCAAAAAAATGACAAAATTGTTTTGTCAGAACAGGGTTGCCAGAAGTCCCGGGGGGGGTAACTTGGTGCCACCGTGGTGTTTTTCCAATCCGTTTGGACCGTTGGAAAGCCTAAGATGTCTACTTTCCAAATATGCATGGCCGTGCTAGGCTGTCTCACACCAGCTTGGAGCGGTCGGACCGTCATTGGTTGGAGGTTGGTCAAAAAAATGACAAAAATCTTTTTGTCAGAACAGGGTTGCCAGAAGTCCCGGGGGAGTAACTTGGCGCCACCGTGGTGTTTTTCCAATCTGTTTGGACCATTGGAAAGCCTAAGGTGTCTACTTTTTAAATATGCATGGCCGTGCTAGCCGTCCCACACCGGCTTGGAGCGGTCGGACCGTCATTGGTTGGAGGTTGGTCAAAAAAATGACAAGTTTTTTTTTTTCAGAACAGGGTTGCCAGAAGTCCCGGTGGGGTAACTTCGCGCCACCGTGGAGTTTTTCCAATCCGTTTGGACCGTTGTAAAGCCTAAAGTGTCTACTTCTCAAATGTGCATGGCCGTGCTAGGCTGTCTCACACCGGCTTGGAGCGGTTGGTCCGTCATTGGTTGGAGGTTGGTCAAAAAAATGACAAAAACATTTTTGTCAGAACAAGGTTGCCAGAAGTCCCGGGGGGGTAACTTGGCGCCACCGTGGTGTTTTTCCAATCCGTTTGGACCGTTGTAAAGCCTAAAGTGTCTACTTCTCAAACATGCATGGCCGTGCTAGGCTGTCTCACACCAGCTTGGAGCGGTCGGACCGTCATTGGTTGGAGGTTGGTCAAAAAAATGACAAAATTGTTTTGTCAGAACAGGGTTGCCAGAAGTCCCGGGGGGGATAACTTGGCGCCACCGTGGTGTTTTTCCGATCCGTTTGGACCGTTGGAAAGCCTAAGATGTCTACTTTTCAAATATGCATGGCCGTGCTAGGCCGTCTCACATCGGCTTGGAGCGGTCGGACCATCATGGGTTGGAGGTTGGTCAAAAAAATGACAAAACCTTTTTTTTTGAAACCCGGGTTGCCAAAAGTACCGGGGGGGTAACTTGGCGCCACCGTGGTGTTTTTCCAATCCGTTTGGACCATTGGACAGCCTAAAGTGTCTACTTCTCAAATATGCATGGCCGTGCTAGGCCGTCTCACACCGGCTTGGAGCGGTCGGACCGTCATTGGTCGGAGCTTTGGGGGGGGTTGCACCATAGTAAGTCTTTAGGGGGTAGGGTTGTGCGAAGGGAATCAGTAGACCAAGAAACAGTCTGTGTGTAGATGTACACAAGCAAACTGGATTGCACTTGAGATGGAAGGTATCACCCCAAAAGGTGTGGCTGCATTTGCATCTGCAACGCCAAGGGCATAGTAGTGGGTGCCAAGGGCATAGCAGTCGGTTGCCACAGTGGTTGCGTATATGACAGCGACAGCATTCCTTGTGGCAAACCCAATGACATGTTGCTCGACATTGCCACAGGGGTGGTGTCCAACATTTGAGGAATCAACGGTGCCAAGGGCAACTGCGACATGTCGGGGAAGGGAAGTGCCACATTGCCCACTGCTGTGGGCAACGGAGTGGGAGTTGTGCTCACAAAAGGTCCAGGATAAGGCGTCGGAGGAGTAGGGGCCTCGGTTGGAGGCGCCGGCTTCGCGACAGGTTCCTTCCTTTGCCTTTTGGCCTGTGGGGCCGGTTTGGCACTAGCGGACCGCTTAGCACGGGGAGGAGGATTGGCATACTGCAAAGGCGGAGGTGCGGTGATGGACGCAGCAAGTGCATGCAAACCAGCCTCTACTTGCTTACACTTCTCCGGACCCGCCTCAACGGCACCCGTGATGATGCGTTTTGCGATGGCCATAAGGTTGTTGAACAACCGACCCCGGTGGGCCTCCATTGCAGCGGCCGCTGTGTCTACATCGATGGTAGCTGGCATGTCGACTGCGGGAACGTCACCCGTGGGTGTGGGCATTGGGCGGTGGATGGTGCTTTCCACTACAGCCAAGTGTGGTTGCGAGGTTTGCACCATTTCCACCTGTTGAACATAGGGTTGTTGCTCCGCAAACCACTATTCGTGAAACAACCCCATGTGGAAGAACACGGGAATGCTCCCACGATGAAGCACAGCGACGTAGTGACGACAAGGCTGGCCAAACCGAGCATGACCGCAAGAGCAGACAAATTGTCTGTAGCCAATGACATTGTTGTCGGCATCAACCATGGGGTCAAAAAATGCTAGATGCTGAGGCATACCTGCATAGCCCGTAGCAGGTAGGACACGAACTGTAGCTGTTTGCATCCACTTGTCTTGCACTTCTGCACGAGGGACGAACCCATCCAACGTATGGGAGGGAGAGCCATCATATACAGCGTGGTCCACCCCATTCGGTGGGATGGGTTCCACCGTCTGGGGGTTGTAGGTGGACACGTCATACATGGTGGTGCCCATGTCTACTTGTACAAGAAAACGTTGCAAACCGTAGCTGGTCAAGCTTGCTTGCACCAACGGAATCACGGTGGGGAGTGCTTTATTAACCGTGGTTACCGTTTTTTTGAGGTCATCAATCGCGAGGCAGCGGTTTTGAGTGCGCATTTGGCATTTCACTAGCCTTTCCACTGCATCAAATTTTTTATTCACGCTGCAGGTGCATAGGGCTTTCACCCACCGGTTTGTGTTCTCCCCCCTTTGAGAACTCTGAAATCCGGCGGTGAAGCACTCCCAATGGTAGCAGGTTGCCCAGTATTTACATTTTTCCTTGCCCCAAGTTGATTCCAAATAATCTCGCGCGTCGGCATAAGCGTCCAACAGGGCATTCCATTGGCGATGAAAAATCCGCTCATTGCACTCCTTGCGCACATCATGGAAAAGGGCCATCATAGCCTGGTACCTATGCTTGCCCATTTTTCGGAGCAACTTTTTACGGATGTTTTCAATGATGTGCCAGATGCACCACAAGTGCTCTGTTTTCTTGAGCAATGTGCGAACTGCATTGGCACATGCTACATCTGCGTCAGTCATTAACACTTTGGGAGAGGCGGGGACATTGTTCAACCATTGGCGGAGCTGCCAATCATAATCACAATCCCTCTCCCCGAGGACCAGTGCCTGTGCGGTGAGCAAAGATTTGCCATGCTCATTAATGGTCGTGAAGCAGCCGAGGTGAAAAAATTGATTACAATTGTAAGTGTTATCATGCACAACAAGATAGTTGAACCTTTGCGCAATTTCCACTTGGCTTGGGGACATCCAAAACAAGTGTGTCAACCTGTTAGTGCCCGGCTCAGTCTCAGGTACCACCACCCAACGTGGGTCGTTCTTTTTGGCAGCAAGCAACCGAGTCAACGGGTCTTGACAGTCAGTTGTTGCTTTGTATCCATTTTTGTAATAGACATTTGAAATGTCACGGGGCTCAATTTGAGCATTTGCAAACTCTTCACCGAAGCATTTTTCTAGAAGCTCATAACTGGTAGACGGTGGTAGACCTAGGTGTCCATGATCTTTGATCATTGTAACCCACTCCTTCTTCAGGACACGTTTTTCACGGGCTCGTGCTCGTTTGGAGGGAACCGTGTGCCCCGTGTGTTCTAGGTTGACTTTTGTAACCTTCCAAGGGCTATCCTCATTAGGACGGCTGCAAATAACACGACAAGAACACTTAGTTTTAATTTCCTTAGTGTCTTCCTTCTTGTCCTTGTCGTCTTCTGCATCCGGAACTTCTACCTCCGGAAGTGGCAGTTCTTGTTGCTCTTGTGGCACATTGACATTTTTCCAACGTTTCGTAAAGCGGTTCCGTGCCTTTTGGACGTCGCCACCTCCACTGGCCCCACGTTGGTCTGGATGCCACTTCCGACCATAGGGACATTGCAAATACAGGTATAATTCTTTTTTGGAGGTGCCGGTGACCAAGTCATAGTCCATTCTTCTGTTGACCTAATATGAATAAAATGGGTCATGTGTTATGAAAGGGCCAAAAGTGCATTACAAAACGGATCAAAACAAAAGAATACCTCCGCCGTTACGTCTTTATTGGAAAGATTCTTTCCAAAAATGTCACCCACCTTAATAGGAGGGAGAGGGTCTTCTTCCTTGGAGTCTTCTTCTTCCCCCTCACTATCCCCAAGGTCACCAATGTCATCACTAAAGGAGACGTTGGAGGCCTCCTCCTCCTCCTCAACTTCATCGGACTCTGCATCCGACAATCCCATGACATCTTCTTCTACTTGTGCTTCTACTTGCATCTCTTCAATGTCATCAAGTTCTTCTTCTTTGATTCTTGGGAATTTAGGTGAGTGGCATTTTGGGGATGATACATCACTCAGCAAATCAACATCAATAATTTTGGGCCTTTTGCCCCTCATGGTGCTATGGGCTTGCATTTTGCAACAATAGGCTAAGGAGACAAATTTTGACAAATCGAAAATCTGAAATTTAACGGCTAAGGAGACAAATTTTGACAAATCGAAAATCTGAAATTTAAAGGCTAAGGAGACAAATTTTGACAAATTTAACATCTGAAATTTAACAGATGTACCATAGAATAATAACAGTAATAATAATACAAATGTAGAAAAATATAAAATATACTGTACTGTTCTATAATGGGCTGAAATTGACCAAAATCTGGCTGCGGCGCCGATTTTCTCCGGATAAGCCCTTATCCGGAGAAAACGCGTTTCTCCGGATAAGGGAAAACCCCGCGACTTAGATTACCCCGCCTGTTGGACTGGCGCGCGCAGATGCGGCGCGGAAATCTGGCGCGCTGCGCTGAGCGCCAGTCCCCCCAAATGCAAAAACGGCGATACGGCGGGATTCGAACTGCCGTACATGTCCCTCCTGCGCTTAATACGCATGTGTTTACCGATTAGATCGCCGATTTCACTGCTGGCGATGCGGGAGCACTCTATAGGGATTTGGTCCCTCCGAAAATTTGTTTTTAAAAAAAGGCGTTCGCCGGCGATCGCCGGCGAGTTACGAATGTTACGAACGCATCGTCGAGGTCCATATATGCTTTCGAGTGACCCTAGGGGTTAAGCTTTGATGAAAACTCCACCCACAAGGGTCAGATTGTGGCCAATGGAGGCCATGATGACCAATGATGGTCACAATGGTGACAATGTTGAACAGGGTAGAGGTGAACCTACCTTGAAGGAGGTGTGTATAACACCTCAACCGAATCGAAATGCATCATATACAACCTGTTTGGCCCAGAGGGTTGTTTATGGGCCTTGTTGGGTTCCTTAGGGCCCCATGGGGTCTTGTTGAGCCTCTGGTAAAGAAGTAGAAAGGCACACAAGCAACCAAACCTGTAGTCCAAAACACTAATATGAAAGTGGCAAGGAAGGAGCCATACTATTGAAGTCAAGGACCATTGGTGTGGTGCCAAAGGTACCAAAAGAACCATCCAATGGGGTGTACAAGGGCAATGAAGGGTCCATGGGCAAGGGTGGCAAAGGCATACTTGGTTGCATAGGACTTGGGAGCACAGTGGGCAACAAAGGCATACCACCCATGGACATATTAAACAAAGAGGTCCCCAAAGGATCCATATATGAATTATCCAATTGCATGGGAGGAAGTGAAGATGAGGGTAGGATGGAAGGCATGGTGAGAGCTTGAAGGAGGGGATCATTGGGAAGCAATGGCACAGAAGTGGATGGGGTGGAAGTCCGTTGCTTGGGTGTCCCGGCAGGAAAGAATGGGGTGGCGCCGCAAGAATCTATCCCACCACCCATTGGAAGGCAAGCCATCCTCGGTTTTAAAAACCAACCCTTGGTTTTGAGCAACAATGGCTGCAAACTGGCGAACTTGAAAAGATGACTTGGTGTCATTTTTCCGCCAATGCAAAAGTGCCCAATCACGGATTTTTTCCTCCGCTTTGGGAGAAAGTATCGCTTGTGCTTCCGAACGGTTTGAGGTATCCGTTGGAAGCACGTATTTGCCCACCCGCCAATCCTTTAGTCTTAGAAATAAGGTTGACCGTGCCACTTGATACTTCAATGCGGCATCTTCAGCCAACATCCCTCCAGGTAGGCCAAGGTCATGCTTGAGGACCGCAGCAATGGCCTTCAACATGGGAGCCTCCCTCCGGGTTGGATACAACACGGAATGAGGATGCTCATGTTTCCAAGTCGCCAAAGTGGGATTCTTGGAAGACTTGGTTGGGTTGAGCTCCAAATGGCTAGGCATGGTGGCTACAAATCTACACAATTGCAAAATCGGGCATCTCCCTCCCAAGCATCATGACAGGCGATGCCACAATTTTGCAGATGCGAAAATGACAAAAGTGCACTTGACACCAAAGCACCCCAACTATTAGTTAAACCCATAACACTTGCCTCACCCGGTGCCCAAACACCCAAACTGCAACGTGCAAACTTCACATTTGGGCAATGGCCAAATTTGGCCCATCATGTCCGAAGGACAAGCCATGCCTAGGGCACATGATGAATGACCAAAGTATCACTTCAAGGTAACAAACCCCCAACAAGTATAGCACGACACCAACACAAAGACTACCCAAAGCGTGAATTAGACAGCACTAGAGGGCTGTAGGCTGCCCAACGCAAAAAACACAACGTCCAACGCAAACAGTGGCACAAAGTTATTCAAATGCGTTTAAGTACAACTCAGTCCAAATTAGTGGGGTTGGGGTAAAAAGGTGCCCTCAAAGGGTAGGAAAGTTCGACAAATTTTCGACGTAAAATCGTCGCTTCGACGAAATTCTAGATAGTGCACCTGGTAAACAGACACTCAAAAAAGACGTTCCCAGCTTCTCGGCGTCTCATCTTCCAGGAATTTCGAGAAAATCTCAAAACTCTGCGCGCCGCGCGTCAGTCCAAGTTAGCGGGGTTTTCCCTTAACACTTGCGGCTTCCAGCGCGTGGAACCAGGGCATCCACTTTGCTAATTGAAGCGGCTCTGAGCATCAGGATCTGTTCGGCTGAAGGAATGTAGAGAGCATACCTTTTTTTTGCCTCATTTCTTTTCATAATCATTTGTGTGCACATTTTCTTCCCCTCGACCGGTTTGCACATCATGGGAGCCGCAGTGTATGGGGAACATACCAGAAATAGAAGCCGCCTGTGTGAGGGCTTTCAGTCACAAGTAGTACTAACCAACCCGCAACCAATCGTGCAACATTTAAAAGTCACTACCCCCCCCTAGCCACACCTCAGTAGTTTTCAGCCTTTCCAAAGTGTCAACAGCTTTCCGTTGGTGCGTGTGTTGTGAGAAAATTGGCCGTCTGCGTGTTTCAGGTGGCCCTCTTCTAACAGTCTTACAACGTTTCCCTGATGCTGAGCATGTTGGCGACTGTTTAAGATGAGCGATGACGACGAAGTAATTCAACGGATTCTTCGATCTAAGAACCTGTACGACATCTTAGGTGCACCCAAAACTGCTGATGAAGACGATCTGAGGAGAAAATACAAAAAGGTACGCTTGAATTCATCAGCAAGCACGCAACCGCAGCTATTAAACGTGTTTGCACATTTCTCTTTCTCCTCGCCAGTTGGCGCTGACTTGCCACCCCGATAAATGCAAGCATCCAAAGGCGGAGGAGGCTTTCAAAGGTATGGGTGCGTTCACTGGTGGTGGTTCACTGGTGGTGTGAGTGCGTGCAGCGCTTTCCATTCACCCCCAACGTGCACTGTGGGGATTTTTCAGTGGTTTCCTGTAGACTGGCTTGTGTGAATAACTAACTACCCAGCGAAACCCTAGGAGATCCGGACGGATGGGGTTGATTAGCCGGCGAACCCACCCAGGTGTGCTGGATCATGGGTCATATCTTCTATCCCATCGATGAAGCATGTTTACAGCACCTGCCGCCGTTGAGGTGCTCCAAATATACTATTAATGCAATATCCAATATATCACACAGCGTATTTGCAAACGCTGAGGAGCACTCACCGGTGTCGTTCCAATATCGTCCGCCAACACTGTGTCGTGTTTCTTGTCGTTGGTTGGTTGTCGTTTTCCGGTTCCTCTGTGGATCAACGCACCTATGATGTATGCAGCTGTTGGGAAAGCTTGGGCGACTCTATCAGATCCGCAAAAACGGGCCCAATACGATCGGTATGGGGAGGAAGGTGTCAGAGAGAATGGTGGTGGGCCGCGATATCATCACGCTGAAGAGCTACACCCAGAGGACGTTTTCGATATATTTGCGCAAATGTTTGGTGGTGTGTGACACATTGTCTGTGCGTGAACTTGGTCCACGCAGAAACATTTGCACACGGGGCACTAAGTCGTTTCGCTCCAGTACATAGACCCCTTGTTCCCTTCAGCTGATATCCGTGACATGCAAGGGCGACGCTACACAAATCGGCAACACCCAGGACGCCGTGCACAACACCACCACCAGCAGCAACAGTCTCCAATGCAAAACCCAATGCAATTGTTTCAGGTATGTAATATAGGGGTGTTTTTTCCGTGGTCATAATCCAGAGTCATCCCCTGCACTTCCACTACTGTTGGCTCCCTTGTGTCAATCAGGTGCTGCCAATCATCATCTTCTTTCTCGTATATTCCTTATTTAGCATTGGTTCCCATGACAGAGCTTCGCCATTTTCCCTCCATGAGGATCACGACCATGGATACACAGTCCGGCGCAGGACGAAGGTTTGCACCGCCGTGCCGTCAAATGACTGCAAGGAGAGGGGCGTGCAGTGGGTTTGTAAGATGACTTCGAGGGCACCAATTCCTGAATTGGTGCCCGATCGTTGTCCACCACCGATGAACAATTCTACCCCCTCTGCACAATGTGCACGTTCGTTTTGCAGGACCTCTGCCTGCCTACACACGACACCTGCACACGGAAGGCACGCAGACGCACACTCCATTTGACATTTTGCGCATGATGCAGGATTATCAGAGACTTGCGAAGGGTCATAATCTGGAGGTCAAAAAATACGTCTTGTGAGTATGACAATCAGGCCAATCATGACAATCGTGACACTCAGACGGGTTCTGTTTCCAGATTGCACATCATTTTGTACAGGAGCACAGAATCCCCTATTGGGTGCAAAGCACGTTTACCAAAGATTTTCGGGATCCGTACATCATTCAAAACCTTGAGCATCAAGTATATCAAAGCCACAAGGGTCATCTCCATCGCCGGTGCAATTTCGAGCAGAAAGAGAAGTTCACCATGAGACAGCGTGCCAACCGTTTTTACAGTGGACAAGAGCGCATAGATTTGTTGGACAAGGTGAGATATGGTGGGCGCTTGGGTGTCTTGTTCAGGGGCTCGGAGTGATTGTTCTGACACCTCGTAGTCCAGTGCCCCCACTCAAAGCACGCATTTGTATGGGACGATCCGTGGGAAGGGCACCAGATATTTCCTGTGCCGCGGTTGCCCTGCTTTCCTCGCTTGACGCTTGCAGTCTCCACCCATTGTTCCCGTACTATGGTTCTGGTGTCTGTTCAGTCATGCCGCATGCGGGCTTGGTTCGTACGTATTAAAATGTAGGTAAAGCCGAGCTTTGCAGCATTATGAATTGCTTGGGCACGGTGGCTGAGCTTTGTTGCATGTCATTGACACGTGCATGGTTGCAGAGCAAGGTTTGTTTACGCTTCATACGCAGGCGGACCGGATGCCTACAAAGTCTTGTGATGAGCTACAAAAGCTGATCAATAAATACGGATATTAGTGTATCTGGCAGTGCAGGTGTGCCTCTCACAACAAGCCCGCCCCGTGTGAGTCAATCATGAGCGTGTCTGAATGGCGCGGACAAGGCGCCATGAAGGTGTTGAGAGGCCGGTGAATTGGACCAAGCACTGTTTTTGGCTTAGAGCAGAAATGCAGTTGTACGTAGTGACCGACCAGTTTGATGAGGCCATTGTTTTGCTAGTCAAATGATTTTCATGATTATGCATTCGTGTTGATTTCGACCATGAAGTCGCAGCAAACGACAGGCACCCATGATCAAGGACCAGGGGCATTGAATAAATAGAGGGGTCACTGATCAGCTCTGATGATGTGCGGCGCGTCTCAAACAAACGGCAAGGGGGAAGGCCCGCCAAACCAGGCCCACGCCAAAAACAAGCCCGGCCCACCCCTCCCCGCAGAGCCAGACCGCCACCGGATGGGCAGGCAACGGAGCACGCGGGCGTGCGCGAGGGGTCACGGGGGCCCGACGGACGGCAGGGCCACCCGAGGCCCAGCAGAGTGTCTGACCGGAGAACGATGATGCCTTGTGGCTGGGTGTGCGGGAGGGTGTATTAACCTCAATCTTGAACGTGTTCTCATTCAAAGCTGACATCTGCAGCGTTCCGGATTGCACTCCATCTCTCATGTCATATCTTACACTTCATTTCCTTGTACGATATCTCACACTTCGATATGTCAGGTTGTGTTGTCGGAGACCAGCCATATGTGAATGAGACTTCGGTGCGCTGATGTGCAAACCAAATAACTAACCGTTCGACAGCTGCAGGGTGTTGCTCATTGAACCTGGAACGGTTTTCCCGGAACTCTCCAACTGTCTTTTTATGCCTTGTGTTGTGGCCCCTCGAACACTGCATGTGTGGTGTGGGCGTAGGGTGACTGGAGAGGAAATTTGAGGGTCAGTGGGGACATGAGGGATTTGGATCGACCAACAACACTGAGAAACGCTGTCCACGCCCGATCGTCCACCAGTAATCAGGTGATACACCCCATTCATTCACCTCTGTCTCTTTTTCAGAGTGGATACCATTAACCTGCGATCCAACAAGTCCACATTCCAGTGACCGATGCCACCAGCACAACAGTCTGGCTGCACAGGATCTACGTACCACCGGAGGGGTTGACCTGCAAGTGGTCATAATCGGGAGATATCCTCCCACTTCAGAATACTTTTCGATTCGGTCACCTGCATCCAGGTGTCATAGCTGGTTGGTGGGCAAACTCGAGTATGTGCATGGGTAAATTTGGCTTTTTGTTCCTCCCTTGTTTTGCGCAAGGTGCCAGTTGGGGCTCGTCTTACAGTGGGCTTGCTGCTCCGAAAAAAGGAGTATGGTATGCATTTACACTTTCTGCGCTCAGCTCTTCGGACGTGACTTTTTAACCTTATCCCCTGCGCTGTTGTTGTTGCATAATCAGCATTAGCAGCATACGCCATTTTTTGGAGCTATGACCTCAGGTATTTCACAAGTGACATGTTGAGCCATTTATTTTCACCGGTGGGATCTGCACAGCAAACAGTGCCACTCTGTGTTATGCAAATGGATCTGCATTCGTTGAAAGGAAATTTAGGGACCAGCCATGAAGCTCACATCTGGGGGCATTTGGCCCTCTGGACATGCATCTGGTTTTTTATTTTGCAGCATCACAGTCAGGATTTCTGTGCACCTCTGGGCGAGGTCCGGTATCGCAGTGGGTGCACTGGAATGCCTGGTTTTTCGCTCTCTTTTTTTTTTCACTGATTCTCTGTTTGGAGCTGGATCAAGGCCCTGCCCCACACGAGTCCCGGCAAATTATCAAAATCCATGATACATTTTCTGGGGAGAACCTCTGGTTGAACCGCTCCCGTGCGACACTGTTCTGTCATGGGGGATTGCATGAGTATAGCACCCCATTTGAATCTGCACTCTGAAAGGGGAAGAGAGATGATTCTTTCACGCATTTCTGTTTTGCAAAGGCCACCCGATGCAAAGTGTGCGAAGTCAACACACATCGGGCAATTGCATCACCGGATGCATGTCCACCTGGCTACCTACAGCAGAAATGTATGTGCAAGTCCCTGCACCCCCGCTCATGCACCCGCACCCCCTGAGGTGATCTGGGCAAAACACATCTCACATACATGATTCACTCCGATTCACACTTGTGCCAGCCACACTGAACATATCGGTGCTGCCATGGAGTCTGGTGCACACAGCATGTGCACCCTCCAAAGTTTCACATTTCGATGAGTGTTGGGGCTGCTTACAACTTGTGCTCTGGGGCTATTTTTTTTTTGAAAGGTTGTATCTGGAACACTCCCAGAGACCCACCCCCAAACAGGATGCAGCCAGGTGAGTGTTGGGTGCGTTGCGAAGGAGGAGCAAATTGCAGGCTGCCACAGTTTATGGAGCTTCGTGCCATGCGGGGCAGTGTTCCAGTTTGATGGCCATGCAGCTGCGACTGATGTACCCGCTGGCCTGTCATTCTCAAAGTGTTTCTGCAGATTTGCGGAAGCTTACTGGGCAGCGAAACATGGCATGGTTTTATTTTCCACAGTGCTTACGAGCTGCCAAATCACCGTTCTGTTTTGTCATTCATCCATTGATATACACCAGAGTCAATTCTTGTGCTTTTGCCAGTGTGACTCCTGGATCAAGCGTCGTTAGGAACCAGCAATGCGTTGGTCTTATCTATGGTTTGTTCTTGTCATGTGGATTTGGATGATTTCAAGTTGCATTGACAAATCAAAGATCGCCGTGGGCATGTGGTGTGCATGGATGTGGTCGCCCAGGGCTGTGTATGGGCGTTGCATTACCGAACACAGCCTATCCTGGATGCCTCACCAAGAAGTTTGTGGTTGAAGAAGTGGAGGGTTGTTCCAGCACCTGGCAGCAGCTGGAACACCACGGGTGTGGAGCACCCTTGGTGGAGTGCAGTTTGGTGATGAAGGGGGCAAGTATCCGACCGGGGGGGGGGGTCTGGTATGGGGCCAGCAGCCTGGCCATTGGGCACTGTTGTATTTGAAAAAAAGCAATTGAGGACGACAGACAGCATCACCAGTTTTGGTATGAATTCGTACAGATGCACAAACTTGGATTCGGGGACCTGAGGCGCACCGAAACTACCATCCTTCCTTATACTACTGGTATTAGGGTGCTGATGCCACTGACAGGAACGCCTGAATCCCTATCCGAAATTGGAAGCAGGAGCATTCCAAAAGAGAGAAGGTTCACGAGGGACGATCCGAAGCCAACCACAGCAATGGGTAGAGTGCGCCACATGGCAGGGAAGGTACAGGAGGGATCAAGCAGCAGACGGAAAGTGAAAAGGGAATTATCTGTTGGGTGGATACCCATCGGCCATGGTATGGATAGTTCAAAGAAAGGCGCAATGTCATATCAAAGTGAGTTGTCACAGTTGATTGATTTTTTCTTTTCAAGTGGTCAACTAATGAGTCGATAACCCAGGTTGTGTTGTTAATGACCTTTCTTTTTCTTGTTTTGCAGCATTTCCACATCTTGTGCACCCCCAGCCTGTGAAGTTACGTCTGCAACATTGTTTTCCACAGCTCACAGTTTTGTTATTGTCCTGTGTTCATCTTTCACCATGCATATACGGTGTACTCCATGTGATTGGCAATGCTAATCACCTGAAGTGATTGAAGTACACCAAATGATTGAAGTACACCAAATGAGGCCAGGCATAAAAAGAGTTCATGCTTTGGGAAGACAAATCGGCATCAGTCTGCTGCACTCAAATTGGCAAAGTTGTTGTGATTCTGATGGATTGAATTTTCGGGCCAATTGGGGCCAAGCACAATTGGGAACAGGTGAGTGCAATCCGTCAAGCCTATTCAGCACATGGGATGATGAGGAGATTGAGGATTTTTGTCTGGACATCTGGACAGGTGGATTCAGCACATTTTGATGCATTCAGAGGTGTTCATCAGCAAGCTTTGTTATGGTTGATGAGGCCCACCGTCCTGCTGGTGCAAATCTGACCTCTTATGTAGTGGACGAAGGATTGTTGACTGACTGTTTGGGTTGAACATATGATTTGGGCAGCTTTCAAAGCAGTCACTGCGGTCAAACAGCCCATTGCTGGTGCGATATGGCATGTCTTATCGCTGGTGCGATATGGCATGTCTGATGTGCGATTCCTGGTATTTCTGCCTTGTTTGCAAGATGCCATGACGTTTGTTTGTATTGCTTTTTGACTGCTTTGTTGACAGTGGCGAGCAGAAATGCCGCTGGACTCCGGCAAATTCTTCGCTGCCTCCCGTGGCATTTGGTAGGTTGATGCAGTCACAATTGGCAGTGTCCAGCAGGGTGGACACCACTCTCCCAGATGCATCAACTAATGTTTTTGGGAGGGCAGGGGTTTCGGAAACCACGCTGAAGAGAGGTTGTTAGATCAAGTGCACCTTCGAACGCCATGTACCCCCTTTCTTTTGGGGGGGGGGGGGGTTATTCACAATGCACACCACAATTGGTCATCATTTTGGGAGATAAATTTTGGTTTTATTGATTTTGAGCTGAACTCGAGTGCCAACTCCATGGTATGGTGAAGCAGAGTGCCACAAACACGCATGCAATTGATGCGATTTTCAGCCATTTTGGCTGTGTTAGCATTTTGGGCAGCCTTATTGACCCTTTCGTACCCTGCAGCTCGGTTGTGGTATGATACCCGTAGTAGGATGCAAAAGGAGGGTCCATGGTAAAATTTAGTTAAAACGATTTTTTTAAAGCAAACATTTCTCACCAAAATCACCTCGAAGAAAGGTTGTTAGATCAAGCGCAGGTGTGTGTTTGGGGGGGGGGGGTTCGAAGGCATGATATTGGATGTCCAATTTTTTCCAAAATCATTATTTTGCCCAATAAAATGATCCCCCAATGGTTTTTGAATACTGAGGCCTCTATCCCCTGAAACTGGATATCATTTTTTTTTAGAGGGGTGGGGGTGAGGGTCCAAAGTTTGTGCTCGGTACGATTTGAACGAGAGTCCAGTAGAACCAAGCTTGTTGGTCCATCGGCGGGGTGGGGATTCAAACCACCGACTGCCATTGGATTGCATTGCCACTCGACCGCTGATTGGTTTTCCACATTATGGGATTTTTTTGCTTGTAGCCAAGTTCACCACTGAAAAAACTCAAACTGTGTGTTTTTGTCTGCCTTTGTGCATGTTTATGGCTTGCTTCATTAGTTGCTTGCCAGTCCAACTGACTGATTGGCTGACTGCCAGCATTTCTTAGATTCACTGCCGAAGACATTAGAATTTCAACTCCAATTGAAAAAAACATTTTTTCTTTGTGGTTGGGGTTTTTACCGTGTAATTTAATGGAGAATGTCATTGAGGAATTTACGGAGGAAAAATTGTATCTACCAAGTAAAAACATGCATGCAAATTAAAAAAAACATCTGGGAAATTTTTTGTTTACTAAGGAAAACACTTAGTCAAATGGCGCCCATTTGTCGGCCACTGCCGACTTTGTCCTTTGCTCTGGAGCGTTGGTGACTCCTTAGACGGCAGAGGTTATTTAGGCAATGTTACAACCAATTTGCCCTCATTCGGGCCATTGCTGAAATTTTCCAACGTTCTGAAGCATTGGGAACCCCACAGACAGTAGGCATTATTTAGCCAATCCTCCCAATTGTGCACCATTGCTGATTATGCCCTCCGCTCTGAAGCATTGAGGACCTTTTCGGCAGCAAGGAATATGCAGGTACCATTTTTGGGCCGCTGTTGATTTTGGCCACCCGCTCTAATACGTGGGGGACCCTCCGGACAGCAAGGTTTATGTAGCCAATCTGCTCAGTCGTTGGCCATGGCTGATTTTCTCATCCGCTTGTTTTGTCCGGCGTTTCCTTTTTGCAATAGTCTCTTTTAGCATTTTTTTTTGCAGATGGCACCGAAGCATGCACGAAGAAATCGGCCACAATGAGTCCTACAGAGGTAAGCAAACCGAGCCATACAGATATTAGGGCCGATTTGATCTTTGAGCATGCCTTTAGACTAATGTCCGTTGTGGCCCAGCCGGGTTTTCTTTTCATATTACTCACAGCTTTGTTCACATTGCCGCCACACTGATGTTGGCCATGGCGCTGTCAAGTTTCTTTGCTAGGGCTTGATTTTGTTTCTAGTGTCCAATACCAAGTACACTTATGTCAATTTGGCCTTTTGCCAACTAGTTGGTATGCATGATGGTTTGGCCTAGGTAGGGTGTTACTAACATACATTGCCGGGATCGACCCTCGGACGTTGTGCCCTTTAAACAAAAGTACCACCTACCGGCGAAGAGTCAAGTTCTTTAGTAAAAGTGGGAGGAGAAAGCATGAAAAAACAAAGTAAAGATGACATAAAATTTTCTAGCTAAAAATTATTAAATTATTTGAAAAGTATTTTCAAGGAAGATTGTGTTTACTTAGTTTTAACCTCTTTTCTATTAAGCTTTGGCATATTTTACTAAGTTTCACCTCACATGTTTCCAAGTGGTACCAAATACCCGCCAACCGATATGTTCTGTAGCGTATTTCCTTACTTGCTTGGGGCTGCTAATGTGCGCCGCGGAGCCCCGGGGGGGGTTGGGGCCCTTAGAGCGGGACATGGGTCAAAGAAAAAACATAATTTTGAATTTCGCCTTAAAACACCCCACTTTTTGTGCACTTAAAATTAAGAAAAAGACACCGTAAGAAAAAAAATCGGAAGACCCTTTCCTGGGTAGATTGATAAATTTGAGGATGAACTCTATTGTGTTGATATTGAAAAAGAATATTTAATCAATCTTGGGGCCAGTCGCTGCAATTTGCAAAAGTGCGGTTTCCAATTGAACTGCCCAGCATGGCTTGCGCGAAAAAGCGCACGTTTTGGGTGATTTTCTCTGACCGTTAAGTGGCATTGGGCCAAAATTTCGTCACGCTTTGGTGACAATGAGAGCACATATAGCCCCATGGGGCCAATCGAGCGATGGCCATAAGAACGGACCATAAAATTTAATCTTGTTAAAAAAGGGTAGGGGTGACGTATGATCGGAGACAGAAGCCCCCCCCCCTCCGCGAACCTGCCCAAAGGTACGCCAAATTAATACAGCCCGTACACCTGCTGTACCTAAGACAGACCGCACTTTACGCACCACTTAGGCCCAATAAACCGAAGCTGCTCTAATAACAAACTGTGAGCACTACATGGCACCGGAATCAAAATCAAGACCCAAATTGAGGCAGTACCCCGTGTACCCCGGACACTGCTAGGGGTACCCTGTTTCACACTGCCACAAACGGCCAATCAAGACAGAGCTTTGCTTGTGTGTTTCTCATCGATGAGGTATGTGACTTCAACCGACAATCCCATTGCTAATCTACACATTGGACTGTGGCCTGCTGACCGACAGCGGCTCTTGATTAGTCGGGTGATTTTTGCCATGAGCAATGGCATGCCCGTATGGTGGTTTCTACACTGGCAATGTATGCCCTCCCTGCCTTGCCTATGTGTGTCCCTGGTGATACTAAACTTTCACGCGGTGCAAGGGTATCAGGTCAAGCAGGTTCAGGCTTTTGAAGTGGACACTGTATAAACATCCCGATCCCTGTTGGGGAGGGCGCCCCCAAAAGAGGTGGGGCAACAATCACAGAACTTTCCCTTTGTCCCCCATTTTCCCTCATTCTTCCTGGACATCGTCTAGCTATCTGTCATTCAATTAAAGATGGAGCTGATGCCCACATGCCGTAGTGCAGCAAATATTCATGATGGCCCTACCTAGGTGCCTTGCACTTGTCCCCGTCGATATATATCTTCACCAATATCAATCTGGTCCCATTGTGGCTGTCCCCTCCTCTTGTGTAGCCCCCCTCCGCTTGTTTGGCTGGCCTTGCTCCCTTTTCCACTGCTCTCTATTTCTGCGTTTTTTGGGGATATCACAAGCCTTTTCATGTCTCATAAAAAAAAAGGCAAGAAAACCATATTATTTACCTCGCACTTACTACTTTTTGCTTCTTCTCCAACAAGCCACAGAAACTCTGACTTCGTCTTTCCGCCCGAGGGGGGCTCCATGTTGAAAAACACTGTCCAACCACTCTTAGAGTGCTGAACTTCAGCACTACTTTGATAACCAACTAACAAATCAAAAAGATCATCAATTTCAGGCATTTCCTCTTCATCAGGAGAAGCCAAAGCTGGCTCGGGACACGGCAAAGGCTTTTGCAAATGAATCACACAAAATTTGAGCAACAATCTGTGTGGGGATACAAACACGGGCATAGACAAAGATGGAGACTAAGGCATGGACAAAATGCGCGATTTCCTGTCTGTGGGGTGCATAATTTACAGCATGCAATGTTCCGGTGTTCACTAGCTCGGTCCCAATGTTCAGTCCTGGATGGCCCACCTGTCTACCAGTCCCCATTGGTGTCACATCCCGGAAATTGCACGCGCTCGCGCGTGCACACACACACACACACACACACACACACACACACACACACACACACACACACACACACACACACACACACACACAACACACAAACACACACACACACACACAGTCACACGAATGCACGCGCATGTGCGCACTGACTTGAATGGAGATGGCCAGAAAGCCTCAAAAATCAAAGCTTTGTGACCAAATTTGCCAAATGAGAAAAACCCTAAAACTCAGGACTTCACACACGCAGGCAGGCACACACGCAACCGCAAAAGACACACATACACATGGCAGCACACAATACCAGTTTCGACACAACCGGAGAGTCACACCGCAAAATTGCCTTCCATCAGGAAAAAAGCCAGAACCATCCGGATAACACACCGACAGAATGGTTACTTATACAGAGGATGTTCATTATAGCACAAGCAGCTGCATGCACATACTGTCGCGCATCTGGTATAAGAATCTTTCACGGTTGTTCAATAAAAGTACCCTGCACCCTGCCTGTGGCAAAGAAACCCGACCCGCCAACCCCACACCAACAATGCATCCAGACACACACACACACACACTTAAACACACACACATACGCACACACACACACACACACACACACACACGTACACACGCAGAGATGCAATGCATGGCCCAGAAGCCCAGTTGCTCATGCAATGGGCCACAACCCGGGCATAGCTGCCTGCAAATCAATACTATGAACTAGCATAGATCCAAATTCTCCTCAGCCTTCTCCATGGACTGCTGGATGGTGTGCAATACTGTGACTTTCCAATCATCCAATGTACACACCGACTCATACTCTGCAACCGCTTGTGACAACAGATCCAAATCTTGCGTCTCCACAGCTTCAATCACTTTCTGTGGGAAAATGGTATGTACAGAGAAAAAGATTTAGGACAGGCAAATAGTGTAGCCACGAAAACAACGTGTAGCAGCAGAATGACACAGGTGCTGACGTGGATACCCATCACGAAGATGCGCCTGTACTCATGTGTGATCAGAGAAAATGGGCAACTCAATACGCGTTGCACACCTCCAACAACTCATAGTCACGTCCTTTCCCAAAATGGACATCCATATTGCAATATCGCTGTAGTTGTTGTTTGGCCGCGTCGACTCCCTAGACATGGGCGCGGATATGAAAAACGAAGACGAACGCCGCAAACTCCACAACAACGAACACACCTTCTTATGTGCTCATGGAACGCCCCCGGGTTGCCGTACCAAAAACAAATTTGACAATCCAAAAAGCACCCTCCATCGCGAAATTGCACATGGTAAAATCAGTTGGTGTGGATGCGACAATATGGACAACAACTCTTCCGGAAGGTTGCACCAGAGGACCAACAAAGGAGCTTACCCATGTCACGACACGTGTCGCGGCACACCCAATGACCCCCCCCCCCCTCCGTGTCATGGTGGCACAGCCGGCACAAGTGACACGGATGACACAAGTGCTAGTCATCCTAGTACACGAACATAGCCCAAGTGGCGGCCCCGTGACACGACACAGCCCAACAACCCCCCCCCCCCCTCCGTGGCTGGGTAAGCTCCAAAGATCATCATAACTGGCAGAATGATCATTCAAACTGTGTACACGGTAGACAATGGCAATAGGGTACAGAGCCGATGTCAAAAGGCCCAAACGTCCTGTTAACCGAAGTGTGGACGGGTGATTATTTATTCGGCTGTCTTGTCATATCGATGCCGCCGTCGTGTCCTAGAAGTAAAGATAGCACACCTGCGGCCAATGGGGGGGGGGGCGAAGAAAGGAGGAAAGAAAGGACCATAAGTTCGCCCCCCCCCCCCCCAGAGCACGAACTCGTTGGCCCACCTCACAACAACGACGTCACTAATTTCGGCAACGTGTTGCCATATAAATGGTCGTAGTTGGGTTGTCATGATGATACACCCTACCACCCCACCCGAAAAAGATGGATGAAACCGAGGTCACTCGAAATTCCCGTTCCCTTGTCCCCTCCGTTTCGCTTGAAAGAGAAATTGCACCTACTATTTTGAACAAAAACTTGCATTCAATCCACTCGGTGAGAATGTGACGCGATCTGCGGATCGCAACTCAACCCATTCCAATTTCCCCCACATAGACCCGGTTTCGCGGGTGGGCGCATCGCATGAGGACCTCCGGTTGCCCAATGCCCCACATGCAAGCATTTCTTGAGCGCGTGCACTCCCATGTCAAAGATCTTGGCCCGCAACCGGGGCACCACACCCATACCTCCCCGCCTGGTTTGTTGGCTGCCATGGCAAGAGAGCACAACATGGCTTTGAAGAGATAATCCTTCACGTGATAATTGAGTAATGTCTTCGTCTTACAATTACGTGCAATTTGCTCGTAAAGCTCGACAGCCTCGGCATATTGCTTGCCAGTAGAGCAAAGGTCCGCTGCCGCCATCAAACAATTGTTGACACCACTGAAGGGAGATAATGCCAGTAACATGATGGAGGTGCTAGTGTTGGGGCTCGGAAAATCTATCATCCCCGTCCACGACACATAGCGAACATTGACCGAAAGCATCGAAGTTTACAACAATATCCGAGCCCCTTGGCTTCGCGTCGTTGGATTCGGCCGACGAAGCACACAACCTTGTTTGATCTTCGCTTGAATAGTAATCCGCAGCCTTCTTGTAATGCAACAAAGCTTGGTCAATTTTGCTTTCCTCTTTGGCGAGGTCTCCCAACTCTTTTTCGTATTTAGCAGCGCTGGTGAAGCGTCCCATATCGATGTAGAACTCGTTTGCTTGTTGGAAGCACGTGATGGCTAAATCCCTGGAAAAGGCCTAAAATCGTCCAAAAACCAACAATCATTCAAGAATTCCGGGCAACAGCAACTTCATGTCGTTTTTGGGTGGTTTGATAAGCCCAAACCGACGTGCGAGCAAACACCTTTTTAAAGCATTGTGCTGCTTCCACCAAGGCCGACGCCGACTCATGTTTGGAATCCAATTGGTTGTGGCAGTCACTTGCTTTCATGAATGCTTGCCCCGCCGAAGCCCCTAAACGGAATGGAGGGGCAAGGGATGTGTGGAAAAACACAACGTGCATGGAAATCAAAAAACACCTGCGCAATGCTCCTTTTTTGCTTGCCGCACAGTTTGTTAGCAAAACAATCATAGACATCTAATCTTGCGCATGTGTTACCACAAGTGTCATCGTGTGAAACGCAATGCAAAGCAATGACGAGAGAAAGGCTCAATAGTGTCAAGAGCAAACTATTTGCAAATAGTAGCACATATGACGCGCGAAAGTTTGGATTTTCGCCTAAACTTTAGCATTTAGCTGTGCACCATTACTCCATGGGAAAACAAAATCTTTTTTGGTCGGTCACGGTCCCTCACGGGAGAAGACCCAGCATCAATCATCACGGTACATGAAAATGAATAAGATGTTGCGCTAGGACATCGTTTGGACAAGCGTTGCGTGGAGCAAAGGAGACTATGGGGATGTGGGCCTTGATGTGTTGGCCATTGTCCCCAATACCAATTCGAGACATCCCGGTCTCCGTCTTTCACTATGGCATAATTCTCGACATCTAAAGTGCACAAACATCGAGTCATGTTGCGATGGCACCCCAACGAGGAGGAAAAGGGGAAACGTGATCGAATAAGCGCTTTTTTGGTGATAAGCCACAGGTTCGGTGGTATGATTGCACCAAATGCATTGGCACGCGTGTACAATCAATTATGCGATCGTCCACCATGTGGTTTGCGAAATTCAACGAGATTGTGGACCAAGGTTCAAGACACAATAATCCGCCCCCACCGTGGCAAGGCTTCCCGGGATGCTACACAATTTGAAATTTCGCAAGATTCGGATTGCTCCTACTATGGAAAACAAAATTGATTTTGTTCCCACCAGGTTAGGATCCATAAGTTGTCCCCAAACGGAAAAGCAATGGTTGTAGCTGCTAGCACCTCCACTCTCTTCAAAGTCATGTCCGAGTTTCTCAGCGGTTTTGCGAACACATTTCTTGTGCTCGTGGTGAAGAATCAAACCCTCCATTGACCAAAGGTACTTGATAGAAAAAACATTTTCTTCCAAAAATATCCCCCCTCTGTTGGTGATTTCCTTCTTGAACCCTATTTTGGAGAGGAAATCGCTTTATCGCAATGACTGCGGGTAACGTGTTCGCGCACAAATACATGGAGAGCATACAATTTTTGGTTGATTTCCATTTGTTCCCTGCACTTGTGAACAACTCTTGAGCTTCATCATACTTAGGGCCAAATACAAACCATTGCCTCTTCAACTTCTTCTCGGCCTCGTCGAAAAGCTCTTGCGCCTTTTGGTCGGGATCCATGCTAAAAATGGTGAGGAGTAAGCAGTGAGGCTTCGTTTGTAGCACACATGATTCGATTGCCGCGATTTTAGAAGATTATTGAAGTCCGCGCTTTTTGAGGTAAGCAATAAGGAGCAAAAGACATGAGGGTTATCGGCCAATGCATTAGGCAACTAAAGGCGCAAATCGTTGCAACGTAAGATGCAAGGATTAGCGATCCCCAGCGATTTTCGGAGATGAACGACGGTTTGGAACCGGGGAAAGTGGGAAATGACCAAAGCATTCATGATTGGTTTGTCCACTATTCGTCGATAGGGGTGACTAGACTCATATTGTGCCCGATGGTGGAATCCACGCCATCCGGCATTTCTTTTTCTCATCAGGTGGTTCGCACATACATGATAGCTCCGACAACGAGAAAGCCGAAGAAAAAAGAAAAAACCAAGTCCAAATGTGCCGATGCATGTGTGGATTCCGGATGTTGCCATTGCCCCCCCCCACCCCCCAAAACGTCGTCTTCCCCTTGAGTGAAGCACCACGGTTGCCCCCTTTTACTGATGATACGCGCAAATGCTCTTGAAATGAGAGTAGTCGCCACGGCCCAAGAATAGCGGTGAGGACCCCTTCTAACATCCGGATTTGGGTGGAGCAGGATGGGGGGAGAATGAGCGACAATCTGAGAATTTTGAGGGGGGGGGGCTTCGGCGATTACCATTCTCAAGTCCGTCATCGGGACTTCCGGAAACCCAAAAACGACCCTCTGCGGCTGGAACCGAAGACTCAGTCAGGGCACAAGACGGCTCTGGACCGGTGACGGTATGCAGACTGCGGCCCTAGCAGACTGCGAAAGACTGCGCACGAACAGGCGACACAAGCGTTTGCGACAACCGAAAAAACGACTGCAACTGATCTACTGCAACTGATCTTCTGCTAAAAGGCGACAAGGATGTTTTGAACCGTTCTGCAGCCCAAATTTATGAGATAATTGCATTATTTTATCGCCAGATAAGGGAACGATACCTTACTGGTAACAAGGCTACTGCTGCTGATTTTCAAGTCCCTCCAAGTGAAAATCCACTCCCTCCTACTCATTTTCAACTCCCTCCTACTCATTTTCATCCCCTTCCTACTCATTTTCAACTCTCCCCTGCTCATTTTCAACTCCCTCCAAGTGAAAATCCAGTCCGTTCTGCTCAATTTCAACTCCCTCGTACTCATTTTCAACTCCCCCCTGCTCATTTTCAACTCCCTCCAAGTGAAAATCCACTCCCTCCTACTCATTTTCAACTCCCTCCTACTCATTTTCAACTCCCCCCATCTCATTTTCAACTCCCTCCAAGTGAAAATCCACTCCCTCCTACTCATTTTTAACTCCCCCCTGCTCATTTTCAACTCCCTCCAAGTGAAAATCCACTCCCTCCTACTCATTTTCAACTCCCTGCTACTCATTTTCAACTCCCCCCTGCTCATTATCAACTCCCTCCAAGTGAAAATCCACTCCCTCCTACTCATTTTCAACTCCCTGCTGCTCATTTTCAACTCCCTCCAAGTGAAAATCCACTCCGTCCTACTCATTTTCAACTCCCCCCTGCTCATTTTCAACTCCCTCCAAGTGAAAACCCACTCCCTTCTACTCATTTTCAACTCCCTGCTGCTCATTTTCAACTCCCCCCTGCTCATTTTCAACTCCCTCCAAGTGAAAATCCACTCCCTCCTACTCATTTTCAACTCACTGCTGCTCATTTTCAACTCCCTCCAAGTGAAAATCCACTCCCTCCTACTCATTTTCAACCCCCCCCTGCTCATTTTCAACTCCCGCCTGCTCATTTTCAACTCCCTCCAAGTGAGAATCCACTCCCTCCTACTCATTTTCAACTCTCCCCTGCTCATTTTCAACTCCCTCCAAGTGAAAATCCACCCCTCCTACTCATTTTCAACTCCCCCCGAGCTCATTTTCAACTCCCTCCAAGGCAAAATCCACTCCCTCCTACTCATTTTCAACTCCCCCCTGCTCATTTTCAACTCCCTCCAAGTGAAAATCCACTCCCTCCTACTCATTTTCAACTCCCTGCTGCTCATTTTCAACTCCCCCCTGCTCATTTTCAACTCCCTCCAAGTGAAAATCCACTCCCTCCTACTCATTTTCAACTCCCTGCTGCTCATTTTCAACTCCCGCCTGCTCATTTTCAACTCCCTCTGACTCATTTTCAACTCCCTCCTGCTCATTTTCAACTCCCTCCTACTCATTTTCAACGGACCTCAGACCTCAGCAGTGGCAAACCCAACCTCACACAGGCAACCGTGAAGGCATGGAACATAAACTCAGACATGAAATTTGAAATGTCCTTAGTTCTTCGACACTTGAGCCCGCCACTCCAAAAGCTGCTTACACTGATGCCACTCAGCTGGCGAAAGTTGTTACCCACATGCAGTCCGAGCATACAACTGAGCCAAGTGAGTATCAACCTGCTCAGCCGAGTCAACCATATTGTGAATGTGTGCATGCAAATGATCATTATACGCGGCCTGCTGCGCACTCAGGCCCCCAGGAGCCTGATTCACGGTGGTTAGCGCATCTGAAAGCTCAAGGGCAGCATTCGGCTCTTCCTTCAGCGGCGGACCGCTACCCCTACCCTGACCCCTACCTCTTCCCTTTGTAGCACCCTTTGGACCATCCCCTCGCTTAGCGGCCTTCCTGACAGTTGGCTGCATGGTTCGCTTGGCGGCCACCGGCGGGGGAACAGGTCGTGGTGCTTGTGCACCTGCCACATGGACCTGTGTGGAGGAGGCTCGCATGTCCACAAATTGGTTCAGTAGCCTCTCCTCTTCTTCGAGAAAGGCCCCTGCATCCTGTCCCTGGTCGGAAAGATGAGTTGCCACTCGATCCACATTAGTTACATATTGACGCATCCGGGACTGCAGGTTCCCAAGGGAGCGGACAATCTGCTCGCGTTTCGTTCTGGCTGGCAAATCAGCCCACGAGGAGATGTTGGTCAATATAATGTCATCGTCTGTAGCATGGATTGCCACGGGTACCCGCACTGTGGGTAGGGGGAGGCGTTGGCTGCTGCATTTGGCACTGACAAGGACCTGAGTTGCAGTCTGAAATTGTTTGAAAATAAAAATTGGATTGAACAACCCAAGATGGAAGCCGACTGAAGATGACCGATGATGCAAAACAGCAAAATAGTGACGACATGGATGCCCGACTCGGACAGCAAGTCCACAACTACACCAAAACTTCGTATAGGCACCATCCTCAGCCAATGGCTCAAACAGACAAACATAATGTGGACAGTTCATGTAACGCGAAGTGAAGCTGGATTCACTTCGCTTTACCTCATAAACTATATTTTTGCCTTGGATTTGGTGCACACGATTGGAGATCGCACAGAGGTAGGTAGGTAGGTATCTTCGGGAGCTCGGGATGCCTCCTTTGACATTGCAGGAAGAAGGTCTTACCAAGGGGACGTCCTGTCCCTCCCACTGCCCTATGTCAGGTGCCTCTTGAGCCGCTCCCGCATGTGCTTGGGAAGGCATTGTCGCGGCCACCCGGTCCATGTGTCCCAGGTGGGACGGTGTCCCCACATGTGTCCATGGGTAGGGCCACATGCCCCCTCCTTTGGGCGGCAGCTCTGGGGGGCTGCCCAGCCGTGTAGAGTATCTCTCACCACAAGGGGTATTGCTCCCGCTTGTCTACGGTACGACCGCCTCACCCTTGTGGCTTGAGTTGCGGGGCCACTCTGCTTGGCAGGTGACCCCTCCTGGACTGTGTACCGGCTCGCCTGTCACCGGTTGCTTCCATGGCTCCGGGTGACGTTTGCCATGGTCCCCGATGCAGCCTGGCCGGGCTCGGACCAGTGGCCTTGGAGTACCGCTCCTGCCACTGGCCCGGTGGGTCGGCTGGGTTGCCCCAGTGCGTCCGACCCATGGGGTATTGGTTCTTTCCTGTCCCTCGGCCGCCCTACGTGTGTGCAGTGTCCTGGGCCGCTGGGCTCCTGTTCACCGGTGTGCCCGCGCGGTTTGCTGTGGTGCGTCTGCGGTGTCCTGGGCCAGCTTGCTCCTGTTCACCGGTGTGCTCGCTCGGTGTGTTGTGTTGCATGTGCGGTGTCTTGGGCCACTGGGCTCCTGTTCACCGGTGTGCGTGCTGTGTGCGGTGCGCGTGTGCCATGGGTGGTTGTGTCCCTCTTCCTCCCCCCCTAATTTTCGTTTTTTTTTTTTTTTTGAATAAAAAAAAGGAAAAAACAAAAAAGAGAAAAACAGGGGCGCGCGTACACTGCAGGCACAGGCACGGGCAGCTGGTGTGGCGGTGCAATAGCGTTGTGTCCTCTGGCGTGTGTCGTCGGTGCTGTGGCGGCGGTCGCGCCCCAGGGGTGCGGCTCGCGCGTCCTGATGTACAGGGGCTTGGGTCAGGGTGGGTTTGGTGAGGTGTCTCTTTGCTTCTGGAGCTGGCTGGTTAGGCGGCTGTGTGGGCTGTGCGTGTGGGCTGTGGTTACGTTGTTCCCTCGGCGGGCTTGGTTAGGAGTCAAGGGTTAGCGGTTTCGGGGTGTGGCTCGGGCTTGATTTGTGCTTGGGTTCTGGCTCGGTTAGGCGGTTGCGCGGGGCCGGGCGTGTGGGTAGCGGCGTCCACCGGGTCGTGCGCCCGAGGCGGGTGCGGGGTGGTGCGTGCGGGCCGGCCGGTGGCCGGTGGCCTCACTGGGAGTCCCACACGGAGGGGTCGACGGGCGTGCCGGGGGCGTACGCAGCGTGCAGGTTGGGCAGCAGCGGGCGCACGTGCAGGGCGTCGGCGTGCCCGATGAGGACCTCACTGAGGACCGAGGGGTTGGCGGCAAGCAGTATACGATGCCCGGGAGGGGTGGCGGCGAGGAGCGGGAGGATGTCCGCGGCCCGCGACCTGGGGGCGAACACGACGTGGGCCGGGTGCGGCCCCGGGAGCGGTGCCGGGGGGAGCGGGACCACAGGACGGCGGTCTACTGTGAGGTGCCAAGTGGCGCGATGGTGGAGGAGCCGGACTAGGGCGATGCTGTGGCGCAGTGTGTCGGGCTGGGTGCTGGGCGGCGTGGGAACGTGCGGCGGGAGGGGGGGGGGGCGGGGCGGTGGCGTGGGAGGGGGCACGGCGGAGGAGTGACGCCAGCGACGTGTGTGTCGTGCTGAGGGTGGAGAGGAGCCCACGGTAGCGGGCCTGGGTTCGGCGCCTTTGGGCGTAGTGGTGCTCGTTGTCGTGTGCGTTGGCTTCCTTTGGCGTCCGGTTCGTTTGGTGACTTCTGGGCGGGGCCTGGCGTGGCGCCCCGTGGTGGTGGTTTGCTGGGTAACGGGGATAGATGGCGGCGCCGCTGGCCGGGGGGTCAGGCGCGTCGTGTTGTGTGGCGCGCAGGGCTCCTGGGGTGCTGCGGGTGTCGCAGGTGTCGGTGCGCCGACGCTTGTGGGGTGGTGAGGGGGTGTGTGCGTGCGGGGCTGGGCTTTGGGTGATGTCCCACAGGCGGATGCCGTCTCGCCGCGTTTCCTGGAGGGTCTCCCGCAGGCGCCTGAGGACATACGGGTGGTCCTGGGGCGCGGGGAGGTTGCGGGGGTGGACTCCCAGGGGGTGGAGCGCATCGGCCAGCATGGCTTCCCATGCGGCCTGCGGCATCCACCCCCCTGCCGGCCGGAGGCGGCAGTTCTCCACCGACCCCTTGCGGGGCCGATGGACCAGGCCCTCGAGGGAGGGCTCTCCCCGGGCCCACTTCTGCAGCTCCCAGAGCTGCGTGTGGGTCCAGCGCTGCCACCACTGTTCCTGGGCGGGCCTGCGGTCTTGGGCGGAGGATTGGGCGTGGGTGGGTGTGACGGGGTCGTGGGGACCGGCGGCGGTGGCGGGCCTGGGGGATTCCTCGTAGCACTGTTCCGTGGGGGTGCGTGGGGAATGGGGGTGCACGCGGATGTGGACCCGCGGGTGTGCGCGTACGGTCTCCGCCTCGGGGTTGGGCGGGGATTCGCGGCGGCGGCGGTAGTGGGGCATGCGTTGCATGTGGGCTGTCATCGAGGGCCGGTAGGGGGGCGGGGACGCTGCTGGTGGACCCTGGTGTCGTTCTGGCTTGGTCGGGAGCGGTCCGTGGGCCTGGGGTGCGGGCTTTGAGAGGTGGCGGGACGAGGTGTGTCGCGCTTCGGCCGCGGCGCGCTCCGCCATGAAGGTGCTGGCGGTGGCGTCGGTGACGGTGGGGGGGCGCCGCGCTGGGCGCTGCTGCCTTCGGGCCTGGGACGGCTGGGGACGGATGTCGTAGAGGACGTCCTCGGGGGGCCGGGCCCGCGCTGCCTTCGTGGCGCCGGGTTTGGGCTTGGGTTTGGGCTTGGTTGCGGGTTGCGTGCTGACGGGTTTGGGTGGCCGTTTGGCGGCGGTCTTGGGCTTCGGCTGGGTCGTGGGTGTGGGCTTCGTTGGGGCGTGGGCCTTGGCGGCGGCGGGGCTGCTCGCGGTGGGGGCGGGTTTGGAGGCCCGTTTGGGAGGTGTCTCCCGGGGCCTGGGGGTGGAGTGCTGGATCAGGACGTGGTGGTGGTGGTGGATGAGGTGGTCGTTGTGGTGGAGGTTGTGGAGTCGGAGGCGGAGGAGAGGGCTGTGGGAGACGGCGGAGGGTCCTGGGCCTCGGGGGCGGGCGTATGATGCTGGGTCCTGTAAGTAGCGAGAACGAGGGTGCAGGTTCGGGCAACGGGCGTGTGCGCGCGTTTTCCCTGGTGATCCGTGCGTGCTGGTGCTGGCGTGGCGGCGTTGTCTCGGCTGCGCGGGCACGTGGGTTACCCGGGGGGTGGCCATATCTGCTCCAGGACGTGCGGGTGTGTTTGCTGGAGGTAGTCGAGGGTCTGGAAGAAGCATCGCTGGATGCCGGGCATGTCCTCCTCTGTGAGGTTGGGGTAGTTTTGGGTGGGGGTGTGGGGGCCCGGCCACAGCAGCGTCATGAGGCGGGCTGCTACCATGTACGGGCATAGTTGTAGGGTGGTGGGGCGTGAGGGGGTGGGTCCCCTGCGGTTTTGGGGGGCTTCCCTCTGCTGGGGGCGCAGCGTGACCAGCCACACCCATCAGTCCGTGGGGATCCCCCAGGTCCGTTGGGTCCACTTGGCGAGGCAATACATCGCCCTACCAAGGCCCTGGTAGCCGCTGCGGATGGAGAGCAGCGTGTCCAGGGATTTGGGTTCCCACGTGCCCCAGATGTGGGGGTCGTCCGGGTCGTCCCCCCTGGCGTACGTGTCGGGGCCTGGGTTGTGTGGGGGGGGGGTGTAGTCGGCGGGGAGGAGGGAGTCGGTGCCGTGTACCACCCAGTGGTCTGTGGGTGCGTCGTAGGTGGTGGTGGAGAGGGTGTAGTGCAGATTGTACATGAGGGTCATGTACGTGGAGGGGGCTGGCTGCTGCTCGTCGGGGGTGGGGATGTCCCCCGGGACGTGGTGCCGGAAGTTGCTCAGGGAGGCCATCCGGGCTACCCATGTTTCCCGCTCCCACTCTTTGGTGCTGTCGGGGGTGGCGTCGGGTGGGGGGTGGGCCATGTCGGGCTCGTGGTAGCGGGTGCGGCCCTTGGTGTCCACCCGCCCCGGCACGGGGTGTCCGACCAGGTGTCGCCCCCAGTCGATGGGGGGCACCCAGATCCGGCTCCCCGTGGGGGACGGGCTCTCGCCGTCTGGGGTGGCGCGTGGGGGGCGCTCGTGTCGGGCGACGTGGAGGAAGGCGTCGAAGAGGAAGTCTCTGACGCCTTCCCCCAGGGTGGCCGCCTGGACCAGGGTGGTCGCCCAGATGGGGGTGCTGGTGCCGGAGGTGCGGAGGTACAGCACGACGTCCTGTTCCCCGAGTCCCCGGAGGTGCTGCCGTACCGCTGCGGGGTTGTGTAGGGCGTAGGGTTCGGCCGGTGCGGCGGCTGGTGGTGCGGGGTGTGATGGGGGGGGTGGTGTGGGTTGGGGGGGGTGGTCGTCGTTGTCGCGCGTGGGGTCCGGTGATGGGGTCTCTTGTGGCGGTCGCGGGAGGGGGGATTCGCGGTGGCGTGTGTCGGCGGGGGTATCGACGTCAATTGGCTGGTGCTGGCTGCCGCGTGTTGTGTCCGTGGCCTGGTCTCGGGGGGGGGGCGGGGGGGGGGTGGTGTGGGGGCGGCGCTGTTGGTGGTGGGGGGGGCGGGGGTGGGTGTTGTGCTGGCTGGGGGTCTGGGCGTCCCTGTGGGTTGTGTGGGTGTTGCGTGTGTGCGCCGTGCGGCCCTTGCGGTTCTTGACTGGTTGTGGCGCCGGGGTGTGGGTGGGAGGCGGCCGCATGAGCGTCCGGGTGGGGCTGTGGTCCGTATGTAATGGCCGGCTGCTGGTGGATGGTGCTCGCTGGTATGGGGTGTGGGTGAAGGGGCTGCCGGTGGTGGTGGGCTGGGGGGGGCGGGGGTGGGTGTTGTGCTGGCTGGGGGTCCGTGTGTTTCTGTGGGTCGTGTGGGTGTTGCGTGTGTGCGCCGTGTGGCCCTTGCGGTTCTTGACTGGTTGTGGTGCCGGGGTGCGGGTGGGAGGCGGCCGCATGAGCCCCCGGGTGGGGCTGTGGTCCGTATGTGATGGGTGGCTGCTGGTGGATGGTGCTCGCTGGTATGGGGTGTGGTCGGGGGGGCTGTTGGTGGTGGTGGGGCGCTCCTACTAGGCCCTGGTGTTGCTGGTGTGCGTGCGCGGCTCCTCGCGGGTCCATGGGGGTGTACCGTGGCTCGTATGTCGTGGGCCCGTGTAGCGGGGGCGGCGGGTGGTGCTGGACCGCGTGGTGGTGGTGTGGAGGGTGTGCTGGTTGTGTGTGGTACCCCGGCGTTGGTGGGTGTGGTGGCAGGGGCTGGTGGTGGTGGAATACGTGATGGTGTGGTGCGGTGATGTGCGCTATGTGGGGTGGGTGGGTCGCGGGGCCTGGTTGTGCTGGGGCGTGGTGGGGATGTAGCTGGTGGGGCTCGCTGTAGCTTGGGGGCATTAGGGGGTAGGGGTTGGGAGGGACGGGGGCGTGGTGGTGGTGTTGGTGGTGCCATGTCCCCTGGCTCTGCGCGTATGGTGGTCCTGGCATGGTGTGGACGTGTGTGGGCGGTGGTGGCTGACTGGGCTGCAGGGTTTGGGTGCTGCGGTACGGTGGTGGTGGTGGGCGCTGGCGGTGGCGGTGTTGTTGGTGTGCCCCGGGGGTCTGGGCGTGGGGTGGTGCGGTGTGGCTGGACCCGGGCCTTGGTCGGGGCGTCGCGCCCTGCTGGCGGGCGCGTTGGCGGGCCCCCTGACCTGTCTTGGTCTTCTTGGCCTGGTGGGTGTCGGGGGCGGGTGAACCCCCCTGTCCCCGTGGGGGCGACGGGGAGCGGGCGTGCCAGCGGTGTGCCTCTTGGAGGCTCGTCTTGAGGCATCTGACGTAGGTTTCCTGGTCCGTGAGGCCCATCCGCGTGGCGGTGGCCTCGTCGGGGGCGGCCAGGTGGGCGTCCCGAAAAGACGCCCAGCCCTCCGGGGGCTGCTGTTGTGCGGGGTGGGGGTGGTGTGCCGGGTAGAGGAGTGCGCTGATCGGGTAAGGTGTTCCCTTCCGTCGGCCGAGGGCGTGTTTGAACCGGCGGCAAGTGATTCGGAGGTAGGCTGCTATCTCCTCTGGTGCCGTGTCGGCCCACGCTTCCGGCGTCAGGGCTGCTGCTTGGGGGGCCGGGAGTTGTGGATCTGGGAGGTGTAGGTCTCGGTGGTGGAGGTATAGGGCGAGGAGGATGTGGCGGGCCGCCACGTTCAAGCCGCCTCCGCTGTGGCGTAGGGGTGGGCTGTGGGGGGGCAGGGGTGTGCTGCCCGTGGCCATGGCTATGGTCCATGCGTGGTCCGCCGCGTCCGCCACGTAGTACCCTCCCAGTTGGTCCCGGAGGGTGTCGGTGAGGAACCCGAAGAAGCTGGGGTGGCTGGCGGGGGGGGGGTGCGGCTGGGGCCGCGGGCCGCTCGCGGTGGCGGGGGTTGAGGTCCCCGCAGTGGGGGCAGTGGGTGAGGCGGTGCGCGGCTCCCAGGCAGACCCAGTGGTCTGGGTTGCAGGGCAGGGCTGTCTGTGGTAGCCGCTGGCGAACGCAGAGGGGACATGCGGTGGCTGGTGGTTGGTGGTACCTGTGGACGGACGGCGGCGTGGGGAGATGGGGGCTGGTGGCGCGCGCATGCTGGTGAAGCGTTTTCGTGACCCTCCTGCAAAGCACCGCAATTTCTGCAAGAATCGAACATTTCGTGAGTCGGTTTAAGTTGCTTAAACTGTTCTAAGGCGTTAGCCATAGGCCTTCGAATCTACATAGATGCCTGTGAAAACACGGAAAAACAGTGAAATCTCACGTATAATTACAAAATGGGGCACAACAGCATAAATTTATTATAAAAACTGCTATTTTAACATAAAAATCGGCAATTTTAGCTATTGCTCTGTAGCCTTCGTAATCCCATTTTACGTCATTAATTGCGCTGTTCAGCGCACGTGCGAGCCACAGCGGGTAGCGGTAGGGAGACCCTGCCGCTACCGCTTCACCCCCCTTCTTAAAGGTTTGTTTATCCTCCAAAAGGAAAAACAAACCCCAGAGGTAGCCTTTTCCTAGGTGTCCGGTGGGGAGCACCAATACTACCCTCAGGCAAAAACCTGCTTTGCCACTCTAGGAAAAAAAAGAAAAAGGCCTTGGGTGGCCTGCCCCGTTTGTTTCGAAAACCTGAAAAAGTTTTCAGTTTCCCGAAAACCTCCATGCTTTCAAAAACCAAACAACAGGACAGGCATGCACACAGCACTACAACTCAGCATCAAATAAACGTTGCTGTGTCAGTTCGTGCCTTACCCAGGCACCGTGCACTGTACTGTACAAGTGCGGGTGCGTGTGCCAGGGGCTGATCCGCCCCATATATACATGGGTTTTAAGACCCACATATATACCCGGTTGGTGGAGCCTGACAAGACTGGGCTCTCACCACGGCAGGTCTGACAAGACTGGACCTGCCCACAGGTGTTCCAACAATCGGAAATTTAAATTATCACCGTCTCCAACGACGGCTGCCACTGCCGGGCGTCTGCGTCCCACTGTCTTGGGCCGCTCCGCTGGTCGTGGCGGTCTTTTTCGGCGTCTGGAAGGCGACTTCCACCTTCTTCTTCGCTTCGCCCGTAGCGGACTTCGTCTTGGACGTCTTCTCCAGGCGACGGACTCGCTCTTGCAGACTCTCCTGCTCCGTCTTCAGGGTCCGGATCTCCGCTGCTGCACTCCTCGCCCACGCTGCCATCTCCACGGCCCAGGCCTTCAACTCCACCGTCTCGGTTGGTAGGATGGCGATCTCTGAACTTAACCGGCTGGGACTGGGGTTGCGTGGATTTCCGGCGAACGCTCCTCCACGTTGGGGTACTGGTCGGTACTTCGGCGCTTTCTGGGGCGCTGTTTGGCGCTCCCTTGACGCTTGACCACGGTCTGCGTGACCACGGCTTGGACCTTGTCTTCGGTGGTGCGCTGATTGGCGCTCCGGCGTTCTCCAGGACGCTGGTTGGCGATCCCACGCTGCTTGACGATGGTCCGGCTTGCGGAAGAGCTCTCTTTCGACGGCTGGTTGGCCGTCACGGTAATCCGGATTGCGGCTGGTACTGCCGCTCTTGGGACGGCCGATGCTGGCGCCGTGCTGGTTCTCGTGGCCATAGGGTTGACGGCTGGAAGGGCCATACCTCGGTTGCTCGAACGCGGGACTGCGGCTCGAACTTGGCCTTGGACTGGGACTCCAGTCGGACGCGTCGCTCATGCTGTCCAGGTTGTAGCCGCCATGTTGCGGTCCCCACGTCCTGACGCCGCTGCTGTCGCTGCTGCTCATCCGGGACGCTGCGGAGGCACTTGCTGCCTCTCTGCGGGCCGCGTGCTGCGGCTGACGGCCACGTTGCGGTGCTGCTTGGCGCTGCGCCCAGCGCCTTCTGGTTCCAGCGCGTGTTAGCGCCGCTCCTCGGCGCCGCGATGCGCTGCGGCTTGCGGCTGTCCCTGTTCAGGGTTGTTAGAACAGTTTTGAAGCGTTTTCGTGACCCTCCTGCAAAGCACCGCAATTTCTGCAAGAATCGAACATTTCGTGAGTCGGTTTAAGTTGCTTAAACTGTTCTAAGGCGTTAGCCATAGGCTTTCGAATCTACATAGATGCCTGTGAAAACACGGAAAAACAGTGAAATCTCACGTATAATTACAAAATGGGGCACATTAGCATAAATTTATTATAAAAACTGCTATTTTAACATAAAAATCGGCAATTTTAGCTATTGCTCTGTAGCCTTCGTAATCCCATTTTACGTCATTAATTGCGCTGTTCAGCGCACGTGCGAGCCACAGCGGGTAGCGGTAGGGAGACCCTGCGGCTACCGCTTCACCCCCCTTCTTAAAGGTTTGTTTATCCTCCAAAAGGAAAAACAAACCCCAGAGGTAGCCTTTTCCTAGGTGTCCGGTGGGGAGCACCAATACTACCCTCAGGCAAAAACCTGCTTTGCCACTCCAGGAAAAAAAAGAAAAAGGCCTTGGGTGGCCTGCCCCGTTTGTTTCGAAAACCTGAAAAAGTTTTCAGTTTCCCGAAAACCTCCATGCTTTCAAAAACCAAACAACAGGACAGGCATGCACACAGCACTACAACTCAGCATCAAATAAACGTTGCTGTGTCAGTTCGTGCCTTACCCAGGCACCGTGCACTGTACTGTACAAGTGCGGGTGCGTGTGCCAGGGGCTGATCCGCCCCATATATACATGGGTTTTAAGACCCACATATATACCCGGTTGGTGGAGCCTGACAAGACTGGGCTCTCACCACGGCAGGTCTGACAAGACTGGACCTGCCCACAGGTGTTCCAACAATCGGAAATTTAAATTATCACCGTCTCCAACGACGGCTGCCACTGCCGGGCGTCTGCGTCCCACTGTCTTGGGCCGCTCCGCTGGTCGTGGCGGTCTTTTTCGGCGTCTGGAAGGCGACTTCCACCTTCTTCTTCGCTTCGCCGGTAACGGACTTCGTCTTGGACGTCTTCTCCAGGCGACGGACTCGCTCTTGCAGACTCTCCTGCTCCGTCTTCAGGGTCCGGATCTCCGCTGCTGCACTCCTCGCCCACGCTGCCATCTCCACGGCCCAGGCCTTCAACTCCACCGTCTCGGTTGGTAGGATGGCGATCTCTGAACTTAACCGGCTGGGACTGGGGTTGCGTGGATTTCCGGCGAACGCTCCTCCACGTTGGGGTACTGGTCGGTACTTCGGCGCTTTCTGGGGCGCTGTTTGGCGCTCCCTTGACGCTTGACCACGGTCTGCGTGACCACGGCTTGGACCTTGTCTTCGGTGGTGCGCTGATTGGCGCTCCGGCGTTCTCCAGGACGCTGGTTGGCGATCCCACGCTGCTTGACGATGGTCCGGCTTGCGGAAGAGCTCTCTTTCGACGGCTGGTTGGCCGTCACGGTAATCCGGATTGCGGCTGGTACTGCCGCTCTTGGGACGGCCGATGCTGGCGCCGTGCTGGTTCTCGTGGCCATAGGGTTGACGGCTGGAAGGGCCATACCTCGGTTGCTCGAACGCGGGACTGCGGCTCGAACTTGGCCTTGGACTGGGACTCCAGTCGGACGCGTCGCTCATGCTGTCCAGGTTGTAGCCGCCATGTTGCGGTCCCCACGTCCTGACGCCGCTGCTGTCGCTGCTGCTCATCCGGGACGCTGCGGAGGCACTTGCTGCCTCTCTGCGGGCCGCGTGCTGCGGCTGACGGCCACGTTGCGGTGCTGCTTGGCGCTGCGCCCAGCGCCTTCTGGTTCCAGCGCGTGTTAGCGCCGCTCCTCGGCGCCGCGATGCGCTGCGGCTTGCGGCTGTCCCTGTTCAGGGTTGTTAGAACAGTTTTGAAGCGTTTTCGTGACCCTCCTGCAAAGCACCGCAATTTCTGCAAGAATCGAACATTTCGTGAGTCGGTTTAAGTTGCTTAAACTGTTCTAAGGCGTTAGCCACAGGCCTTCGAATCTACATAGATGCCTGTGAAAACACGGAAAAACAGTGAAATCTCACGTATAATTACAAAATGGGGCACAACAGCATAAATTTATTATAAAAACTGCTATTTTAACATAAAAATCGGCAATTTTAGCTATTGCTCTGTAGCCTTCGTAATCCCATTTTACGTCATTAATTGCGCTGTTCAGCGCACGTGCAGGCCACAGCGGGTAGCGGTAGGGAGACCCTGCCGCTACCGCTTCACTGGTGGGAGTGTGTGCGGTGCCTGTGGTGTCCGTGTGTGCTGTGCCAGTGCTGTGCTCGGTGGGCGGTGTGTAGACGTGGTGGGGGTTCCGTGTTGGTATGTCACGGAGTAGGTTCTCATGGTTGGTAGAACAGGAGTTTCAGGAGGTGGGCTTGGTCTGTTGGGGGCAGGGTTGCCGCATGCTGCAGGTATTTGTGGGTGCGGTATGTGAGCTGCTCCGCCGTCTTGGCAACGGCCGTTCCCTGCATGTGCGCCGCCGTGGCCTGGGGGTCCTCCGCGTGGGTGCGTAGCAAGGTGTAGACGGCAGTGGGGACGAGTCCCCTGCGGACTGCCTCGAGCACCTCCGTCTGCTTGAGGACGGTGGTGAGTTGCTGGGTCGCCGGGGACTGCGCCAGCCATCCGGCGTGCTGTGCGATGGTGTGGGTTGGGTTCCAGTCTGTGAGGGTGTCCAGTCCTCTGTACAGGGGGCACGCCTTGAAGTGGTCCCATGTTTTTTCTTCCGCGTGGCTGCAGATGCATTTGGTGTGTCCTGCGGGGACGTGGATCGAGCGGCGCGTATACCATCGGTGGTATCGGGTGAGGAGGGGAAGTTGTTCGAGGGCGAGTTGGAGTCGGGGCTTTTGTAGGTGTGCTGGGAGGCTATCCGGGCGCAGGGCGGAGTAGTAGAGGGGGGTTTGGACGGAGTCTTCGAGGCGTCGGAGGAGTTCGGTGTTCGCTGGGTGGCCCAGTGTGGTGGCCAGTTGCTGGATGGGTGTGCGGTAGTGGTACTGCTTGTCTCGATCCGTGTACGGCGTGTCCTCGGGCATCCATTTGGGGGGCCGTGTGGCCGGGGGTATTGGGGGCAGGTGCTGCAGGTGGCTGTGGTGTGGGGTGTCCAGTCGCACGCGTTCGAGCCCTGGGGTGTGGTTGGTGTTCTGGTGTTTGGCCTGCGTGTCTGCGCGTCCATTGCCGTATGCGTAGCGGTGTGACTCCTGCTTGACGATGTGTAGGGCGTCCTGGGGGTGCATGCCCTTGAAGGCCATCCATAGTCCCAACGCTTGTGTGGTGAGGCCGGACTCGAGTGCTTTGTGGAGGGGCAGGTCCGCAAGGCGCCTGGTGAGGTGGATGTCGACCGTGGCGTCCACGACTACCCAGATGTTGCGGGGCCGGATCGTCGTGGGTGGCGGTGTGGCGGTGACGGCGTCTGCCATGGTGCGCAGTTCGCCGTGGGAGGACGCCCCAAAGATGGTGGCCCCGGTGTGTGTAAGTGCGGCTAGCCCCATCTGCTCAGATTTTCAGACATTCTGCCCAGATTGGCTACATTTTGGTCATTTTCTTTGCTTCGGCGGAATTGCCGCCTCGCAGCTCAGTCACAGGATATTTCCTATATATTTCTGATATGTCGGATTTGATTCCGCGGTCCATTTCCCGTAAATCCGCCGCGTTCCGCTATTTTAGCTGGAATCGCCATTTGCCGCTGACGCGCGCTCGCGGGCCAGATCGGCCAAACCTTTTTACATAAATGGATTATTTAAATTCTTTCAGACAGTTTTGGACACTCAGATGTATTTAGAATAATTCCCCTCAATTTTCTTCATAGACCGGGATTTTCTGCCGGACCACAATCAGCATGGACCTTGCTTCTGTTGTCGCTGCTCTCGCCTCCGTTGGTGTCCGTGTCTCTGGTTCTACCCCCGATAACAACATCCAGGAAGACTCCTCGCGTGCCTGCCCCACTGGTCTTGCCGGCCCCGAGCCCTCCGGCACCCACAACGACCCAGGGCAGCACTTTCATGGTAGCAGAGGCTACCTGAATGTTGTTCCTTTGGTGTCCCAACCACAGCTAGCCCCTCAGTATGGCCCCGTAGACTCGGCCACCTCCGGAGACGTAACGATCACGCTCCCGTGGTGCTGTGCGAACGAGGCCTTGAGAGGAATGCCTTGCGCAAGCCCAAATTGCCCAAGAAGGACACAAATCAGCAGCTGTGGAGGCCCAGATTACAATCAAGATCCCAGTCGAAATTGGCCATCAAGTAGCTGGAATCTCCCAGCCTACGCTAATGGCAACGCTCCGGTGGAGCTTACGGACCTGGCAGGTACTAATACCCCGTACCAATGTTCACATTTTGTGACCATCGATGCCGACATTGACGACATTGAGATGGGTGGTCCAGGTGAGGTACCTACCTATAATCGACCAGCCTCATGGGCACAATGGGACAACCATTTGTCTTCCGAAGTGACCCGTAACCTTGAGGCGCTTGAGGCCCTGTGTCTATTAGCCACGTCTAAGCTGATAGGACAAGAAAGAATCGCCTCTGATTTTTCTTTCGAATATTTTTTCCTCCTTCAAGAAGAAATTAAGACCAGGATGTGGTGGTGTTCTCAAGAAGATGAATCTTTTGCCATTTTCTTGCAGATCTGGGAGGCAAGTCCCTTCCCGAAGGAGAAGACCAAGGCACCTGTTGCCGGGCCCTCCGCCCCTCATCCCTCTGTTTCCATCCGCGACGATCTAGCCGCCGCGGTTGAGGAAGGAATTTTAGAGGCAGCTAGGCAGGCAAGCCTGGAAATTAGGACTGAAGGAGCTCCCCAAGTGGACTCCTGGCTGCGAACCACTGAGATTAGCGGTCCGACAGCCTGCTCAGGCCCTTCAGGACACGGTATGTACTGTCCTGCCGACTGCTCTTGCAGATTACAGCGAGATACTGAGCTCCAATTGCTCAAGGATCAAATGCAACTCATCATTCAGACGCTGGGAATTAAAGATCTTTTCAAAACCCACATGAGGTCTGAGGGCGCATCATCGGTGGAACAAACAACAGAACCGTCGGAGGAGGCGACAGAAATTTTTTCGATTGCTCCTTCGGTGGACTCTAAGACCACCGACGCAAGGATCAGCAGGACTAAGCTCAAGGAAAGGGTTACAATCTCTCGATCTCAGAGTAGATCGGCGAAGGCTAGGACTGAGGTGCAGAATGCCAAACGAACTGCCTCCCGTACTACCCTTCCTGCTGTTGATTCCAATGCAATTGCCCAGATGTTGCTCGCCCAGACCCTCGCCGGAGCTGGTGTGGCTAATGATGCCGCCAAGGTGTCTGCCATTACGGCCGGTGTTGGGCTGGATTCACTCCTAAATCCTACTTCATTGCGACTTCGTCAGGTTGCCAAGCAACCGAAGTATAATGGAAACCCCAGACGTTGGCCTCAGTTCCAACGGGAATTTAAACTGTGGGTTAAGACTCAAAAGCTCCAGGATGATCAGTTCCTGATGGCCCTCCTGGACTGCCTTGAGGGAGCGCCGGCCAACACTTGGCTCAGGACCTGGAGTGATCGTGAAGATTCAAGTTCCCCCCTTACCTTTGATGAGGTGTGGGAACAGTTGGAGGTACGTGGATCCCGGCTGCCTGAGGACCATTACCACCAGATGTTGAAGAATTTTCCTTCGTTCTCGCGATTGATCTTGCACGAAGTGCAAGACAAGAGACAGCGCTTCTGGAATCTCGTAGAAGAATCTGAACATTCAGGCGAAAAATTTTCTACTGCCGAGCTGAAAAATCTGATTTTTGACAAGATCCCCTCTGAAACCGCCGCCACCCTTCGGAATAAACAATCCGAAGAAAAGGTCAAGACCTGGTGGGCGGAGATCGATGGCTTTGACGCCTCGGCCAACCGGTTTACCGTCAGGGAGGCACTTCAAAAGTGCTCCCCCACGTCGTTTACCAAGGTGAAATTCACTGAAAACACGTGGAAAATCAAGTTTAATGAACACGAGGATCGGGACTTGTTTGTCCAAGTCCTCAATAGGGGAGTAAGTTTCCACGGCCATCGCCTGAAGGCCAGGAACTGGGTGTTTTCATTTACCCCGCAGGAACTGTGGGAAGAGGTTGAGCGGCTCGCTGACGCCGCCAATCAAAATTTTCATGAGGGTCTTGGGGGAAACAAGAACACCCAGCAAAACACCCAAAAAGGGGCCCAAAAGGGCAACAAAAAGGTGAATGACACCCGGAATGTTCAGGATCATTGTAGCATCTGCCTTCTTTTAGGTTCTACGAACCGAGCTAAGACGCATTCCACTGCTAATCACCGATGGTCTGCTTACGATCACAAGGTGATTGGTGAAAATGTCAGTAATTCGCAGAATTCAGACAGGAATGACAGACAGGTGCATGGTGCTAAGGGGGGAAAGGGTAATTCGACTCCCTCCGGTGGGAACAAAAATACTGGAGGCCCTGGCGGGTCCCAAGGCAAAGGGAATCGGACTCCATCCGGCTCCGGTGGACAGCCAAACGGCCAGACAAGTCCCAATGTCAACGCCGGATGCGGAAATCGAAATCCAGGCCAAACCCCTCAATCCGGTACAAACAAAGGAAATGCTCCAG
Source organism: Eutreptiella sp. 'Long Island Sound 2002' (assembly GCA_964036045.1). Classification (NCBI taxonomy): domain Eukaryota; phylum Euglenozoa; class Euglenophyceae; order Eutreptiales; family Eutreptiaceae; genus Eutreptiella; species Eutreptiella sp. 'Long Island Sound 2002'. Next base: position 44,938,077 of record OZ038392.1, read on the forward strand.
GATCACAGGGTAAAGGTAAGGGAAATCCTTCAGGAACCCCTTTCTCTGGTAAGGGCAGAGGGCGTGGCGACGGTGGTGGCCCATCATCCGGCGGCCGTGGCCGTGGACGTGGAAAGGGAAATCATCGTGTGGATCAGGTCTCAGGTGCAGATCAGGTGTCCGATGCGGATCGAGATTATGTCGAAAATGCCCTGAATCCAGCAGATGATCCGTTCCAAGATGAGTGGATCGACGAATCAGGCTGTGTTCACAATGTTAACGCAGCCGCTGGAGGTCAGAACGCCTAGGGGAGCCACGAAAATCGCCCCTCCCCAGGCGATTTCAGGCATGATCCCCAAATTCCTGATCGACCATTACTTGATGTAGGGTCGCTTGTCTCCTCTCCCCTGGATCCGGCAGCGGATCCTTCTGTTGTAGTGGACGAGGTTGGTGTACAGTCCAAGCACAGGGCTCGTCAGTTTGTCACAAAGCTGTGGGTCTCTGATTGCAAGGGAAATTTCCACCTCGCCACTTGTTTGTGTGACAATGGATCAGAGGTAAATCTCCAATCCAAATCATTCTTACCCGACGACTGCGTGTTTGAATCGCCTCATCCTGTTACCCTCGAGGGAGTTTCTGGACATTCTCTCGCAGGTGGGCAATGCGGTTGTTATATATCAACTCATTTGGTCGCTCAAGACCTTTGGGAAGAGCAAAATGTGGAAGAAGTTGTCCTTAAGGATGACTACTTCTATCGTGCTGACATAAAGTATGACCTTTATTTGGGCCACCCTTGGCTTCGCAAGAACAGGGTAGCGCCCGTAGGTCATCGTCGTTGTTTTTTGCTGGAGTCAGGTCCTTTGGAGCGTCCTGAATTTCGTTTTTTGCATGCAGGGTTTAAAAGTGCAGAATAATTTTTAAAGCAAAAGGTGACACCAAAATTTGGTGAAGATGTCACCATTGCAGAGGTGAATGGGAGTGCCGATTACTCCCAAGAGTTAGAATGTCTTCGTAGGGACTCCCAGCCACGACGCCCTTCGCGCTGGCACTCTTCATCCTACAGAGTTGTCGACAAATGGCGCGATGCAATTTGTGAATACTTTCACGAACATCATTCATTTTGGCCACAGTATGATGCATTTGCTAACCGTATGAACAAGCGCTTTGACAAGCACTTCAGCGACGCTTGGACCCACAAATGGGACAAGAAGTTGTGGATTAATCCTCCGTTTCACTTAATCCAGCAGGTCATCCACAAAATCAAGCAAGATAAAACCCAGGCAATTTTAGTTGTGCCCTTGTGGGACGACAAGCCTTGGTTTCAAGAATTACAGGACATTTGTGTTGATTACATCGAACTTCCCAGGAAGATTAAGCTGTATGCCAGGGACGACACAGGTCCGCTGCCACAGCGGTCCTGGAGTTCGCTTGCATTCCTTGTGGATGGAAAGCTTTCTGACTCTAATTCTGCTGATTCTAGTACAGATTCTTGTGTTGGGTCTGAATCTGAGGTTGAGCGTGGTATTGATGATGAATCTATTTTTTCTGATTTTTGTCCGTCAGATACCCAAGGTGATTCAACGTCCAATGGATCCGCCTCGTCTCCCTCTTCCCCAATACGGTCGACATCGAAAAGAATCTTCAGTAAACGGGCGAGGAAAAATGTCCAATCGCGCCGCAAATTCAGAGTTTTTTTATGAAAAACCCCCTGTGGAAGCTTTCATGGATCCTTTCGAGGAGCTGGATCACGAGGAAAATCTCTGGGATTTCGACACAAGACCCACCTATCTTCAAGAGGCAGTTGATACGGACCTGTTTAGGGACATCCGTAAGAAGATTCTTCCTGCCAAAGCCGAAGAAGTCGCCAAAGTTTTTTCGACAGTAATTCCTGGCGATCAGGTGGACACTGAATTGTGTTCCAAGTCAAGAGAAAAGATTTTTGAGGAACGGAAGGACACAACCCTTTCAGGGAGGTTGATCAAAGACCCCCCTGTCCGTGGACAGTTCGGTGAAGCCTTCATCGAGCTTCGTGAAGGGTACAAGGCAAAAAAACAGCGCCCTTATGAAAATCATGGACATAAACATGAGATCCTCAGAAAAATCATCGAGAGAAATCTCAGGGAATTTGGTTGGCTTGAGGGTTGTATGACCAGCGAATGGTGCTGTTCACCCTTCACAGTCCCGAAGCCACCGCCTGCAGACCAGAACACCATTGATGGTTGGCGAATGGTTGTTGATTTTCGCAATCTCAACGCCGAAACCAAGGCGGATTCACACCCCCTGCCCCTCATTGAGGAGGAAATCGCCAAGAGGGCAAGAGGTCGTTTGTTCTCTGTGCTGGATCTCCGTCACGGCTTTCACCAAATGCCGTTGAGGAAGGACAGCAGACCTCTTACCTGTATGTGCACGCCATGTGGCCCAGTCCAATGGACCGTCATGCCCATGGGGCTGAAGAACGCCCCCTCATTTTTTCAAAGAATGATGGAGGATGTGCTGTTCACAACCCATCCGGAGCTTCGTGCCTTCGTGAGTGTGTACATAGATGACATAATCATCGCGACGGAGGGGGAGGGACTGACCGAAGCCGAGCTGGTGGCCCTACATGAGAAGCAGCTGAACCAAGTTTTGGACATTCTTGACGCCAATCAGCTGATCTGTGGGCCAAGGAAGGGAAAATTATTTTTAAAATCAGTCGAATTTTGTGGTTCTCTCCTTGAGAATGGCACCCGACGACCCAGTCCAGGGAAGCTCGTCGCTATTCAGAAGTGGAAGCGCCCTGAGACGATCACGGAGTTGAGAGGATTCCTGGGTTGTTGCAATTTTTACCACACTTTTGTGCCGAATTATGCCAAATTTGCTGCCCCCCTCACTGAATTATTGAAGGTAGGGAGAGATGCGGGCAAGGCAGGTTCAAAGGTTCGTGTTAAGTGGACTGACGAGTGCGAGGAGGCCTTCCATCACTTGAAAGCAGCCCTCTGCGAAGTCGCCACATTGCATGTGCCCCAATTTGACCGACCCTTCTACATTAGAACCGACGCATCTAGGTACGCGATCGGAGCTGTCCTTGAACAGGTTGATGAAGCCACCGGCGATCATTACCCTCTTGCATTTTGGTCTCGGAAGCTAGCCCCACGCCAAATGCAATGGTCGCCGCGTGAGCAAGAAACCTACGCCATCATCTGTGCTTTAAAAAAGTACCAATCGTGGGTTGGCACCAATCGAGTCGAAGTCCTGACGGATCATCGATCTCTGGAGTATTGGGCCACCGAACACATTGATACTGTCGCGAGCCCAGCTGGTCGACGGGCCAGATGGCACGAATTTCTCTCTCTGTTTGACCTCCATGTGTCGTATCTGCCTGGAAAACACAACACGGTAGCGGATGCTCTGAGCCGATGGGCTTACCCCGCCTCAGAGGGGCTGCAAAGTACCAACATCCATGGTACGGAGCAGGACCGCCATGTCATCATCGAATGGGATCAGGAAGAAAAGAAACTCATTCGACGTGCATGCATGCAGTGCGCTGTTAAACAGCACGCATTGCCGTGTCACGACATCACGGCCATCACAGATCCGGCGCATGCTCACGAGATCTGCACCAAAACGCTGAAAGTCGTGGAAAAAGTCACCGATCCCTCCTCAGGGAGTGTGAAACGGTTTGACTATACCCGACAAGTAAGTCGATTTCGGTTGATCGAGGGCATTAGGCGTCGAGATCCGGCCAAAACTCCACCCCTGCCTAAAGATTCCCTGATAATCCGTGACTGGACGTCCGATTACCTGCAGGATCCCATGTTTAAAGAGGTCTTTGGAAATCTCCAATCCAAAGATGCTCACAAGGATGGGATTTTTGCTGAGTACTCGTTGGATGGGGGGAAGCTGTGGATGGAGGGTAAATTGTGTGTGCCAGACGCCCTAGCCCCCCGAGTGTTAAACTGGTGGCACAAATGGGAGTCCCCCCACGCACATGGCCGTCGACTGTGGTCGATGATTAAACATAGGTTGTTTGGCTCACGGCTATATACTCACTGCATGAAAGTAGCCGCCGGATGCGCCCAATGTGCTGTCTCGACGCCCCCCAGCGCGAAGAAGCACGGCCATCTGAGGCCTCATCCTATTCCTGAGCGCCTCTTTAACAGAGTCACCAGTGATTTTTTCTATCTCGGTGAGCTCGATGACGAAGAGTGCCATTGGACTAATAAAAAAGTCAATGGTGTGCTCCTTATTCAGTGCCGTCATTCCGGCTACATTCAAGTGTTGCCTTGCAACATTGAGTCGATGACTGGCAAGGCTGCCGCCAAATGGTGCGCGCAGACCTGGATGGGAGGCTGGGACGTCCCATCCGAGGTGGTGACGGATTCAGGCAAAGAGTACACCTCCGAATGGTGGAGAGAATTGTGTACACGCCTTGGAATCCACCACCTGCGATGTGAAATCCACTCGCATCGAGCGCTGCCTGGCGAAAGAGCCGGCCGCTCACTTATAAATATGCTTCGTAAGGAGCTCGCGAGTGAAAAGGATTTCCATTGGCTTGAGATTCTGGTCGCCATGCTTCGCCGTTACCACAACACGCCTTTGTATCATGGCCTTTCTCCAAATGAAATTGTCTTTGGACGAAAGAAGTGTTGGTGGAACATGCCGTTGAATAATCCTCGCCCCTGTAAAGATGCTTCGCTGTTTTTGGACGAAGTCCAACGAGCAGATAAATCTGTGTCGAAATTAATCGAGAAGCATCAAGCTGACTGGCTTTGGGTTCAAAATCAAGGTCGAAAAAACCCCCACAATTTTGAAGGCGATGATCGAGTTTGGCTTCGAAAATCCGAAACCACCCTGGACGGAGATGACAAGCTTCTTCCCTTGTGGGAGGGGCCATTCGCTGTTACAGCGCGTCTTGGTGAGAACAGGTGGAGGATTCGTGTGGATGTCAGCAGGGAAATTGACGTTTCGGGTGATCGCCTCAAGAGAGAGATCCCCTCCCCCAAGGATCGGGTTAAACCCCTTTTTTGGACTGCAAAACACTTGTCCGATCGGGTAATCGAAGGGGGAAAGTACGAACTCAAGAGGATTGTTGAAGCAAGACGTGACGCCAAGGGCGAATGGGAATTTCTGTGTGAGTGGAGGGGCTTTGATTCCAGTCACAACAACTGGGAACCAGCCCAATCTTTTGTCCATGGGTACACCAAGGGGTTCATCGACTTCCTCAAGAAGCACCCCGAAATTGGAGTACTCCTGACAGATTGTTTGTCGAAACCAGACAGACAAGTGGAGAGCGACGAAAAACGACCTGTGGTGAATCGAGATCCAGCCTTTTACGGCCCTCAGCAGCCACATTCCAGGGCTGATCCGTCGATCCCCCCTCCTGCGGTCAGGCCAGCCCAGGAGCCAAATGAGGACCAAGCTTCAAGTTCGGCCGCTGATTTGCAGCGCCCAAGCCGTACGAGGGCCAGGCCAGACAGGTTGGTGGTCACATGTATTCGTGCTTGGCCGAATTGAGGAAGCCATCCTACCACATTCTGCTCAATCCACTGTTCATTCTTTCTGTTTATGTCATGATGTGGAGAACTGCGAATGTTTGATAATTTGACGTCAATCAACTTTTCTTTGGTCTCCGTTCGGCAGACAAGGCGTAGATACGCTGACGGAGTGTGCTGCCGTGTACAGAAACAACCAAACTCAGGCTTAATTCAGGCAGATTCGGGGTAATCTTGTCTCTGTTGGTCTGTGCATCTTTGGAATTTGGCTACTCGTGCAGATGGAAGCAAATGTACATAATCAAAACACCGGCCGGTGACATGCACCCCTACAGGCACCCCCTGTAGTACTGGCTGCACCAGATGCGACGCCAGGAACTCAGATCTCACCTTCATTTGCTGTGATGCTGACGCCAAAGTCCAGATTCAGATCCAGGATCCTCAAATTTACCTTGAATTTCTCAGGTTTGTCCATCATTCTGCCACTGTTGTACGAAACCCAGACGTCAATTGTTCAGACAACCTTCAGATAGGAGCTCTAGGGACTTCTAAAAGCAACCTCTGAAGTCCGTAAGCTTCGTTGTATTTTTGGCACACGCCAATGTGAGCTCAATCCGACCTGAAACTGTCGAAAATGTTGAATCCAAGTGTCTTGTGGGACTCCATCGAAAGATTGGCCTTGTCCAAGTCGATTGACACCACCGCCACTGTAAATTCGGTGTCTCTCAGTTATATACTGTCAGTAAAGTGTCTTCAGCGAACCTTCGGCGCGTTACATGCCAAGGATCCAGGGCCAGCATGTCCCATCATGATGCATCATCACATGATCCACATTTTGATAGAATTTGTTAGATGCTCGCGAACCAACGTGCCGGAAAGCACAATTGAGCTGAATAAACGACAATATATATTAACTTTAGTCTAAACGAAAGTGTTAGTAGTTTCAGTTCCAGACATTCCGCTTCATTTCACCTTCATCTTAAGGAATTTACTCATGTTAGGACAATTTAGATTGATTTCCTTGTCATCTCCTCTCATTCCTCGAAGATCTGTCGACGGCTTTGCCTAATTTTGTTGACGCTTATGATCTTCTGTGCATTTAGGGTCTGTAGACTACATTTGTATTGGTTTTACCTCACTGTGATTGTCTCATCCCCTTAATCTCTGCTCAATTTGATTCCCAATTTTTGCTGAATCTTGTGATCATCCACCAGATGCGCTAATTCTGAGCCACATGCTGCACTTTTCAGAACGAGAAAAGCGGGATTAACACGATGTAGAGTTCGGCGAGGACACCGTAGCGTGCCCGCGACAGCGAAACTGTGCCAGAGCGCTGAGATGTCACTCCAATTCTTGATCCCCCCACTCAATCCACCAATAATCTACCTCATTCTCAACCAATGCATGGTTTGGTATCGATTCTAGATATGTTTACATGCTTTCTAGCCCTTGACCTAATGTTTTACTGCACGGAGGACTGTTCGTCACTTCTCATTCTGTCTCATTTCAGGTTCATCCAGCCTGATTCAGTGCCAATTCAGCCCAAATCAGGTCAGATCAAGCAGATTTCGCCCCATCACGGCTACATTTCTATGTTTTTCTGGGACTTACCCGCACTACGTTCTTCGTTGACGTAGCGACACACCCCAGTGTGTTTTTGGAGGGGGAGTGTAAGTGCGGCTAGCCCCATCTGCTCAGATTTTCAGACATTCTGCCCAGATTGGCTACATTTTGGTCATTTTCTTTGCTTCGGCGGAATTGCCGCCTCGCAGCTCAGTCACAGGATATTTCCTATATATTTCTGATATGCCGGATTTGATTCCGCGGTCCATTTCCCGTAAATCCGCCGCGTTCCGCTATTTTAGCTGGAATCGCCATTTGCCGCTGACGCGCGCTCGCGGGCCAGATCGGCCAAACCTTTTTACATAAATGGATTATTTAAATTCTTTCAGACAGTTTTGGACACTCAGATGTATTTAGAATAATTCCCCTCAATTTTCTTCATAGACTGGGATTTTCTGCCGGACCACAATCAGCATGGACCTTGCTTCTGTTGTCGCTGCTCTCGCCTCCGTTGGTGTCCGTGTCTCTGGTTCTACCCCCAATAACAACATCCAGGAAGACTCCTCGCGTGCCTGCCCCACTGGTCTTGCCGGCCCCGAGCCCTCCGGCACCCACAACGACCCAGGGCAGCACTTTCACGGTGTGGTGTTCCACGTGGAGGCCGTCCGCGTGCCGGGTGATGCGCACGGAGGCGCAACCGACCGTGGGGGTGCGTTGCTGGGTGCCGGATGCGTCAGTGAAGTAGATGATGTCGGTGTCGCTGGGTATGGGTAGGCGGGCGATTGCTGTGGGGTGATAGACGTAGATGGGGTTCCCCTGGGCGGTTCTGGCGGTGATTTGCGTGGGTTGCAGTAGTGGCGCTGCATAGACGCCTATCCCCTGGGTGATGATGGCCTGGGCTCGTGGGGTGAGGCGGAGGAGGCCCCTGTCTGGGCGTCCCTGGGTGATATACGCGTACATCAGGTGGAAGAGGTATCCCGTGTTGGGGTGGAACTTCTGGCACGTGATGGTCTGTCGCCGCTCCTTGTCGTCTTTGTCGCCGCGGAGGGTGGGGCATTTGTGCTGTAGGGTGTAAAACGCAAGCGCATGGGTGCCTCCTGAGGTCCTGCGCGGTGTGGGTCGCAGCGGTCGTACTCCATGGCTACGCTGTCCGGGTCCGCCCGCTCGTTGGTGAACGTCCATGTCGCCGTGGGTGTTCGGGTCCAGGCTACGTGCGCCGGGTGGTCTGGGGGTACCGTGTGAAACCAGGGGGAGAGCCATGCCTGCTGGTCGGCGGTGGCGGCGGCGGTGGGGGTGCGGTAGTGGGTGGAGATGAGGTGCAGCAGGGGCGACGGAGTGTCGAGGGCTGCCGGGCCGCAGTGCCAGCACGTGCGTGGTATGCCCTGGTCACTGTGTCTGACTGGTGGTACATCGGTCTCCGGTGCATTGTGTTTGGGGATGGACCAGGGGGCATGGTGTCGCTGGACAGTGCGGGTAGCATGTTTGTGGCCGTTTGGTGCTAGTAGCAGGATGGTGGGTGGTGTCCAGCCTTCGGCTGACGGGGTGGGCTCCCCCTGCGTCGTGCCGCCGTCGTTGGCGGTCTCGTGCTCGCTCGGGCGGGGCCGGGGGTGCTGGCGCTGGAAGGCTGTGTACGCCGTGTCGATGTCCTTGGGCCCCGGCATGTCGCGCCCTGCCTTCGTAGCACATGCGCGGAGGTACGCTTGGAAGACGTGGCGTGCTGGCCATTGTGGGTCGGAAAGGAACGGGGCGTGGTGGGCGTCGCATTGGGCCATGATCTTCATCTGTGTTGGGGTGATATACACTATGGTGATGGTGGCCCCTACGAGGCGCAGGGTGTCCACCTCGCCTGCCGGGCGTCGGTGGATGTCGGTGTGTGTGGCCACGAGTGGCCCCTGTTGATCGCAGTGGTGGTTTGTCAGGATGGCGTGTGTGTGGTGCGGTAGGAGGAGTTGTAGCTGGGCCCAGATGCCAGTGCCCACGGGGGTGGAGACGCCGTGTTGCGCCAGTATCCACCGGGGGCAGGTGTTGCGGGCCATTTGCGCTTCTTTTATGCGTATGGCTGCCGCCTCGCGAACTTCTGGTTGGTGGTTGTGGGTTACCCTGTGTAGGAGGTGTGCTGCGTGTTTGGCATAGGCCATGTCGACCAGGGCGCCCGTATTGTCTCCGTAGTAGCGCCAGTGGGCCATCATGGCCTCCTTGGGGAAAGACGTGGGCCAGCCTCCGTGTTGCGCCCATGCCTTCGTCACTTGCTGTCGAGCGTGGCGTAGTGCGTCTTGGGGGCGCGGGAGGTGCAGGGCTTGGTACCCGATGGCCGCGTTGAGCACTGCTTCCATGAAGTACGCCAGGCCCTGCGTAGACAGGAGGTCCCCCCTGGCAATTTGGGGTAGCCGGGCGATGCGCTCTTCTAGCTTGCTTGGGAGTGTGATGTGGTGGTGCCGCGTGGCCTGTGTGACTCCCAGGTGGACTGTGGTGTCTTGCAGGTGTAGGGGTTCGCCTTTCCGGATGTGGGGGGTGGGGGTCTTGGCGTCGGCCAGCCCGACCGATTTGCGGGGGTGCACTAGGAGCTGGTGGGCGTCCAGGTAGGTTGTGGCGAGTTGGAGAATGGCGGACGCTTGGTCGGTGGTCGTTGGTAGCCCTGCGTTCTCAGGGTCGCGGTGGCGGGTGGCCGTAGTTAGGAGGTTGTCATCTGCGAAGTTGATGAGGGGGGACCGTAGCGGGTATGGGGCGTACCCCGGGTATACCCGTGCTAGCTCGAATGCCAGTGGCAGGGTGACGAGGAGGTAGAGAAAGGGGCCTTCGGCGCCTCCCTGGGGGACCCCGCTGTCTGTGCCGGTCCAGGGGGTGAGGCCTCGTGCTGTGATGACGGCGTAGAGTCGGGTCTGGATGTACCCGGTCATGAAGGATAGGAATGGGAGGCCCATGGCATCCCATACCTCCGTGAGGAGCCGTGTGGGGCGTGGGGGAACGCGCCTTGGACATTGAGGGAGGCGATGATCATCTCGTAGGGGTTCATGTCCAGTGCGGTGTCCTGGAGGAAGATGGCCTCGTGGGGGGACCTGCCGGCCATGGCTCCCCACATGCTGGCGGGCACGTGGGCGAAGACCGCTGGCGCAATGCGGCCTAGGATCAGCGTCCACACCAGCTTGACCTCGGTGGTGGCGCAGACTATGGGCCGCCAGTTCCCTGGCTGCGCCCAGTCCCCCTTTTTGTAGAGGGGGTGGACCAGGTTGACCCACTCAGGGGGGATGGGCGTGGCGCCCGTGACGATGTCCCACAGGCGGGCTGCCAGGCGGCGTTTGATGGGCAGGGTGAGGCGTTGGTACGCTTCGGCCGGCAAACCGTCGACGCCGGGCACGACCCCCTTCTTCAGGCGGTCTAGGGCGCGTTGCAGTTCTGAGATGCTGAAGGGGTCGTGTTCGATGGCGCGCCGCTGTTCCCGGTTGAAGACCCTGGGCACATGCTCGCGGATGGTGTTTCTGGTGTGGGGGTCGAGCTCGGGGAGGGCGTCCCCGTGTTGTGCCTGGAAGCTGTCCAGGACTGCCTGGAGGACGGCGTCGGGGTCATTGGTGAGGCCTCCTTCGGGGGTGCGTACCGCGTGGATGGTACGGCGCCCCGTGTCCTCCAGGATGCGGCTGACGTACCGTAGGGACTTGTACGGCGTGTCGTTTCTGCCGTATCTTTCGCGTTCTTGGGCTGCGGCCGCTATGCGGTGGGCGTGCCATTCCTGGAGTTGGTGGCGGCGGGTGGTGAGGAGCGCACGGAGGTGGGCGTCCCGGTCTCGTGCCTCCGGTGTGCTGGGGCGTAGCAGGGTGGCGAGTTCCCCTTTCGTGGTCCAGATGTCATGGACGAGTTGCTGGAGGGTGAGCTCTGGTGGTGCTCCCGTGTGGTTGGTGTCGCGCTCCATGCCGCACACTTGTGCCGCCCGGCGCATGGCGGTGGTGAGTGTCGGTGCACCCGGGCGGCGCAGGATGGCGTGTAGGGCCCTGTTATACCTGTGCCAGGCGCCGTGGTCGTCCTCGGCCGGGAACTGCAGTGTGGGTGGGAGGCCGTCGTCTGGCAGGGTGGCCGCGGGTGGGGGTAGGTTGGGGATGATGAGGTCCATGTAGAGGGGCCGGTGGCCCGTGCCTGTGGGCGGGAGGTCCCCGTAGGCTGCTTCGTGGACGCGTACCGTTGTTGGGTCCCCGTAGCACGTGTCGATGCGGGATGGGTGGGTGCCGGCTTGGTGGGGGTAATGAAAGGGTGTGCCGGTGAGTCCTGCCGTGAGGCCGGTGAGGCCCAGTTGGTGCATGGCGTCCCGGACAGCTGTGTCGGTGGCTGTGGGTGGGCCGGTGCGGTCGTCGTCGGTGGAGGCGGCGTTTAGGTCGCCTATGATGATGGTGGGTGCCAGGAGGGAGAGTCGGCGGTACGCCAGGCTCAGGGTGTCCAGGAAGTCCTTGGTCTCCTCCCCGAATGGGACGTGCGTGAGTAGCACGTTTAGCTGCCATCCGGGCCCCACGCACTCGTACGCCCCGAGGCGACCATCCACTCCGAGGTCGGGGTGGGCATGTACCGTGACCGACGTCTTGTGGTAGAGGGGTACCCCCCGTTCCCAGTGGGCGTGATATTTGTTCCCCTCCGGGTCCAGGGTCGGTGCTGGTTCGGGTTGGTCTGCTCTGCGGAGGGCTTGCTCCAGGAACCCCAGGAGGTCTGCGCCTTGGGGGTGCGGCCCGGGCATGGCTTGCAGTGTGGCGGCCTTGGTGGGGTCGTAGGTGACCGCGGGCTCGTTGAGGATGTTGATGCGGGCGTGGGCTTCCGCAGGCGCCGGTTTCTTGGGACCGGTAGTTGGGGGGGCGGGCGGTGTCCGGCCCTGGCCCCGTCAGGCGTCGAGGAGGTCGATGACGCCCTGAGCTGCGGGTGCCCTGCGGTTCCGCTTCTGGGGCCGGGGTAGGGCCCATGCATTGTGGACTTCGCCCGTGTACTCGGTGCCGGTGAGGTGCTCCGTGTCGGGGGTGCACAGCTGCATGGGGACCATCTCAAGACCGGCTCGGTCTCGCCAGAGTTCGATGGTGCGCCCCAGCTTCTTGTCGTTGGGGCTGGCCGGGTCCCACTTGACGTGGATCTTGAACCCCTGGTGGTCCCCGGTGACGAGGTACCGGTGCTTGACCTCCCCTGCGGCCCATATCCACTTGGAGGGGCCCGTGGCCGTGGGGTACTCGAAGGGCAGCTGCACCCGGGTGCCGATGGCGTATTCGGGATACAGGGCAGCGGCTTCCTCTTTGGTCCAGCTTTTCGGCTTGGCCCTTGGCTTTGGCGCGGGTTTGGCCTGTGTGGGGGCCTTGCGCTTCTGCGCACCTTGGCGGCGCCGGGCAGCGGGTTGTCCCCGTTGGGGAGGTGCGCCCTGGGGCCGCTGTACGGGTGCGTGGCCCGGTGCAAACACGGGGTGTTCGCGGGCGGCTGGGACGTCGGGCTTGGACATGGGGACGGGGTCCTTCAGCTGGAACACTTGCTTGGTCATGAGGCCAAGCACTTCCTCGGCCTCCTGCAGGGCGTCGGGCGGGTCCGTGGGCCAGGTGAGGAGCCGGTGCCCGGTGCCTGCCCCGTGGCGGCGCATGTGGGCCGTGTAGCGGGTGGCGTGGCGTGTCCACGCTGGGGTGCGTTCCGGGGGGAGGGGGCCTTCTGGCGCCCCCTGCGCCCAGTAGAGGGCGTAGTGCAGCGCTTCCCAGGCTGCCTCTGGGGCGTGGGGGATGCGTGCGGCGAGTCGCAAGCGGTCTCCTCCGCGTGGTGGGGGCGGGACTTCGTCGTCGGGGGCGTGTGCCGTTGCCCGTCTGACCTTGCCGTTGTCGTCCCATTCCACCGTCCACCAGGTGTCCCGGTGTTTGAGGATGTGACCTCCGTGGTGGTCGGGGGGGCGTCCATGGCGTCCCAGCTGACGAGCTGGATGGGGCGGACTGCAGGGTGGGTCTTTGGGGGTGCTCGCATGTTGAGGATTTGGTGGATGTCCTCGGCGGTGGGGCCCGTGTCAGGGGCGTCCTGCGCTGCTTGGGCTAGAGGTGGGGAGGGGAGGTCCTCCCAGAGGCGGGATGCGGACGCCGTGGCGTACATGGCTGCGATCAGGACATGTTCCGTCAGCCCTTCCACCATGAGGTGGTTTTCCCCCTCCAGGTCTCGGGGGATGGTGGCTTCCGCCTTTAGGGTGAGGAGTGAGATGGCGCGTTTGGGTCCAGGTGTGGCGTGCGTCGGCTCATCTGGCCGGCGTCCGTCGGATGGGGTGTGGGGGGGGCGCTTCTGGAAGGGGCATGGTCCCACCGCCAGGTGCTCGACAAGGTGTCGTGGTATGGCGTGGTGGCGGTCCGCTGCGGGCAGGAGGTAGGGGTGTGGGTCCCCGGGTATCGTGCCGAGGAATATGCCCCCCCTGTAGGTAGGGGTGGGCAGGGGTTGCTGCAGAGCGCCTGCGCATGGTAGCGCGCACCGAGGGTTGCAGTGGGTGCATGGGGCTGTTATGGGGTGCGGTACCGCGTACACGGTGAAGGGCCCTACCGCTCGCTGGATGTGGCGGGGGATGATGTTGCGGAGGTCCGCCACCCGTGCCGTGCGGCTTTCGCCATAGTATATCCAGAGCGTGTCCTCCAGTGCCATTTTGGGGCGTAGCTTGCGAGCCAGTAGGTTCAAGGTGCTTTTGTGGGTGGCCTCGGTGACGGTGCCGGGTCCAGCGTTAATGCGTGGGAGCAGGTGGCTTTGGTGGTGTGCCGCGGCCCGTCTGCGGGCGGTGTGGAGGGCGGTGCTGTCGGCGGGAGGGGGCGCGTGGTGGGGGGGCCTTTTGCGCGGGGTCGGGGTGACGTGTAGGGGATGCTTCCATGCCGGGCGCGGGTGGTGTTGCGGTGGCTGGAGGCCAGGATAGGTGGTGAAGGTGTATACGGTGACGGGGGAGCGCTCATGCGTGGCCTGGAGGTAGTAGTGGTCGCGACCCGTGTTGTGGGTGACGATGACGTTTGGCGTTGGTATGTCGTAGTGGAGTGCGGTATTGGGGAGTTGTTTGGTGATGCCTGCCGTCGCGTCCCCTGTTTTGGGCGCGGTGTCGTGGGGCACGAGGATGTGGACTGCCCACGCATCGTGGGCGGGGAGGTCGAGGTCCGGTAGGGTGGGATGAATGGGGCGTCCCCGGAAGTGTGTGAAAGCTGGGTTGTGGCGTGCCGCCGTTTCCTTGATGATGGACGGTGCCCACTGGGGTGGCGCCCCAACTTGCTGGGCCATGGCGGCGACGGCGCGGGCGATCGCCGTGAGGTCTGGGCCGATGCCAGACTGGTCTGCCGGTGGCTGCAGGCCCCCTTCTGGTGCGGGGTGGTGCCACCATAGGGTGTAGCCCTTTTGTGTGTTATCGTGGGGGGTGTGCACGAGGCCCTGGTGGTTGGAGATGGCGGTCTTGAGGGCTTCCGCTGCCTCGCGGTGGAGGGTGCGCGTGTAGGCCCAGACTCCGGTGGGGGGGGCCGCCCCGGTGTGGGATTCGGCCGTGGTGGGGGCCGGCTCGAGGGTGTGACTGGTGAGAGAGGGTCTGTGCAGCCCTTCGTGCAGGGAGGCGCACACGTGTGCCCACCTGTCCGCCCATCCCTGTTGGGCGCTTCCTGTGTCTGCTCTTGTGGGCAGTCGAACGATGACCACGTGCCAGGGGTGTGACCCCGGTACTACGGTGGGGTGTGTGGTGTGCTCGTGAGCGTGTAGCCACACTGCGGTGTCTGCGTTGGCCGTCACGTAGTCCTCTCCTTCCGCTGTGTGGACGTTTTCGACGGCGGCCTCTCCCTCCAGGGTGAGGAGGAGGTGTGTGCCGGGGGGCTGCGCGTGCGTCTCCGCGTCCCGGAGCCACAGGTACCTGAGCGCCACGGCGCCGGGGAGGATTTCCCCCCACGTAAAGGTGCATTCGGGTGATGCCCACTGCAGGGGTAGTGTGCGGCGTCCCCGCGAGTCGTTGGTGGCATGGTAGTCGTGTGGGAGGTGACGTTTGGTGAGCCGGTGCGGCATGCGTTCGGTGGTGGCTGTGGGGGGGTCCCAATTACATTCCTCTGGGGGGGGTGCGTCTGCGTCGTCCTCCTGGGGCTGGGCCAGCGGCAGCGCCTGTGCATTGGGTGCGGCGTCGGGTAATCCGCTGTGCGTGAGGGTGTAGAAGCCCTCGGGGGTGAGTTGGAGGACGATGTCCCACTTCGCCGTTTGCTCTGGGGACCACTGGTGGGGCCCGTCCTGCGGTCGGTGGAGGGTGACCTGGTGGCCCCATCTCCAGCTGTGGTTCGAGGAGGCTGAGGATGGTATCTTGCTCCGGGTCCTCCACGCTTTCCACGTATGCCGTCATGTTCGTGATGTCGACGGCGTACTCGTCCTCCCATTCTTGTGTGGGGGTGCCTGGAGGGGGGGGGGCGGTGGTGTACCCGTGGAGTCCCGGCCCCGTGACGTCGGGCAGGTCGTGCTCGAGTGACGCCCGGTACTCGGCGGGCCCGTTGCTGGCTTCGTGGGTGGGATGGTGGCGCCGCAGGGCGTTGGACAGGTGCGTCCAGGGCGCCCTCTCGCGGGGGGGGGGGGCGCGGGGGGGCATTATGCGGGCTGGGGTCCGCGGGGCCGCTTGCTGTGGGCTCGAGCTCCGGCGGGGTGAGGTCCATATAATGCTCCGTGTCCTCCGTGTGTTGGAGTTCCAGTTCTAGCAGGCTGTCGATGTCCAGGGCCATGGGGTCATCGTGCGTGTTCACGTGCTGGGGTGCTGCTTCATGGCACGGTGGGCGTGTGATGCTGGTGTTCGGGGCACCTGCGGCGGCCGGTGCGGGGTCGTGCGCCGGGGGAGGCGCGCCGTTTGGCGTGGTTGTGGTGTGTGGCTGCACGCTGGTGGCTGTCCTGGCCGGTGGTGTTGCCCCTGTGTGCGGTTCGGGTTGTGGCCGGTGGTGGGTGTTGAGCTGGCGCGAGGTGTGCGGGGTTTCCAGGGGTGGTGCCGGTGGGGTGGGGTGCGGAGTCGGCGGGGCGCGGCTTCGTTCCTGTGTTGGTGGGCTGTGGTGTCCCGTGCCCCCGGGTGGGGGAGGGGGGTGCGGTGCGGTATGGTGGTGTTGTGCTGTGTGGTGGCCTTCCCGTTGGGGGGGGGGGGCACCGTGTCCAGGTCTGGTGGGGTGGGCTGTCGCCCGTGGTTTGTCCTCTGGCGGTGTGGGGCAGCCCCGCGTGGTCTCTTGATCGTCCTCCTGGCGTGTTTCAGTACGTGGCCCGTGCGGGGTCGGTGTGGCGTGGGGCCTCGGGTCCCCTGGGGCGGGGTGTGCGGGACTGGAGTGTCGCAACCAGGGGGGTGTGGTCGTGTGGTGCTTGGGGGTGTCGGCCCACCGTTGGGTGGGCCCAGTGGTGCGGGGTATTGCGTTTGCGGGGTCCGCGGGTCGGTGGGTCGCGGCTTCTTGGGCGTGTTGTGGCCCCGGTGCGGTGCCCGCGGGCGGTGAGTGGCGGTGTGTGGCTGGGGTGTATCGTCCCCACGGTGGGGGGGGGGCTATTTGCTCGGGTGTGGGGTGGGCCCCTGGTAGGTTGCCGGCGGGTAGCGGGTGTCGGGGCCTCACTGTGGGTGGGTATTCCGCGGCGTCCCCTTGGTGCGCCCCGTGGTGGTCTCTGGTCGGCTGGCTGAAGGGGGTTTTTGGGGTGTGCCGCATCCATGGGGGCACCATTGTGTGTTGGGGCGCCGCAGCGGTGGGTGCGGCGGGTTGTGGGGGTGGGGCTTGTGCCGGTGTTGACCGTGTGTTTGGCGGCGGTGTGTCGTGTGTCGTCCTCGGCGGCTCCTCATGGTGGTCTGTTGTGGTGGGGCCTGGGGGGTGGTCTTGGGCTTTGCGATTCCTGGGAGGGTGCGGGACATGCGGGGTCGGGTTGGCTGGGGGGGGGGGGGGCGCGCGTGTGTGGGCTTGTGTGTTTGCCCTCTGCTCCCCCCGTGGCCCCTTCCTCTGCCTGTCCCTTACTCCTCTCTTTTCGTTGGCTTGTTTGGCTTTGTTTTTTTTTTTTTTTTTTTTTTTGGGGGGGGGATGGCTGGGGTGCTGTGCATGGGTGTGGGTGTGTGCCGGTGTCGGCTCCCGGGTCCCAGGGTGCCGGTCCGGGGGGGGCTGACGGTGGTCGGTTGGCGGCAGTGGTGGCGTGGCGCTTGCGTGGGTGGCTGCGGCTCCTGGTTAGTGTCTGGGTGGCGTGGCCGGGCGTGGGCGTGCGTGTGGGTGTGTTCGTGGCGTGGGCTGATGGGGTGGTGGGCAGTGTGGGCGTGGTTGGTTTGTGTGGGGGTCGGGTATGTGTGCGCCGAAGGCGCAGTGGGTTGCGCTGGGGCACCGTGGGCGATGCAATGGGTGGAGGAGATGTTGGTGACGCCTACGGGGGGGTGCTGTAGGCGCCGAAACGGGTCTGTGTTGTTGACGTGGGTGCTTCCGGTGACGCGCCGGGCGGCGACGGGGTTGGTGACGCTGTTGGTGTCATAGGTGACGGGGCGGGCGCTGGGGGGGCCTGCGGCTCCGGTGGTCGCTGTAAGTGGTAGGGATGCAGGTTCGAATTCGCACGAATTCGCTCGATTTCGAATTCGCCCCGAATTCGCACGAATTCGTGGACCCCTCCGAATTCGAATTCGCAACTTCAAATTCGAATTCCCCCTTGATTCGCTTGAATTCCCCCGAGGCTTAGAATCCATAGGCACCTACAATTTACCTTCACCTCTTTGCATATGCCCATTACCATATGGCATTAAACATTTCAAGTCCAAAAGCTTCCATAACCTTGCAATTTTTGTTGTTTGTTGTTGCTTGCATTCACCGTGCTTAAACTATTTGACAAAAATAAAGACAAATCAAAACCAAGAATTCCAAATATCGATGTATACACCCTTCCTCCATTCTTTCAAATACCTTTTGGAAAAAAAGCAACGAAGCATGCAAAATCACCAATCCACACACAAACCATCACATGTGAACCACTTCTTGCCATTATTGGGCCTTCATTCATTGTATTCTTGCATTGAATCATGGGACTTGAATTCATCTAAGGGAGAGGATAACAAATACAAGGGAAACATAAAGCAAACTAGCAATGGGCATTCAATTAACATTATTATTGTCATGATGCTCAATAATCATCACTATGTGACTGTTACAGTACACTGTGAAATCTGGACTTTTTCGAACCTCGTAACAAGGATTTCTCTGCGTGCACGGAGCCGACGAGGGCAAGGAGTGTACCAAAATGAAGGTTAGGCAAGGGAAAACACGTTTTGACTGTCCAAAGTCGAAAAAAAAAGGTCGAAAATTAAAAGTTCGCGACGCGTTTTTCTCCGAACTGGTGCGGTTTTGGGAGGAACAGAGGGCACCGTCGTGTTCAGTGCAACGAGGCGGAGACAGCGGTGCGTTCAAAAGTCAAAAACAAGCTTTTTTCTCGAGACCGAGTACGCAGGCACCGCACAAGCAACTGAATGGGTTAATCAAAGCATAATGATCATGGTTTTAATTGTGTAAAGTCAAAAAAATTATTGCATGGCACAATTCAAAGTTAGGTTTTCATCTGGAGAAAAGACGGCGCACGCGTGGTCATTTTGCTGTCGCCTGCGAATTCGCAGAGCGAATTCGCCCCGAATTCGCAGTACTGTGAATTTCAGGCCGAATTCGCAGCGAATTCGTGCTGCGAACGAATTCGCAGCGAATTCGGCGAATTCAAATTAAATTCGCTGCGAATCTGCATCCCTAGTAAGTGGTGCAGTGGGTGGTGGCGCGACTGGTGATGCCGGCGGTGTGGGTGCTGCCGGTGACGTTGATGGTGAGGGCGCTGTGGGTGATGTCATGGGTGGTGGCGATGTTGATGTGGGTGTTGCAGGTGGTGTGCCGGCTGGTGGCGCCGCTGGTACTGTCCCTACGTAGGGTGTTGCCGGGGGTGCTGTGGGCGGTGGTGTCGTCGGTGGTGCCGATGGCGAGGGTGACGTAGGCGATGCACTGGGTGACGGTGAGGCCGGTGTGTGCCGTAGGTGACGCGTTGGGAACGGTCGGTGGGGGGCCGGAGGGGGGTTTGCAGTTGGTGCAACGGGCGATGGTGGCGTTGGTGCCGCAGGTGGTGGCTTGGGTGATGGTGCTGTTGGTGATGCCGACGGGGTGGTTTGTCTGCTTGTCTGCCCGCGGACTCGGTGCCGGCGTTGGGCGGTTGCCTGTGCGCGTGGTGGTCGGTGCGCCGGGCGCTTGGTGGGCCTGGTCGGGTGCGGGTGTGCGTGTTGGTGTGTACGTGGCGCGGGTTGCGGGGGGTCTGCGGGCGTCGGGTGCGCTGTTGCTGTGCGTGTGGTGGTTTGTGTTGTCTGGTGGAGCGTGGCCGGTGTGTGCGTTGCGTGGGTGTTGTGGGGTCTGGTCGGCGTGGGTGGTGTCGGTGTGGGTGTTTGGGGTCGGGTGCTGGTTGTGGGCGTGTCGTTCGCGCGGTGCAGTCGGGCGTGATGGTGGTGCCGCTGGCGAAGTCGATGGTGACGGTGCTGCAGGTGGTAAGGGCCGGACGGTGGTGTTGGCGGTTTCTGGTGTGGGTGGTGTGGAGTGTGGGGGTATGGCAGGTGTGGTGCGGGGCGGATGGTGGTGTGCTTGGCGACAGCGTCGTGAGTGCTGCCGGGGGGGAGGGTGTTGTTGGTGATGTTGTGGGTGGCCGGTGGCCGTTGGTGGCGGTGGTTGTGGCTGGACTGCTTGGTGGTTGCGGTGTCGGCGGGCGGCCCTGATGACGGGCCCTGGGTGTGTGGTGGCGGGTGGGCCTGCATGGTGGTGGTGATGGTGTGTCATTGCGGGTGGTGTTAGGTGTGGTACCGTTGGGCGTGTGGTTTGCGATAACTGAGCACTCACCCCTCCGGGTGGCGCGGGCCCGATGGTCCGGTAGCCCGTCCGGCAGGTGGCGCCGGGTGCTCACGCGTCCCTCCGGACGGCGGCTGTTCCGTAGCCGGCAGGGGCTGGGTTCACTGCCGGGCGCACACACATCCCTCCGGACGGCGGCTGTTTCGTAGCCGGCAGGGGCTGGGTTCACTGCCGGGCGCACACACGTCCGTCCGGACGGCGGCTGTTTCGTAGCCGGCAGGGGGTGGTTTCACCGCCGGGCGCACACACGTCCATCCGGACGGCGGCTGTTTCGTAGCCGGCAGGGGCTGGGTTCACTGCCGGGCGCACACACGTCCATCCGGACGGCGGCTGGTTCGTAGCCGGCAGGGGCTGGGTTCACTGCCGGGCGCACACACGTCCATCCGGACGGCGGCTGTCGCGCTGTGGGTACTGCGGGGCTTGGACTTGTTCTTGGCGGCTCGTTCGTCGTCGGGTGCGGGTGTTTGCCGTGGTGGTGTCGTGTTTTTGTGCCGTGGTGCGTGCTGGCGTGCGGTGCTGCGCGTGTGCCCTGCTTGGCCTGTGTGTGGCGCGCGCTCCTTGCCCGGGCGTGCTGTTGCGCAGGCGCGGGGACACACCCTCTCTCTGGCGGGCCCGTTTGGCTCCATGGCGGGCCCTGTTGGCGCCCGGCTGTGGCCCGGCGCGCGGCAGTGGGGTGTGTGCACCTTGGGGGGGGGGGGGTTCGGACCCCTCCTCTCGCTTTCCCCGCCTTGTCCCTCTGTCCCTCTTCGCCGGCCTGCCCTGCCTGCCCACCCTCTTCGTACCCGCTGGGTTGGCCTTGGCCGGACGGTTGGTCTTGGCGGTCTGACATGGTGTTTCTTTCTTGCAGGGCGGCGTGGGCTGGGTTCGTTTTGGGGGCGGGTTGCTCGTGTGGTGTGCCGCGCCGCTTGGCTCCTGTTTACCGGTGTGCACGCTCCGTGTGTGGTGTTGTGTGTACGGTGTCCTGGCCCCCCCGGCTCCTGTTCACCGGTGTGCACGCCCTGCGTGTGGTGTTGCGTGTACGGCGTCCTGGGCCTCCCGGCTCCTGTTCACCGGTGTGCAATTTCTGTGTGTGGTGTTGCGTGTACGGTGTCCTGGGCCTCCCGGCTCCTGTTCACCGGTGTGCACGCTCTGTGCGTGGTGTTGCGCGTACGGTGTCCTGGGCCTCCCGGCTCCTGTTCACCGGCGCGCACGCCCTGTGTGTGGTGCTGTGTGTACGGTGTCCTGGGCCTCCCGGCTCCTGTTCACCGGTGCGCACGCCCTGCGTGTGGTGTTGCGTGTACGGCGTCCTGGGCCTCCCGGCTCCTGTTCACCGGTGTGCACGCTCTGTGTGTGGTGTTGCGTGTACGGCGTCCCGGGCCTCCTGGCTCCTGTTCGCCGGTGTGCACGCTCTGTGTGTGGTGTTGCGTGTACGGTGTCCTGGGCTCCCCGGCTCCTGTTCACCGGTGCGCACGCCCTGCGTGTGGTGTCGTGTGTACGGTGTCCTGGGCCTCCCGGCTCCTGTTCATCGGTGTGCACGCTCTGTGCGTGGTGTTGCGCGTACGGTGTCCTGGGCCTCCCGGCTCCTGTTCACCGGTGCGCACGCCCTGTGTGTGATGTTGCGTTTACGGTGTCCTGGGCCTCCCGGCTCCTGTTCACCGGTGCGCACGCTCTGCGTGTGGTGTTGCGTGTACGGCGTCCTGGGCCTCCCGGCTCCTGTTCACCGGTGTGCACGCTCTGTGTGTGGTGTTGCGTGTACGGCGTCCTGGGCCTCTCGGCTCCTGTTCATCGGTGTGCACGCCCTGTGTGTGGTGTTGCGTGTACGGTGTCGTGGGCTCCCTGGCTCCTGTTCACCGGTGCGCACGCCCTGCGTGTGGTGTTGTGTGTACGGTGTCCTGGGCCTCCCGGCTCCTGTTCACCGGTGTGCACGCTGTGTGTGTGGTGTTGCGTGTACGGTGTCCTGGGCCTCCCGGCTCCTGTTCACCGGTGTGCACGCTCTGCGTGTGGTGTTGTGTGTACGGTGTCCTGGGCCTCCTGGCTCCTGTTCACCGGTGTGCACGCTCTGTGCGTGGTGTTGCGTGTACGGTGTCCTGGGCCCCCCGGCTCCTGTTCACCGGTGTGCACGCCCTGTGTGTGGTGTTACGTGTACGGTGTCCTGGGCCTCCCGGCTCCTGTTCACCGGTGTGCACGCTCTGCGTGTGGTGCTGTGTGTACGGTGTCCTGGGCCTCCCGGCTCCTGTTCACCGGTGTGCACGCCCTGCGTGTGGTGTTGCGTGTACGGTGTCCTGGGCCTCCCGGCTGCTGTTCACCGGTGTGTGCGCTCTGTGTGTGGTGTCGCGCGTACGGCGTCCTGGGCCTCCCGGCTCCTGTTCACCGGTGTGCACGCTCTGTGTGTGGTGTTGCGTGTACGGTGTCCTGGGCCTCCCGGCTCCTGCTCACCGGTGTGCACGCTCTGTGTGCGTGTGCGGTGTCCTGGGCCTCCCGGCTCCTGTTCACCGGTGTGCACGCTTTGTGTGTGGTGGTGCGTGTACGGCGTCCTGGGCCTCCCGGCTCCCGTTCACCGGTGTGCACGCTCTGTGTGTGGTGGTGCGTGTGCGGTGTCCTGGGCCTTTTGGCTCGTGTTCACCGGTGTGCACGCTCTGTGTGTGGTGTTGTGTGTACGGTGTCCTGGGCCTCCAGGCTCCTGTTCACCGGTGTGCACGCTCTGCGCGTGGTGTTGCGTGTGCCGTTTGGCCCTTTTGCGCTCGTGTGGTGCGTGTTGTGTTGTGCGTGTGGTGTCTTGGGACACTTGGTTCGTGTTCTCCGGTGTCGCGGTGTGTTGCGGTGTGTGTGGTGTCCGGTGTGCGGTGTTGCGTGTGCGTTGTCCTGGGCCTCCCGGCCCCTGTTCACCGGTGCGCGTGCTCGGTGTGTTGCGTGGTGTGTGCGGTGTCCGTGTGGGTGCGTGCTCGCGTGTGCCATACCGCGGCCGCGTCGTTGCGGACTCTTTGTTTTTGTGGAAACATTTTTCTCTACACATTGCTTCCTATGGCGTCTGACTTATTCTTCCCGTCTTGGACCCTTTGATTTTGGCGACGCCCAAGAGTAAGCGTGTCTGAATGCATGCATGGCGGTGTATGCTATTTACACGTTGGTTTGTGGACTCTTTGCATTTTGCGACGCCCAAGAGTAGGCGTGTTTGTTTAATGCATTCATGCTATGCTACTTCTTCTTCATGTCTTGGACTCTTTGTTTTTTGCGACGCCCAAGAGTAAGCGTGTCTTAATGCTTGCATGGCGGCATATGCTACTTAACCGTTGGCTTGCGGACTCTTTGTATTTTGCGACGCCCAAGAGTAGGCGTGTTTGTTTAATGCATTCATGCTATGCTACTTATTCTTTATGTCTTGGACTCTTTGTTTTTTGCGACGCCCAAGAGTAAGCGTGTCTTAACGGGCTCAAAGGTGGGTGGGGAGGTACATGGAGAAGGACAAAGGAAGAGGAAGCGTGCAAGTCGGAGGGTGTGGCGTGTTAGTTATCCATTTCTTCGGTGTTTACGCGCCGCTCGTGAAGCGTTTTTCTTTACCTATATGGCGTGTTAGGGGGCGGGAGGCACGGTTTGTGGACTCTTTGTTTTTTGCGACGCCCAAGAGTAAGCGTGTCTTAATGCATGCAAGGCGGTACAAGGTACTTACTCGTTGTACCTTGGGACTTGCATGCTACTTATTCTTTTTGTCTTGGACTCTTTGTTTTATGCGACGCCCAAGAGTAAGCGTGTCTTAATGCATGCATGGCGGCATATGCCACTCACTCTTTGGTTGGTGTTGGGGCGCGCACAAGTCCCCTACTCCTATTGCATGCACTTTGCTAAGTGATTTGGGGCACGCAACGTTCCGCTTTCCCGTCTTGGCGCCTCTTTTGTGCTACAAAAAAAGGGGGGTTGGTGTGTAAGAGCGGTTGTCATGGTTGCCCTGCATTGCACCGTAGGACAGGACCGTTAGCCCCCCATGACAACCACTCCCTGGCCGAAGGCCATCGTTTTGGCCCTACTCTCGCCTCTAATCTTCTTCTTTGTTGTTGGAGCGCGCACAAGTCCCTAGCGCCTAGGGCACGCACTTTGCTAGGTGTTTTGGGGCATGCAACGCTCAACTTCGTCGCCGTCGCGACTCTGTTGTTCTGCTTTTTCTGTGAGTGTCCTAAATTTTGCGACCTCGCCAAACAGCGGCGTAAAATGTTTTTGGGGGTTTCTGAGGTCGGAAAAATCGATTTTGCGCTTTATTTTTGCTGGTTGTGCGTCTTTTTCGTGATTTTTTATATTCTTCTGCTGCGATCGCGCGACCTGAACTCACGGCCGAGAACTTCAACCAGGAGATCGCACAGAATCTCGGTAGGTCTACCAACTCCGTCTCAAGTGAATCGTGACACTGTCGATCATAGTTCCATAAGGGTGCCGCCCTGTTGGCAACTATATATTGGGCCTCCCTGGACACGTCATACTCATACACGAGGTACGCAGTTGAAGCATTCATCTGCTGAAGCATTCTATCAAACACCCAGCTTGTCACCTTGCCTGAAACGAACTTGACATAGAATGGGAAGGCTTGGTTAGCTATTTGGTGATTGGCGTGCCGGTGATTCACCATTTCAGTATATTCAAGTTTATAGCCCTCCTTGGAGAGCAAGTGCAAAACAGATAAAAAAATGTGGTAGTAACCTTTTCTTGCAGTTAGGTGGCGCTTTATGCGGCAATTCAAAGACTCAGCCCTCTGTGTGGACTTGCAGCCGAAGGTAAAAACTTCTACCTGCCATGCAACACACGAACGGTCAAGACGATGTAGGGGGGATCTGACTCCAAGGTAGTCCTTGACAGTTTTCCAGCGGGGGTCCTCCAGAATTTTGCGCCAGAGAATATCAGCAGCGTCCTTATCTGGGCACTCCTGAACCTGTCGGATGGCGCTCTCAAGAGCAGTGAAATCGTGTTGCTCGAGGTAGTTTCGGCAGTTTTCGGTAAGATTTTTGTAAATGTGAAAAAGGCAGAGGAAGTGAGCAGTTCGGTCCGGGGGGAAAACCCTGGGAACGGACCCCAAGAGGGCGTATGCAGCATCACTGAACAAAACCCGGGGTGCACAACCGGTTGCCTTTATCCAGTCCTGCCAGAGCCACTCATAATCCTCTGCATTTTCACTGCTTGGCATGCAGCCCTGAGCCAGGAGAAGGGTTTGGCCATGTTCGTTGATACCGCAAAACAGGGCCAATGCCTCGCCGTACCGATTCGATTTGTACGTGTTATCTTGAAAAATGACTTGTGCATATTTTCTGGCGTTTTTTACTTGCTCTGACGTCATAAAAAACCATCTTCGTACAACACCAGTGACTGGGTCAGGGGCTTCATGATTGAAATACCAGGCAGGATCTGCCTGTTTGAGCATTTTCAGGTGGTTAATCAAACGTGCAAGATCATTTGGGCCCATCTTGCGTTCGATGGACTTGAAAAAATTTCTGATGTGCTGGGTTGAAAACCCTTTGATTGCTAGGTACGCGTCCTCGCTATATTTCTTCCTCAAACTTACAACAATTTGCTCCGGCATTTCACGGTGCTCATACGCCCGCTCATTGTCGTGCCAGAACTCATCAGGGAGGGCTGATTTGTCCAGTGGGGCGGCCTCCTCCTCGTCAGGCCACCAATGGTCAGAGTGGTCCCAATTACACTCGGTTAGCTTCCACAGTCCCGTGCCAGGATCATGGGTTAGCGTTGCACCATATGCACACAAATCAGACTTCGTGAGAGGCCGGGGCTGCTTTTCTGGGCGTGCTCTACTGGTCTCCTTTAGGGGCCCGTGTTGTTTTAGGTGTCCCCAAATGCGACAACCAATACGTGCCCGATTACTTCCCCCTGCAGACTTGCTGGTAACGCTGTTATGTATTGCCAACTCCCCCCGAATCTTATTCAGGTATGCAACAGCTTCGGTGTGGGACCGGAAGGTGCAGCCAACCTCGTCTCCACGTCGGGGGGAGTGCTCGGAGGGACAACGGGCTTCGCGTTTCACGCATTTGCGGGGGGGGATGTCGGGATGAGGTTTAGGATCAGAACGCGGTGACTGGGCGGCACTAAACTCATGCTTAATTAAGGGGGCCGGATCTGTAGATTCCGTGAGTCCCGAGTCAGATGCCGGGGTTGGAGATAAGATGGCAGGGGGGTTTCTTACGGGGGCAGGTCTGGATGATGCACCATTCGAAGGGCTTCTCAGAGCTTCTGGGCCTAGCACATCACTGCTTGAAACTGCCACTTCCGCGGGTTCCGTTTTGACGCTGTCCAACATTGATGAAGAAACGAATCCCAAGGTCGCACGAAATGGATCGGCATATACACCCTCAAAGAGCAAGGTCATCTGGGCGGTGGTAGGGTGGCCCATGGACGCGTAGAGGCACCAAAAGTTGGTTCGAAGGAAGTCTGCGGTTTGATCCTGCAGCGGGATGTAGTTCCATGCAACACCACCGCGGAGACGGAACAGGACAAGAACTCGTTCGTTACGGACCCAGGTACCGGTTCTGCGTGAAACTCTACAAATTCGCTGATCATGAACGGGCACACGAGTGATGATCCTCACCAGATCTGAGATGGCAGCCTCACTGATATCCTTAGGCACACACAGAACGAGGGTTCTGTTGAGGAGTGACACGAAAATGGGGATATCTTTCCTCGCACATCGTCCCTTGTGGAGTAGTCGACACGGTGAGCATCTTCGCCGCCGTTGGTGGTGTCTACGATGCCTCCGATGGAGAAGGGAGAGAGCAACAGCGGCCGAAACCAGACCACAAAGGACTATGGTCAGCCCCACAAGGCTCCAGCCGACATCGCCGATTGCGCAGAGCAAAAGCATTAAGATGGACATGTCTACAACGAGAGATGAACGTGAGAGGCTAACCCCTATTATTGATTCACAAAGGTCCTCTGATGCACGAACTTGATAGGCTACCCCCTGACTATTGAATCCCCGGGGGCCTCTGATGCACGAACTTGATAGGCTACCCCCTGACTATTGGTTTACCAAGGGCCTCGGATGCACGAACTTGATAGGCTACCCCCTGACTGTTCATTTACTGGGGGCCTCTGATGCACGAACTTCATAGGCCACCCCCTGACTATTGATTTACCAGGGCCTCTGATGCATGAACTTGATAGGCTACCCTCTGACTATTGATTTACCAAGGGCCTCTGATGCACGAACTTGATAGGCTACCCCCTGATTATTGCTTTACCGGGGGCCTCTGATGCACGAACTTGATAGGCTACCCCCTGATTATTGAGTCAACAAGGGCCTGTAAGTGCGGCTAGCCCCATCTGCTCAGATTTTCAGACATTCTGCCCAGATTGGCTACATTTTGGTCATTTTCTTTGCTTCGGCGGAATTGCCGCCTAGCAGCTCAGTCACAGGATATTTCCTATATATTTCTGATATGCCGGATTTGATTCCGCGGTCCATTTCCCGTAGATCCGCCGCATTCCGCTATTTTAGCTGGAATCGCCATTTGCCGTTGACGCGCGCTCGCGGGCCAGATCGGCCATACAATTTTACATAAATGGATTATTTAAATTCTTTCGGACAGTTTTGGACACTCAGATGTATGTAGAATAATTCCCCTCAATTTTCTTCATAGACTGGGATTTTCTGCCGGACCACAATCAGCATGGACCTTGCCTCTGTTGTCGCTGCTCTCGCCTCCGTTGGTGTTCGTGTATCCGGTTCCAACCCCAATAACAACATCCAGGGAGACTCCTCGCGTGCCTGCCCCACTGGTCTTGCCGGCCCCGAGCCCTCCGGCACCCACAACGACCCAGGGCAGCACTTTCATGGTAGCAGAGGCTACCTGAATGTTGTTCCTTTGGTGTCCCGACCACAGCTAGCCCCTCAGTACGGCCCCGTAGACTCCGCCACCTCCGGAGACGTAACGATCACGCTCCCGTGGTGCTGTGCGAACGAGGCCTTGAGAGGAAAGCCCTGCGCAAGCCCAAATTGCCCAAGAAGGACACAAATCAGCAGCTGTGGAGGCCCAGATTACAATCAAGATCCCAGTCGAAATTGGCCATCAAGCAGCTGGAATCTCCCAGCTTACGCTAATGGCAACGCTCCGGTGGAGCTTACGGACCTGGCAGGTACTAATACTCCCTACCAATGTCCGTATTTCGAGACCATCGATGCCGACATTGACGACATTGAGATGGGTGGTCCAGGTGAGGTACCAACCTATAATCGACCAGACAATTGGGCACAATGGGACAACCATTGGTCTTCAGAAGTGACCCGTAACCTTCAGAGTCTTGAGGCCCTGTGTCTATTAGCCACGTCTAAGCTGATAGGACAAGAAAGAATCGCCTCTGATTTTTTATTTGAATATTTTTTCCTCCTTCAAGAAGAAATTAAGACCAGGATGTGGTGGTGTTCTCAAGAAGATGAATCTTTTGCCATTTTCTTGCAGATCTGGGAGGCAAGTCCCTTCCCGAAGGAGAAGACCAAGGCACCGGTTGCCGGGCCCTCCGCCCCTCATCCCTCTGTTTCCATCCGCGACGATCTAGCCGCCGCGGTTGAGGAAGGAATTTTAGAGGCAGCTAGGCAGGCAAGCCTGGAAATTAGGACTGAAGGAGCTCCCCAAGTGGACTCCTGGCTGCGAACCACTGAGATTAGCGGTCCGACAGCCTGCTCAGGCCCTTCAGGACACGGTATGTACTGTCCTGCCGACTGCTCTTGCAGATCTCAGCGAGACTCTGAGCTCCAATTGCTCAAAGATCAAATGCAACTCATCATTCAGACGCTGGGAATTAAAGATCTTTTCAAGACCCACATGAGGTCTGAGGGCGCATCATCGGTGGATCAGACAACAGAACCGTCGGAGGAGGCGACAGAAATTTTTTCGATTGCTCCTTCGGTGGACTCTAAGACCACCGATGCACGGATCAGCAGGACTAAGCTAAAGGAAAGGGTTACAATCTCTCGATCACAGAGTAGATCGGCGAAGGCTAGGACTGAGGTTCAGAATGCCAAAAGAACTGCCTCCCGTACTACCCTTCCTGCTGTTGATTCCAATGCAATTGCCCAGATGTTGCTCGCCCAGACCCTCGCCGGAGCTGGTGTGGCTAATGATGCCGCCAAGGTGTCTGCCATTACGGCCGGTGTTGGGCTGGATTCACTCCTAAATCCTACTTCATTGCGACTTCGTCAGGTTGCCAAGCAACCGAAGTATAATGGGAACCCCAGACGTTGGCCTCAGTTCCAACGGGAATTTAAACTGTGGGTTAAGACTCAAAA
The DNA here is from genome assembly GCA_964036045.1 of Eutreptiella sp. 'Long Island Sound 2002'. NCBI lineage: Eukaryota > Euglenozoa > Euglenophyceae > Eutreptiales > Eutreptiaceae > Eutreptiella > Eutreptiella sp. 'Long Island Sound 2002'. The sequence goes on from OZ038392.1 coordinate 44,967,161, forward strand.
ACTCCAGGATGATCAGTTCCTGATGGCGCTCTTGGACTGCCTTGAGGGAGCGCCGGCCAACACTTGGCTCAGAACCTGGAGTGATCGTGAAGATTCAAGTTCCCCCCTTACCTTTGATGAGGTGTGGGAACAGTTGGAGGTACGTGGATCCCGGCTGCCTGAGGACCATTACCACCAGATGTTGAAGAATTTTCCTTCATTCTCTCGATTAATCTTGCACGAAGTGCAGGACAAGAGACAGCGCTTCTGGAATCTCGTAGAAGAATCTGAACATTCAGGCGAAAAATTTTCCAGTGCCGAGTTGAAAAATCTGATTTTTGACAAGATCCCCTCAGAAACCGCCGCCACCCTTCGGAATCGACAGTCCGAAGAAAAGGTCAAGACCTGGTTGGCGGAGATCGATGGCTTTGACGCCTCGGCCAACCGGTTTACCGTCAGGGAGGCACTTCAAAAGTGCTCCCCCACGTCGTTTACCAAGGTGAAATTCACTGAAAACACGTGGAAAATCAAGTTCAATGAACACGAGGATCGGGACTTGTTTGTCCAAGTCCTCAATAGGGGAGTAAGTTTCCATGGCAATCGCCTGAAGGCCAGGAACTGGGTGTTTTCGTTTACTCCGCAGGAACTGTGGGAAGAGGTTGAGAGGCTCGCTGACGCCGCCAATCAAAATTTCCATGAGGGTCTTGGGGGAAACAGGAATACCCAGCAAAACACCCAAAATGGGGCCCAAAAGGGCAACAAAAAGGTGAATGACACCCGGAATGTTCAGGATCATTGTGGCATCTGTCTTCTTCTAGGTTCTACGAACCGAGCTAAGACGCATTCCACTGCTAATCACCGATGGTCTGCTTACGATCACAAGGTGATTGGTGAAAATGTCAGTAATCCTCAGAATTCAGACAGGAATGACAGACAGGTGCATGGTGCCAAGGGGGGAAAGGGTAATTCGACTCCCTCCGGTGGGAACAAAAATACTGGAGGCCCTGGCGGGTCCCAAGGCAAAGGGAATCGGACTCCATCCGGCTCCGGTGGACAGCCAAACGGCCAGACGAGTCCCAATGTCAACGCCGGAGGCGGAAATCGAAATCCAGGCCAAACCCCTCAATCCGGTACAAACAAAGGAAATGCTCCAGGATCACAGGGTAAAGGTAAGGGAAATCCTTCTGGAACCCCCTTCTCTGGTAAGGGCAGAGGGCGTGGCGACGGTGGTGGCCCATCATCCGGCGGCCGTGGCCGTGGACGTGGAAAGGGAAATCATCGTGTGGATCAGGTCTCAGGTGCAGATCAGGTGTCAGATGCGGATCGAGATTATGTCGAAAATGCTCTGAATCCAGCGGATGATCCGTTCCAAGATGAATGGATCGACGAAACAGGCTGTGTTCACAATGTTAACGCAGCCACTGGAGGTCAGAACGCCTAGGGGAGCCACGAAAATCGCCCCTCCCCAGGCGATTTCAGGCATGATCCCCAAATTCCTGATCGACCATTACTTGATGTAGGGTCGCTTGTCTCCTCTCCCCTGGATCCGGCAGCGGATCCTTCTGTTGTAGTGGACGAGGTTGGTGTACAGTCCAAGCACAGGGCTCGTCAGTTTGTCACAAAGCTGTGGGTCTCTGATTGCAAGGGAAATTTCCACCTCGCCACTTGTTTGTGTGATAATGGATCAGAGGTAAATCTCCAATCCAATGCATTCTTACCCGACGACTGCGTGTTCGAGTCGCCTCATCCTGTTACCCTCGAGGGAGTTTCTGGACATTCTCTCGCAGGTGGGCAACGCGGTTGTTATATATCCACCCATTTGGTCGCTCAAGACCTTTGGGAAGAGCAAAATGTGGAAGAAGTTGTCCTTAAGGATGACTACTTCTATCGTGCTGACATAAAATATGACCTTTATTTGGGCCATCCTTCGCTTCGCAAGAACAGGGTAGCGCCCGTAGGTCATCGTCGTTGTTTTTTGCTGGAGTCAGGTCCTTTGGAGCGTCCTGAATTTCGTTTTTGGCACGCAGGGTTTAAAAGTGCAGAAGAATTTTTGAAGCAAAAAGTGACACCAAAATTTGGTGAAGATGTCACCATTGCAGAGGTGAATGGGAGTGCCGATTACTCCCAAGAGTTAGAATGTCTTCGTAGAGACTCCCAGCCACGACGCCCTTCGCGCTGGCACTCTTCATCCTACAGAGTTGTCGACAAATGGCGCGATGCAATTTGTGAATACTTCCATGAACATCATTCCTTTTGGCCTCAGTATGATGCATTTGCTAACCGTATGAACAAGCGCTTTGACAAGCACTTCAGCGACGCTTGGACCCACAAATGGGACAAGAAGTTGTGGATTAATCCTCCGTTTCACTTAATCCAGCAGGTCATCCACAAAATCAAGCAAGATAAGACCCAGGCAATTTTGGTTGTGCCCTTGTGGGACGACAAGCCTTGGTTTCAGGAATTACAAGACATTTGTGTTGATTACATCGAACTTCCCAGGAAGATTAAGCTGTATGCCAGGGACGACACAGGTCCCCTGCCACAGCGGTCCTGGAGTTCGCTTGCATTCCTGGTGGATGGAAAGCTTTCTGACTCTAATTCTGCCGATTCTAGTACAGATTCCTGTGTTGGGTCTGAATCTGAGGTTGAGCGTGGTACTGATGATGAATCTATTTTTTCTGATTTTTGTTCGTCAGATACCCAAGGTGATTCAACGTCCAATGGATCCGCCTCGTCTCCCTCTTCCCCAATACGGTCGACATCGAAAAGAATCTTCAGTGCACGGGCGAGGAAAAATCTCCAATCGCGCCGCAAATTCAGAGTTTTTTATGAAAAACCCCCTGTGGAAGCTTTCATGGATCCTTTCGAGGAGCTGGATCGCGAGGAAAATCTCTGGGATTTCGACACAAGACCCACCTATCTTCAAGAGGCGGTTGATACGGATCTTTTTAGGGACATCCGTAAGAAGATTCTTCCTGCCAAAGCCGAAGAAGTCGCCAAAGTTTTTTCGACAGTAATTCCTGGCGATCAGGTGGACACTGAATTGTGTTCGAGGTCAAGAGAAAAAATTTTTGAGGAACGGAAGGACACAACCCTTTCAGGGAAGTTGATCAAAGATCCCCCTGTCCGTGGACAGTTCGGTGAAGCCTTCATCGAGCTTCGTGAAGGGTACAAGGCAAAAAAACAGCGCCCTTATGAAAATCATGGACACAAACATGAGATTCTCAGAAAAATCATCGAGAGAAATCTCAGGGAATTTGGTTGGCTTGAGGGTTGTATGACCAGCGAATGGTGCTGTTCACCCTTCACAGTCCCGAAGCCACCGCCTGCAGACCAGAACACCATTGATGGCTGGCGAATGGTTGTTGATTTTCGCAATCTCAACGCCGAAACCAAGGCGGATTCACACCCCCTGCCCCTCATTGAGGAGGAAATCGCCAAGAGGGCGAGAGGTCGTTTGTTCTCTGTGCTGGATCTCCGTCACGGCTTTCACCAAATGCCGTTGAGGAAGGACAGCAGGCCTCTTACCTGTATGTGCACGCCATGTGGCCCAGTCCAATGGACCGTCATGCCCATGGGGCTGAAGAACGCCCCCTCATTTTTTCAAAGAATGATGGAGGATGTGCTGTTCACAACCCATCCGGAGCTTCGTGCCTTCGTGAGTGTGTACATAGATGACATAATCATCGCGACGGAGGGGGAGGGACTGACCGAAGCCGAGCTGGTGGCCCTACATGAGAAGCAGCTGAACCAAGTTTTGGATATTCTTGACGCCAATCAGCTGATTTGTGGGCCAAAGAAGGGAAAATTTTTTTTAAAATCAGTCGAATTTTGTGGTTCTCTCCTAGAGAATGGCACTCGACGACCCAGTCCAGGGAAGCTCGTCGCTATTCAGAAGTGGAAGCGCCCTGAGACGATCACGGAGTTGAGAGGATTCCTGGGTTGTTGCAATTTTTACCACACTTTTGTGCCGAATTATGCCAAATTTGCTGCCCCCCTCACTGAATTATTGAAGGTAGGGAGAGATGCGGGCAAGGCAGGTTCAAAGGTTCGTGTCAAGTGGACTGACGAGTGCGAGGAGGCCTTCCATCACTTGAAGGCAGCCCTCTGCGAAGTCGCCACGTTGCATGTGCCCCAATTTGACCGACCCTTCTACATTAGAACCGACGCATCTAGGTACGCGATCGGAGCTGTCCTTGAACAGGTTGATGAAGCCACCGGCGATCATTACCCTCTTGCATTTTGGTCACGGAAGCTAGCCCCACGCCAAATGCAATGGTCGCCGCGTGAGCAAGAAACGTACGCCATCATCTGTGCTTTAAAAAAGTACCAATCGTGGGTTGGCACCAATCGAGTCGAGGTCCTGACGGATCATCGATCTCTGGAGTATTGGGCTACTGAACACATTGATACTGTCGCGAGCCCAGCTGGTCGACGGGCCAGATGGCACGAATTTTCCTCTCTGTTTGACCTCCATGTGTCGTATTTGCCTGGTAAACATAACACGGTAGCGGATGCTCTGAGCCGATGGGCTTACCCCGCCTCAGAGGGGCTGCAAAGTACCAACATCCATGGTACGGAGCAGGACCGCCATGTAATCAGCGAATGGGATCAGGAAGAAAAGAAACTCATTCGACGTGCATGCATGCAGTGCGCTGTTAAACAGCACGCATTGCCGTGTCACGACATCACGGCCATCACAGATCCGGCGCATGCTCACGAGATCTGTACCAAAACACTGAAAGTCGTGGAAAAAGTCACCGATCCCTCCTCAGGGAGTGTGAAACGGTTTTACTATACCCAACGAGTAAGTCGATTTCGGTTGATCGAGGGCATTAAGCGTCGAGATCCGGCCAAAACTCCACCCCTGCCTAAGGATTCCCTGATCATCCGTGACTGGACGTCCGATTACCTGCAGGATCCCATGTTTAAAGAGGTCTTTGGAAATCTCAAATCCAAAGATGCTCACAGGGATGGGATTTTTGCAGAGTACTCGTTGGATGGGGGGAAGCTGTGGATGGAGGGTAAATTGTGTGTGCCAGACGCCCTAGCCCCCCGAGTGTTAAACTGGTGGCATAAATGGGAGTCCCCCCACGCACATGGCCGTCGACTGTGGTCGATGATTAAGCATAGGTTGTTTGGATCGAGGCTCTACACTCATTGCATGAAAGTAGCAGCCGGATGTGCCCAATGTGCTGTCTCGACGCCCCCCAGCGCGAAGAAGCACGGCCATCTGAGGCCTCATCCTATTCCGGAGCGTCTCTTCAACAGAGTCACGAGTGATTTTTTCTATCTCGGTGAGCTCGATGACGAAGAGTGCCATTGGACTAACAAAAAAGTCAATGGTGTGCTCCTTATTCAGTGCCGTCATTCCGGCTACATTCAAGTGTTGCCTTGCAACATTGAGTCGATGACTGGCAAGGCTGCCGCCAAGTGGTGCGCGCAGACCTGGATGGGAGGCTGGGACGTCCCATCCGAGGTGGTCACGGATTCAGGCAAAGAGTACACCTCCGAATGGTGGAGAGAATTGTGTGCTCGCCTTGGAATCCACCACCTCCGATGTGAAATCCACTCGCATCGAGCGCTGCCTGGCGAAAGAGCCGGCCGCTCTATAATTAATATGCTTCGTAAGGAGCTCGCGAGTGAAAAGGATTTCCATTGGCTTGAGATTCTTTTCGCCATGCTTCGCCGTTACCACAACACGCCTTTGTATCATGGCCTTTCTCCAAATGAAATTGTCTTTGGACGAAAGAAGTGTTGGTGGAACATGCCGTTGAATAATCCTCGCCCCTGTAAGGATGCTTCGCTGTTTTTGGACGAAGTCCAACGAGCAGATAAATCTGTGTCGAAATTAATCGAGAAGCATCAGGCTGACTGGCTTTGGGTTCAAAATCAAGGTCGAAAAAACCCCCACAATTTTGAAGTCGATGATCGAGTTTGGCTTCGAAAATCCGAAACCACCCTGGACGGAGATGACAAGCTTCTTCCCTTGTGGGAGGGGCCATTTGCTGTTACAGCACGTCTTGGGGAGAACAGGTGGAGGATCCGTGTGGATGTCAGCAGGGAAATTGACGTTTCGGGCGATCGCCTCAAGAGAGAGATCCCCTCCCCCAAGGATCGAGTTAAACCCCTTTTTTGGACTGCAAAACACTTGTCTGATCGGGTAATCGAAGGGGGAAAGTACGAACTCAAGAGGATTGTTGAAGCAAGACGTGACGCCAAGGGCGAATGGGAATTTCTGTGTGAGTGGAGGGGCTTTGATTCCAGTCACAACAACTGGGAACCAGCCCAATCTTTTGTCCATGGATACACCAAGGGGTTCATTGACTTCCTCAAGAAGCACCCCGAAATTGGCGTACTCCTGACAGATTGTTTGTCGAAACCAGACAGACAAGTGGAGAGCGACGGAAAACGACCTGTGGTGAATCGAGATCCAGCCTTTTACGGCCCTCAACAGCCACATTCCAGGGCTGATCCGTCGATCCCCCCTCCTGCGGTCAGGCCAGCCCAGGAGCCAAATGAGGACCAAGCTTCAAGTTCGGCCGCTGATCTGCAGCGCCCAAGCCGTACGAGGGCCAGGCCAGACAGGTTGGTGGTCACATGCATTCGTGCTTGGCCGAATTGAGGAAGCCATCCTACCACATTCTGCTCAATCCACTGTTCATTCTTTCTGTTTATGTCATGATGTGGAGAACTGCGAATGTTTGATAATTTGACGTCAATCAACTTTTCTTTGGTCTCCGTTAGGCAGACAAGGCGTAGATACGCTGACGGAGTGTGCTGCCGTGTTCAGAAAAAACCAAACTCAGGCTTAATTCAGGCAGATTCGGGGTAATCTTGTCTCTGTTGGTCTGTGCATTTTTGGAATTTGGCTACTCGTGCAGATGGAAGCAAATGTACATAATCAAAACGCTGGCCAGCGACATTCACCCCTACAGGCAACCCCTGTAGTACTGGCTGCCCTAGAGGCGACGCCAGGAACTCAGATCATACCTTCATTTGCTGTGATGCTAACGCCAAAGTCCAGATTCAGATCCAGGATCCTCAAATTTACCTTGAATTTCTCAGGTTTGTCCATCATTCTGCCACTGTTGTACGAAACCCAGACGTCAATTGTTCAGACAATCTTCATCTAGGAGCTCTAGGGACTTCTAACAGCAACCTCTGAAGTCCGTAAGCTTCGTTGTATTTTTGGCACACGCCAATGTGAGCTCAATTCGACCAGAAACTGTCGAGAATGGTGAAATCAAGTGTCTTGTGGGACTCCATCGAGAGATTGGCCTTGTCCAAGTCGATTGACACCACCGCCACTGTAAATTCGGTGTCTCTCAGTTATATACTGTCAGTAAAGCGCCTTCTGTGAACCTTCGGCGCATTACATGCCAAGGATCCAGGGCCAGCATGTCCCATCATGATGCATCATCACATGATCCACATTTTGATAGAATCTGTTAGATGCTCGCGAACCAACGTGCCGGAAAGCACAATTGAGCTGAAATAACGACAATATATATTAACTTTAGTCTAAACGAGGGTGTTGGTAGTTTCAGTTGTACACATTCCGCTTCATTTCACCTTCATCTCAGGGAATTTACTCATGTTAGGACAATTTAGATTGATTTCCTTGTCATCTCCCATCATTCCTCGAAGATCTGTTTAGATCTAAGTGAACAGAAGAACATCTCTACCTTCGGTGGTTCACTTAGGGTCTGTAGACTACATGTGTATTTGTTTAACCTCTCTGTGATTGCTTAATCCCCTCAATCTCTGCTCAAATTCATTCTCATTTTTGCTGAATCTTGTGATCATCCACCAGATGCGCCAAATCTGAGCCACATGCTGTACTTTTCAGAACGAGAAAAGCGGGATAACACGATGTAGAGTTCGGCGAGGACACCGTAGCGTGCCCGCGACAGCGAAACTGTGCCAGAGCGCTGAGATGTCACTCCAATTCTTGATCCCCCCACTCAATCCACCAATAATCTACCTCATTCTCAACCAATGCATGGTTTGGTATCGATTCTCGATACGTTTACATGCTTTTTAGCCCCTGACCTAATGTTTTACTGCACGGAGGACTGTTCGTCACTTCTCATTCTGTCTCATTTCAGGTTCATCCAGCCTGATTCAGTGCCAATTCAGCCCAATCCAGGTCAGATCAAGCAGATTTCGCCTCATCGAGGCTACATTTCTATGTTTTTCTGGGACTTACCCGCACTACGTTCTTCGTTGACGTAGCGACACACCCCAGTGTGTTTTTGGAGGGGGAGTGTAAGTGCGGCTAGCCCCATCTGCTCAGATTTTCAGACATTCTGCCCAGATTGGCTACATTTTGGTCATTTTCTTTGCTTCGGCGGAATTGCCGCCTAGCAGCTCAGTCACAGGATATTTCCTATATATTTCTGATATGCCGGATTTGATTCCGCGGTCCATTTCCCGTAGATCCGCCGCATTCCGCTATTTTAGCTGGAATCGCCATTTGCCGTTGACGCGCGCTCGCGGGCCAGATCGGCCATACAATTTTACATAAATGGATTATTTAAATTCTTTCGGACAGTTTTGGACACTCAGATGTATGTAGAATAATTCCCCTCAATTTTCTTCATAGACTGGGATTTTCTGCCGGACCACAATCAGCATGGACCTTGCCTCTGTTGTCGCTGCTCTCGCCTCCGTTGGTGTTCGTGTATCCGGTTCCAACCCCAATAACAACATCCAGGGAGACTCCTCGCGTGCCTGCCCCACTGGTCTTGCCGGCCCCGAGCCCTCCGGCACCCACAACGACCCAGGGCAGCACTTTCAGGGCCTCTGATGCACGAACTTGATAGGCTACCCCCTGACTATTGATCTACCTGGGGCCTCTGATGCACGAACTTGATAGGCTACCCCCTGACTATTGATTTACCAGGGGCCTCTGATGCACGAACTTGATAGGCTACCCTCTGATTATTGATTTACCAGGGGCCTGTAAGTGCGGCTAGCCCCATCTGCTCAGATTTTCAGACATTCTGCCCAGATTGGCTACATTTTGGTCATTTTCTTTGCTTCGGCGGAATCGCCGCCTCGCAGCTCAGTCTCAGGATATTTCCTATATATTTCTGATATGCCGGATTTGATTCCGCGGTCCATTTCCCGTAAATCCGCCGCGTTCCGCTATTTTAGCTGGAATCGCCATTTGCCGCTGACGCGCGCTCGCGGGCCAGATCGGCCAAACATTTTTACATAATTGGATTATTTAAATCTTTTCAGACAGTTTTGGACACTCAGATGTATTTAGAATAATTCGCATCAATTTTCTTCATAGACTGGGATTTTCTGCCGGACCACAATCAGCATGGACCTTGCTTCTGTTGTCGCTGCTCTCGCCTCCGTTGGTGTTCGAGTATCCGGTTCTACCCCCAATAACAACATCCAGGGAGACTCCTCGCGTGCCTGCCCCACTGGTCTTGCCGGCCCCGAGCCCTCCGGCACCCTCAACGACCCAGGGCAGCACTTTCATGGTAGCAGAGGCTACCTGAATGTTGTTCCTTTGGTGTCCCAACCACAGTTAGCTCCCCAGTACGGCCCCGTAGACTCCGCCACCTCCGGAGACGTAACGATTACGCTGCCGTGGTGCTGTGCGAACGAGGCCTTGAGAGGAATGCCTTGCGCAAGCCCAAATTGCCCAAGAAGGGCACAAATCAGCAGCTGTGGAGGCCCAGATTACCATCAAGATCCCAGTCGAAATTGGCCATCAAGCAGCTGGAATCTCCCAGCCTACGCCGATGGCAACGCTCCGGTGGAGCTTACGGACCTGGCAGGTACTAATACTCCTTACCAATGTCCACATTTTGAGACCATCGACGCCGACATTGACGACATTGAGATGGGTGGTCCAGGTGAGGTACCTACCTATAATCGACCAGCCTCTTGGGCACAATGGGACAACCATTTGTCTTCAGAAGTGACCCGTAACCTTGAGGCGCTTGAGGCCCTTTGTCTATTAGCCACGTCTAAGCTGATAGGTCAAGAAAGAATCGCCTCTGATTTTTTATTTGAATATTTTTTCCTTCTTCAAGAAGAAATTAATACCAGGATGTGGTGGTGTTCTCAAGAAGATGAATCTTTTGCCATTTTTTTGCAAATCTGGGAGGCAAGCCCCTCCCCGAAGGAGAAGACCAAGGCACCTGTTGCCGGGCCCTCCGCCCCTCATCCCTCTGTTTCCATCCGCGACGATCTAGCCGCCGCGGTTGAGGAAGGAATTTTAGAGGCAGCCAGGCAGGCAAGTCTGGAAATTAGGGCTGAAGGAGCTCCCCAAGTGGACTCCTGGCTGCGGACCACCGAGATTAGCGGTCCGACAGCCTGCTCAGGCCCTTCAGGACACGGTATGTACTGTCCTGCCGACTGCTCTTGCAGATTACAGCGAGATACTGAGCTCCAATTGCTCAAAGATCAAATGCAACTCATCATTCAGACGCTGGGAATTAAAGATCTTTTCAAGACACACATGCGGTCTGAGGGCGCATCATCGGTGGAACAAACAACAGAACCGTCGGAGGAGGCGACAGAAATTTTTTCGATTGCTCCTTCGGTGGACTCTAAGACCACCGCTGCCAGGATCAGCAGGACTAAGCTAAAGGAAAGGGTTACAATCTCTCGATCTCAGAGTAGGTCGGCGAAGGCTAGGACTGAGGCTCAGAATGCCAAGCGAACTGCCTCCGGTACTGCCCTTCCTGCTGTTGATTCCAATGCAATAGCCCAGATGTTGCTCGCCCAGACCCTCGCCGGAGCTGGTGTGGCTAATGATGCCGCCAAGGTGTCTGCCATTACGGCTGGTGTTGGGCTGGATTCACTCCTTAATCCTACCTCATTGCGACTTCGTCAGGTTGCCAAGCAACCGAAGTATAATGGGAACCCCAGACGTTGGCCTCAGTTCCAACGGGAATTTAGACTGTGGGTTAAGACTCAAAAGCTCCAGGATGATCAGTTCCTGATGGCCCTCTTGGACTGCCTTGAGGGAGCGCCGGCCAATACTTGGCTCAGGACCTGGAGTGATCGTGAGGATTCAAGTTCCCCCCTTACCTTTGATGAGGTGTGGGAACAGTTGGAGGTACGTGGATCCCGGCTGCCAGAGGACCATTACCACCAGATGTTGAAGAATTTTCCTTCATTCTCGCGATTAATCTTGCACGAAGTGCAAGACAAGAGACAGCGCTTCTGGAATCTAGTGGAAGAATCTGAACATTCAGGCGAAAAATTTTCTAGTGCCGAGCTGAAAAATCTGATTTTTGACAAGATCCCCTCCGAGACTGCCGCCACCCTTCGGAATAAACAATCCGAAGAAAAGGTCAAGACCTGGTGGGCGGAGGTCGATGGCTTCGATGCCTCGGCCAACCGGTTTACAGTCAGGGAGGCACTTCAAAAGTGCTCCCCCACGTCGTTTACCAAGGTGAAATTCACTGAAAACACGTGGAAAATCAAATTTAATGAACACGAGGATCGGGACTTGTTTGTCCAAGTCCTCAACAGGGGAGTAAGCTTCCATGGCCATCGCCTGAAGGCCAAGAACTGGGTGTTTTCGTTCACCCCGCAGGAACTGTGGGAAGAGGTTGAGCGGCTTGCTGACGCCGCTAATCAAAATTTCCATGAGGGTCTTGGGGGAAACAAGAATACCCAGCAAAACACCCAAAATGGGGCCCAAAAGGGCAACAAAAAGGTGAATGACACCCGGAATGTTCAGGATCATTGTAGCATCTGCCTTCTTTTAGGTTCTACGAACCGAGCTAAGACGCATTCTACTGGTAATCACCGATGGTCTGCTTACGATCACAAGGTGATTGGTGAAAATGTCAGTAATTCGCAGAATTCAGACAGGAATGACAGACAGGTGCATGGTGCAAAGGGGGGAAAGGGTAATTCGACTCCCTCCGGTGGGAACAAAAATACTGGAGGCCCTGGCGGGTCCCAAGGCAAAGGAAATCGGACTCCATCCGGCTCCGGTGGACAGCCGAACGGCCAGACAAGTCCCAATGGCAACGCCGGAGGCGGAAATCGAAATCCAGGCCAAACCCCTCAATCCGGTACAAACAAAGGAAATGCTCCAGGATCACAGGGTAAAGGTAAGGGAAATCCTTCAGGAACCCCTTTCTCTGGTAAGGGCAGAAGGCGTGGCGACGGTGGTGGTCCATCATCCGGCGGCCGTGGCCGTGGACGCGGAAAGGGCAATCATCGTGTGGATCAAGTCTCAGGTGCAGATCAGGTGTCCGATGCGGATCGAGATTATGTCGAAAATGCCCTGAATCCAGCAGATGATCCGTTCCAAGATGAGTGGATCGACGAATCAGGCTGTGTTCACAATGTTAACGCAGCCGCTGGAGGTCAGAACGCCTAGGGGAGCCACGAAAATCGCCCCTCCCCAGGCGATTTCAGGCATGATCCCCAAATTCCTGATCGACCATTACTTGATGTAGGGTCGCTTGTCTCCTCTCCCCTGGATCCGGCAGCGGATCCTTCGGTTGCAGTGGACGAGGTTGGTGTACAGTCCAAGCACAGGGCTCGTCAGTTTGTCACAAAGCTGTGGGTCTCTGATTGCAAGGGAAATTTCCACCTCGCCACTTGTTTGTGTGACAATGGATCAGAGGTAAATCTCCAATCCAACTCATTCTTACCCGACGACTGCGTGTTTGAGTCGCCTCATCCTGTTACCCTCGAGGGAGTTTCTGGACATTCTCTCGCAGGTGGGCAACGCGGTTGTTATATATCAACTCATTTGGTCGCTCAAGACCTTTGGGAAGAGCAAAATGTGGAGGAAGTTGTCCTTAAGGATGACTACTTCTATCGTGCTGACATAAAGTATGACCTTTATTTGGGCCATCCTTGGCTTCGCAAGAACAGGGTAGCGCCCGTAGGTCATCGTCGTTGTTTTTTGCTGGAGTCAGGTCCCTTGGAGCGTCCTGAATTTCGTTTTTTGCACGCAGGGTTTAAAAGTGCAGAAGAATTTTTGAAGCAAAAGGTGACACCAAAATTTGGTGAAGATGTCACCATTGCAGAGGTGAATGGGAGTGCCGATTACTCCCAAGAGTTAGAATGTCTTCGTAGGGACTCCCAGCCACGACGCCCTTCGCGCTGGCACTCTTCATCCTACAGAGTTGTCGACAAATGGCGCGATGCAATTTGTGAATATTTTCATGAACACCATTCCTTTTGGCCACAGTATGATGCCTTTGCTAACCGTATGAACAAGCGCTTCGACAAGCACGTTAGCGACGCTTGGACCCATAAATGGGACAAGAAGTTGTGGATTAATCCTCCGTTTCACTTAATCCAGCAGGTCATCCACAAAATCAAGCAAGATAAAACCCAGGCAATTTTAGTTGTGCCCTTGTGGGACGACAAGCCTTGGTTTCAGGAATTACAAGACATTTGTGTAGATTACATCGAACTTCCCAGGAAGATTAAGCTGTATGCCAGGGACGACACAGGTCCCCTGCCACAGCGGTCCTGGAGTTCGCTTGCATTCCTGGTGGATGGAAAGCTTTCTGACTCTAATTCTGCTGATTCTGGTACTGATTCTTGTGTTGGGTCTGAATCTGAGGTTGAGCGTGGTACTGATGATGAATCTATTTTTTCTGATTTTTGTCCGTCAGATACCCAAGGTGATTCATCGTCCAATGGATCCGCCTCGTCTCCCTCTTCCCCAATACGATCGACATCGAAAAGAATCTTCAGTGCACGGGCGAAGAAAAATTCCAAATCGCGCCGCAAATTCAGAGTTTTTTATGAAAAACCCCCTGTGGAAGCTTTCATGGATCCTTTTGAGGAGCTGGAGCACGAGGAGAATCTCTGGGATTTCGACACACGACCCACCTATCTTCAAGAGGCAGTTGATACGGACCTGTTTAGGGACATCCGTAAGAAGATTCTTCCTGCCAAAGCCGAAGAAGTCGCCAAAGTTTTTTCGACAGTAATTCCTGGCGATCAGGTGGACACTGAATTGTGTTCCAAGTCAAGAGAAAAGATTTTTGAGGAACGGAAGGACACAACCCTTTCAGGGAAGTTGATCAAAGACCCCCCTGTCCGTGGACAGTTCGGTGAAGCCTTCATCGAGCTTCGTGAAGGGTACAAGGCAAAAAAACAGCGCCCTTATGAAAATCATGGACACAAACATGAGATACTCAGAAAAATCATCGAGAGAAATCTCAGGGAATTTGGTTGGCTTGAGGGTTGTATGACCAGCGAATGGTGCTGTGCACCCTTCACAGTCCCGAAGCCACCGCCTGCAGACCAGAACACTATTGATGGTTGGCGAATGGTTGTTGATTTTCGCAATCTCAACGCCGAAACCAAGGCGGATTCACACCCCCTGCCCCTCATTGAGGAGGAAATCGCCAAGAGGGCAAGAGGTCGTTTGTTCTCTGTGCTGGATCTCCGTCACGGCTTTCACCAAATGCCGTTGAGGAAGGACAGCCGACCTCTCACCTGTATGTGCACGCCATGTGGCCAAGTCCAGTGGACCGTCATGCCCATGGGTCTGAAGAACGCCCCCTCATTTTTTCAAAGAATGATGGAGGATGTGCTTTTTTCAGCTCATCCTGAGCTTCGTGCCTTCGTGAGCGTGTACATAGATGACATAATCATCGCGACGGAAGGGGGGGGACTGACCGAAGCCGAGCTGGTGGCCCTACATGAGAAGCAGCTGAACCAAGTTTTGGACATTCTTGACGCCAATCAGCTGATTTGTGGGCCAAAGAAGGGAAAATTTTTTTTAAAATCAGTCGAATTTTGTGGTTCTCTCCTAGAGAATGGCACCCGACGACCCAGTCCAGGGAAGCTCGTCGCTATTCAGAAGTGGAAGCGCCCTGAGACGATCACGGAGTTGAGAGGATTCCTGGGTTGTTGCAGTTTTTACCACACTTTTGTGCCGAATTATGCCAAATTTGCTGCCCCCCTCACTGAATTGCTCAAGGTAGGGAGAGATGCGGGCAAGGCAGGTTCAAAGGTTCGTGTCAAGTGGACTGACGAGTGCGAGGAGGCCTTCCATCACTTGAATGCGGCCCTCTGTGACGTCGCCACGTTGCATGTGCCCCAATTCGACCGACCCTTCTACATTAGAACCGACGCTTCTAGGTACGCGATCGGAGCTGTTCTTGAACAGGTTGATGAAGCCACCGGCGATCATTACCCTCTTGCATTTTGGTCTCGGAAGCTAGCCCCACGCCAAATGCAATGGTTGCCGCGTGAGCAAGAAACATATGCCATCATCTGTGCTTTAAAAAAGTACCAATCGTGGGTTGGCACCAATTGAGTCGAGGTCCTGACGGATCATCGATCTCTGGAGTATTGGGCCACCGAACACATTGATACTGTCGCGAGCCCAGCTGGTCGACGGGCCAGATGGCACGAATTTCTCAGTCTGTTTGACCTCCATGTGTCGTATTTGCCTGGAAAACACAACACGGTAGCGGATGCTCTGAGCCGATGGGCTTACCCCGCCTCAGAGGGGCTGCAAAGTACCAACATCCATGGTACGGAGCAGGACCGCCATGTCATCATCGAATGGGATCAGGAAGAAAAGAAACTCATTCGACGTGCATGCATGCAGTGCGCTGTTAAACAGCACGCATTGCCGTGTCACGACATCACGGCCATCTCAGATCCGGCGCATGCCCATGAGATCTGCACCAAAACACTGAAAGTCGTGGAGAAAGTCACCGATCCCTCCTCAGGGAGTGTGAAACGGTTTGACTATACCCGACGAGTAAGTCGATTTCGGTTGATCCAAGGCATTAAGCGTCGAGATCCGGCCAAAACTCCACCCCTGCCTAAAGATTCCCTGATAATCCGTGACTGGACGTCCGATTACCTGCAGGATCCCATGTTTAAAGAGGTCTTTGGAAATCTCAAATCCAAAGATGCTCACAAGGATGGGAGTTTTCCTGAGTACTCGTTGGATGGGGGGAAGCTGTGGATGGAGGGTAAATTGTGTGTGCCAGACGCCCTAGCCCCTCGAGTGTTAAACTGGTGGCATAAATGGGAGTCCCCCCACGCACATGGCCGTCGACTGTGGTCGATGATTAAACATAGGTTGTTTGGCTCACGGCTATATACTCACTGCATGAAAGTAGCCGCCGGATGTGCCCAATGTGCTGTCTCGACGCCCCCCAGCGCGAAGAAGCACGGCCATCTGAGGCCTCATCCTATTCCGGAGCGCCTCTTTAACAGAGTCACCAGTGATTTCTTCTATCTCGGTGAGCTCGATGACGAAGAGTGCCATTGGACGAATAAAAAAGTCAATGGTGTGCTCCTTATTCAGTGCCGTCATTCCGGCTACATTCAAGTGTTGCCTTGCAACATTGAGTCGATGACTGGCAAGGCTGCCGCCAAATGGTGCGCGCAGACCTGGATGGGAGGCTGGGACGTCCCATCCGAGGTGGTGACGGATTCAGGCAAAGAGTACACCTCCGAATGGTGGAGAGAATTATGTGCTCGCCTTGGAATCCACCACCTCCGATGTGAAATCTACTCGCATCGAGCGCTGCCTGGCGAAAGAGCCGGCCGCTCACTTATAAATATGCTTCGTAAGGAGCTCGCGAGTGAAAAGGATTTCCATTGGCTTGAGATTCTTTTCGCCATGCTTCGCCGTTACCACAACACGCCTTTGTATCATGGCCTTTCTCCAAATGAAATTGTCTTTGGACGAAAGAAGTGTTGGTGGAACATGCCGTTGAATAATCCTCGCCCCTGTAAAGATGCTTCGCTGTTTTTGGACGAAGTCCAACGAGCAGATAAATCTGTGTCGAAATTAATCGAGAAGCATCAAGCTGACTGGCTTTGGGTCCAGAATCAAGGCCGAAAAAACCCCCACAATTTTGAAGTTGATGATCGAGTTTGGCTTCGAAAATCCGAAACCACCCTGGACGGAGATGACAAGCTTCTTCCCTTGTGGGAGGGGCCATTCGCTGTTACAGCGCGTCTTGGTGAGAACAGGTGGAGGATTCGTGTGGATGTCAGCAGGGAAATTGACGTTTCGGGCGATCGCCTCAAGAGAGAGATCCCCTCCCCCAAGGATCGGGTTAAACCCCTTTTTTGGACTGCGAAACATTTGTCTGATCGGGTCATCGAAGGGGGAAAGTACGAACTCAAGAGGATTGTTGAAGCAAGACGTGACGCCAAGGGCGAATGGGAATTTCTGTGTGAGTGGAGGGGCTTTGATTCCAGTCACAACAACTGGGAACCAGCCCAATCTTTTGTCCATGGGTACACCAAGGGGTTCATTGACTTCCTCAAGAAGCACCCCGAAATTGGAGTACTCCTGACAGATTGTTTGTCGAAACCAGACAGACAAGTGGAGAGCGACGGAAAACGACCTGTGGTGAATCGAGATCCAGCCTTTTATGGCCCTCAGCAGCCACATTCCAGGGCTGATCCGTCGGTCCCCCCTCCTGCGGTCAGGCCAGCCCAGGAGCCAAATGAGGACCAAGCTTCAAGTTCGGCCGCTGATTTGCAGCGCCCAAGCCGTACGAGGGCCAGGCCAGACAGGTTGGTGGTCACATGTATTCGTGCTTGGCCGAATTGAGGAAGCCATCCTACCACATTCTGCTCAATCCACTGTTCATTCTTTCTGTTTATGTCATGATGTGGAGAACTGCGAATGTTTGATAATTTGACGTCAATCAATCCATTTTTCTTTGGTCTCCGTTCGGTAACGTATCGAAAGTCGAAAGCCGAAAGCCACGGAGTGTGCTGCCGTGTTCAGAAAAAACCAAACTCAGGCTTAATTCAGGCAGATTCGGGGTAATCTTGTCTCTGTTGGTCTGTGCATCTTTGGAATGTGGCTACTCGTGCAGATGGAAGCAAATGTACATAATCAAAACACCGGCCGGTGACATTCACCCCTACAGGCACCCCCTGTAGTACTGGCTGCACCAGATGCGACGCCAGGAACTCAGATCTCACCTTCATTTGCTGTGATGCTGACGCCAAAGTCCAGATTCAGATCCAGGATCCTCAAATTTACCTTGAATTCCTCAGGTTTGTCCACCATTCTGTCACTGTTGTACGAAACCCAGACGTCAATTGTTCAGACAACCTTCAGATAGGAGCTCTAGGGACTTCTAAAAGCAACCTCTGAAGTCCGTAAGCTTCGTTGTATTTTTGGCACACGTCAATGTGAGCTCAATCCGACCTGAAACTGTCGAAAATGGTGAATCCAAGTGTCTTGTGGGACTCCATCGAAAGATTGGCCTTGTCCAAGTCGATTGACACCACCGCCACTGTAAATTCGGTGTCTCTCAGTTATATACTGTCAGTAAAGCGCCTTCAGCGAACCTTCGGCGCGTTACATGCCAAGGATCCAGGGCCAGCATGTCCCATCATGATGCATCATCACATGATCCACATTTTCATAGAATCTGTTAGATGCTCGCGAACCAACGTGCCGGAAAGCACAATTGAGCTGAATAAACGACAATATATATTAACTTTAGTCTAAACGAAGGTGTTGGTAGTTTCAGTTGTACACATTCCGCTTCATTTCACTTTCATCTTAAGGAATTTCCTCATGTTAGGACAATTTAGGTTGAATTCCTTGTCATCTCCTCACAATCCTCGAAGATCTGTTTAGATCTAAGTGAACAGAAAGACCTTCCTACCTTCTGTGGTTCACTTAGGGTCTATAGACTACATCTGTATTTGTTTTTCCTCTCTGTGACTATTGCATCTCCTTCATCTCTGCTTAGATTGATTCCCAATCTTGTTGAATCTTGTGATCATCCACCAGATGCGCCAAATCTGAAGCACATGCTGCACTTTTCAGAACGAGAAAAGCGGGATGAACACGATGTAGAGTTCGGCGAGGACACCGTAGCGTGCCCGCGACAGCGAAACTGTGCCAGAGCGCTGAGATGTCACTCCAATTCTTGATCCCCCCATTCAAGCACCAATAATCTACCTCATTCTCAACCAATGCATGGTTTGGTATCGATTCTTGATACTTTTACATGCTTTTTACCCCTTAACCTAATGTTGTACTGCACGGAGGACTGTTCGTCACTTCTCATTCTGTCTCATTTCAGGTTCATCCATCCTGATTCAGTGCCAATTCAGCCCAAATCAGGTCAGATCAAGCAGATTTCGCCCCATCGAGGCTACATTTCTATTTTTTTCTGGGACTTACCCGCACTACGTTCTTCGTTGAGGTAGCGACACACCCCAGTGTGTTTTTGGAGGGGGAGTGTAAGTGCGGCTAGCCCCATCTGCTCAGATTTTCAGACATTCTGCCCAGATTGGCTACATTTTGGTCATTTTCTTTGCTTCGGCGGAATCGCCGCCTCGCAGCTCAGTCTCAGGATATTTCCTATATATTTCTGATATGCCGGATTTGATTCCGCGGTCCATTTCCCGTAAATCCGCCGCGTTCCGCTATTTTAGCTGGAATCGCCATTTGCCGCTGACGCGCGCTCGCGGGCCAGATCGGCCAAACATTTTTACATAACTGGATTATTTAAATCTTTTCAGACAGTTTTGGACACTCAGATGTATTTAGAATAATTCGCATCAATTTTCTTCATAGACTGGGATTTTCTGCCGGATAACAATCAGCATGGACCTTGCTTCTGTTGTCGCTGCTCTCGCCTCCGTTGGTGTTCGAGTATCCGGTTCTACCCCCAATAACAACATCCAGGGAGACTCCTCGCGTGCCTGCCCCACTGGTCTTGCCGGCCCCGAGCCCTCCGGCACCCTCAACGACCCAGGGCAGCACTTTCAGGGCCTCTGATGTACGAACTTGATGGGCCACCCCCTGACTATTGACTTACCAGGGGCCTCTGATGCACGAACTTGATAGGCTACCCCCTGACCGTTCATTTACCAGGGGCCTCTGACGCACGAACTTGATAGGCTACCCCCTGACTATTGATTTACCCAGGGCATCTGATGCACGAACCTGATGGGCCACCCCCTGACTATTGATTTACCAGGGGCCTCTGATGCACGGACTTGATAGGCTACCCCCTGATTATTGATTTACCGGGGGCCTCTGATGCATGAACTTGATAGGCTACCCCCTGACGATCGATTTATCAGGGGCCTCTGATGCACGAACTTGATAGGCTACCCCCTGACTATTGATTTACCAGGGCCTCTGATGCACGAACTTGATAGGCTACCCCCTGACTATTGATTCACCCCGGGGCCTCTGATGCACGAACTTGATAGGCTATCGTCTGACTCATGTATGGCAAGACGTTGCCCTCCCCAGCCTTGAAGGATGCAGGGGAATGAGGGGGGTGGAGGGGGAGGTGAGGGCTGAGCTGGGGCGGAGGGGAGGTAGGGGAGGGGGGAGGGTTGAGGGGCCTGGGGGGTTGGAGGGGGAATTGGGGGGGCCCCGGGATAGGAGGAGGGTGCGGGGGGGGGGGGGGGCGGGGGAGGAGGATGTTGGAAAAGGCTGGAGGGGCGTTGGGGGGAGAGGGGTGGGGGGGCTCGGGGGGGTTGGAGGGGAGGTTTCGGAGGGCCCGGGG
The DNA here is from genome assembly GCA_964036045.1 of Eutreptiella sp. 'Long Island Sound 2002'. Classification (NCBI taxonomy): domain Eukaryota; phylum Euglenozoa; class Euglenophyceae; order Eutreptiales; family Eutreptiaceae; genus Eutreptiella; species Eutreptiella sp. 'Long Island Sound 2002'. Next base: position 44,987,635 of record OZ038392.1, read on the forward strand.
GGGGAGGAGCGTAGGGGGGAGATACAGGGGTAAAAGGGGGAAACACTGGGGCGTCTGATGTACGACGGGCATCAACTCAATTGGTGATTGAATCATGAATCATTCACAGGCCCACGCACGACAGGCAAGGGAACAAAACAAATCAATAGCAGAAGGCTTGAGCAAGTAAAATGTGCGAATCCAGTACATCATTTTCAAGGATCCACTAGCATTTGTTCACACTTGGGTTAAACGAGAGAAACATACGGGGAGTCAGAATCAGGCTGATGACAACAACGCTAACTGACACTTATAAGCACGTGGGGGTAAACCATAAAAACTGGGCGGTAACCTGGAAACAAAACTCGCTGGCTGGGATTCGGCCCAGAGGGTGCCGTAGCTTGGTTATCGCCCCCCTGTAGGGGGACCCTCTGGCACTCGAGGTTCCTGGGGTGTGACCACACAGGATCCGCACATCCGTGGCGTCACGTACCTTCCCCTAGCCTCGGTAGCTGCCTTACCTGCACTAATTGGCCAGCGCCGTTTCCCAGGTCCCTTCTGACCTGTTTTTAAGGTCAGGAACAATGTTCACGCCCACTTACAACGTGGGTTGGGTCTGTATAATTCTCTTGAACCCATTTGGGTTCAAAATTCGAGTTCCCTTAACCGCACCCACGCAACTAAGAAGCAAACGACGCAAACGCACTGTAGCTGTGGTGTCTTTGTAGCCTGTATCAGCCATTACTCTCAAGGTTAGACAAACGAAAAGGGTTCGGTCCGGTCAAACCAGTCAAATCAGACGAAATGGGGTACATCTGAATAATACTCTTGAACCTAAAAAATAGCGTGTTGTAACAACACCTGCCGTAACAGAGACCAGTACCTGTACCTGCAATCTGTCCCACCTGGTGAAACCAGATGGAAAGTAAGCAATGGGATCCGGTCAAGATCAGGTCAAATGAGACGAAATAGGGTGCCCTTTGGCTCCAAAAAATGAACGAACACCCCAATAGCGCCAAAGAGAAAGTCACAGGGCTACACACGCGCGTATCAGGTAGGAGGTCGGTAGGAGGTCAAACAGAATTCACCGCGCAGAGAAAGGAACAGAATGCAATGGAGCCTGGCCTTTCAATATTATATCTGGGTCCGAGAAACCGGTGTCAAGGGTAAAATTTGCCAAGCAAACAACAGTCTGCTGACCCCCCCGCCGTAGAAGAAAATCGCGGAGCCTGCAATGCGTGGGTTCAGATCTCAGTCTTGGTCCGGCGATGCGCTCTGCCACTACACACGCCATCATCTCACTGCCCAAACCACTTCACAATGCAAGCACTAGAAAAACTTCTAGCGCTTCCAATTAGGGTTACCGGAACCCTCGCGCGAGCCCCCTCAACTGATCCTCCAACCCAATGGCGGTCTCATCGGGGAGATAGACCACCAATGCAACTTGGGTGGTTCCCCCGTTTTTGGTTTCCCGCTCCACCTGCCGCAAGTTCCTACCCCCTGCAAGCCGCTTCTGATTGACGTCCGGGGACCCAGAAGGCTTCAAAACTGCTGAGTCGGCCCTTGGAGTTGGGCCGACAGAAGGTGAAAGGGGGGGTGCACTGGTCGGAGTCGACCAGAGCGAGGGGGAGATAGGGGACGGCGTTTTCTGGTGGCAGGAGCCACTGCGTCGGATTGCCCTTGCTGAGCATCTCCTCCACCTCAGCCTTCGCCTTCTGAACGGGGACAGACCTCTTCATCTGCCATTTCCCCCCCCAAACAACAAACTGGGACAGAGTTGTCCAACAAAAACTTGGATCCCGAACGTCAAACTGCTGCCTCAAACCTGCTCCCTGCACCGGCAACGACCCCCTACGAATGAACTCTTGAAAAAAATTTGCCAATGCAAACGTGCAACGGTACGGACCCCCATCGACACGAGCCCTCTTTGCCTTGGGTCCGTCAGGCTCAACGCCGCAGGGGGGGCTGACGGTCGAGCTCTTTCCCCAATGCTCGATCTTCGACTGCAGATCAGGCATCTTAGCCAGCGCCCTGTCCACCACCACCCGACAGATCCGCCTGATCCTCGGCGAATCCAAGCCTCCAGCTTCCCAGACCAGCAGAAACCAGCTGGACTTGCCCCTCAAATCCTTGCTGCACTCGGCAATGACCGAGATGCAGTGGCCCATCCCTCCCCCAGTCCCTCTGGCGCCGTCAACGAGCTTAATGGCATGACCATCAACCCTGCAAATGACATGCCCATACACCCTGTCCTTCACCCTCTCGTACACGGACTTGTCCTGGGTCTTGATGGTTTTTTTACCAGGCGGAGCTACCAGGTGCTCCGCCCGCCACTCAGCCCAATCCAGCGTCGCCCCCCACCGGCTGTCGACACCCATAGCCCTCTCTGCCCGGACAAAAAATGTCTTCTGGCGGATACCACGCGCTGCAGCTTGGTATTCCGCATCATACCCCCTGAGGTCGATTCCGACCTGCAGCCACTGACCCGTCTGGCCGTACACGTCCTTCCTATTCTGCACGGAAATCACCTCCCACTTACCACCCACAAACACCATTTCTACGACACCCCCAGGAGCAGCCCCCTCGAACTCGTAACAGAACCAGGGAGGGTAAACGCCTGCAAGTCGCGACCCAGCCATGATGAAGTCGCCCCCCCAAAGAATTCTGGTCACCCCAGACCGTGGTCAACGGCGTGACGAACCTCCCCTTCCGCCAGTTCCTCTTGAAACAACAGGTCTTGCTTTCAACCTGTGTCAAGTGCGCCCCCCCATCTCGGACCATAGCAGACGCACCCTGTCCCCCTTCCTGACAATAAACTGCCCCCCATCAACATGGGTCACGGTGGCCTGGCTGGGGTAGGTCACCTTCGAAGAAAAATACTGGCGACCCACCAGGGACCCGTCATCAGCATACAGTTGCCCTGCAGGCAGGGCAGAGGCGCTGGGAAGAATGTTCTGGGTGGTTAGAACTGGCTGGTTGGAACCTTCTGCAGCAGGTTCATCAGGGTCAGCAGCATCAGCAGGTGGAGGCGAAGGGGGCAACAGGTAATCTACGCCATAGAACATGGCCAGCTCGGTACCCGCCTTCACCTCCCGCCGGGTATAAACCCTGGGGGTACCGTCATCCAGGTGGATGATCACGTCGAAATCCTCCAGGCGAGGGCGAGCGTTGATACGGCTCAGAATATTCCCCCTTTTACCCCCGTCCACCCAAACCCCCCTCCCAGTCTTTGAATCTGCCCCCCAGCCCTTGATGCACAAAACCTTATCCCCCCTACCCATCAGGCAATCCGGTGCCGTCCCTTCAATCCTTTCCCCCTTGTACTCCCCCAGGCAGTTGTCCGCCTCAATATCAACCTTCGTTTTCACCGCCCGGCCTTCCCCAATCGCGGACTCCACGATCTGGAGGTGCTTCCCCATAACAAAATGCGGCCGCTCCACCACTGCCCGTTGCCCCTCCTCCTCCCCCGCCCCCGTGTCCGTGCCTCGGCGTTTTTGACCCCTCGTTGTTACCCCCTCCGGTTGCTTGGCCTCCGCCGCCCCCCTGTCCCTCACTCGGCGTTTCGTTGTGCTTCGGCTCCTCGTTGTGACCCCCTCCGGTTGCTTGGCAACCCCCCTGCCAGCCGCTTCTGCCCCCTTCCGCCCACCCTCCGCCTCCGCAGTCTCGGTCTCCTTCTCCTTCCCCTTCTCCTCCTCCGTTTTCTTTGCCTCCTCCTCCTCCTCCTCCTCCATCAACACGTCGGTGGGGGTTGGGGTGACTACCGGCGACTGGGGCACGGGGCTGGGCGAGCCTTCTCCAAGAAGCTGGCGTTCAGGACTTGGGCTTGGGCTTCGCTGCTTCTCATGGGCACACTTCTCCGCGGGCTCCTCTCCCCTTTCCCTCTTGCCGAGAACTGAATACAAACAGCAAGGATCAGAGTTAAATTCTCAAGAAGCACAGCAGCAGAAGAAAACACTTACGCATGCAATTACATACCAAGGGCTCTCACATCCTCTCGGTGCAGGTCCCAGGACGCCCTCATCTTCCTCTCCCGCTGCGGCTTCTCCCTGTGCCCCGCCGTCCTCCACCAATCCTCCCCCTCGTCCGACTCCCACGCGGCCAGCAGCTCCGCCGCCAGGTCCTTCGTCGTCTCCGACACTGGACTCGCAGGACCTATAGGTGCAGGCATATGGTTTCGTTTATGAGGCGCTTTGTGAATCAGTAATTAGGGGGTAGCCTATCGAGGTTGATCATCAGTGGTGTTGTGCAATCAGTGGCAAACCTGCTTCTGCCCCTTCACCCTCCGCTTCTGCTCCTTCTTCGCCCTCCTCCGCTGCTTCCTCCACTTCGGCTTCAGCTGCACCTAGATCAGAGGATGTGCGTTCTATTGCAAGGACCAGCCTAGCAATGTCGTGCATCAGGGGCGGTAAATCAATAGTCAGGGGGTAGCCTATCAAGTTCGTGCATCAGAGGCCCCCGGTAAATTAATAATCAGGGGGTAGCCTATCAAGTTCGTGCATCAGAGGCCCCTGGTAAATCAATAGTCAGGGGGTAGCCTATCAAGTTCGTGCATCAGAGGCCCCCGGTAAGTCATTAGTCAGGGGGTAGCCTATCAAGTTCGTGCATCAGAAGTGCCTTTGGAACTGTTGATGTGTTGACCAGGATCGCGGTGGTGGTAATGGGTGGTGACTGTGGGACTCGTCAGATGGCGGAGAAAAGTTTATAGTGGTTTCAACACTGTGTTTTTGTCTCTCCTGCTGCTTGCTGCTGGTGTAGGGTTTCCTGCTGCTTGTTTTTGGAGATGAAAAGCTTTTGTTTGCTGAAATACAGTAAATCCAGGATAGCCCAAGCCAGAGGTGTGCAAGGAGAAGAGAATCAGGTTCAAAGCATGAAGGGCTGCAGTGTAAACAGTGAAAGATGAAAGGATATTCACAGAAACTGCAACTCAGGTCAAATCGGAATGCATATTCACAAAGATAGCTGAAATGTCTTGGAAAAGAGTTGGAAAACTGCCCCATGGTCACTCTATCTCCATAGTGCCATCTCAGGAGATGTGCACTCTTTGTTTTGGGTCCCATATGTGCTGAGGTGGCAGGGCATGTGGCGATGAGGTCACTGCCATGTCACATAGGATCTTCCTACTTAGCTAGGCTGACCAGGAATTGAACCCAGGACCTCTCAAAAAGAGGTGCCCAGCCCCCTAGGGTGCATACCACTAGGATAGCTAAGAATTCATGGAAAAACATAGATAAATTCATAGGCTCTGTCCTGGATATGTCAGTGCTCAGTCAACTCAGGAAAAGATGACTTGCCTCACAATGAAAGGGGATTAAGGGGTCCACTCCATATCCTGATTGGGTGTTTGGTTCCATAGGTCAAAATGTGTTATCACCAGTTTTGGTGGGACCAATACTAAGATAGAAATGCCTGGATACTCAGTGCATCTCTAATACAACTAGAGTATGCCTCAAAGCATTGGAAAAGCACTTTTTCTTACTCCCCCCTTGTGCTGTGGTGGCCACCACTGTCGCATTTTGTGAAAAAGGGATTTTTTTCTTGGCCTTTCCTTGGTTTCCACATCTACTTTAAAATACCTATAGTTTCCCTCACACTGAAAAATGAGCGCTCACCATGGCTGGCGCTCTTTTGCTGCTCTGTTTGTAACATTACCTACAGAAGAATCAGCGCTCATGGCGCTGCCGGGGCTCCTGTGGCTTGCTTGGATTAGTTTGGGAGCATGCCAAAACATGTGCATGTGCATCCCTCCCTCCAAGACGCAGCGCGACACAAACCCAACGCAAGACACAATATACACACTCGCATGGGTTCTCGTAAACCTGCTGGCGACCTGTGACCTGTCTTAGGGCGAAGAGAGTTGTGAAAAAATTAAATTGCCCCTTGGTGGGGTCTTGGGTTCTGCTCAGTCTCTCCAGGCTGCTGCGTTTCGGCCTGAACAGGGCCTACTCAGCGAGGCTGCGCGTGGGTATCTGCAGAGGCAGGACTGGGAGGATTATGGACGAATCCACGCAAAAGCGAAGCGACGACACCAAAATCCGTCAAATGACGGCGTAGAATTTTTCTAAGACAACACACCTGAGCAGAATCCAATTGTGCATCAGAAGCACATTTTTATAAAAATTATAGTCATCTCTAGTTTTTTTAAATCAAGAAATTCCTACGCATAAAAAGGCGGCGCGCAGGAGCGGCTCCTAGCGAAGCGCCGGAAAATGCAGAAATAATGGCATTATAAACGTATGTCTCACGTAGTCTTGAAAATGACGAGACACACATTAATAAATAAACATACAGATTCCACCTACACTAATAGAAGTCTGAAAAATTCAAGAATTTGAAAATCAACGAAAGACACTTCAATGAATCACGTATAAACTACAGGTATGCTCGTCTCGTATGCCGCATACACATTGCTCGTCTCGTGTCTCCGTGAACGAGTCTTGTAGCAGCGCTAAAAACGATAGGACGCGATAGAGGGATTGATTAGAAAGATTGCAGATGATTAGAGGTCAGATCAGGGTGATTAGACATACACACAAGTGCATAGTAACGTTCTTCGCTTCCGCCCCTCACGTGCCCACTTGTTCTCTCTCTCCAGCGGTAGGTAAGGTGAGTAAGCCCAGGTGGGGCCACCCCCTGGTGGAGTCGTGATTGAGGTTCAGATGGGCAGGTTTGCCCAACGCCGTCGTGCATGCTCGCGCATTCACACACGCATTAAAGGGTAGGCCACGCGAAGTGCGCACGGTAAACCTTGTTTAGGTTACCCAGGGGCTCCTCGGTACGTTCTTTAAGAGAACCTGAGGAGTCCCTTAAAGCTTGCTTCCTTGACAGGGGAGCTGATTCTTCAGCGCGTTTGCAGACAGTGTATTATAGGTCACACTGAGAACCGTATCATACGGGGAGTGTGGCTTGGTTCCTCCGCCGCAAACACCCCTTATTTGCCTTTGTTTTACAGGTGGGCAGGTAGGGTGATTGGTGCAGCAGCATACCATTTTTTTCATGCCCTGCTAAACAAGGGCGCAGATCACACAAACAAATAACTCCCCTCTGCCTGTGGCAGAGCAGGGAGTCCGACTCCTCCGACATCTGCGCCGTGCACGCAAGAGCACCTCTTCCCTCCAAGCCTGTAGCAGGGGAAACGCGTTGTGGCGTCCCCTGTTAGGCCACAGTTGCTTAGCAGCGCTGTGTTCTTTTGTCCTCTTCACAGGAGGGTCACTAGGACCCACGACATGTTCTTCAACAACACCCAGTAGAGTGTGCGTGTAGGAGTGGTAGTCCTGAGTGGGGGCTTGAGCCAGTTGCACCAGTGCTCGCCCACCAGGATGGTGCCACTGTAGGGTGTGTAGGACCTGTAGTGCGTGTGTCACTGTCCCACCCGTTTCCTGCAATTTTAGCAGGGTTGGTGGGCTGTGGCAGTGGTTAGGTCAGTGTTTTGGCCACTTAGCAAAACGGCGTTTTCATGCCTTCATAGCTTTTGGCCACCCTTCCCTGTAGTAGACAGATAGGTAGGGAAAACAATACCTGGATTAGTACGCTGGGTATTCCCCAAAGGTTTTGCGCCAGCACAGAAATTGGGCGCTTAGGGGAGGGGAGACCCGGGGCGTACCCCGTGGCATCAATAAGCCAACCCTCCAGGTTTAGCAAGCGTGCAGACTTGGGTATAATTAGGACACCACTTCTGCGGCTTGCTCTCAGGACCTTAGGAATAGCACACTCACACATACGCTTTGGCAGGTATGGGTAAGGTTCAGTCCCTAGCTTTAGTCTTGGAGGCAAGCGTCTCAGCGAGCCTCAGCAACTCACCAAGGTTGTTCTGGGACAAGTAGTCAACCAGAACTGAGTTTAGGCGTCCCTCAGGTAGAACAAATGCAGAGAAGGGCTCCCAGGTGGCCTCTTCGACTCCAAACCCTTCCCAGAGGGTGAGGAAGCGCCAACCCTGGCGATAGCGGTGGCGTAGGACAGACTTCACCAAGTAGAAGCCCTCCTTAGCCATCTCCTCGGCGTTCATGTCGGGGAGTTGTCCTTCAACTTCCATAGGGCTGGCAGCCCCTTGTAGGTCCAGAGCGGCGATTTCCTCGTCGTTCAGCTCCCACTCCTCCCCACAGAGGTCTTCAGGATCATAGTACCGCTTCAGGTGTTGAGCAGCGCACACCAGGGTCCCCCCTAGATGGGGAGAACACCGCACGGTGATACGGTGTCCATCCACTGATAGAATCTTGTACGGCCCGAAGTATGGGTCATCGCTGGTAGAGCGTGGCCAGGCGGGTAGTCGACTGTGGTGCACCAGCACCCAGTCCCCCTCTTGGTAGGTGGCCGGTACTCGTTGCTTGTTCTTCTTGTTCCACTGACGCTCCCTCACTCTCTGGAGCATAGCCTTGGCCTTGTCCACCTTCGCTTGTTGCTCTTGGACCCATTCACCCACAGAAGAATGGGTGTCCTCTGGATAGGGGGCATGTAGGAACCATGCCGGGCGCCCTAGGAATAGCTCATGGGGCGAGTAGCCAGTAGCTGAACTCTCTTGGGAGTTCATCATCAAGGATATGACGGGGAGTAGTCTCACCCAGTCTCTGGTGCGTTCAGTTTTGCATCAGATCCTTACATTCTCCTTGAGGACACGGACCTGTCGCTCACATAGGGGGTTGCTCGTGTGAAAGTACGGAATCCCCGTAGACACCTGGACATTGAGGGATCTCAGGACCTTCTTGTACCAGCCAGTATCTGAGCGTATTCGTACGTCCTCATCGGAGTTGATCTCCTTGGGCGCCCCATAGACACAAAACCACTCCTCCAGGAGTATCTTGATAGTCTCCTCCCCGGTAATGTGCTTGGTACATGGGAACACCCTGGTAAACCTGGTCAACCCACAGGTTACCACGAGGGCGAAGTCATAGCCCCCGAACTTCGGCATCTCCGTGTAGTCCACGTATAGAACACTGTTAGCACAGTGAGGGATGGGCAGGGTCGAGTAGAGACCTCTGTCCCTGATATCCCCTGGTTTACAGGACCTGCACGGGCACTTGTCCACGATAGCCTGGAGGGCCTTCCGCAGTTGGTCGTCAGTCCACGTAGTGTGGAACCACTGCTTGAACAGCCTCAGGGTACGGTCAGCACCCACATGACCGCTGGACTCATGGGTCCACTTCAGCAGCGCTGGGACTCGGTCACTAGGCACCACAATGCGGTCCTCGTGCCAGAGGTAGCTCTTGTCCCTCTTCCACTGGTCTTGGTTGACCAGGAGGGGTTCAAGGCGTTTCTCCAGACGCTTGTAGATATCCCCAAACTCCTTCAGGTACTCCGATTGTTGGAGTCCATCCAGGGGGCGTATCATCGTCATGTTGAGGTCCAAGTGGACGTCCATACGGCTGAACGCCTCCTTAGCCAGCGCTTCAGACCGGGCACCAATCAGGGTGTCGAAGTTGTTGCGGCTGATGTAGTCGGCACACTCGTTCTTCACTCCCTGGATATGGTGTACCGTCAGCCGTAGTTGACTGAGGTAGGTCCACCAGCGCCGTAGCTTGGCCTTCTCAGGTGGGGGACCCTTCTGGAAACTGCGGACCGGTTCTTGGTCGCACAGCCAGACCACAGGGTTACTCCCCAACAGTCGTGCTTGTCAGGATAGCACCAGCATACCCGCGAGCAATTCCTGCTCATAGGTGGAGTAGTTCCCCCTGGCCTGGTTCCACTTCCAGTTCCACTGGCCCAGGGGTACTAGGACCCACTTGTCGTCAGGGTAGCTGTGCTTGAGGGTTCCATCTCGGTTGAGACCTTCCGTCCCCCATTGGGAAATGGCCGAGTCGAACTCCTCCTTCTCTAGTGCTTGCCATTGGAACAACGTTCCACCACCGCCCACATTGCTGGCGTCGGTCACCAGGATAATCTCCCCTTGTGCCCTAGGCACGCCCAAGCATTTAGCGTTGGCTACCTTGTCTTTGAGCTCGTCAAACGCTTGTTGCTCTTGTGGGCCCCAGCGCCAAGTAGTACTCTTCTTGATCAAGTCCGTCAGAACGGCGCTGGTATAGGTGAAGTTTTTGATATGGCGGCGATAGAAGTTGCACGCCCCAATGAAACTGCGTACATCATGAAGTCCTTTCTTGGGGTCTTCGTGTCGTACCTTGGCATCCATCAGGGGTTTGGCCTTAGAGGCCGCTGGGGTCCACCACCCATAGCCAACGTCAAACCCCAGGTACTGCATGGTCTCCTGCATGAACTCACACTTCTCCAGCTTGAGTCGTGTGTGGTTCTCCTGGCAGACCGCAAAGAACTCACCCAAGAGGATTAGGTGATCCTCCTGGGTATTGGTCCCGAGGCATACATCGTCGATGTGAGCCTCCATCTGGGCACCACGGGATATGAGCTCCTGCACCTTAGGTCTCCTTCGTAGGATGGACAAGATCTTGTTCATCAGCTCTTGGAATAGAGCGGGTGCGCTAGCCACGCCAAAGGGCATGACCTTCCACTTGAACACCCTCCCCTGAGGGGTGATGAAGGCCAGTAGTTCCTGTGCGTTGGGCGTCAGGTCCACTTGCCAGAATCCGCTCCTCTTGTCCATTTTGGTCTTGTAGCGGCAGGAGGCTATCTTCTCCAGGGTAGACTCCATATTGGGAATGGACCCTGAGTGGTTCAGCGTTTTCTTGTTCAGCTCTCCGTAGTCCACTACCAGCCGTTTGGCTGTAGACCCAGGTTTAGCCACCAGGAAACAGGGGCTGCAGTGTAGGGGGTAGTCCCCGTCCTTGTACTCCAGGACTAGGCCAGCGTCGATACATTCTTGTATCTGTCGCTCGATCTCGTCGGCCTGCTCTTTAGGAGCTGGATAGGGTCTCCTCCGGATCTTGTGACCCACGAACTCGGGTTTCAGCTTGAGGTCCATCTGTACCAGCTTGTCACACGAGGCTGGAGGGGGTAGTTCTCCGAACACCTCCAGATAGGTCCTTATAAGCTTCTGTACCCGCGGGTCCAATATCTTGATCTTGTCCTCCATGTCCTCGTCAGAGTGTAAGTTGCCTGCCCCCTGAGTAATAGACGTCGGGAGGTGGTCCTCCACCGACTCTTCTCCCGTGGCAGTGTCCTTCAGCCCTTGGTAGGCATATAGAAGGTCTTGTTCAACCATCTCCGGTGGACGATGGCAACATAGGCACGCTCGAGGGGGTTCACATACATATTCCTCCGAGAGGTCGTCCTCCTCTCAGGTCCTCACATGGGCGCCCCACACGCTCTTCATGAGCTTAAGATCTACCTCCCTTTGCCAGGTGGTGATCTTCTGTTCGAGGTCCTCCTTCAATTGGGATAGGTCTCCCATACGTCCTTGCTTCAGTGGCCATGAGCTGCGGGTAGGCTTCGTGTAGCATAGCTTTTTCGCCACCAACTTCCTCTTGGAATCCACATACTCCCTGAGCCTGGATCGAGGGTCCAGCTCCTCGTCCACGGGGTCTTCCACACTCATGGAGAGTAGGGGTTTCAGTGGGGCGACGTACTCGGCGTTCTCCACTTCCTCCACACAGGTCTGCACGAAGAAGGCGTCGTGCTCAGTTTCGTCCTCTGAGTGGATAGAGCTAGGTAGCTCAGATAGTCCACACTCAGAGACTCCATCAGGAACAGGTACATGACAGGGAGAGTTGGGGGCGTTGGTGTCAGTCACGACGTACTCATCTCCTCCGGGTGTAGTCTCAACAGCATCTTGAGGTCGTAGGCGATCCTGAAGCCGATTCGGACCCCCGTGGCCATCTTGGGGTCACTTGGGGTGTGTATCTATGTGCCGGCAAGCCGCCATTGGCTGATATCATACTCTCCCATCCACCTGACCTAACCTGATGTGATAGTGTGATAGGTTTGGCCATTCCGGCTATGAGCGGCCATATTCAGTACCGAGGCGCCGCCAGCGGAGATTTATGTATCAGAATATCAGGAATCAACAGGGTTTTATTATCATAATGTTTCCGTAATTTTTCAGCCTTTCGTTCTGATGGTCAATGTATCGGCGACTGTCAGTTGGCTCGCGATTTTGCGTTAACCGATTGGTTAACTGTTATTTCCAGATATTTTGGCGGAAACCCCGATGAAGGGTCAGATTTCATCAGTAAAGGGTTCGTTGCTTCCGCAATTTTCTAAATATGCACTCGAAATTTTAATCTGAATTTTTCGCGATGTCGAAATCGGATTTTCGACTTCGACATCGCCGCACTTGATTTGGTCTTCTTCGAGTGGTCATACTCTTTTCCCTATGCCCGAATCAGGTTTCCCTTACACTTGCCACCCAATTGACTTGGAGATATAAGGGAAACAAAAGTGAATCGTGGGACCACTTTGAAGGACCATATCTACGCGCGAGTGTGAGGAAAGAGAATAAGAAAGGTTGGGTTGCAAGCGCCTTAGTCTCAACTTAACTTGGGAAGCATCAAACGCCTTTGGTGTGTACACATGCCCGGTGTAGCAAGGGATAATGGTCAAGAGGGTATAAAGTGATATATAACTCTTGGACCGTGCAACCGAATATTTGAATGCGACTTTCGAGTGTACCGCATGAGTGTTGAGGTTGCATAGATACTTTCCTTGGGTTCCTACGCATTTTTAACGTGAAGTTATGTCCATGGAGGGGCATGGCATATCATGGTGGGAGCCACTTTTGAGGGTATGTGTTATATGCATGGTGTATGTCTTGATATGCTCACGCCCATGTTATATATCTTCGTGTGGCCAAAGAGATGGGGAACCACACGTGACAAGGGCTTTGCCCATGTTCCAATTGTGGGATTCAAAGCGCTAGACTAAGTCTACCGCGTATGTATTGCTCATGGTATGTTTGGCAAAGAGATCCATGAGTGCACTCCCATTTTCATGGGGTATGTAGATATGAGTGGCGAAGGTATCTCCATGCGCCTGATTGAGGATCCAAATGGGGGAATTGTTCGCAAATGGTTCCAATCATTTGTATATTGAACCATGCGTGGATATCATGGGTGAGCATAGAGATATACTATCATGATAACTTTGTATTTGGACATATTTTCATGTTTTTGACCTCATTTTATGCTCATTTTTGTGTTTTATGTGCCCAACTGGTCGGCTAACAGTAAAGTGCCTAGAGATCTGTGAACTATGGTATGTTGCTTATATGTTGGCATATGCTTCGGTGTTGTACCTCACCATATGCCGGATCACATGGTCACTTTGGCGTGGCATACGAGGCCTCACAAAATTAGGTCTCAAACTCATGAGCTGACTTGTGAAGCATGCCATGTACATAACCGGAGAGGTTTCGGAGCTAATGATGGGATATTCTTGGGCATGGACCTTTGGTCTATATCACCCTTGCATATTACTTTCTGGTTTGACACATGCATGGAGCATTTGGATATTTGCCGTATGCATTTTTGAGTATATAATTGATCTTTGGGCATAATGGTGCGATTTGCCCGATTTTGCCATGTTGTGAGGTCAACATCATGGGGCAGTTCTCCAACCTTATTCGACTCCAAGTCCAATCAAGGTTATGTCAGGGTAGGGCATGGTCCTGAGTGCCACTCTAGGCCATGACACGCCACCTCCCCTAATGGACTAGGATTTATATTTTTTTGGGGTTTGTGTAGTGACTTTTGACACATGGCATTTAGCCATCTCATTTGACCTGGTTCAGGGCAATATGTTGGTGAGTCAAGGGAAGGTCTTGAGCCCAGGGAATGAGGGGCTTATGGCTGTGAATGTGTATGTTTACCTCTTTCCCCAACGTTGCTTTATTTGTGTTCATATGCCAATTTCAGGGCTTTCCTTCTTGGTGCAAATCTTGTACATGCCCGCCACCGAGAGACGACCGGTGTGCTGAACGGAAGCCCGCAGCCTGATTTGGATTGTGAATTGGGTTATTGCTGTATTTGTTGGATCTGGTTGCTGTTCAGGGTTGAAGAAGGATTTTATTTTCTATATTTTTGGATTTTGGAGCCGGGACTTTGAGAAATGCAAGCATTGATCAGGAGCAAATCAGCAGGGATTACAGGCGGAAGGGGCACAGCAGGGGCCGGTCCTGGTAGGGACCTTCTTTATGGTAGCAGAGGCGTACCTGCTGCCCCTACCTACCGCCGACCCGGGGACTTGGGCCCTTATGAGCCCTGCCCAAGTACGCCCCGGGTGCGTATTGTGGACTCAGTGGAGACCACGCTGGAGACTGGAGCCATAGAAGAACCGAGACGTTCAAGAGCATTGCGAACTCCGGAAGTTGAAGCCCGAAGAGAAGTACGACATTCGGGAAGAGGAGGACGTGACATGGAGGACCTGGTCTCGATGTGTGAGCGTCGCTGCCGAAAGGCATGCAACCTCCGGTCCGCCGCGGAGGACTCTGATGAGGCCTGCCATTCAGGCAGCAGAGGAGGACGGGCCCGGCGCTACTGGAAGCGCGGGTCACCCAAGTCCGCGGCAAGGGACGCCGGGGCTATGGATACGGACCCTAGCCCGGTCAGGTTGTGGGAATCCGAGGGGCACTCCGAGGGCTATCGGACAGCCTATGAACCACCTTCGGAGTCGGAGGAGACGGCCAGACCGCCCACAAGGACAAACACGGCCCCAGAACCCAGCCTGGAGCACGACGCCGAGGGCTTGGAGAGGCCAGCCAGGGCCCGGACGGCACCTATGCCCCGGCACACGGGACCAGAGACGGACGCCATAGGCGATACGCCCATGGGGGATGAGTCTGAGGTGCCGGGAACCGCGGGATGCGCTGAATCCGGCGGAAAGCACGCTGCGTGCCACTGCGAGCACGTGTCCTTCCTCACGGGCAAGTACCCGAAGATGGGGATGGACGCCATCGTGCATCGCCTTGACAACCTGGACAACGCCAAGGACGGTCTAGAGGAGGACGTTGCGGGGATCCTGGACGACCAGTCGGCCGCGGAGAAAGACATGGAGGAGCTGCGAGCGGAACGGGACCGGTACCGGGAGAATCTGGAGCTGGCCCTGGAGAAGCAGCAGCGAGTGGTGGACAGCCTCCTCCACCTGGTGGAGGACATGTCGGGACGCCTGAAAAGGCTAGAGGAGCCACAGCCCCTCGCCTCGGGTCCGGAGCTCCCGGCAAAGCTGGCCGCGGCAGAGCTGGTGGAGCGGGTTAAGACCCTCAGGAGCGCCATGGATAAACCCATGCACGGCCCTGCAGAGGCACCCTACGCGCCTCCGCGTGTTGACCCGGGTGCGCTGCCGTTTGTTCCCATGTTCAGCGAATCCACAATGCTCGGGGAACACACGGCACCGGCTGGGTCCATGCGGGAATGGCACGTAACCACGGACCCGAGGAGCCTGACGGTACAGATGTCCCATGCCGCCCAGAATGTACCGATCACGACGAATATGGTAGTTTATGCGGAAGAGGAGATCCAGAGCCAGACCATACAGGGGCGAACCATGGGAAGCGCCGACGGACATGGCCGAGGTCATCCAAGCGGAAACCTGTGGGCGAAGGACCCCAACACGGGGATATGGACGGCCGACGGAGCAAGTCCCTCCCGCATTCCAAACCCTATGGGCTCAGGCCCCACTGGACCGCACTCCATGGAGGAGAGGGATGTACGGGGAGTGTACTCACACCCCCCGGCCACAGGTGGTATCCGTCTCGGTGGAGTGGTGGCTGGGGACGTCGGAGACGCCATCAGGATTGACGACCTCAGGGGAATCAAAATCCCCTACTATGATGGCAACCCCTCCAAACTGGACGACTTCATCCTGGATTGGGAGGACTTCGCCGAGGAGGTCGTCGGCGAGATGCGGGGAGCGCCGCGGGACAAGTGGGTATGCCGGACATTCCCACACCGGCTGGCGCAGGACCTGAAGGAGGAGCTGCGGGATCAGATCCGGGAAGGATTGATCCGCACGGAGCAGGCCTGCCTCCAGTGGTTGGAGGATGAGGAGCGGGTGGACGCTCCGAACCAGAAGCTGGAGGACTTGTGGTCCATCCCGCTGCCGCTGGACCGCGGTGAGTTGCGCGTCCGGGAGTGGAACCGGTACCTGCGGAAGTACCGCAGATGCCTCAAGCTGGTGGAGGACTGGAACGAGGCCAGCGAGATCCGCCACCTCCTGAAGGACGTCCTCCCCGGCAACTGGAAGAGGCGAGTGGAGGACGAGGAGAAGAAGCGCGCCAAGAAGCGGGTGGCGGTGAGGATCATGGCGGCGGAGGATACCCATGCGGGTATCATGGAGTTCTTCAGGAGGAACCTGGGCGAGCCCAACGGGATGTTGGGACTGAAGAACGCCGTGTACGTGGAGGTATTTGGAGACTCCATGGGGCAAAGGTTGCTGCGCCTCAACAACGTGGAGTGGAGGCGCGGGGAGCCGCTGAGGATGCAGGTCATCTTCGCCCGCATGAGCCTGGACGAGATTGTGAAGTACATCACGGTGGAGTTGAAGCTCAATGCGAAGAACGAGGCCCACGTGCAGGATCGACATGGTCATGGACAACGAGGCCACCGAGAAGACCGCCATCATCTGGAGATCCAGGAGGACACGGCCAACACCGCGGAGGATGGTAGTGGAAGTGGCCAAGGCCACTGGTCTCGGGAGGGTCACGAGGAGGCCCATTTCTTCGCGTTTGTGGCGCACAACGTGAGGAACAATGGGCAGGATCGGTCCAGATGGAGCCGGGTGGGACCAAGGGGCAAAGAGCCAAGGAGGATCGGGAACCCACCGCTCTCGTTCCGAGAGTACAGGTCTCAGCACGACGGGTGCTGGGTCTGTTATGGCAAGGGAAACAACCATGCACACGACCACCGTCAGTGCAAGGTGTATGAGGCGGACAAGAAGGCCTACTTCGCCGCCCACCCCGAGAAGAAGCCCAAGGAGCAGCGGATTTCTGATTGGAGGGCGAAGGGCGGAGACGGGGGAAAAGGCCAAGGCAAGGGCCAAGGGAAAGGCGGAGGAAGAGGCTATGGTGGTGGACCCGGCCAAGACCGACGAGTGAGGTCGATCGAGGAGGTTGCTGAGGACATGTTGAGGACGTTGGAGGAACTCAAAGCCCAGCAACGTGGTGGACAAAGTCCTGGCGGATCGCAGCCGGAAGGGGCTGCGGGAAGCCAAGTCTAGAGGAGCCCCCACGGGAGTGGGACCTCGGAGGTCTCTCCTCCGAAAATCAGTGGAATCCCAGAGAGAGCGAAGGCACATCGGGTGCCGAAGAAGGCTCCAGAAAAGCCAAAACCACTGAGTTTCGCCACTCCCAACCCCTGGAGCGCCCTGCCAAGGGAAGTGGGTACGGGACATGGCAAGAAGGAAGGAGCGACCACGGAGAGCCCCGTGGACGGGCAGGACCAACCCAAGATCTACACCATCCGTGACCATACCCTTGAAGTCCTGATGCACCCGGACGTGCTAGAGTTGCATGCCGTGAGAGTCGTCCATACACCTCATGGCGACGAGCGGCAGTTGCACTTGAAAGTGCGAGTACGGTGCGGACGAGAGGAGAAGGTGGTGGATGTGTTGGTGGATACGGGTGCCCAGGTGAGCCTGGTCCGGAGAGGGTTGTTCAAGGAGGAACTCCTGCAGCCCAGCCGGAGACCGGTACGCCTGAAGGTCGCCAACGGAGAGATCATGGGTGGGGGCACCCATGAGGCCACCATCAGTATGGAATTCTGGGAGCATGAGCGCTTGAACCGCCCTGATCAGGCGAAGAGAAGCACTCTATCCGGGAACTTCTATGTGGCCGACATTACCGATTGGGATATGATCATGGGGTATGACTTCATGGTGGCAAATGCCATTGGAGCCCTTCCCCATCGTGCAACGCTGGTCCGGGAGGATGATGAATGCCTAACATGGCTGTCCACGGACTATGCATGCGGATCATCCCAATGGAATGCTGAGGAAGAGGATCGGATCGTCCAAGCGGTGCAAGCTGTGGGTGCCAAGTCCAGAGGAGACCGTGGAGTTCAGCTCACGGAATATGGAATGGCGCCGCAAGTGTACGCCAGGATGATTCAGACGCTGGGAGCCGAAGCGCCCGAGACGGACGTCTTCGCGTCCCGGGATGCCCCACTTCTGCGGAAGTGTAGGAGGCATTGGCATCGAGGAGACTCAGCCTGGCATAGGCATTGGGGTTTGAAGGAGTGGGGGCCCATGTACTGGCATGGCTCCCTGGACAATACCAGACGTATGGTGGAGAAGATTGTCGCGGATAGGGCGAAGGGGATCCTGGTCATAACCGGCATAGGATCCACCCCATGTCCGCTGGAGGGTCTCAAGTCGACGCTGGACTCCATCACCCTGAACGAGATGTCATTCGGGCCAGAGGAGGAGTTGTTCATCGACGACAAGGGTGTATCAATGCCCTCCCCGGGTCAAGCGTGGGGTACCAAGGCTTTCGTGGTGGATGGGGCGCAAGCCCAGCCCACGGGTGATGAAGCATTCATCCGTAGGGTGGAGGCGGTACCCATGAAGGTCATGTTTGAGCCCAAGGAGGGGACGGATCAGCCAATAGATGGCATTGACGTCCTGTCCCACGCCGAGATCGACGACGTCGTCAACTACATGCGGATGGGGATGCACGACCGTGTGGCAGCCAAGAAGAGGCGGGCCATGGTCACATCTCCGCATTGGTGGGATGACAAGATGTTGGTCACCGGCAAGTACGAGAAGGATGAGTTCGTGGCGAGGGTCATGGATCACATCGCGGACCAATACGATGGTCCGGTTGGGTCGGACCCACCAACGTGGGGGTTTCCAAGAGTGGGAACCGGTAGCGACGAGCACCAGCCCGAGGCCGCAAATTTTCGGAGATTATCGGTGGGAGTCGGGACCCACGACGATGAAGACTGCATATCGGACGAGGAGAAGTCGGACTCGGACCCAGAAGAGGCCTATACCGCAGTGCGGTCGGTTGTATCAATACCGAAGCAAGCGGCTGAAGAGGCTCAGGAGAACCCGAAGGTCGCCGAGCTGAAGGAAAGGCTGATCAATGCCTATCCGGGGCTATTCAGTGGCGTCGCCAACAAGAACCCTCCAGATCGTGGGAGGTTTGGTACAGCGAAGATCAAGCTGAAGCCGAGCCCGAAGATCTATCGTCATCGGGAGTACCAACTTCAGGGCGATCGGGCCGAGGCCATGAAGAAGCTGTTGGCCGAGTTCATTGAGCGGGGATGGATCGAACCCTCCGACAGTGAGTGGGCCAGCCCAGCCTTCATGGTGCCCAAGAAGGAGAAGGGCGAGTGGAGGTTGGTGGTTGATTACAGAGGTTTGAACGAGCAGACCGAGCACGACTCGTACTCGCTTCCCCTGATCGACTCCATCCTCCAAAAACAACAGAAAAAGCGGATCTTCACGGTGTTGGACCTGAAACACGGTTATCACCAGATGCCGCTACACCCGGACTCCAGGCCCTGCACAGCGATGTCGACGCCGCTGGGGCCCATGCAGTGGAAAGTGGTGCCTATGGGCGCCAAGAATGGCAACGCCGCTTTCCAGCGCATGATGGAGGACCTACTCGGTCCTGTCCGGGACTGTGCCGATCCCTTCGTGGATGACATCATCATCGGGTCCGGCACGGAGAACATGACTGAGGACGAGCTCATCGACGCGCATGAGAAGGATCTGCGCCGAGTGCTCAGAAAGGTGGACAAGCACAACATGGTGTGCAAGCCCACCAAAGCCTCACTCTTTGTGAAGGAAGTGGAGTTCGCGGGTCACGTGGTTGGTCACGGGCAACGCCGTCCCATGCCTGGGAAACTGGCGTCCCTGCACCACTGGGAGAAGCCCCAGACCATCAGCGAACTCCGGTCCTTCATGGGGTTCTGCAATTACTATTCGGGCTATGTCCGGATGTATGCAGAACTCTCGGGGCTGTTGCACAAGATGCTGCAAGTGGGCAAGTTCGATGGCCGGAAGGGGAGCAAGAAGAAGCTTGCCTGGACCCCTGAGGCTGAGGATGCGTTCAACCGCCTGAAGGAGCGACTCCTGGGGCAGTTGGGGCTATTCTTGGTGGACCCGGACATAGGATTCGTGCTACGGACGGATGCCTCGGACTATGCTGTACGGGCAGTCCTCGAGCAGATCCGGGACGACGGGTCACACGTACCCGTGGCGTTTTGGAGCAGGATCCTGGCCGAGGGCCAACGCCGAATATGGACCGCGAGGGAGAATGAGACATACGCCATTATATGTGCGCTCAGGAAGTGGTCTGGCCACATCGGACTGCAGCCGGTGGTGGTTTGCACGGACCACCAGTCCCTACAGAGCTGGCACAAGGAGCATGTCGACACCCCCTCAGGACCAGCGGCTAGGAGGGCCCGATGGCACGAGACGTTCGCCAAGTTCGACCTCAGCGTCGTATACGTCCCGGGGAAGGACAACACTGTGGGAGATTGCCTCAGTCGGTGGGCCTACCCTGCGGGCAAGGCTTGGATGGACATATCCAGCGATGGAGACGCCGAGGAGACCGAGGAGGCCAAGCGCATTATTGAGATGGAGAAGGCCATGGAGCAAGAGGGGGTCAAGTGCTTTGTGGTGATGGCAAACCGTACGGACCTGGCCAAGTTCCGGGGTGCCCGCGTCCAGGCTATTCGAGAGGAAACCCTCGAGCAATGGATGGTGGCCCCTGTAGAGCTAGTCAGGTCGGTGCTCACAGGGGACTGGTCGGATGACTATGCGGCATCCGAGCACTGGAGCAAGTACTGGAACGCCGTGAGCGCCCCGTCGGACGACGAATGGCCTGAGGGCTTGACCGAGGATGGGGACAAGTTGTTCCTCAAGGACAAGCTGCTGGTGCCGGAGAACGGAGTGGAGGAGCTCATTAACCATTGGCACCACGCCCAGCTCATGCACCCTGGCCGAGACAAGATGCAGCAGGACCTGGAGTGGCGTTTCAAGTTCCCTCCGGGGTACTACGCCGTCCTGGATAGGTACTGCAGCGACTGTGCCGTGTGTCGGGCGACGAAGAGCCCCAGCCACTCCACAGCGGGCAACCCGGTGTGCACGGCTATACCGGAGGCCCCTATGCGGTCCGTGGCCATGGATGTATTCGCCATGCCTGAGGTCACCGTGGAAGGAGAGACCTACGACTGTGCCATCCTGGCGGTGGATAGGCACAGTGGGTATATCGTGGCGGTCCCTGGCAAGAAGTCCAAGAAGAAGGACAAGAAGGACAAGCATGGAGTGGGGCTGCAGGCCAAGACCGTCGCTAATGCCATGATCAGGCATTGGCTGACGATTTTTGATGTCCCGGCTGTCATCTGCAGCGATCGGGGCAGTCAGTTTGTGGGGACGTGGTTCAAGACGATGTGCAAGCACATGGGTATTCGGAACGCCAAGACCGTGGCGTACCACAGCCGGTCGAATGGCCGTGCTGAGGTGGCCGGGCGGCAGATGTTCGAAAAGTTCCGCCAGCTGCATATTGACGAACCAGGCCGGAACTGGTATAACTCGCTGTGGAGAGTGCTCCAGGCGTATCACGACCTTCCGGGACCCACTGGACTGTCGCCCCATCGTATCCTGTTCCTACGGGATCGAGTGTCACGCACTCTCCCGTGGTTGAACCATGGCAAAGTGGCCCGGGATGCGAACGCCATGATGGCTGAGGCGGACGACACGGCGGCAAAGGTGTGCAAGGCACTTCAGGACGAGCATGACAAGAGGGCCAAGTACTTGAAGCAGGGAAAAGTCCAGAAGTATGCTCTCCAAGACACTGTGTGGGTGGAGTGGCACCACAAGGATGTCCTGTCCAGGCATCGGCAGGCATCTTGGTATGTGCCGGGGGTAATCGTGCGGAAGGTCGGGCAGGATGTGTATGCGGTTCGTGTGGGGGATAACAAGATCCTGGACCGCGACCATACCGAGCTTCGTCCCCGAGCACCAGACCCCAGCGGACGTCCCGTCACCTTCGAGTTCACGGCCGGCGATGTTGACTCGGACGACGAGGGTGAGGACGACAACTTCACCGCTGAGAAGATCCTGGCGGACAAGCCGGACCCGGGGACGCCTGGGGGAAGGCTGTATAAAGTCCGTTGGAAGGGATTCGCCGCATCCAGGGATTCGTGGGAGCCTCCGAGCAGTTTTGTGCCGAGGTACACCACGGTCTGGATGGACTACCTGAAGAAAAAGAATATTTCTTTGGATGTCAAGGACGTGTTGGTCCATTTGGTTGCTGCTGTAGCACCGTAATGGATCCCCCCTTGGCATTTTGTTTGTTTCTGTGCTTGGGGAGACGGGTGAGGGCGTTCATCCGGGGATTTTTCGGCCTTGATTGGCCATCTACCCCCTTCACTCGATCTCCACATATATATTTCATTGTGGTATACTTATTTAGGTCGACCGACGACGTTTTTCTATATTTGATCCCCTTGGTCCATGTTGTAGATCAAGAGGAGACCGGATATGGCGTAGGGCACCGATTATCAGTGTCCTCACCCCTCCCTTGGGGCTTGGGGGACGCCTACGACGTGTGTGGGGCCTCCAAGTGTCCTTGGGACATGGGGGAGGGCGTTTGGAGCCCATTGGGGTCCTCCTGTCCTCTCTTCAATGACTTCCGAGCGGTAACAACGCTCTGAGAAGGGGGGTGAAGCCGGTTCGGACCCCCGTGGCCATCTCGGGGTCACTTGGGGTGTGTATCTATGTGCCGGCAAGCCGCCATTGGCTGAAATCATACTCTCCCATCCACCTGACCTAACCTGATGTGATAGTGTGATAGGTTTGGCCATTCCGGCTATGAGCGGCCATATTCAGTACCGAGGCGCCGCCAGCGGAGATTTATATATCAGAATATCAGGAATCAACAGGGTTTTATTATCATAATGTTTCCGTAATTTTTCAGCCTTTCGTTCTGATGGTCAATGTATCGGCGACTGTCAGTTGGCTCGCGATTTTGCGTTAACCGATTGGTTAACTGTTATTTCCAGATATTTTGGCGGAAACCCCGATGAAGGGTCAGATTTCATCAGTAAAGGGTTCGTTGCTTCCGCAATTTTCTAAATATGCACTCGAAATTTTAATCTGAATTTTTCGCGATGTCGAAATCGGATTTTCGACTTCGACATCGCCGCACTTGATTTGGTCTTCTTCGAGTGGTCATACTCTTTTCCCTATGCCCGAATCAGGTTTCCCTTATACTTGCCACCCGTCCACTTGGAGATATAAGGGAAACAAAAGTGAATCGTGGGACCACTTTGAAGGACCACATCTACGCGCGAGTGTGAGGAAAGAGAATAAGGAAGGTTGGGTTGCAAGCGCCTTAGTCTCAACTTAACTTAGGAAGCATCAAACGCCTTTGGTGTGTACACATGCCCGGTGTAGCAAGGGATAATGGTCAAGAGGGTATAAAGTGATATATAACTCTTGGACCGTGCAACCGAATATTTGAATGCGACTTTCGAGTGTACTGCTTGAGTGTTGAGGTTGCATAGATACTTTCCTTGGGTTCCTACGCATTTTTAACGTGAAGTTATGTCCATGGAGGGGCATGGCATATCATGGTGGGAGCCACTTTTGAGGGTATGTGTTATATGCATGGTGTATCTCTTGATATGCTCACGCCCATGTTATATATCTTCGTGTGGCCGAAGAGATGGGGAACCACACGTGACAAGGGCTTTGCCCATGTTTCAATTGTGGGATTCAAAGCGCTAGACTAAGTCTACCGCGTATGTATTGCTCATGGTGTGTTTGGCAAAGAGATCCATGAGTGCACTCCCATTTTCATGGGGCATGTAGATATGAGTGGCGAAGGTATCTCCATGCGCCTGATTGAGGATTCAAGTGGGGGAATTGTTCGCAAATGGTTCCAATCATTTGTATATTGAACCATGCGCGGATATCATGGGTGAGCATAGCGATATACTATCATGATAACTTTGTATTTGGACATATTTTCATGTTTTTGACCTCATTTTATGCTCATTTTTGTGTTTTATGTGCCCAACTGGTCGGCTAACAGTAAAGTGCCTAGAGATCTGTGAACTATGGTATGTTGCTTATATGTTGGCATATGCTTCGGTGTTGTACCTCACCATATGCCGGATCACATGGTCACTTTGGCGTGGCATACGAGGCCTCACAAAATTAGGTCTCAAACTCATGAGCTGACTTGCGAAGCATGCCATGTACATAACCGGAGAGGTTTCGGAGCTAATGATGGAATATTCTTGGGCATGGGCCTTTGGTCTATATCACCCTTGCATATTACTTTCCGGTTTGACACATGCATGGAGCATTTGGATATTTGCCGTATGCATTTTTGAGTATATAATTGACTTTTGGGCATAATGGTGCGATTTGCCCGATTTTGCCATGTTGTGAGGTCAACATCATGGGGCAGTTCTCCAACCTTATTCGACTCCAAGTCCAATCAAGGTTATGTCAGGGTAGGGCATGGTCCTGAGTGCCACTCTAAGCCATGACACGCCACCTCCCCTAATGGACTAGGATTTATAGGCTTGGGAGTGAACACATTTTTGGGGTTTGTGTAGTGACTTTTGACACATGGCATTTAGCCATCTCATTTGACCTGGTTCAGGGCAATATGTTGGTGAGTCAAGGGAAGGTCTTGAGTCCAGGGAATGAGGGGCTTATGGCTGTGAATGTGTATGTTTACCTCTTTCCCCAACTTTGCTTTATTTGTGTTCATATGCCAATTTCAGGGCTTTCCTTCTTGGTGCAAATCTTGTACATGCCCGCCACCGAGAGACAACCGGTGTGCTGAACGGAAGCCCGCAGCCTGATTTAGATTGTGAATCGGGTTATTGCTGTATTTGTTGGATCTGGTTGCTGTTCAGGGTTGAAGAAGGATTTTATTTTCTATATTTTTGGATTTTGGACCCGGGACTTTGAGAAATGCAAGCATTGATCAGGAGCAAATCAGCAGGGATTACAGGCGGAAGGGGCACAGCAGGGGCCGGTCCTGGTAGGGACCTTCTTTAATCCTTCAAGTCACCCAAGGCGAGTCCGTCGCTTTCTCGTTGTATAGCCTGGACCAGAGTCGGGTCTAGATCCTCCCAGGGGATGGAGGTAAGACCTCCGTCCACCACGCTCAGCATACTCCCCCATCCGGGTTTCCCAATAGGCGTCTTACGCCCCAGAGGCACGTAGATGGCCTCATCAGGTAACCGAACAGAGCTGATAGTCAGCCTGTCCAGGTGGTTTCGCTAGTATTCGTTGCCCCCATGGGCTCCCCAATCGGGGGAACACAGGACCATACGGGAACGTTCCAAGGCCACCTTGGTCAGCACTTTCCCCAGTTCACTGAACCTGGGGTTCCCGTAGGCCATCCCGAAAGAGGGCCAGTAAAATTTGTAGCTGCAGTTCTTCCTCTTGCTGCAGTAAAGGTCCAGTACATGCTGCTTGTCGCTGGCGAACAACTCCACACTCAGGTCTTCTCGAGAGTAACCCAACTCCTTCAGACCTTGGTCTAGGACTTCCCCCAATAGTTGATAGTCCTCAGTTTTGGAGGCCGCCATCATGTTCGAGGGCTCCTCCTTCGATAGTCTCAGGTAACTCGAGGTATGTTCCGACTGCTCCAGTGGCACAGACTCTCTGCCACTGCCGTGGTCCACGTAGAGGAGGTAGGGCGCTTGCAGCGTCAGGGATTGTATCTGGGAGTGCTGTACGAAGAAGTCAGTCCCCAGTACAAAGTCGAAGGCCTCAGTGTCCATCACATAGAACCGATGGGCGATAGTCCGGGAGCCCATAGGTACCTCCACTTCACAGTCCCCGCAGCTGTGCACCACATGTCCATCCCCCATGCGTATAGCAGCGGTGGTCATGGTGTTCTTCAGGCTCCCACAAGGTAAAGTTTTCTTGGCCACTATAGATATGGTGGCGCCAGTGTCCAATACCCCCAGGTATTCGCGTCCCCCTAGTCAGATACGTACCCAAAACACCAGGTCTTGGGTGCCACCGGAGCGTCCCCGTCAGAACTCCGTGGGACAGGTCACCTCGAACCCCTTGTTCCGCAACTTGCGGGCCATCCTCATGAAACGGCTCCTCTTCTTAGCGTTGCCGTCATCACCACCTTCATGCTCCAGCTTGGCTCCTTGTTCTTGCTGGGCCTGCGTTTGTGAGCGTGTGGTAGGACCAGACTGCCCTCCAGAGGGCTCGGAGTTCCCCCCTTGATTAGGCTTGGGGTTGCCTCCGTTCTTGTCCTTGTTCTTGTTGTCGGGCTGGCGGTTAGCGGCTCCTCCTCGTCCACCTTGACCCTTGTCTTGCCCTTGACCACGTCCTTTCGACTTGCCCTTGCCGGAGTCGTTGCCTTTGCCTTTGCCTCCACCTTTGCCTGAGCCTTTGCCAGGATCTTCACCCTTAAGCTTCGCCGATAGGCGTTGCTTATGGTAGCACTCATCCTCGTAGTGCTTCCGCTTCCCGCAGAATGCACACGTGATGGTGCACCTGTAATGATCCGGCAGCTTCGCTTTGGCGCCGGTGTTCTTCTCCTGCTGCTTCTCCTGGACTACGAAGCAGTCTCGCTGCTCGCAGTCAGGGGCGTGCTGCAGGTGGCCCTGCTCGTCTCTGGCATCACACCAGAATAGCTCCTTCACGTTCTCCATGATACGGGCGTGGGCGTGTTTGGGGGTAGTCCCCTGCCCAGTTCGGGACCCTTGGTACCCTTTGCCATGACCTCCAGAACCTCCTCCTCCAGGACGGTAGTTGTTCAAGTGCTGGTCGCTCTCCTTCTCCAGCGCCAGCTCCAGGAGTAGCACGCATAGATCCTCGTAGCGGAGGGATCTAGCCTTGCGCTCCGCCGTCGAACGGCACTCGTCCCATAGCTCTTGAGGGAGCTTGGCCACCAACCAGAACAGCAGGTCATCGCTGCTGTAGGAACCGGGCGTCAGTCGTCCAGCCCAGTGATCCAGGTCAGCCAACAGCTCAGAGACCCTGCCAGGTTTGGGGTTGTTGGGCAGCACGGGCAGGTTCTGGATCTCGGCCCTGATGGAGAGGTCGGTTTCGTAGGTCGGGTACTGCCTCTCCAGGGCAACCAACACATCGGCAAAGCTGGCAGAGTTAGTCACGATCTGCCTGACCTGCTTCTCCAGGTACTTGGTCTTGCAGCACTGCAGGAGCAGATCGCACTTGACTCGCCCACTAGCGTGGGTTTGGCCGGTCAATCGGAGAAACCGGCCAAAATTCTCAGCGAACTCGCTGAGGTCCTTGCCTGTGAACTCAGGCAGGTTCACCACGATCTTGGAGGTGGCAATGGCCTTCGCCTCCTGAGACCTGCGTCCCTCAGGGCGTCGGGTCTTCTTCTTCTTCTTCTTCTTCTTCTTCCCCTTTGGGTCCTCGGGGTCCTCCGGGTCATCGTCCCCCGAGGGCGAAGTAGAAGTCATCGACGGCGGCTCATCATCGGAGGGGTCTCCGCCTAGATCACTAGAGCCATAAGGCTCCACGTCCACCATAGCCCCTAAGGCTGTCAGCCCCAGCCGGTCCAGCTCGGCCCTCGTAGAGTTAGTCACGTGGCTGTAGGGCGGCTGGGCCGTTCTCGGTACGAAGGGACTTCTCGGTATAGCTGCAGGGGTCGGCATCGGTCGACTCCTCAGGCTCCCCAGGGTGTTTGTCAACCCTGCCGCCAGGTGGTTGGCCTGTACTCGGTGGGGTGACATTCCCGGCGTGGTTGGTGACGCTTGAGGCGGTATCATCAGGGGCTCCAGTTTCTCTCGGATCTCTTGAGTGAGGTCGCCCACGATTTATGAAGTGGCTCCTCGGAGCACCTCGTTGATCTCCGACCGCGTCAGGGACCTGTTGGAGGATGTCCCCGATCCTCTACTCCTGCCTCCAAGAGACTCAGGTCCTCTCCTCAACCCACTCAAGGTTGCATACCCAGGTGCATACCCAGGAACATCCACATAGGTTCCAGTAGCGGGTAGTGGATGGGGATATTCAGCCGCATACCATCGCGGCGCAGAGCTGGAAGCCACCGGCTCACTGGCAGTAGTTGCCTCAGGAAGCGCAGTGGTAGGTTGGCCCATACCATAGGCGGGGTAGGGAGGCATGCCAGTAAAGCCTGTGCCCTCTGCCATAGGCGGGTTGGTTATGGGAGTGGATTTTGCAGCGGCTGGGAGTGTGGTGGTTATAGGAGAGTGTGATGCGTGGAGGCTAGAAGCGCTTGGTGCGCCTTCGAAGGTAGGGTCATTCGTCAGGTCTTGCCCTTGTTCCTCTCCTTCGTCTGCTTCGTCTCCAGCATCCTTCTCGCTCTCTCTCTTCCTCTTCACAAGCTGAGTGACCACGACCACCTCTTCGACTGAGAGGGCCCTGAAGGCCGTCTGGAGTCCATCCAGCGAGTCCTCAGCCACTTCCACTGGCCCATGTAAGGGCTCCGAAGGTACAGCGCCGCTAGGGCCAGGTCCAGGTTCCCCAGGTGCTGGCCTTGCCGGTGACTCAGGCGCTGGCGCTGTCTTCACGTCGGCGTCCTCCTTCCTTGTGTCCATCTTCTCGCCCTTCTGCTTATATGTGCCTGTACTCGGCGCACTGGATGTACGGCGCGGGGTTGCTGCCGGTGCGCAGAGACAGACTGCCTCTTGCTACCAGAAAAGTTTATAGTGGTTTCAACACTGTGTTTTTGTCTCTCCTGCTGCTTGCTGCTGGTGTAGGGTTTCCTGCTGCTTGTGTTTGGAGATGAAAAGCTTTTGTTTGCTGAAAAACAGTAAATCCAGGATAGCCCAAGCCAGAGGTGTGCAAGGAGAAGAGAATCAGGTTCAAAGCATGAAGGGCTGCAGTGTAAACAGTGAAAGATGAAAGGATATTCACAGAAACTGCAACTCAGGTCAAATCGGAATGCATATTCACAAAGATAGCTGAAATGTTTTGGAAAAGAGTTGGAAAACTGCCCCATGGTCACTCTATCTCCATAGTGCCATCTGAGGAGATGTGCACTCTTTGTTTTGGGTCCCATATGTGCTGAGGTGGCAGGGCATGTGGCGATGAGGTCACTGCCATGTCACATAGGATCTTCCTACTTAGCTGGGCTGACCAGGAATTGAACCCAGGACCTCTCAAAAAGAGGTGCCCAGCCCCCTAGGGTGCATACCACTATGATAGCTAAGAATTCATGGAAAAACATAGATAAATTCATAGGCTCTGTCCTGGATATGTCAGTGCTCAGTCAACTCAGGAAAAGATGATTTGCCTCACAATGAAAGGGGATTAAGGGGTCCACTCCATATCCTGATTGGGTGTTTGGTTCCATAGGTCAAAATGTGTTATCACCAGTTTTGGTGGGACCAATACTAAGATAGAAATGCCTGGATACTCAGTGCATCTCTAATACAACTAGAGTATGCCTCAAAGCATTGGAAAAGCACTTTTTCTTACTGGCGGGTGCGAGAGGGGCTAAGATGGGTCGGGGTGTGTTGATTGGGCAATGGCCTGTGCCGCCCGAGGGGTGAAGCACCTGCAGCGGCTTTCTTCTCCGCCTCCAGCTTGGCTGCCTCGTCTGCAGCGGCCTTCTTCTCGGCCTCCAGCTTGGCTGCCTTGTCTGCAGCGGCTTTCTTCTCGGCCTCCAACTTGGCTGCCTTGTCTGCAGCGGCTTTCTTCTCGGCCTCCAGCTTGGCTGCCTTGTCTGCAGCACCAGCAACAGATGGATGGGGCAGGGGGTTGCATGGGTGATGGCACAGCAAGCGGGGGAGGAGGGCGGACGGGGGTCGGGGAGTATACGACACAGAGGGTAAACCAATAGTCAGGGGGTAGCCTATCAAGTTCGTACATCAGACGCCCCCGGTAAATCAATAGTCAGGGGGTAGCCTATCAAGTTCGTGCATCAGAGGCCCCCAGTAAATCAATAGTCAGGGGGTAGCCTATCAGGTTCGTGCATCAGAGGCCCTGGGTAAACCAATAGTCAGGGGGTAGCCTATCAAGTTCGTGCATCAGAGGCCCCAGGTAAATCAATAGTTACGGGGAGGCCTATCAAGTTCGTGCATCAGAGGCCCTGGGTAAACCAATAGTCAGGGGGTAGCCTATCAAGTTCGTGCATCAGAGGCCACTGGCAGATCAATACTCAGGGGGTAGCCTATCAAATTCGTGCATCAGAGGCCGCTGGCAAATCAATAGTCAGGGGGTAGCCTATCAAGTTCGTGCATCAGAGGCCGCTGGCAAATCAATAGTCAGGGGGTAGCCTATCAAGTTCGTGCATCAGAGGCCCCCGGTAAGTCAATAGTCAGGGGGTAGCCTATCAAGTTCGTGCATCAGAACTGCCTTTGGATTTGTTGATGTGTTGACCAGGATGGCGGTGGTGGTAATGGGTGGTGACTGTGGGACTCGTCAGATGGCGGGCGCGAGAGGGGCTAAGATGGGTCGGGCTGTGTTGATTGGGCAATGGCCTGTGCCGCCCGAGGGGTGAAGCACCTGTAGCTGCTTTCTTCTCCGCCTCCAGCTTGGGTGCCTCGTCTGCAGCGGCTTTCTTCTCGGCCTGCAGCTTGGCTGCCTTGTGTGCAGCGGCTTTCTTCTCGGCCTCCAACTTGGCTGCCTTGTCTGCAGCGCCTTTCTTCTCGGCCTCCAGCTTGGCTGCCTTGTCTGCAGCACCAGGAACAGATAGATGGGGCAGGGGGTTGCATGGGTGATGGCACAGCAAGCGGAGGAGGAGGGCGGACGGGGGTCGGGGCGTGTATGACGCAGAGGGTAAACCAATAGTCAGGGGGTAGCCTATCAAGTTCGTGCATCAGAGGCCCCCGATAAATCTATAGTTACGGGCAGGCCTATCAAGTTCGTGCATCAGAGGCCCCTGGAAAATCAATAGTCGGGGGGTAGCCTATCAAATTCCTGCATCAGAGGCCGCTGGCAGATCAATAGTTAGTGGGTAGCCTATCAAGTTCGTGCATCAGAGGCCCTGGGTAAACCAATAATCAGGGCCTCTGATGCACGAACTTCATAGGCTACCCCCTGACTATTGATTTGCCAGCGGCCTCTGATGCACGAACTTGATAGGCTACGCCCTGACTATTGATTTGCCAGGGGCTCCTGATGCACGAACTTGATAGGCTACCCCTTGACTATCGATTATCCGGGGGCCTCTGATGCATGAACTTGATAGGCCACCCCCTGACTATTGACTTACCAAGGGCCTCTGATGCACGAACTTGATAGGCCACCCCCTGACTATTGACCTACCAAGGGCCTCTGATGCACGAACTTGATAGTCTACCCCCTGACTATTGATTTACTGGGGGCCTCTGATGCACGAACTTGATAGGCTCCCATGGTGAGGCGTAGTAATGTAGTGTCACAATGTAGTGTCGTGCAATTCCTGGCAAACCTGCAGGGAGTTCTTGTGGCAAT
Source organism: Eutreptiella sp. 'Long Island Sound 2002' (assembly GCA_964036045.1). Lineage (NCBI taxonomy): Eukaryota > Euglenozoa > Euglenophyceae > Eutreptiales > Eutreptiaceae > Eutreptiella > Eutreptiella sp. 'Long Island Sound 2002'. The sequence goes on from OZ038392.1 coordinate 45,018,811, forward strand.
TCCTGCACCGTCTCTTCTTCTCTTGCTTCCTCCCCGGCTGGTGCTGGGGCTCCTTCTGCTGCTTCTCCTCGCGCTTCTTCCGCAGCGGCGACTTCCTCCGCTGCTCCTGCTTCCGCTCCTTCTTCTGCCTCCGCTGCTGCCTCTGCCGCTGCTTCGCCCGCGGCTTGCTCCGCTTGCCCCGCACCTGTATCAAGGGATGTGCGTTGTATTGTTGGGCCAAGCCTATCAGCCTCGTGCATCCGAGGTGTTTGAAATCAGTAGCACACCTTCCGGTGCTGCCTCCACACCTTCCACGTTGCCTGCTCCCGGCTCTTTTGGATCCTCCGTCTTTGGCACTGTAGGCGACGATGGGAGGATTGCTGCTGGCATGCATCGGCGAGACGCTCGCCCAACAGTGATATATCATACCTTCCTCTTCTGCCATCTTCACTTGTTCCTCACAACGGGCAGGCATTGTGGATACTGAAGAAGGTGTTCTAGAATCTGGGAAGAGCGGATGATCGGGAACTACATCCGTATGCAGCAGACGTACTGTTCTGTGCCAATTACGTAAAATATTCCTAAGGTCTAAGTCGCTTAGTTCTAGCGATAGAGGTGACAAATCAACCTCGCTACCGCCTAAAACAAGGGAAACGAACCATCCTGCACCACAGCACGCAAACACTGCACACGACCAACCATCTGCCTGATGTACACAGTGAAATTTCTTAAGGTTCGGGTCGGTAGAGAATGGCCATGGCTGGTGCTGGTTATGCACCTGCCAATGCCGCTTAAGGAGGTCCCACAGAACGGTTCCACGCTGTTGCCCTTGGGCAGAATCCGGACACAGAGAATCCAGAATCCACACTTCAGGGGATGAGAGCAGATGAAGAAAAACTGCCACCCACCAGTGCCCCTGCTCCCCACAGACCAAAGTAATCCAATCGAGGGCAAAGCAGTTTTCCTTCTGTGGCAAGCTCTTTTTCCACCAAAGGGTAACAGGCCAGACCCTTCGCTGGAGGCCGAGTTTCCGATGGAGGAGCAAATTCATGAGTTGCACTCGAGTTTCAATCAAATTATCTCCGATCCAACGACCACCCCCCAATTGTTCCGTTATTTCACGGTTTGTCAACAAAATGCCTAGGACTCTGATGCCATCTACCCCAGATGCAGGGCCCTCGGCAGGAGATGGGGTGTCGTCGGCATCAATATATCCCGGGTGAGGAGGTGAGGAGGTTGAAGTTGGCTCAGGGCTAATGGGTCCGTGCAGCGCAGTGGTGCCGGGGTTAGCAGCTTGCATGGGCTCCGGAGATTCCACGTCGGCCATTGATGGCCACCAAACATGTTCACGCGGCCAAAGAGCAGGGTCATCCCCTGAATCTTCCCCCCGTGGTGCAACGAGGCCGTTCAATTGAGCCTCGTACAGCCGTCGGCTATCCCCACAAAGGATGTCTTTCGCCCCATTGATTCTTTGAATGACACTGATGTCAAACCTCTGAGCCCACAGCACCAGTTTCCGATACGTTTTTTAACGACGGCCTCATCGGCCCGACGCGGCAGACCTAGCAGTTCATGAGCCCACGGACGGCTCATGTCAAGCTGCTCCAAAACGGGCTGGCGGGCATCGTGGGTATCCTTCCACCCTACTTGTGCCTGCACTCGGGCCCAAAGATCGGCCTTGTTTCGCAAGGAGAGGAAAGAGATTGCTGTCTGGGTGAGCTCGCCCCGCTCTTCGGCCTCCTGGAGGAAAAAATCCTGCACCTTTTTTCGAAAAGGAGAGTCCCCTAAGGATGCGACCCACGTTTTCAATTTTTGGATACAGTCACGGAGTTCAGTTTTCTCCGTGCACTTGTGGATCTGTCCCTTCACCTCATCCCAATCTTGGGACAGATCTATATCACCAATACTAGACGGCCCCGATGAAGCCGTCGAAGATTGAGAAGGTTGTGAGGTTTGTTGGCTTGAGGTAGGCGTCAAAGTAAGAGGGGTAGAAGGGGTGGGGAGCCCTGGTAAAGAGGACGTTTGGGAGGTGAACTCCCCTAGATCCGGCATTTTCAGATTTGGGGGTGTTTGCGAAATCCCTTCGTCTTCCGCGTCGTCCACCATCACCTCTGCTTCTGGGTCAGGTATGGCCTCGGCTGCAACCGGTTGGTCTGACGGCTGGGATGGGTTAGGCTACGGGTCAGGCTTCGGGTCAGGCTTTGCGCTTTGGGACTCATGTTTGGGTGTGGAGATGGGCGCAGAGGTTAGTACTTGGTGCCCACCCACGGGCGTGAGTGTTTGTACCTCGGCTTGCAATGCAAAGGAAACGCTCCGCTTCTTATGCTTTCGTGGGCCAGGCACGCTCCCCTTTAATTCCATCAGCGATGGCCCTTCCGCTGCCATGGCTGCAGCATATGCCGTTGCCTTGGCCTTCTTTTCATCGGAGATTGGTGTCCTCGGTGGCATTCTAGAAGTGCACGCCATGATCCAGGCAATTGGGGTTGAAAGCCGGTGCGTGCATCTCAACTGAGGGCTCCGGTTGTCACACACGGAACGCAAAACGTGTCAACCTGTACCAACTCCCTTCAAGCGGAAGTCCACACCCTCCTTCTCAATATGTACACACACAGAAAAAACAAATATGTATATATGTATGTATGTATGTATACAGATACATATATTTATATGTGTGTGTGTGTGTAATATATATGTATATATATATATATATATATGTGTGTGTGTGTGTGTGTGTGTGTGTGTGTCTGTATATATCTATATACAGATATACATACATATATATATATATATATATATATATATCCTCCAATCTACGGCCCTCTCCCAACTCTAGGTGGCTCCACCACACGGCTCTAAGGTACGTGCGAAGGGCACAAAGTGGTACATACATGTGGTGGAAGGGGCTAAACTCGGTCAAAACGGGCTCAAAATGGGCTAAAAACACTTGTTTGAGTATCCCAAATGGTCCGGGGTCTTTTTTGGAAAAACGCGGTTTTGACCCATTTTTGACCCTTTTTTGGTCCCAAAATGGCCCATTTCCAACGCATTTTGGGATTTTCCATGAGCCAAAACCCGTCGCCACGGGCTCAAAATGGGCTAAAACCACTTGTTTGAGCACCATAAATGGTCCAGGATCATTTTTGGAAAAACGCGTTTTTGACCCATTTTTGACCCATTGTTGGTCCCAAAACGGCCCATTTTCAAGGCATTTTGGGATTTTCCATGGCCCAAAACGCGCCACCACGGGCTCAAAAAGGCCTAAAAACACTTGTTTGAGCATCCCAAGTGGTCTACGAACAACTTTGGAAAAAATCAATTTTTTCGCCCCGGGGACCCTGGTGGACCCACCGTTGGCCCCCACTGTGCGTGGGCTAGCCGGCCCTCCGGCTGCACCAAGTGACCACTGGTACGGGGGTGTACGTGTCTCGTTCAGCGATTCTGAGGCTTGGAAACCATAAAAAGTGGGGGGTTGCGGGTGGACTAGGTGCCCTCAGAATTTGTTTTTGAACCACGTAGCCCAAGATACGGCCCGTTCTTGGTTTCGGGGTGCTGGTGCACATTGCGCAGTTTTTGGGGCTTTTTGGCGCCTTTTTGGGCCGTTTCTCGGACATATCGTGGAGTTACAGGGCTCCAAAGGTCCCTTGGTCACGAGAACGTCAAGCCGCACGTGGAGTGTAGCAGCCCTTTTGCCTTCGTTTGGCTGTTTTGAACCCTTACTAGGGCTGTTTTGGGCGAAAAATGGCTGTTTTTGGCCCAAAACTGCGCAGATTTGGGAGGGCACCTCCCGACTTGGCGCCACCGCCCCGGGCCGCCACCGGTGAGCTTTTGGCTCAAAACTTGGATTTGGCAAGGGCACCACCTAGGCTCTAGGATGGCTAATGTAGAGTCAGGCCCAGGCGTTGGGAAGGCGCAATGGCCAAAACGGCACGGAGACGTGTTGTTGCTTGTTGCTTGTTGTTGTTGCTTGTTAGCTAAATTTAAGGGGAGAGGGGTGTAGTGATATATATATATATATATATATATAAATATAAGCAACAACAAGCAAGCAACAAGCACTTATCCTCATCGTTTTTGGCATTGCTCCGCCTCATTGCTCCGGGCTGTACTCCACTCTAGCCATCTTGGCGTGCAGACGCTGGCCTTGCAAAATCAAAGTTTTGAGTCAAAAACTCACCGGTGGCGGCCCGGGGCGGGGGCGCCAAGTCGGGAGGTGCCCTCCCAAATCAGCGCAGTTTTTGGCCAAAAAAAGCCATTTTTCGCCCAAAACAGCCCCAAAACCCGGGCGAAACGCCCAAACGAAGGGATACAGTGAGTACACTGCACGTGCGGCTTGACCTCACCGTGTCAAAAAGCTCTCTAGTGCCCTTCAACTCCACGATATGTTCGAGAAACGGCCCAGAAAGGCGCCAAAACGCCCCAAAAACCTGCGCAATGCGCACCAACACCCCGATACCAAGCACAGGGCGTATCCTGGGTTACGTGGCTCAAATCCGACTTCCGAGGGCACCTAGTCCACCCGCAAGCCCCCACGTTTTGTGGTTTCCAAGCTTCAGAATCGCCCAACGAGCCACCCAGAGCCCCGTACCAGTGGTCACTTGGAGGAGCCGGAGGGCAGCCCGGCCCGCGCACGGTGGGGGCCAACGCTGGGTCCACCAGGCTCCCCGGGGCGAAAAAAATGATTTTTTCCAAATGTTGTTCCTAGACCACTTGGGATGCTCAAACAAGTGTTTTCAGGCCGTTTTGATCCCGTGGTGGCGCGTTTTGGGCCATGGAAAATCCACAAATGCCTTGGAAATGGGCCGTTGTGGGACCAAAAATGGGTCAAAAATGGGTCAAAAACGCGTTTTTCCAAAAATGATCCTGGACCATTCGGGATTCTCAAATCAGTGGTTTTAGCCCATTTTGAGCCCGTGGCGACAGAGTTTGGCTCATGGAAAATCCCAAAATGCCTTGAAAATGGGCCATTTTGGGACCAGAAATGGGTCAAAAATGGGTCAAAAGCGCGTTTTTCCAAAAGTGACCCTACACCATTTGGGATGCTCAAACAAGTGTTTTTAGCACATTTTGAGCCCGTTTTGACCGAGTTTAGCCCCTTCCCCCACATGTATGTACCACTTTGTGCCCTTCGCACGTACCTTGGAGCCGTGTGGTGGAGCCACCTAGAGTTGGGAGAGGGGTGTAGATTAGAGGATACATATATATATATATATATATATATATATATGTATATATATATATATATATATATATATATATATATATATATATATATATATATATATATATATATATATATATATATATATATATATATATATATATATATATATAGTCATAGTCATAGTCATAACCACTTATCATGCCGTCTCCTGGAGTTACCGGGCAGCCTGCGCCGACAGGTGGTTCCTGCCTCGCTGGATCCCGTGGGTCCCAGGGCTGCCTGAGCTGGCCCACAGCATGACGGAGGACCCAGAGGACCGGGGATACCGGTTAAACAGGCTTTGGGGGCAGTGGCAACTGCATAGCGTTAGCCTTAGCAACGGCGACGGACGCTGGCCCGTTTGTTCGCCGGGGGTAAGGGGGCAGGGCATAGCAACGCAGCAGCATCGCAACAACCAGAAAGCAAGGGCTTCTCTGTCCGGCGCAAAGCGGCAACCAAGGAACAAAGCAGCACGCATGCGGCGAAGCAAGAGCGGACCCTCCGTCGTTCGCGTATCCCCGCCACCGTAGAGACGTCCATCACCCGTGACCCCACCGAATCCATTGCCATCTGCGTACTCGTAATTGCCCACCACCCCTGACTCCACGTATCCCGCTGCCAGCACGCAATTACCAGTATATGCATAGCTAGGATTTCGGGGAGGCTCCAGCCTAGCCTGGCCCTCAGCTTTCATCGCCCCCATGTCCCCACAATGTACGCCACCGACCCACCGCACCAGTCCCCTAGTATAGTACAGTAACACGGTATCAACTCCACGTCCCCATGGCCCTGAGCTGCACCCACACCCCAGATATATACCATGCCGGCACTCCATGGCAGGCACCAGTACCCAATCAGCTTCGAGGCATCCTCTTTCCCACGTACAATATAACATGAGGGTCTACAGGGGGGACGCCGGCCGCTACGCGACGGGAGTGGCGCAACCCGTGAATATCGCTGGCTGGGATTCGGGCTGGTGGGTGCTGTAGCTTGGTTATCGACCCCCTGTAGCGGTACCCACCAGAGGCTCGCCCCGGGCTGTGGTAACCAGGTGCACCTCATCTGGCCCACATTCATTGCCCTGGCGCCTACCCGTGACCCTTACCTGCACTGATTGGCCAGCTCCCGTGGTTGCGCCTCTTCCGCCACAGCAGCGGCCAGGCCGCAGGTTTGGCGCCCACCGACGACGTGGCGAGCCTACTTATAGCATTGGCCCGCGCGTCACCCACCGGACCACTCAGCATGCCGCTCCTCCTCTCTCACCGCCTCTAGCCAACCGGACTGTTGCCCCCCAGGGGTAAGTCGTTACAATGGTGAGGCGACCGCATACTCTTTGCTACGACGCCGCGCAGTACCGCTGTTGCCACGCCGATGCCACCTGCGAGCCGCCACCACACGCGCCACCGCAACTGCAAAGCCATGGTCAGAGGTTAGACTATGTACATGCCCACAGGTACGGTCCCTCTAGTTTGTTAACGGGGCCAGGGGATGCCCCCACGCGCCCCCTGAGTTGTTAGAGGGGTCAGGGGGACACCCCAGTACCGCAATGCATCCCCGCTGCTCCCCCACTGTACGGTTCACCAGTACCGCCGCGTACCCCCACCGTACGGACCCCAGTACCGCCGCTTATACCCCCAAGACGCCAGTACAGCGCCACCTTGAACTCCGCGTGCCCCCCGTGAGTGCTCCTCCCAGGCTGCCACGCCGTCTCCTAGACGCCTGCCATACTGTCCACCTGACGACCTCCCCGTCATATCCCTCTACGCACACATCATCGCTTCGTCGCCGCCCCCGGGGCCTGCAGGCTGTCCCCGCAACCCCGTGTAACACTCCCAGGGGGCGCCGTAACGCCGTAACCCCCAGACAACTCCGTGCACCCCCGGTGTATCCCGAGCAACCACTCCCAATACTGCCGCAGCCAGGCCGCCAGTAGAGGCCCCGGTGCCATGGGAATACCCTACAGCGGTTTGGGCCTTATTACCCTGGTCCGGACGACCCATGACACCTCACTGTCGTATGCGGCGACCCTGGGCAGGCGGGTGAAGCATCCCTGTCTGACCCCCATGCACCGGGGCAGTACGGCTCACCATCAGGCCGGCACGACCTGTCACATCGCGTTGGCCGTCATACGCCGCCTGCCGGTACCGCACAATCAGGCCTTGAGGGCACTGCTTCTCAGGCGCTACCCCCTCCGCTGCGTCCAGCGTAGGGACGGTAGCAGGTGCACCCACAATTCCTAACCCCATCAATCTGCATCGTCCCCGGCCCCCACCACGACGTCACCATTTCCTCCGTGATGCCACAACCAGAGTATCCGCAAGTCGCCCTCCAGAGCCGCCCACCACAGCAGCAGGGGCAGGGCTGCCGACGGCGCTCCAGGGCACCGTACCCCTCCCACTCGGACGCTCTTCAGGCCACCCTGGATTGTCTTCCAGGCACTTGAGGACATCTGTCCGGAGTGCCACAGTGCCCACCTCGCCTTAGGCCACCCCCTATCGGCACGCTCCTTACATGTCCCGCATAGTGGGACAGAGGCACATTCATGAAACCAAACTGACGCTCTTTCCCCGCACCCGTGGCATCGCTGCGGAAGCACAGACCGCGACCGAACGCAGCTACCATCACAACACTGCGACCATAGGTCCTGCCATACATCGCAGCACGCGTCCTGGAGTCCGAGCAAAGCACCCGCCAGCGTTCGTGCTGTGGCACAACTGAGGAGGTTGCGCCTCGCTTCCTCCCACGTGGACACCGGGCATCACCGGCAGGCTCTCAAGCAGCCGGGGCCACCGCGCAACTTTGGGGCTGTGTGTGCCATGCGCCAGGAGCTCCCAACCGTAGTCCCGTAAGACCTCCCGGATGACATCAACCCCGTCCTGCCCCAGGCCCCTGGCGGATGCTAGAACCAAACGTTGTCCTCCCGCCCGAGCCTCAATGACCGCCGCGAGGCCCAGGGTGTCAAAGGTGTGACGGGCACTGGCAGCCACGTGGTCGTCCCCCTCTGGCAGAGAGAACATGGCCTCCGTGACGTGGCCTTGCGCGTCGTCGCCCTGTGCCCGTGCCCGTGCCAGCTGCTTCGAGCCCACTAACACTACCATGGACCGCTGCTCTGTGACCGCTGGTATGGCTCGTCGCAGCTGCCGGTCATACAGCCACAACGTACCCACGTCAAGTACGACAGCTGCCGCCAGGATAGGGAGACTGCACAGAGGTTGCTGAAGGACCGGCAGCACCTCGCGAGGCCAGCCCATGACGTTCCCCACATCTGGATGGTTGACGTACACCTGGAGCCAGGGATAACTCTGGCCGTCAGGGCTTCTCACCATGGTACCACGCACCAGGGCCCACGATTGCGCCGACACCACGCGGGACCACTCCCTGAATGCCGTGATGTCCCGTGCCACCCAGGAACCGATCCACTGGCTGAAGGCCTGCGCCACCGCCGCCATCCAGTGAGGGAACAAGGACTGGCCTCTTCGTGCGCGATGCACGATCGTGGCACCAGCAGCGCGTGCAGCGGTGCCCTCTGAAAGGTTGCCCGTAGGTCGCCGGGGAGGCCGGCAAATGGGTTCCACGGCGGACGCTGTTGGATCCTCCCTGCTGGCGGGCAGAAGGGTGTGTCACCTCGCAGGAACGCGTATACCGCCCTCTTTCGATCTTGCATCGGCAGCTGCATGATCTGGGTGAGCCGATGGTTCCTGCGGGCATACACATCTTTCCCAATCCCGACCATGTCCTCCACAAAGAGCCTGGCCTTGGCAGGGCCTCAGGAGAACGCCGCTCGCACCGCAGCGAACAGCCGCTTCAGGTCCCCGGGGAGGACACCCGCCATCAGGGATTCAGTCCACCTGCAGCCGTGCTCCCTCCACGCCACGAACTCCACCGCCCTGTCTGTCAGGGGTAGCTCCACCGTGAACTCCTCCACACGCCTGCACAGGGGCCCAGCCACCTCCTCGTCCCGCGCACACAGTAGGCGCATGTGGCCAATGTCCTCCTCCGGCCCCCCACAGAAGATACAGGGTTGGGCCGGTACTGCCATACGCGTGAGCTTCCGTTTCCACCGTCGCATGACCTGCATGGCGGACAAGCGACCGTCACGTGCCCGCAGCATATTTCTGTGCGTTGGGCCGTGGTGTACAGCTCCCAGGGGCACTGCCTCGCAGGCGCCAGCCAGTGGCGTGTGCGCCCTGGTGCGTGCCGCTAGCGAACGCCACTCTATCTCGCGGACTTGCTGAAAGGCTTGCATGGATGGCACACGCGGCTCGAGCTCTCCATTATCCCCCGGCACCAAGAGGATGGCGTGCTTCTTTGGCAGGACGAGATGGATAGGCGGGGCCAATGCACGGGCCGCGGCAGCGTCCGGCGCTTCAAGAAGGACCGCCGCCAAGTGCGAGCTCTGCCGAACCACCCAGTGGTGCGGCCCCCCAACTCGGCGTGGCAGCCGCCGCAGCCCCTCCACTATCCAGTTCAGTGCGTGCTGGTTGACCAGATGTGATGTCGGCCCCTTGATGCCACGGTACAGGGCCTCCTGCGCCCTGCGGAGATGCGCTTCTATGATGGACGCATCCACCACGTGCACCGTGCACGCTGACGGGGGCGTGTGCAACAGGTACGCCGCCGCGCCGAAGATCTCTGCCTCCGGGACCGTGCCGTAGATGGCACCCGTCCACGTGGGAATTCCGTGGCTGGCCACCGCCACGTTTGTGGCATCGTCTCCCTGGGGCGACGCGTCAGACGATGTGACTTTAGTCGGCACCGGCACCCAGCAGTACCGGTGGGGTTCCAGCCACGCCACGTCGGAGTGGGGGCTCTGCACCACCCTTCCAAGGGACGCCGCACTGGAGGCCGTGAGCTCCGGGGACAGGACTACCTTCGACCGATACACCGCATGTGGTCTCCAGGCCAGGTCACATGCACAGACTGACTTGATGGCGTCCAGGGTGGTGGTATACTCCGCTCCCCAAACCGTTGCGGAGCAGGAGGGCTGGTACACCACCACAGATCCCTGTTCCACCGCGCCGCCACCACGCAATGACGTGACGGCGACGTGCGGATCGTGCAGCATGTTGGACATCGGAACCACCTCCGGGACCGAGTACTCATCTGGATCCGGGACAGGGCCTGCTGGTAGCAGAAGGACAATTGCCCACTCGCTGCACCGGTGCACCGCTGCGCATGCCTTGGTAAACGCTGGCCGCCCGTGCACAACCCACAGTGGTGACGGGTTTATGCCGCACCCGGCGTGTGGAGTGAGTAGGGAGACGGACGCCGGATCCCCAACAGAAACAGGAGGGCGGCTAGCAGGACGAACGGCATGGATAGCCCCGGGTTGGCTGGGTCCCATCCTTCCTCCCTGTACCCGCCCACCACATACACGTCCCCCGCAGTGGACTGTCTATTGCGTTTGCTGGCCTTCTTTCGGCGCACTGGGTGTATTAGCCGGTGAGTCAACGGACTAGGCAGCTGCGGCCGGAAGACGTCGCGGAGCGCCGTGAACCACACGTGGTCCAGCTGATGGGGCCCTACTCCTGCGTGCGGAAGGTGCAGGTGGTCCTCATGACACTCCTGGAGGTGGACAGCCCAGTGCCCAGGTGCAGGACAGGGGAGCCGCGCATGCAGGAGGTCATTTGCGGGATCAGTCAGGGACTGTACCGCCGCATCTGTGCGGGGCCCCGAGAGAACGCATATGTCTCTACCCTTGAAGGAATAGGATTGGAACACCCACTGCCGCGCTGCCCACTGCACGTGCGGCAGATGGGCGTGTACACAGGAGTACACTGACGATGGCATGAAAAGTCCTACGCGCAAAGTCCCCATCGCCCGGAGTACCCTGTCCACCCACGTATTGCCAGCGTGCGTGGCGAACGACGCAGAGCGAACCATGAACTGCCCGCACACTCCGTACTGCACGTGCATGTCCCGGAGCATGGCCCGCAGCTCATCCCAGACTGTCGTCGACCTGTGGTGGGTGAGTTGAGCCATGGTCGCCACGACAGATTCGCGGCAGATAACCTGGACATCCGCCAACCGTAACCCATGACCTGACCGCACCGCTACGTTCAACAGGTCCTTGGGCAGCTTCTCCAATTGCAGGGCTGCAGCCTTGATGGCAGAATTCAGCTTGATCACCGCCTCCACCGTGTCGGACAGGTAGGGCGCTACGTACCGCACGATGCCTCCAACCACAGCCGCCATCACCTCATGAGGCACCGACGCCGGCCCCAACGTGTTCTTGCACCAGCCCAGCAGAGCTTCACACCGGAGTACATGTTTCTCCTTCATGGTCGCCACCCCCCTGGGATCGAGGCGCAGGCCCAAGTATGGTACCGTGCCCTTGGTACGTAAGCATACCCATGGGGCCGCCGTGTTCGCTGGGCTCAGGCACAGCATGATCCAATGGATGCGAGCAGTATTGGCATAGACGCATTTGCCGACGTTGAGGGACATGCCCATGTCCCTGAGATACCGCGCTATCGCCGCTGCATACTCCAGGAACTGCGGCAGGGAGTGCGCTATCAACAGGAGGTCATCACAGTACGCCTGCACCAGGGGTGGCACCGCATGGCGAGCATCTCCCCGCGCCTTGCAGGCAAGGCTCCGCAGGAGAGGTTCTAAGAGGAGGAGGTAGAGCACAGTGCTCTCCGCACTGCCCTGCCGCAGGCCCCTGTGGAGCCGAATGCTCTGCGTCGGGCCGTGCGCGGTGACGATGCGCACCAGAGACCCGCAGCTGAGGGTGCGGAAGAGCCTGATGAGCTCTTCCGGGACTCCCATGTGGCGCAGGAGGAGCGCCAGCGCCCCGTGCGGCGCTGTGTCAAAAGCTTTTGACACATCGAAGGCCAGGACGTGGTTTTCCTCCAGCCCACGCTGCAGCCTGTGCTGGGCCAGAAACACCGGGGCAGCCGCCGTGGAGCCCGGCATGGCCCCGAACTGCCAGTCCGCAGCCAGTCCCTTGCGTGCCAGGACAGCTGTGAACCTCCGCATGAGGGGAGTCATGAGCATCCGCATGTCTTGCTGCCCCAGCGCTATCGGCCTATACTCATCCAGGTTGCCCATGGCTGTGCCCTTGGGCATCAGCCAGATAATGGCCGCGTGCCAGGACTCCAGGACGTCCGCACCCCGCAGGATAGCCCTGTATGCTTGCACCAGGAGCCCCTGCACCGGTTCAGGCAGCTCTGCTATGAGGGCAGCCGTGACCCGGTTGGACCCTGGAGCTTTGTCGTCCGCCACGGCCTGCCTCACGGCGTCTTTAAGGTCCTGCAGGGTGTAGTCCTGTACCGACCTCCATTCCTCCGGCAGCCCCCTGGGAATGTGGGCCCGGACCAGCCGCTCGAAGGCCGGCAGGTTCACTGGCCGCTTGGCGTACAGCGCCTCCCAATACCTCTGGACCTCGCCAATGACGTCCGAGGCCTCTAAGAGCACCTTCTCCGACTCGCGGACACGTACGGACCATAGGCCTGACGGGGCATAGTTCACCACGTTGATGGCCCCCCGTATCGCCGTCCATCGGAGCTGCAGATCCGGTACCCTGCCCCGCCAATAGTCCTTGATGGACCGGCGCCTGTTGCTCCTGAGGACACCCCGCAGCTCCTCCACGCGTGTCTCTAGCTGGTGGAGCTGTTGGTCCAACGCGGCACGTAGGTCCTCCACCGAGGCAGAGGATAGGTCGGTGTCCACCCGCCGGAGGTGCTGTAGCAGGGCAGTCGCTTCCTGGGAGTGGAGTCCGGCCGCCGCCGCGTCCCGTTGCCACAGCTGATGGGCGCGCCAGGCCAGGGCCTGCTGATCCGAGAGGACCTTGGACAGAGACGCCTCCGTCTCCGCCTGCCCGTACGGGTGCTGCGGGTCCACGCCCAATGGCATGCGCACTCCCGTGACCCTGGACACGTCATCACGGAAGGCGTAGAGCAGGTCAAAGACCGCTTGCACCTCCGACATGCCCATGGTGGCAGTGTCCTGGTCCGACGAGAGCCACGCCTGCAGCCGCCGCTCCCCGCAGGCCTTCTGCAGTACTGCCGCCGCCGCCTCAGGAACCCCCTGGGAGTCCGGGCGTATGGCATGCAGCCTGCCTTGGGCGTGCGAGTAGGCCATCCTGGTGACCCTCTCTTTGCCGGCCACCGCCAGCGGGAGGTCCAGGACCACAGGGCCATGATCAGACCCCAGCGACGCTGGAGACCGCCCTGGCGCCAAGTGTGGGCGCTCACGCGCCGCCCATGGGACCAGAGGCGAGTTCAGAAGGAAGGAGTCCAGTCGGTGCCCTGCCCTCGTGGGCCTCCTGTCCTCCACCCGTTCCGGGCCTGCCCTGTGGAAACCACACTGTTCCCACAGGGGTTGGAACCTCCTCGAGGTGAGGTGCCACGGGGACTCCAGCCACACGTTGAAGTCCCCTCCGAGGAGCACGGCCCTGGTGCCACTCGCGCTCTTGGCCGCCGCGTACATGGCCACGTCCGCCCAGAAGGACGCCTTAGACGCCCAGGAGTTGCCGCCACTGCCCCGGCCGTGGACGTTGATGACTGTGAGGGTGCCACCTGCGGTCACCACATCGAGGGCCATGGCCTTGCCCGGCACAATGTCCACGATGTCTCGAACTTCCTCCTCGGCGAACACGTCGGCCCGAAGGGCAATCAAGAGCCCGCCGCGCATCGCTGCTGCCGACGCTGCCTGGGCATCCACCCCCGGGAACGCATGATACCCGTGGTGACGCCACTGATTTTCCGAGTGCACCACACCCTGAGGGTCCTGCAGGCCGGTCTCCTGGAAGAGGCCCAGGATGGCACCCTCGGCCTTCATGACGCCCACCGCCACCGCCTCACCGTCAAGCATATCTGGGGCCACTGGTACGCCGTCCCCCGGCATCGACCCCTGGACGTTCCACCGGCGCTCGGGTGTCGGAGGCGGGGCCCCTTCATGGCTGTACGTGTGGACCGGGCCTCCCCGCCGGATCCGGATCACCGGACGGAGGGGGGCCACCAGCAGGTTCAGGGGGACCACCCGCACCCGGCGCGGGCGGTCGGTGAGGTGGCCCATGTCCCCGTGGGCCTCCGCCTAAGGCGGCCGTCGTCTGCTGAGACCCGGCAGATGCGGCGGGCTCCCCCTCTGCCTGTCCGCCAGATGTACTTGCCGCCGTACTCCCCGTAGAAGTCACTGCCCCACGCCGTGCTGCAGACCCAATCGCGGCAGATCGCGCCGCCGACGGCGAAGCCCCGCGCTCCGCCGCAGGGCGGGCACCCGTTGGCAGCATGAGCGCTCTGGACCTCGCCTGGGCCGACGGGGAAAGGCCCCGCCTGGCCCCCTGGCATAACGCCAGCCAGCATGGCCAGCGCCTGGTCCCGTTGCGCTGGATCACCCGCATGGTCCCGCTCGATGTGGTCCAGCAGGTCCTTGGGGTGGAGGTGGGTGGGCCGGCAGTGCGTGCCAGCTCTCCATGTGCAGTGACCAGCCCCATCCAGCCGAGACCAGGGGCAGACGTTGATCGTCTTTGTTCCACGCTGCTCCGTGGCCAAGTCACCGCCGAAGTGCTGCAGCATGTACCGAATGTTGGCATAGGCGCCATACTGAGGCGGGGGGCTCCTCTTGGGCGGCGGCTTGGGCGCTGCTTTGGGGGCCTGCCTCGCCGCCGCAGCCGGGGATGCCGCAGGCCGTACCGGTGGCAGGCTTGCTGGCTGCGGCAGGTGCAGCATTCCCCCCACGGGAAACTGCTCCTCCACCCAGCGGCGCCGCGCGTCGGCGAACTTCTCCCGGTCGCCCTCGACCTTCCACCTGGACGTGGAGAACGCCCGGAGCCACGGCCCCATGCTCTCCGCCATGACCAGGCGGAGGGCATCTCCTCCGCTCTGCCGGCAGAAGCGTGTCGCGGCCCCGCCTGCCACGGTCCCTTGGAGGTACAGCGCTTCGCCCCCGTCGCCACTCAGTGCACTAAGGTGCAGGGCCTCCAGGTCGGCGGGGCGGACCGTGAGCACCG
The DNA here is from genome assembly GCA_964036045.1 of Eutreptiella sp. 'Long Island Sound 2002'. Lineage (NCBI taxonomy): Eukaryota > Euglenozoa > Euglenophyceae > Eutreptiales > Eutreptiaceae > Eutreptiella > Eutreptiella sp. 'Long Island Sound 2002'. The sequence continues at coordinate 45,033,945 of OZ038392.1, forward strand.
TGCCCTCTCCGCGATCGTACAGGCGCAGTGCCAAGGAGTGGGGCTCCAATGCCGCCACAACCCAGCACCTCGCCCGCCACACGCTATGCAGCAGTGCCAGCGAGGCTACCGGCCTGTTGCTGGAGCACTGCGCTGCCGGGGCCCTGGGGAGGGCCGCTGCGTGACCCTGCAGCGCCCTGCACATGACAGCTGCATGCTCAGCCTGCCACATGTTGCTCGGGGCTATGGGCCAGACGTCCTGCCCCTGGATCGCCGGCGGTCGCGTGACCTCCACGAAGACCGCCGGCGCCGGCGGGATGTCCTCGGCCGTGTACCTGTGTGCCCTGCGCACCGGCCCCAGCTCCCTGAGGCACTCCCGGAACCCCCGGTAGCAGGCCGGGCCCCTGGACTGCTGCCTCCTGAGCCGGAACGCGGTGTGTAAGACCCACTCCAGTCCCCCTGTTTCCACCCTGGCACAGGCCCAATACTGCGCCCCTTCCAACACCACCAGCCGCCCCATATCCGCCACGCCCACCGTATGGGTGGAAGGCACGCTCTCCACCCTCAGCCACCGCTTGGCGCTTTCTTCCCACAGCTGGGGGGCATGCATCCGCTGTTGCCGCATCGCGTCCTGCACGTGCTGCAGGGACACCGTCAACAGCCTGGACATCCCCCCGTCCGCTGCCGCCGCCATACACAGCAGGGCATGTTGCAAGCGCGCCCCGGGCAACCCAACGCTGTGCTGGACGTCCGCCACGTCCAAGGGTGTGCTGGGTGCCGGCAGGGCATCCAACACCGCTGCAGGCAGCTCCCCCAGGTACGGCAGACGCGCGATGGGCCCCATGTCCCTGTTGAGGACCACCGCCGCCACCCACCGCCTGTCCAGCGCGGACAGGAGGTTGCCCGGCCTCGGCACCCTGAGGAGGGTACCGACGGCGGACATGAGGACGCACACGCGACAATCCTTGGTGTTGCCGGCTGGCTGCTGCACCTGTGCCGCCCGGGCCTCCGCCAGCAGATGCTCTGCACCCGGCCACCCCGCCCTCTGGCCCCTGGGTGCCATGCGCATCGTCCGGACCGCCATGTCCAATGTGTGCGGCCACTGGGGCGGGGCCCCCGACACCACAGGCCGGTCCAGCGGGTCCACGGTCAACCGCATGTCAGGGGCCACAAGGTGGTTGGCCGTCCAGTGCCGCATGCTCGGCGTCTCCGACCGGTCGAGGTACACCGCCTCTGAGCCTCCCAGCTCGACGTACCTCGCAATGAGGAGGGCAGCCGGGGTTTGGTCGTGCCGCTGGCCCTCCAACCCCTCCCTCAGGAGCATCATGGCGTGGGGGGCCAGGCACTGCACCACGTTGGCTGCCAGCGCAACCACGTCGTCGCTGAGCTCCACCCCATGGTCCGCGGCCACCAGGAATTGGTGCCTGGGCTTAAAGTACAGGTGCTCCAGTGCACCCCGCAACTCAGCTGGTGGGGGAGAGGCGTCTCCGCAGTCCCGCAGCCAGGGGAGTGCGCCCGAGAGATGCCGCCCTGCTCCTCCTGGCCAGACGGCGGCCCTAAGGGCCGGCAGGTCTCCCCAGACAGCCCTAGCGACTGGATCGCGCCAGGGCTGTGGCTTGTCTGCTTCCCACTGGAGGACGGCCACCACAACATGCGTGGTCAGGGGCTCTGCCGTGAGCTGGAACGCCGTCTCCCCGTCGGTCTCGATCACCGTGCCCCGTGGGGCAGTGCAGACGTGGCCATCGGTCCCACGGACCGCCATCCATCCCCACAAGACCGCCACGGTCTTCCAGGTGGGGTGGCTGGTTCTCCTGGGCAGGACCACCACCGGCAGCCACCACCACCGGCAGACGCTCGTGACCAGGGGGTCGGAACACCTGGGGCCACGCATCTGGGAGCTGGCGATGGATGGCGGTCCACACATCAGCCCCGCCAGCTCGCGTGAACTGGAGTCCCTCCAAGATGTCACCGTCCACAGGGCTGGGGAGGTGGGCAGTGCGTACCTCCAGCCCCTGGCCCAGGCGAAGCCCTGGCCCCTCTCGGTCCCCCGGCAGCAAGACCTCCCAGTCCCTGACCGCAAGACGAGCCAGCACCGTGGGGAGATGCAGGGAGACAGTCCACGGCTGGACTGAGACGTGCTCGCGCGGGAGGTCAGGGCAGGCCACCACAGCACTGCCATCCCTCGCCCAGCTGAGCGCCCTGTCCCAGCACAGCGCCCACGCACCCGGCGCTGCCGGCAACGACCAGGACAGGTACGTCACGACCGCCTTAGCCTGCCACTCGCGAGGGTCCATTCCGGCAGGATGTGTGTGCCACGTGCACACCCACCCCAGGTTGGCCTCCTGGACGGTGACCACGTCCCTCCACGGGACCACCGGGAACGGAGTGAGCAGGGCCGCCATGCCACATGGCAACGCCACTGCCCACTCGGTCAGGCCCCCACTCTCCACCGCATACCCCACCGCTGGGAGCCCTCCTCCTTGCGCCTTTACCACCACTTCCTGCAGCAACGTTCCGTGGCCCCGGCAGTGGCCCTGGCTGAGGTCCAGGCTGAGGGCCCCCACACGGGCCATGGCCTGGAGGATCAGGAGGAATTCCTGGGGAACTCCCCGCGGCACCGGCGGCTGGGGGTGGGCGAACCGGCAGGCATCTGCCCGCATGCACCACCCCTTGGCCCAGTGCCTGCAGGGATCCACCTCTCCCGTCTCCGGCCCAGCCTTGTCCGCCACTCCCAGCTCGCGTGGACCCACCTCACGCGCCTCCTTCGCCAAAACGATCTCCAGCTCCTCGTCCTGCTCCACGGCGCTCTGTGCCTCTTCACTCCTCCTGCGTTGGTCCTCCTCCTCCAGTGCCTCCGTCGTCAGCGGTGGGCTCGCGGCATCTGTGAACCTCGCCAGGGCCGCCGTAAAAATGGCCTGCACGTCCACCTCCTCCCCGGCCACCTGCGGCTGATCCTGCTGCTGCTCCTCTGCCGTGGGTTGCTCCTGCCCCACCTCGTCACAGTCACGGCCTGCCTCCTGGTCACTCCGCACCGGGACCGCGTTTTCGGACCCCTGGGGGGCGGTGCTCTCGTCGAGGCGCGTGCCCACCACCACCAGCAGCTTGAGGTCACCGCCGCGGCTCTCAAGGCGGTAGCTGCTGGAGGTGGGGACAAGGACCACCCCATCCCCGGTCAGCAGCAGGCGGTCCGCGCCGAACATGACCTCTGCACCCTCGGGGTGCACCGCCACCAGGAGCGCATGGGATCCCAGCGCCTGGGGCGTGAGGGGCCGCACGGCCTGGTCGCGACGCCAAGCGTCAGCCCCACCTCGCCACAAGGCCAAGTACAGGCCTTCGTCCCGCCGCACGTCCTCCAGCCCTGCCTCGTCCAGCAGGCGCCCCACGGACAGGCGCACCGACAGGGGGAGGCCTTCCTCGGGCTCGGCCGCCCGGACATCACCGGGGTGGTGACCCAGGACCGCCGCGTCCCCCAGCTGGACACAGCGGGCCTGGCTGTCGTCCGGGGACGTGGCCACCAGGGCCACCTCCCGGACGACCTCCCCTGGGCGCTGGAGCTCGTAGCGCTCCAGGGCGCTCGCCAGCATCACTGCCTCCCGCTGCCCCGTGCCCATGAGGCGGTGCCTGTGGGCACCCTCGGCCGCATGGTACCTGCAGTGCCGCCGCTCACAGCTCCCCAGGGGAGGGGGCGGCGCCGCAGTGGGCATGGGCCGCAGCGGCGCGTTGGCCGGGTCCACGTCCATGCCAGCGTAGACGTCGGGCCCGTCGTCGTCCTCATACATGAAGGCCAGCACCGACTCGCCGGGCCCGTACGCCTCCTCGTCCCCCTCGTCCTCCGCATCCTGGTCTTCCTCCGCCCCTTCCCCAGCCGCAACCATCGCCGGCGGCGTGTCCGGCCGCGGCGGGAAGGGCGCCAGAGGCCGCTTGTCAGCGCCTCCGCCCCTGGCCGCCTCCGCCGCGTCCAGCCGTGCCCGCAGGTTGACGGGCAGCCGGGCCCAGCTGGTGCCCGCATGGAGATCCATGCTGTACGCCAGCCCCGCCGGACTTGGCTCATAGGGTGCCACCTGGTGCCACTCCCGCCACTCCCACATCCAGTCCTCCACTCCTTCCTCTTTGGCACGCCTCCCACTGGGCTCCACAACCCCGCCGCCCTCCGCCGGTGTCTGCGCCTCTGGCACACCCCGCCCCAGGTCCTGTCCCCCCGAAGCAACCACCTCCGACGGCTTCTCCTGGGCCCCCTCCGCCCTCGGGGCGACAGCCACGAGCGCCTGCGCGATCAGCTCGCTGGCGTCAGCCCCTTCTGGCGCGGCTCCATCGCTCCCGGCGGCTGTCCGCCGGTACGCCTCCAGGGCCTGCGCGAGCAGCTCGCTGATGTCTCGCGGGCCGGCCATTGCCGCCTCCTGCCCCGCATCCCCCGCCTGTTCCCCCGCCGTAGGCCTCCCCATGGGGGCTGCGCCCTGCATCCCACGCGTCGGGGGTGGACCACCACCCGGCATCACCGGCTCAGGCCTTGTCGGCACCGCCGACGGCACTAGATATATATATATATATATATATATATCTACATATATATATATATATATATATATATAGATGTACATACATGTATTTGGATATATATGTATATATTTCACTTAGAGGGAGTAGAAATTGAGTAGAAGGGAGTGGATATTCACTTGGAGGGAGTTGAAATTGAGGGGGAGGGAGTGAATTTGCGCACAGCGCTAAACGCGTTCAAAACAGCGAAGCAAAGGGCAACGCTCGCCAATCAAACATCTGTCAGTAAAGATTTAAACAGGCGATTTCCCCGAAGAAATTGTAAGAGCAGCTGAACGCTACTATTGTTGAAAATGAGTGACCAGAAGGTGAAATTCGAACCGCTTGCGGTAATTAGAACAACAACATAAAATTAATACCTTTCTGTCAGTTGCGGTGGTTTTTTCAGTTACGCATGTCGCCTGTTCGTGCGCAGTCTTTCGCAGTCTGCTAGGGCCGCAGTCTGCATAACGTCACCGGCTCTGGACATGGTCTTCAGCTGCCGGCGGGAGGTTTTTTGTTGCCGGCGGTCGGCGGTTTGCCCTGCGGTCTCACGTTTCCTCGAAGTATTTACACTTTTTACCGGCATTATGGGTGATTTGGAAATGGCGGTTGCATCCACCTGGAGAAATTTTTTTCTGGTGACCAGAAAACCCTGGACGCCGCATGCGCCCTCTTCATGCACAACTTGCTGTCCTATGCTCCCCTTGCTCCACGAGAACTTCGGGATTCCATTTTAGAAGGTGGCGGTCGCTGGCGGGCCTCTGGTTGTGGCCAAGGCAATTTATCACGCCTCATCTACGATTTTACGAAGGTTGCGGTCTTGGCCACCAATTTCGATGACTACCGAGATGTTGTTTTGGTTGGGTTGGCTTTATTTTGGCGGTCCGCTAGCATTCCCAAGGAATTAAATGGCGATGCAAAATCCGCGGCTTTTCAATTGTGCGAGGCCTTGGATAAACCGTCCGTAGAAGATGAGGAGTTCACCATGGAGTTGCCTTGGACGGAAGGGCTTCTACCCTTGAGCCCATCCTTGTCTCACATCATGAAGAACATGACCGTTCAATTAGAACAGTTTGAACGCTCTAAGTTGTTAAAGGATTTGCCTTATGAAGCGAACATCAACAACCACCGTCGTGACGCCACGGTTCCCGTTGAGGGAGTGCATAGAAGTTGGGAAACCGCTTCTCTTAATATTTTGCGTCTTATTGCACTTTTGGACAATTCACTAACAAGTGCTCAACCCCCTTGTGATTTGTCAAACTCCGAAATATTGGAGCGCCTCTTTTCTTATGCTTTGGATCTTTCAAAAAGAATCCATGAATATAGAAAACAAAAGTCCATTCCCGATGCCACGCCGGTTAAAAATGCCCTTATTTCTAAAGAAGATTTGGCTTCGGCGAAGCAGAACCAGTCTGTTAATAAGCTAAACTCTTCTTCTTCTTCTTTTTTCAAAGGGTCTTTTCAAATGGGCAAAGACCCCTACGCCAATAATAACTACGGGCGTCAGCAACGACCCCAAGGACATCAATTTTCTTCGGGGTCCAACCGCGGAGGCGGCGGCAAAGGGAAAGGGGTTGGTCGAGGCTACGGTGGGGGTCATCCCCAAGGAGCAAGCGGCGGTTCCGCGCCCGGAAATTCATGAAGGGGACCCGTCACTACCCAACCGGCTTCGCCTCAAGTTGGGTTGGTGGCGGCAACACGCATCCAGGGCCGTGATAGATATTGTCACGCGCGGTCTTTTGCCCAAGGTGCATCTCCCTTGCATTTCTAGTGCTTCACCCTCATGTGCACACCCACCACACTCCCTTGAATATAAGTTTGCCTTGGAGTTGGTGAGGGAATATTTGGATATTGCATCTTTGCAAACCTGTTTGCGAGACGATATAATTTATCTTGTTCCTTGGTTCATCGTCGTTAAGAAGGACGTGCTTCCCGATGGTCAAATCATTGACAAGGGACATTTCGTGGTGAACTTGAAGCGACCAAATTCATTTTTACACACAAAACATTTTAAGTTAGACCATTGGGGCAATGTGTCTCCTTTTCTTCGTCAGGGACAATGGGGAGCAAAAATCGATTTGAAGCATGCCTATTTTCACATTCCTCTTTCCGAAAATTTTCAAAAGTATCTGGGGATTTGTGTTGACGGTTCTTTTTACAAGTTTACGGCTTTACCCTTCGGGTCGAATATTGCTGCACAAGTTTTAATGAAGCCCCTCATTCGGCTATGGCGCTCGCAAGGCATCATGGTATTCGTCTATCTAGACGATATTTTCATTGTAGCTAATTCCAAAGATGTATGTGCTTCACATGTGCAGGAAGTCCGCCGCGTGTTGTCACAAGCTGGATTTCTTATTAACGAGAAAAAGTGCGTGGGTCCCACACAATTGTTAGAATTTTTCGGAATTGGTGTCCACTTGATCTTATAACGTTTGGGTGCCAAAGCACGGTCGCGCATGTACCGCCGGTAGGTACGGGCTGTGAATAAAAATCAGCCAGCCAGTACGTTTTCGCCCGAAATGGCCACAATGTACCCAGTGCTGGGCAGCCTCAGTCAAAATCGCCCGACTGTGACTGAGACTTGAGTGAGTCAAAAAATCGATGACTCGTGACTGACATGAGTCAGTCAACGGCGATCATGACCCGTGACTGAGTCATGACTCAGTCAGCCGAAAAACTTGACTGAAGCTGGGATTGAACCGCCGCTGCAGCTCAGTCATACTATTACGTACGCAGCCCCGAACCAACTCTGCTACCTGTCACTGTCGGCGTATGGAAAAAACCTTATAAAAATTATACGTAGTTTTTTCGAAAATTTGAAAAAAGCATGGTGCGGGCCCAAGCCGGCACACCAATAAGCATGCCAAAGCACAATAAAGCACGGCGCAGGGGCGCAGCGGTCACCAGTGCGCCATGGTACAGATCGCACTGTGAATCAAACTAACCTAACCTGGCTAGGAAGTTTTATTGCGAGCAGGTTTATTCCTACCTTTTGGCCATGTTGGGTGAAAGTGTACCGGCTAGGGGTTTTTTTTTTTGGCCCGTACATTTTGGCCATTTTTGGCGTTAATGTACCGGTGTGGGAATTGTTGACGCGTTCCCGTGGGGGGCCTGGCCACGGGACGCTGCTGTGGACACGCGCAAGTGAGCAGGCAGGCAAAGCACTACGCTCACAGGGGCATCAATGCGCTCATGTCATGTGACAAAGCGTTTCAGAATCCTTGCCACTCTGAAATGAGGGAACGAAAGTATGTACAGCAACACATCAGGATATGTACACATGGGGTTAAGACTGGACTGGGGTAAGGGCATCACAGAACAATAGACACTCTATCCCAACTCATATCCCAATCCCAGGTCCGACCCTCTCAGTGGCTGGTGGGGGCGGGGGCTCAAACACAACCCATGCCCTGCTCAGTGCGGACCCTGAAACCCTGCCAATAGGGGAGGTGTCCCGCCCAGCCACAGGCGAGTTCCCGGAAGCCAAGGGGGCTTCAAGGGTAACCGACGGTGGCTCCCTATGCTCCCTAAACGGCAGGTCCCAACTCCTCTCTGAGCCAGAGATATGGCTCCGCCATTATCCCCTAGGAGTTGGTAGCCGAAAATGGGCTGTTTCAGCCCAAACTGATATTAGCTCCAAAATATCCAAAATTGACCCCTCGTCCGGACCCGCCAGAGGTAGGGACGACGCAACTGACCCTATGCCCTTCGAGTACGAACTCCCTGGAGCCCTCACCCAACCTGGTTCCCTCTGAGATCCCGGCATCAGGGCAACACGGATTCGTCAAGTGGGGTCATGATGCCAAAATCACCAAAATTGGCGTCATTCCCACGCGTGGCTAGCCCGGCCAGGGCAAGGCCAATGGCCCACAGGTTAGGAGGCAGGACCTAGGACTTCTATTTGAGTGCACAATTTGAAGTTAGGTTCGGGCTCCCTGTGGGCATAGAGAAATGGGGCCGCCAATTGACCACACGGAAGGGGGAAATTGGGGTCCCAAAATGGGGTCATTCTGGCTGCTCGAAATGAGCCAAAATTCGGGGTGCTCCCAATAGTATATCTCCACGCCGGCTTGGAGATCGGATCCGCCATTCCATACGCGATCCACCCGGAGTCCAACAGAGACTCCCATGCCCTTGGCTCCCAATGATCCCAATGCCACTTGGCGTGGTGACGATCCCAATTGGGTCCACAAATGCCAAAGTGGCAAACCTGCCCACACTCACTTTGTGCTAGCGCCTTAACGAAGGTTGCTCCGCTTCGCCCACGTGGTGTGTGAACCATGGGGACCAATATGCATAACACCCATGTCATATATGGTCCATTGGTCCATGCGTCCGGCGTGCACGGGTGGGCTCAACATAGTGCACGGCGGGCAGCAAAAGTGGAAAATTGCTCAAAATGGCCAAAAATGCGCACACTCATGGTTGGGGCAAATGAGGCACATGCCCGACTTAGACCGGAGTGTGCCATAGGATTGGTATCAAGTCATGTGTGTCCAACATATCTTTTCGGCGTCGCCCAACTCCTCCGATTTTGGGAATGGCAGGGTCGCCAAGTGAGCCCATGATTTGGGATGGTCCCAAATCGCCAACATGGCGGCCACGGTATGCCAAGTCCACGAGGAGTTATTCGCCGGGTCCAAGATATGTTGGGCACCGAAGTATGTACCCCGATAACATACTTGAGTCATGATGTCAATTGAGCGCAACGTTGAGATACACGGTCGCCACTTGACATCATGACGGGCCAAGAACGGCAAAATTGGTACAAAGACATACAAAAGTGCCTTGAAAGGTGCACAATTATATTATAATATCTTCGGATTGGATCGTGCAATCAACTAATCCTTCTAAACACAATGACTTGACACCAATGACCTTCGATTCCGCGTATGTGCTCCACTTGGGGCGCTTTGAAAGGTTACGAGCGCTACTTCCCAAGTGGGCACATGAAAATATGGAAAATTGCAAAACACACACCTTGCTCCCAACGCATCGCTTCGGGATCGCCACACAAGCTTCCCTTTACGAAGGTTAGGCTTGCAATTGATCGTAGGGAGTATGGAGAAGGGGCTTGCACAATATGAGGTCCATTGGCGGGCTTGGCTTGGAGCGATGGACCCGCTAAATGGGCACGCAACACAACACAAGGCACATACTCCATATTGCCCAAAAAGGTAGCTCCCCCCACGATATGTCATGCCCCTCCAAGGGCATAACTTTGTGTCAATCGCTCATAGGAACTCAAAGAGAGTTCCTATGCAACACCAACACTTGCGCGCTACACTCCAAAGTTATCTTAACGCACGCAATATCATGGCCAAAGAGTTATAACGCAAACTCTACCCGCTTGACCATGATCCATTACACTAGCGCGCACGTGTGGAGACGCAAGGCATATGATGCTTCCTAAATTACGTCGGGAGTATTGTGAATACATCCCACGTTTCTTTATTGTCATTCCTCGCAAGCAACACGAGATATGACCTTCACAAGTGGCCTCACGAATCAACTTTGTTTTGCCCATATCTTTAAGACAAATGGAGGGCAGGATAAAAGGAAAGTTGATTCGTGCATAGGGAAGCACGTAGGTCCACTCGAAAGAGGTCAAATCAAGTGCAGGGATGTCTAAGTCGAAAATCCGATTTCGTCATCCTGAAAAATTCGGATTAAGGTTGCGAGTGTAGAATGTGAAAATTGCGGATGCATCAACGCAATTCCTGAAGACTTTAGAGCCTTCGTCACGGACAGCGTTAAAAATTCCATTATAAACAGTTAAACTGGTGGTTACGGTAAAGTCGCGATCCAACCGCCAGCAGTCAAAACAGTGAATATCAGAATGGAAGCGTAAAAATTGACGGAAACAATATGAAAATAAAACCCTGTTGATTCCTGATGTTCTGATATATAAATCTCCGCTGGCGGTGCATCGGTTGCCGATGCGGGGCTTTACAGCACGGAACACGCTCCCGCCGGGCTCGCACCGGGCGTCAACGGGCGCCTTCCGTACATGGGGTTAGTGGACCGGAGACCGGTCTTCCCTTCCGTACATGGGGTCAGTGGACCGGAGACCGGCTATATGCCCTAACCTAGCCATGGGGTTCTGGGTACAGCTTCACCCCCCTCCTTAGAGCAAACCCTGGGGGGGGGCTCGATAACACCCAAGCATGGCAGCGGGTATCCAGGACCATATCCTGAAGGGGGGGGTGTCACACCCTCACTTCAGGCTGCCCAAATCCCACAGTAAGACAGATATGATGCTGTAAAAGCTCGTAGCACATGTATAGTATCAAGTATCAAGTCCCGGGTCCTGGCGGCGATTGTTCGGCATCCAAAGGACCCGTTAACCCATACCAGGCGCACCGGGTGCCGGCTGCTACGGTCACCACCACAGTGGCAGTGGCATACACGGCCAACATAGGCGACACACGACGACCGAGGTGGTCCCACAGGTCGAGAGCAACCACAAAGATCCATCAGGCTCTCCACATCACAGCGAATAGGGCACACGGTATCACGGGCACTCAAACAGTAGAATATGTACTGAGGTACTGGTCCAGGCTGGACCATATGTAAAAACATGTAAACGGCGACTCAGGGTGCATTCGTAGTCGATTCGCATCCCGTCGGGGGAAAGACAGCCCACATCTCAGTGATGGGCTGACAAGACTGAACATACAGAAGCACATATCCTGGAGGGGCGGAAAAGCAAAACACGCGGGGTAAAGAGGCGTGTAAACACACTCTGGATAGAGCGCCAAACCACGCCCCGGTTAGGATAAGGCATGTGCAGGAGGGTGGACAAGAAAACGCCTGAGTTCAGGCCATATATAGTCAGCTGACACACCTCGACTGGTCTGGATTCCGCAAGTGCCATGGAACCAGACCACACACCAAAAAAAATCGCAATGCCGATGACAGCGGCATCCGTTGCGCAACGTCGTATGGGCTTCAAGGCCCCAAGAGCTCAGAAATATGAACGTCAGTCGCCCTACCTGGTTTCTCAAGGATTCAGCAGGGGGGGAGTGACAAATAGAAGAAGAGAGGGGCCATCTTTCTCTGGATTCAGCAGGGGGGGGTATATGGCCACTCTGATGGCAGGTCACCGAAAGATGGAAGAGAGCAAGCAAGTAAGGGACGATCCGTCGACCTCACAAGCGCTGAAAACACATCAGGGGAGAGCTCAGGGCGCTGATCAGGCACCCCTGGCTGCAATCGCCCGGGTGAGTGCTGCCAAGTCGGAAACGTGGATCTTGGTCTTGTGCTTGCGGATGTACTCCATGAAGGGAGTATTGACCCGCGGCACGAACGAGGAGACGGGTTCCCAGGTGTCGTGGGACGGCCCATACCCTCGCCAACGAACCTTGAACTCCAGACCTCCGGGTGCCGAGGCCTTCGGACGCTGAGCCGGGATCTTCTCGACTGTATAGTCGTCCTGCTCAGCATAGTCGTCGTCCGAATCGGCCTCGTGTGCGGCATAGCTCAGGGACACATGCTGGCCACGGAGGTCAGGTTCCCGCACACGGAGTTGACTCTCGTGGCGCTCCCGGAACTGTCCGTGACCCACCTTGATGCGGTAGGTGTCCTCACCAATTCTGCGGACCACCTCGCCGGGTGTGAACCAGGTCTTGGTGCGGTGGGTGCCCATGGGGCGGGGTCTGATCACCCACACCGGGTCTCCCACCCTGAACTTCTGTGCTGTCGAGCTCGGGGCGGACTTCTGACGCTCAGCATGCTCCTTTTCGAGCTGCTGGCGGATGTCCCGCGCCGTTTGCTCTTGCCGCGCGAAGAATTCCTTGGCATCCATAGCCATGCCATCACCAGACAAGGGAAGTCCCCTACCCAGGGGGTCCCTGCCGAACAGAATCTGGTGAGGGGACAAACCACCCGGTGTGGGGGTGTCATGATGGGCCTTCAGAGCAGGCCACATCTCCTCAAACCAGTTCCGACGTGGATTGGTGATGTGGATCTTGCGCAGCTTCTCGAACAGCTGCCGTCCAGCCACTTCAGCACGGCCGTTAGACCGGCTGAGATAGGAGACGCTCTTGGCATGACGTATTCCCATGAGGGAACACATAGCCTTGAACCAGCCACCAGTAAATTGGGGCCCTCGGTCACTGCAAATGGTGCGGGGGATGTCAAAGACGGTCAGCCAATGACGAATCATCATGACTGCCACTTCCTTGGCAAGCAACCCCTTTTTGCGTGCCGGAACGGCTACAACGTAGCCGCTGTGGCGGTCCACACAGAGAACCACACAGTCAAAGGTCTCCTTGCCAATGTGCACTTCGGGCATGGAGAAGACGTCCATGGCCACGCTCTCCATGGGCTGGTCAGGAACCGGGGTCCATTGGGCCTCCCCTCTGACGTTCCGGTTGTCGGGATTGCAGGCCTGGCAGACCGAACAACTCTTCCTGACCTTCTTGATGGCGGTGTAGAGAACGATATGGTCGATCTCGAACCGGCGCTGCATGTCAAGGGCTTGCTTCTTGACCCCTGGGTGCAGCATGTGGTGGTGCCAAGCTTCACAAAGCTCGAGCACCCGGGACTCCGGTACTAGCAGCTTACCATTCCGGTAGAGCTTGCCATCTTCCTCGGTCAGCCCCTTCGGCCACTTCTGCCCGTCGTCAGGGTCGGTCACAGCCCTATACTCGGCCGCAAAGGCCTCAGACTTGGCGTAATCGTCGGTCCAGTCGTCCTGGAGGCAAGACTCCGGGAAGAGGTGCTTGTCGGACTCAGCTCCCTCAATGGCGAGTACATTGACCGCTCTGCTGACCCTCGACGCGAGGGGGGCATCTGCAGCCATGACGACGAAGCATTTAGCACCCTCCTCCTCCATCAGGCGCTCCATTTCGATGATCCTCTTGGCTTCAGCGGTCTCAGCCTCATCGCCATGGGCAGAGATATCCGTCATGCCCTTGCTGGCGGGATAGGCCCACCTACTGAGACAGTCCGCCACGGTGTTATCCTTTCCAGGAATATACACAACCGTGAGGTCGAACTTGGCCAAGGTCTCATGCCATCTTGCCCGTCGGGAGGCGGGACCTGAGGGGGTGTCCACGTGCTCCTTGTGCCACGACTGCAGACTCTGATGGTCGGTGCTGACGGTGACGGGATGGAGGGCTATGTACCCAGCCCATTTCCTGAGAGCCATGACGATGGCATACGCCTCCTTTTCACGGGGCGTCCACGTCCGTCTCTGGCCTTCCGCCAGGTGTAAGTGCGGCTAGCCCCATCTGCTCAGATTTTCAGACATTCTGCCCAGATTGGCTACATTTTGGTCATTTTCTTTGCTTCGGCGGAATCGCCGCCTCGCAGCTCAGTCTCAGGATATTTCCTATATATTTCTGATATGCCGGATTTGATTCCGCGGTCCATTTCCTGTAAATCCGCCGCGTTCCGCTATTTTAGCTGGAATCGCCATTTGCCGCTGACGCGCGCTCGCGGGCCAGATCGGCCAAACATTTTTACATAATTGGATTATTTAAATCTTTTCAGACAGTTTTGGAAACTCAGATGTATTTAGAATAATTCGCATCAATTTTCTTCATAGACTGGGATTTTCTGCCGGACCACAATCAACATGGACCTTGCTTCAGTTGTTGCTGCTCTCGCCTCTGTTGGTGTCCGAGTATCCGGTTCCACCCCCAATAGCAGCATTCAGGGAGACTCCTCGCGTGCCTGCCCCACTGGTCTTGCCGGCCCCGAGCCCTCCGGCACCCACAACGACCCAGGGCAGCACTTTCATGGTAGCAGAGGCTACCTGAATGTTGTTCCTTTGGTGTCCCAACCACAGCTAGCTCCCCAGTACGGCCCCGTAGACTCCGCCACCTCCGGAGACGTAACGATTACGCTGCCGTGGTGCTGTGCGAACGAGGCCTTGAGAGGAATGCCTTGCGCAAGCCCAAATTGCCCAAGAAGGGCACAAATCAGCAGCTCTGGAGGCCCAGATTACAATCAAGATCCCAGTCGAAATTGGCCATCAAGCAGCTGGAATCTCCCAGCCTACGCCGATGGCAACGCTCCGGTGGAGCTTACGGACCTGGCAGGTACTAATACTCCTTACCAATGTCCACATTTTGAGACCATCGACGCCGACATTGACGACATTGAGATGGGTGGTCCAGGTGAGGTACCTACCTATAATCGACCAGCCTCATGGGCACAATGGGACAACCATTTGTCTTCAGAAGTGACCCGTAACCTTGAGGCGCTTGAGGCCCTTTGTCTATTAGCCACGTCTAAGCTGATAGGTCAAGAAAGAATCGCCTCTGATTTTTTATTTGAATATTTTTTCCTCCTTCAAGAAGAAATTAATACCAGGATGTGGTGGTGTTCTCAAGAAGATGAATCTTTTGCCATTTTTTTGCAGATCTGGGAGGCAAGCCCCTTCCCGAAGGAGAAGACCAAGGCACCTGTTGCCGGGCCCTCCGCCCCTCATCCCTCTGTTTCCATCCGCGACGATCTAGCCGCCGCGGTTGAGGAAGGAATTTTAGAGGCAGCCAGGCAGGCAAGCCTAGAAATTAGGGCTGAAGGAGCTCCCCAAGTGGACTCCTGGCTGCGAACCACTGAGATTAGCGGTCCGACAGCCTGCTCAGGCCCTTCAGGACACGGTATGTACTGTCCTGCCGACTGCTCTTGCAGATTACAGCGAGATACTGAGCTCCAATTGCTCAAAGATCAAATACAACTCATCATTCAGACGCTGGGAATTAAAGATCTTTTCAAGACACACATGCGGTCTGAGGGCGCATCATCGGTGGAACAAACAACAGAACCGTCGGAGGAGGCGACAGAAATTTTTTCGATTGCTCCTTCGGTGGACTCTAAGACCACCGATGCCAGGATCAGCAGGACTAAGCTAAAGGAAAGGGTTACAATCTCTCGATCTCAGAGTAGGTCGGCGAAGGCTAGGACTGAGGCTCAGAATGCCAAGCGAACTGCCTCCCGTACTGCCCTTCCTGCTGTTGATTCCAACGCAATAGCCCAGATGTTGCTCGCCCAGACCCTCGCCGGAGCTGGTGTGGCTAATGATGCCGCCAAGGTGTCTGCCATTACGGCCGGTGTTGGGCTGGATTCACTCCTAAATCCTACTTCATTGCGACTTCGTCAGGTTGCTAAGCAGCCGAAGTATAATGGGAACCCCAGACGTTGGCCTCAGTTCCAACGGGAATTTAAACTGTAGGTTAAGACTCAAAAACTCCAGGATGACCAGGTCCTGATGGCGCTCTTGGACTGCCTTGAGGGAGCGCCGGCCAACACTTGGCTCAGGACCTGGAGTGATCGTGAGGATTCAAGTTCCCCCCTTACCTTTGATGAGGTGTGGGAACAGTTGGAGGTACGTGGATCCGGGCTGCCTGAGGACCATTACCACCAGATGTTGAAGAATTTTCCTTCGTTCTCGCGATTAATCTTGCACGAAGTGCAGGACAAGAGACAGCGCTTCTGGAATCTCGTAGAAGAATCTGAACATTCAGGCGAAAAATTTTCTAGTGCCGAGCTGAAAAATCTGATTTTTGACAAGATCCCCTCAGAAACTGCCGCCACCCTTCGGAACAGACAGTCCGAAGAAAAGGTCAAGACCTGTGTAAGTGCGGCTAGCCCCATCTGCTCAGATTTTCAGACATTCTGCCCAGATTGGCTACATTTTGGTCATTTTCTTTGCTTCGGCGGAATCGCCGCCTCGCAGCTCAGTCTCAGGATATTTCCTATATATTTCTGATATGCCGGATTTGATTCCGCGGTCCATTTCCCGTAAATCCGCCGCGTTCCGCTATTTTAGCTGGAATCGCCATTTGCCGCTGACGCGCGCTCGCGGGCCAGATCGGCCAAACATTTTTACATAAATGGATTATTTAAATCTTTTCAGACAGTTTTGGACACTCAGATGTATTTAGAATAATTCGCATCAATTTTCTTCATAGACTGGGATTTTCTGCCGGACCACAATCAGCATGGACCTTGCTTCAGTTGTTGCTGCTCTCGCCTCCGTTGGTGTCCGAGTGTCCGGTTCTACCCCCAATAACAACATCCAGGGAGACTCCTCGCGTGCCTGCCCCACTGGTCTTGCCGGCCCCGAGCCCTCCGGCACCCTCAACGACCCAGGGCAGCACTTTCATGGTAGCAGAGGCTACCTGAATGTTGTTCCTTTGGTGTCCCAACCACAGCTAGCTCCCCAGTACGGCCCCGTAGACTCCGCAACCTCCGGAGACGTAACGATTACGCTGCCGTGGCGCTGTGCGAACGAGGCCTTGAGAGGAATGCCTTGCGCAAGCCCAAATTGCCCAAGAAGGGCACAAATCAGCAGCTGTGGAGGCCCAGATTACAATCAAGATCCCAGTCGAAATTGGCCATCAAGCAGCTGGAATCTCCCAGCCTACGCTAATGGCAACGCTCCGGTGGAGCTTACGGACCTGGCAGGTACCAATACTCCTTACCAATGTCCACATTTTGAGACCATCGACGCCGACATTGACGACATTGAGATGGGTGGTCCAGGTGAGGTACCTACCTATAATCGACCAGCCTCATGGGCACAATGGGACAACCATTTGTCTTCAGAAGTGACCCGTAACCTTGAGGCGCTTGAGGCCCTTTGTCTATTAGCCACGTCTAAGCTGATAGGTCAAGAAAGAATCGCCTCTGATTTTTTATTCGAATATTTTTTCCTCCTTCAAGAAGAAATTAATACCAGGATGTGGTGGTGTTCTCAAGAAGATGAATCTTTTGCCATTTTTTTGCAGATCTGGGAGGCAAGCCCCTTCCCGAAGGAGAAGACCAAGGCACCTACTGCCGGGCCCTCCGCCCCTCATCCCTCTGTTTCCATCCGCGACGATCTAGCCGCCGCGGTTGGGGAAGGAATTTTAGAGGCAGCTAGGCAGGCAAGCCTGGAAATTAGGACTGAAGGAGCTCCCCAAGTGGACTCCTGGCTGCGAACCACTGAGATTAGCGGTCCGACAGCCTGCTCAGGCCCTTCAGGACACGGTATGTACTGTCCTGCCGACTGCTCTTGCAGATTACAGCGAGATACTGAGCTCCAATTGCTCAAAGATCAAATGCAACTCATCATTCAGACGCTGGGAATTAAAGATCTTTTCAAGACCCACATGAGGTCTGAGGGCGCATCATCGGTGGAACAAGAAACAGAACCGTCAGAGGAGGCGACAGAAATTTTTTCGATTGCTCCTTCGGTGGACTCTAAGACCACCGACGCAAGGATCAGCAGGACTAAGCTAAAGGAAAGGGTTACAATCTCTCGATCTCAGAGTAGATCGGCGAAGGCTAGGACTGAGGTTCAGAATGCCAAACGAACTGCCTCCCGTACTACCCTTCCTGCTGTTGATTCCAATGCAATAGCCCAGATGTTGCTCGCCCAGACCCTCGCCGGAGCTGGTGGGGCTAATGATGCCGCCAAGGTGTCTGCCATTACGGCCGGTGTTGGGCTGGATTCACTCCTAAATCCCACTTCATTGCGACTTCGTCAGGTTGCTAAGCAGCCGAAGTATAATGGGAACCCCAGACGTTGGCCTCAGTTCCAACGGGAATTTAAATTGTGGGTTAAGACTCAAAAGCTCCAGGATGATCAGTTCCTGATGGCCCTCTTGGACTGCCTTGAGGGAGCGCCGGCCAACACTTGGCTCAGGACCTGGAGTGATCGTGAGGATTCAAGTTCCCCCCTTACCTTTGATGAGGTGTGGGAACAGTTGGAGGTACGTGGATCCCGGCTGCCTGAGGACCATTACCACCAGATGTTGAAGAATTTTCCTTCATTCTCACGATTAATCTTGCACGAAGTGCAAGACAAGAGACAGCGCTTCTGGAATCTCGTAGAAGAATCTGAACATTCAGGCGAAAAATTTTCTAGTGCCGAGCTGAAAAATCTGATTTTTGACAAGATCCCCTCAGAAACCGCCGCCACCCTTCGGAATAAACAGTCCGAAGAAAATGTCAAGACCTGGTGGGCGGAAGTCGATGGCTTCGACGCCTCGGCCAACAGGTTTACGGTCAGGGAGGCACTTCAAAAGTGCTCCCCCACGTCGTTTACCAAGGTGAAATTCACTGAAAACACGTGGAAAATCAAGTTTAATGAACACGAGGATCGGGACTTGTTTGTCCAAGTCCTCAATAGGGGAGTAAGTTTCCACGGCCATCGCCTGAAGGCCAGGAACTGGGTGTTTTCGTTCACCCCGCAGGAACTGTGGGAAGAGGTTGAGCGGCTCGCTGATGCCGCCAATCAAAATTTCCATGAGGGTCTTGGGGGAAACAGGAATACCCAGCAAAACACCCAAAATGGGGCCCAAAAGGGCAACAAAAAGGTGAATGACACCCGGAATGTTCAGGATCATTGTAGCATCTGCCTTCTTTTAGGTTCTACGAACGGAGCTAAGACGCATTCTACTGCTAATCACCGATGGTCTGCTTACGATCACAAGGTGATTGGTGAAAATGTCAGTAATTCGCAGAATTCAGACAGGAATGACAGACAGGTGCATGGTGCAAAGGGGGGAAAGGGTAATCCGACCCCCTCCGGTGGAAACAAAAATACTGGAGGCCCTGGCGGGTCCCAAGGCAAAGGAAATCGGACTCCATCCGGTTCCGGTGGGCAGCCAAACGGCCAGACGAGTCCCAATGTCAACGCCGGAGGCGGAAATCGAAATCCAGGCCAAACCCCTCAATCCGGTACAAACAAAGGAAATGCTCCAGGATCACAGGGTAAGGGTAAGGGAAATCTTTCAGGAACCCCTTTCTCTGGTAAGGGCAGAGGGCGTGGCGACGGTGGTGGCCAATCATCCGGCGGCCGTGGCCGTGGACGTGGAAAGGGAAATCATCGTGTAGATCAGGTCTCAGGTGCAGATCAGGTGTCCGATGCGGATCGAGATTATGTCGAAAATGCCCTGAATCCAGCGGATGATCCGTTCCAAGATGAGTGGATCGACGAATCAGGCTGTGTTCACAATGTTAACGCAGCCACTGGAGGTCAGAACGCCTAGGGGAGCCACGAAAATCGCCCCTCCCCAGGCGATTTCAGGCATGATCCCCAAATTCCTGATCGACCATTACTTGATGTAGGGTCGCTTGTCTCCTCTCCCCTGGATCCGGCAGCGGATCCTTCTGTTGTAGTGGACGAGGTTGGTGTACAGTCCAGGCACGGGGCCCGTCAGTTTGTCACAAAGCTGTGGGTCTCTGATTGCAAGGGAAATTTCCATCTCGCCACTTGTTTGTGTGACAATGGATCAGAGGTAAATCTCCAATCCAATTCATTCTTACCCGACGACTGCGTGTTTGAATCGCCTCATCCTGTTACCCTCGAGGGAGTTTCTGGACATTCTCTCGCAGGTGGGCAACGCGGTTGTTATATATCAACTCATTTGGTCGCTCAAGACCTTTGGGAAGAGCAAAATGTGGAAGAAGTTGTCCTTAAGGATGACTACTTCTATCGTGCCGACATAAAGTATGACCTTTATTTGGGCCATCCTTGGCTTCGCAAGAACAGGGTAGCGCCCGTAGGTCATCGTCGTTGTTTTTTGCTGGAGTCAGGTCCCTTGGAACGTCCTGAATTTCGTTTTTTGCACGCAGGGTTTAAAAGTGTAGAGGAATTTTTGAAGCAAAAGGTGACACCAAAATTTGGTGAAGATGTCACCATTGCAGAGGTGAATGGGAGTGCCGATTACTCCCAAGAGTTAGAATGTCTTCGTAGGGACTCCCAGCCACGACGCCCTTCGCGCTGGCACTCTTCATCCTACAGAGTTGTCGACAAATGGCGCGATGCAATTTGTGAATACTTTCATGAACATCATTCCTTTTGGCCACAGTATGATGCCTTTGCTAACCGTATGAACAAGCGCTTTGACAAGCACTTTAGCGACGCTTGGACCCACAAATGGGACAAGAAGTTGTGGATTAATCCTCCGTTTCACTTAATCCAGCAGGTCATCCACAAGATCAAGCAAGATAAAACCCAGGCAATTTTAGTTGTGCCCTTGTGGGACGACAAGCCTTGGTTTCAGGAATTACAGGACATTTGTGTAGATTACATCGAACTTCCCAGGAAGATTAAGCTGTATGCCAGGGACGACACAGGTCCCCTGCCACAGCGGTCCTGGAGTTCGCTTGCATTCCTGGTGGATGGAAAGCTTTCTGACTCTAATTCTGCTGATTCTGGTACTGATTCTTGTGTTGGGTCAGAATCTGAGGTTGAGCGTGGTACTGATGATGAATCAATTTTTTCTGATTTTTGTCCGTCAGATACCCAAGGTGATTCAACGTCCAATGGATCCGCCTCGTCTCCCTCTTCCCCAATACGGTCGACATCGAAAAGAATCTTCAGTGCACGGGCGAGGAAAAATCTCCAATCGCGCCGCAAATTCAGAGTTTTTTATGAAAAACCCCCTGTGGAAGCTTTCATGGATCCTTTCGAGGAGCTGGATCACGAAGAGAATCTCTGGGATTTCGACATACGACCCACCTATCTTCAAGAGGCAGTTGATACGGACCTGTTTAGGGACATCCGTAAGAAGATTCTTCCTGCCAAAGCCGAAGAAGTCGCCAAAGTTTTTTCGACAGTAATTCCTGGCGATCAGGTGGACACTGAATTATGTTCCAAGTCAAGAGAAAAGTTTTTTGAGGAACGGGAGGACACAACCCTTTCAGGGAAGTTGATCAAAGATCCCCCTGTCCGTGGACAGTTCGGTGAAGCCTTCATCGAGCTTAGTGAAGGGTACAAGGCAAAAAAACAGCGCCCTTATGAAAATCATGGACACAAACATGAGATACTCAGAAAAATCATCGAGAGAAATCTCAGGGAATTTGGTTGGCTTGAGGGTTGTATGACCAGCGAATGGTGCTGTTCACCCTTCACAGTCCCGAAGCCACCGCCTGCAGACCAGAACACCATTGATGGTTGGCGAATGGTTGTTGATTTTCGCAATCTCAACGCCGAAACAAAGGCGGATTCACACCCCCTGCCCCTCATTGAGGAGGAAATCGCTAAGAGGGCAAGAGGTCGTTTGTTTTCTGTGCTGGATCTCCGTCACGGCTTTCACCAAATGCCGTTGAGGAAGGACAGCCGACCTCTCACCTGTATGTGCACGCCATGTGGCCCAGTTCAATGGACCGTCATGCCCATGGGGCTGAAGAACGCCCCCTCATTTTTTCAAAGAATGATGGAGGATGTGCTGTTCACAACCCATCCTGAGCTTCGTGCCTTCGTGAGTGTGTACATAGATGACATAATCATCGCGACGGAAGGGGAGGGACTGACCGAAGCCGAGCTGGTGGCCCTACATGAGAAGCAGCTGAACCAAGTTTTGGACATTCTTGACGCTAATCAGCTGATTTGTGGGCCAAAGAAGGGAAAATTTTTTTTAAAATCAGTCGAATTTTGTGGTTCTCTCCTAGAGAATGGCACCCGACGACCAAGTCCAGGGAAGCTCGTCGCTATTCAGAAGTGGAAGCGCCCTGAGACGATCACGGAGTTGAGAGGATTCCTGGGTTGTTGCAATTTTTACCACACTTTTGTGCCGAATTATGCCAAATTTGCTGCCCCCCTCACTGAATTATTGAAGGTAGGGAGAGATGCGGGCAAGGCAGGTTCAAAGGTTCGTGTCAAGTGGACTGACGAGTGCGAGGAGGCCTTCCATCACTTGAAGGCGGCCCTCTGTGAAGTCGCCACGTTGCATGTGCCCCAATTTGACAGACCCTTCTACATTAGAACCGACGCTTCTAGGTACGCGATGGGAGCTGTTCTTGAACAGGTTGATGAGGCCACCGGTGATCATTACCCTCTTGCATTTTGGTCTCGGAAGCTAGCCCCACGCCAAATGCAATGGTCCCCGCGTGAGCAAGAAACATATGCCATCATCTGTGCTTTAAAAAAGTACCAATCGTGGGTTGGCACCAATCGAGTCGAGGTCCTGACGGATCATCGATCTCTGGAGTATTGGGCCACCGAACACATTGATACTGTCGCGAGCCCAGCTGGTCGACGGGCCAGATGGCACGAATTTCTCTCTCTGTTTGACCTCCATGTGTCGTATTTGCCTGGAAAACACAACACGGTAGCGGATGCTCTGAGCCGATGGGCTTACCCCGCCTCAGAGGGGCTGCAAAGTACCAACATCCATGGTACGGAGCAGGACCGCCATGTCATCATCGAATGGGATCAGGAAGAAAAGAAACTCATTCGACGTGCATGCATGCAGTGCGCTGTTAAACAGCACGCATTGCCGTGTCACGACATCACGGCCATCTCAGATCCGGCGCATGCTCACGAGATCTGCACCAAAACGCTGAAAGTCGTGGAGAAAGTCACCGATCCCTCCTCAGGGAGTGTGAAACGGTTTGACTATACCCGACAAGTAAGTCGATTTCGGTTGATCCAGGGCATTAAGCGTCGACATCCGGCCAAAACTCCACCCCTGCCGAAAGATTCCCTGATCATCCGTGACTGGACGTCCGATTATCTGCAGGATCCCATGTTTAAAGAGGTCTTTGGAAATCTCAAATCCAAAGATGCTCACAAGGATGGGATTTTTCCTGAGTACTCGTTGGATGGGGGGAAGCTGTGGATGGAGGGTAAATTGTGTGTGCCAGACGCCCTAGCCCCCCGAGTGTTAAACTGGTGGCACAAATGGGAGTCCCCCCACGCACATGGCCGTCGACTGTGGTCGATGATTAAGCATAGGTTGTTTGGATCGAGGCTCTACACTCATTGCATGAAAGTAGCCGCCGGATGTGCCCAATGTGCTGTCTCGACGCCCCCCAGCGCGAAGAAGCACGGCCATCTGAGGCCTCATCCTATTCCGGAGCGCCTCTTTAACAGAGTCACCAGTGATTTCTTCTATCTCGGTGAACTCGATGACGAAGAGTGCCATTGGACTAATAAAAAAGTCAATGGTGTGCTCCTTATTCAGTGCCGTCATTCCGGCTACATTCAAGTGTTGCCTTGCAACATTGAGTCGATGACTGGCAAGGCTGCCGCCAAATGGTGCGCGCAGACCTGGATGGGAGGCTGGGACGTCCCATCCGAGGTGGTGACGGATTCAGGCAAAGAGTACACCTCCGAATGGTGGAGAGAATTATGTGCTCGCCTTGGAATCCACCACCTCCGATGTGAAATCCACTCGCATCGAGCGCTGCCTGGCGAAAGAGCCGGCCGCTCTATAAGTAATATGCTTCGTAAGGAGCTCGCGAGTGAAAAGGATTTCCATTGGATGGAAGTTCTCTTCGCATTGCTTCGCCGTTACCACAACACGCCTTTGTATCATGGCCTTTCTCCAAATGAAATTGTCTTTGGACGAAAGAAGTGTTGGTGGAACATGCCGTTGAATAATCCTCGCCCCTGTAAAGATGCTTCGCTGTTTTTGGACGAAGTCCAACGAGCAGATAAATCTGTGTCGAAATTAATCCAGAAGCATCAGGCTGACTGGCTTTGGGTTCAGAATCAAGGCCGAAAAAACCCCCACAATTTTGAAGTCGATGATCGAGTTTGGCTTCGAAAATCCGAAACCACCCTGGACGGAGATGACAAGCTTCTTCCCTTGTGGGAGGGGCCGTTCGCTGTTACAGCACGTCTTGGTGAGAACAGGTGGAGGATTCGTGTGGATGTCAGCAGGGAAATTGACGTTTCGGGCGATCGCCTCAAGAGAGAGATCCCCTCCCCCAAGGATCGGGTTAAACCCCTTTTTTGGACTGCGAAACACTTGTCTGATCGGGTCATCGAAGGGGGGAAGTACGAACTCAAGAGGATTGTTGAAGCAAGACGTGACGCCAAGGGCGAATGGGAATTTCTGTGTGAGTGGAGGGGCTTTGATTCCAGTCACAACAACTGGGAACCAGCCCAATCTTTCGTCCATGGGTACACCAAGGGGTTCATCGACTTCCTGAAGAAGCACCCCGAAATTGGAGTACTCCTGACAGATTGTTTGTCGAAACCAGACAGACAAGTGGAGAGCGACAGAAAACGACCTGTGGTGAATCGAGATCCAGCCTTTTATGGCCCTCAGCAGCCACATTCCAGGGCTGATCCGTCGATCCCCCCTCCTGCGGTCAGGCCAGCCCAGGAGCCAAATGAGGACCAAGCTTCAAGTTCGGTCGCTGATTTGCAGCGCCCAAGCGGTACGAGGGCCAGGCCAGACAGGTTGGTGGTCACATGTATTCGCGCTTGGCCGAATTGAGGAAGCCATCCTACCACATTCTGCTCAATCCACTGTTCATTCTTTCTGTTTATGTCATGATGTGGAGAACTGCGAATGTTTGATAATTTGACGTCAATCAATCTATTTTTTTTTGGTCTCCGTTCGGTAACGTATCGAAAGTCGAAAGCCGAAAGCCACGGAGTGTGCTGCCGTGTTCAGAGAAAAACCAAACTCAGACTTAATTCAGGCAGATTCGGGGTAATCTTGTCTCTGTTGATCTGTGCATCTTTGGAATTTGGCTACTCGTGCAGATGGAAGCAAATGTACATAATCAAAATACCGGCCGGTGACATTCACCCCTACAGGCACCCCCTGTAGTACTGGCTGCACCAGATGCAACGCCAGGAACTCAGATCTTACCTTCATTTGCTGTGATGCTAACGCCAAAGTCCAGATTCAGATCCAGGATCCTCAAATTTGCCTTGAATTTCTCAGGTTTGTTCATCATTCTGCCACTGTTGTACGAAACCCAGACGTCAATTGTTCAGACAACCTTCAGATAGGAGCTCTAGGGACTTCTAAAAGCAACCTCTGAAGTCCGTAAGCTTCGTTGTATTTTTGGCACACGCCAATGTGAGCTCAATCCGACCTGAAACTGTCGAAAATGGTGAATCCAAGTGTCTTGTGGGACTCCATCGAAAGATTGGCCTTGTCCAAGTCGATTGACACCACCGCCACTGTAAATTCGGTGTCTCTCAGTTATATACTGTCAGTGAAGCGCCATCAGTGAACCTTCGGCGCGTTACATGCCAAGGATCCAGGGCCAGCATGTCCCATCATGATGCATCATCACATGATTCACATTTTGATAGAATCTGTTAGATGCTCGCGAACCAACGTGCCGGAAAGCACAATTGAGCTGAATAAACGACAATATATATTAACTCTAGTCTAAACGAAAGTGTTAGTAGTTTCAGTTCTAGACATTCCGCTGCATTTCACTTTCATCTTAGGGAATTTGTTGATGTTAGGACAATTTAGTTTGATTTCCTTGTCATCTCCTCTCATTCCTTGGAGATCTGTTTAGATCCAAGTGAACAGAAAGACATCTTTACCTTCGGTGGTTCACTTAGGGTCTGTAGACTACATTTGTATTTGTTTTCCCTCTCTGTGATTGTCTCATCCCCTTCATCTCTGCTCAACTTGACTCTCAATCTTGCTCAATTTTGTGATCATCCACCAGATGCGCTAATTCTGAGCCACATGCTGCACTTTTCAGAACGAGAAAAGCGGGATTAACACGATGTAGAGTTCGGCGAGGACACCGTAGCGTGCCCGCGACAGCGAAACTGTGCCAGAGCGCTGAGATGTCACTCCAATTCTTGATCCCCCCACTCAATCCACCAATAATCTACCTCATACCTAACCAATGCATGGTTTGGTATCGATTCTCGATACGTTTACATGCTTTTTAGCCCCTAACCTAATGTTTTACAGCACGGAGGACTGTTCGTCACTTCTCATTCTGTCTCATTTCAGGTTCATCCAGCCTGATTCAGTGCCAATTCAGCCTAAATCAGGTCAGATCAAGCAGATTTCGCCCCATCGAGGCTACATTTCTATTTTTTTCTGGGACTTACCCGCACTACGTTCTTCGTTGACGTAGCGACACACCCCAGTGTGTTTTTGGAGGGGGAGTGTAAGTGCGGCTAGCCCCATCTGCTCAGATTTTCAGACATTCTGCCCAGATTGGCTACATTTTGGTCATTTTCTTTGCTTCGGCGGAATCGCCGCCTCGCAGCTCAGTCTCAGGATATTTCCTATATATTTCTGATATGCCGGATTTGATTCCGCGGTCCATTTCCCGTAAATCCGCCGCGTTCCGCTATTTTAGCTGGAATCGCCATTTGCCGCTGACGCGCGCTCGCGGGCCAGATCGGCCAAACATTTTTACATAAATGGATTATTTAAATCTTTTCAGACAGTTTTGGACACTCAGATGTATTTAGAATAATTCGCATCAATTTTCTTCATAGACTGGGATTTTCTGCCGGACCACAATCAGCATGGACCTTGCTTCAGTTGTTCCTGCTCTCGCCTCCGTTGGTGTCCGAATGTCCGGTTCTACCCCCAATAACAACATCCAGGGAGACTCCTCGCGTGCCTGCCCCACTGGTCTTGCCGGCCCCGAGCCCTCCGGCACCCTCAACGACCCAGGGCAGCACTTTCAACCTGGTGGGCGGAAGTCGATGGCTTTGACGCCTCGGCCAACCGGTTTACAGTCAGGGAGGCACTTCAAAAGTGCTCCCCCACGTCGTTTACCAAGGTGAAATTCACTGAAAACACGTGGAAAATCAAATTTAATGAACACGAGGATCGGGACTTGTTTGTCCAAGTCCTCAACAGGGGAGTAAGTTTTCACGGCCATCGCCTGAAGGCCAGGAACTGGGTGTTTTCGTTCACCCCGCAGGAACTGTGGGAAGAGGTTGAGAGGCTCGCTGACGCCGCCAATCAAAATTTCCATGAGGGTCTTGGGGGAAGCAAGAATACCCAGCAAAACACCCAAAATGGGGCCCAAAAGGGCAACAAAAAGGTGAATGACACCCGGAATGTTCAGGATCATTGTAGCATCTGCCTTCTTTTAGGTTCTACGAACCGAGCTAAGACGCATTCTACTGGTAATCACCGATGGTCTGCTTACGATCACAAGGTGATTGGTGAAAATGTCAGTAATTCGCAGAATTCAGACAGGAATGACAGACAGGTGCATGGTGCAAAGGGGGGAAAGGGTAATCCGACCCCCTCCGGTGGAAACAAAAATACTGGAGGCCCTGGCGGGTCCCAAGGCAAAGGAAATCGGACTCCATCCGGCTCCGGTGGGCAGCCAAACGGCCAGACAAGTCCTAATGTCAACGCCGGAGGCGGAAATCGAATTCCAGGCCAAACCCCTCAATCCGGTACAAACAAAGGAAATGCTCCAGGATCACAGGGTAAAGGCAAGGGAAATCCTTCGGGAACCCCTTTCTCTGGTAAGGGCAGAGGGCGTGGCGACGGTGGTGGTCCATCATCCGGCGGCCGTGGCCGTGGACGTGGAAAGGGCAATCATCGTGTGGATCAGGTCTCAGGTGCAGATCAGGTGTCCGATGCGGATCGAGATTATGTCGAAAATGCCCTGAACCCAGCGGATGATCCGTTCCAAGATGAGTGGATCGACGAATCAGGCTGTGTTCACAATGTTAACGCAGCCACTGGAGGTCAGAACGCCTAGGGGAGCCACGAAAATCGCCCCTCCCCAGGCGATTTCAGGCATGATCCCCAGATTCCAGATCGACCATTACTTGATGTAGGGTCGCTTGTCTCCTCTCCCCTGGATCCGGCAGCGGATCCTTCTGTTGTAGTGGACGAGGTTGGTGTACAGTCCAAGCACAGGGCCCGTCAGTTTGTCACAAAGCTGTGGGTCTCTGATTGCAAGGGAAATTTCCATCTCGCCACTTGTTTGTGTGACAATGGATCAGAGGTAAATCTCCAATCCAATTCATTCTTACCCGACGACTGCGTGTTTGAATCGCCTCATCCTGTTACCCTCGAGGGAGTTTCTGGACATTCTCTCGCAGGTGGGCAACGCGGTTGTTATATATCAACTCATTTGGTCGCTCAAGACCTTTGGGAAGAGCAAAATGTGGAAGAAGTTGTCCTTAAGGATGACTACTTCTATCGTGCCGACATAAAGTATGACCTTTATTTGGGCCATCCTTGGCTTCGCAAGAACAGGGTAGCGCCCGTAGGTCATCGTCGTTGTTTTTTGCTGGAGTCAGGTCCCTTGGAGCGTCCTGAATTTCGTTTTTTGCACGCAGGGTTTAAAAGTGCAGAACAATTTTTGAAGCAAAAGGTGACACCAAAATTTGGTGAAGATGTCACCATTGCAGAGGTGAATGGGAGTGCTGATTACTCCCACGAGTTAGAATGTCTTCGTAGGGACTCCCAGCCACGACGCCCTTCGCGCTGGCACTCTTCATCCTACAGGGTTGTCGACAAATGGCGCGATGCAATTTGTGAATACTTTCATGAACACCATTCCTTTTGGCCACAGTATGATGCCTTTGCTAACCGTATGAACAAGCGCTTTGACAAGCACTTTAGCGACGCTTGGACCCATAAATGGGACAAGAAGTTGTGGATTAATCCTCCGTTTCACTTAATCCAGCAGGTCATCCACAAAATCAACCAAGATAAAACCCAGGCAATTTTGGTTGTGCCCTTGTGGGACGACAAGCCTTGGTTTCAAGAATTACAGGACATTTGTGTAGATTACATCGAACTTCCCAGGAAGATTAAGCTGTATGCCAGGGACGACACAGGTCCCCTGCCACAGCGGTCCTGGAGTTCGCTTGCATTCCTGGTGGATGGAAAGCTTTCTGACTCTAATTCTACTGATTCTGGTACTGATTCTTGTGTTGGGTCTGAATCTGAGGTTGAGCGTGGTACTGATGATGAATCTATTTTTTCTGATTTTTGTCCGTCAGATACCCAAGGTGATCCAACGTCCAATGGATCCGCCTCGTCTCCCTCTTCCCCAATACGATCGACATCGAAAAGAATCTTCAGTGCACGGGCGAAGAAAAATTCGAAATCGCGCCGCAAATTCAGAGTTTTTTATGAAAAACCCCCTGTGGAAGCTTTCATGGATCCTTTGGAGGAGCTGGATCACGAGGAGAATCTCTGGGATTTCGACACACGACCCACCTATCTTCAAGAGGCAGTTGATACGGACCTGTTTAGGGGCATCCGTAAGAAGATTCTTCCTGCCAAAGCCGAAGAAGTCGCCAAAGTTTTTTCGACAGTAATTCCTGGCGATCAGGTGGACACTGAATTGTGTTCCAAGTCAAGAGAAAAGATTTTTGAGGAACGGAAGGACACAACCCTTTCAGGGAAGTTGATCAAAGACCCCCCTGTCCGTGGACAGTTCGGTGAAGCCTTCATCGAGCTTAGTGAAGGGTACAAGGCAAAAAAACAGCGCCCTTATGAAAATCATGGACACAAACATGAGATACTCAGAAAAATCATCGAGAGAAATCTCAGGGAATTTGGTTGGCTTGAGGGTTGTATGACCAGCGAATGGTGCTGTGCACCCTTCACAGTCCCGAAGCCACCGCCTGCAGACCAGAACACTATTGATGGTTGGCAAATGGTGGTTGATTTTCGCAATCTCAACGCCGAAACCAAGGCGGATTCGCACCCCCTGCCCCTCATTGAGGAGGAAATCGCCAAGAGGGCGAGAGGTCGTTTGTTTTCTGTGCTGGATCTCCGTCACGGCTTTCACCAAATGCCGTTGAGGAAGGACAGCCGACCTCTCACCTGTATGTGCACGCCATGTGGCCCAGTCCAATGGACGGTCATGCCCATGGGCCTGAAGAACGCCCCTTCATTTTTTCAAAGAAAGATGGAGGATGTGCTGTTCACAACCCATCCTGAGCTTCGTGCCTTTGTGAGTGTGTACATAGATGACATAATCATCGCGACAGAGGGGGAGGGACTGACCGAAGCCGAGCTGGTGGCCCTACATGAGAAGCAGCTGAACCAAGTTTTGGACATTCTTGACGCCAATCAGCTGATTTGTGGGCCAAAGAAGGGAAATTTTTTTTTAAAATCAGTCGAATTTTGTGGTTCTCTCCTAGAGAATGGCACCCGACGACCCAGTCCACGGAAGCTCGTCGCTATTCAGAAGTGGAAGCGCCCTGAGACGATCACGGAGTTGAGAGGACTCCTGGGTTGTTGCAATTTTTACCACACTTTTGTGCCGAATTATGCCAAATTTGCTGCCCCCCTCACTGAATTATTGAAGGTAGGGAGAGATGCAGGCAAGGCAGGTTCAAAGGTTCGTGTCAAGTGGACTGACGAGTGCGAGGAGGCCTTCCATCACTTGAAGGCGGCCCTCTGTGAAGTCGCCACGTTGCATGTGCCCCAATTTGACCGACCCTTCTACATTAGAACCGACGCTTCTAGGTATGCGATCGGAGCTGTCCTTGAACAGGTTGATGAAGCCACCGGCGATCATTACCCTCTTGCATTTTGGTCTCGGAAGCTAGCCCCACGCCAAATGCAATGGTCGCCGCGTGAGCAAGAAACGTATGCCATCATCTGTGCTTTAAAAAAGTACCAATCGTGGGTTGGCACCAATCGAGTCGAGGTCCTGACGGATCATCGATCTCTGGAGTATTGGGCCACCGAACACATTGATACTGTCGCGAGCCCAGCTGGTCGACGGGCCAGATGGCACGAATTTCTCTCTCTGTTTGACCTCCATGTGTCGTACTTGCCTGGAAAACACAACACGGTAGCGGATGCTCTGAGCCGATGGGCTTACCCCGCCTCAGAGGGGCTGCAAAGTACCAACATCCATGGTACGGAGCAGGACCGCCATGTCATCATCGAATGGGATCAGGAAGAAAAGAAACTCATTCGACGTGCATGCATGCAGTGCGCTGTTAAACAGCACGCATTGCCGTGTCACAACATCACGGCCATCTCAGATCCGCCGCATGCGCATGAGATCTGCACCAAAACACTGAAAGTCGTGGAAAAAGTCACCGATCCCTCCTCAGGGAGTGTGAAACGGTTTGACTATACCCGACGAGTAAGTCGATTTCGGTTGATCCAGGGCATTAAGCGTCGAGATCCGGCCAAAACTCCACCCCTGCCTAAAGATTCCCTGATAATCCGTGACTGGACGTCCGATTACCTGCAGGATCCCATGTTTAAAGAGGTCTTTGGAAATCTCAAATCCAAAGATGCTCACAAGGATGGGATTTTTCCTGAGTACTCGTTGGATGGGGGGAAGCTGTGGATGGAGGGTAAATTGTGTGTGCCAGACGCCCTAGCCCCCCGAGTGTTAAACTGGTGGCATAAATGGGAGTCTCCCCACGCACATGGCCGTCGACTGTGGTCGATGATTAAACATAGGTTGTTTGGCTCACGGCTATATACTCACTGCATGAAAGTAGCCGCCGGATGCGCCCAATGTGCGGTGTCGACGCCTCCCAGCGCGAAGAAGCACGGCCATCTGAGGCCACATCCTATTCCGGAGCGCCTGTTTAACAGAGTCACCAGTGATTTCTTCTATCTCGGTGAGCTCGATGACGAAGAGTGCCATTGGACCAATAAAAAGGTCAATGGGGTGCTCCTTATTCAGTGCCGTCATTCCGGCTACATTCAAGTGTTGCCTTGCAACATTGAGTCGATGACTGGCAAGGCTGCCGCCAAATGGTGCGCGCAGACCTGGATGGGAGGCTGGGACGTCCCATCCGAGGTGGTGACGGATTCAGGCAAAGAGTACACCTCCGAATGGTGGAGAGAATTATGTGCTCGCCTTGGAATCCACCACCTCCGATGTGAAATCCACTTGCATCGAGCGCTGCCTGGTGAAAGACCCGGCTGCTCAATTATTAATATGCTTCGTAAGGAGCTCGCGAGTGAAAAGGATTTCCATTGGATGGAAGTTCTCTTCGCATTGCTTCGCCGTTACCACAACACGCCTTTGTATCATGGCCTTTCTCCAAATGAAATTGTCTTTGGACGAAAGAAGTGTTGGTGGAACATGCCGTTGAATAATCCTCGCCCCTGTAAAGATGCTTCGCTGTTTTTGGACGAAGTCCAACGAGCAGATAAATCTGTGTCGAAATGAATCGAGAAGCATCAAGCGGACTGGCTTTGGGTCCAGAATCAAGGCCGAAAGAACCCCCACAATTTTGAAGTCGATGATCGAGTTTGGCTTCGAAAATCCGAAACCACCCTGGACGGAGATGACAAGCTTCTTCCCTTGTGGGAGGGGCCATTCGCTGTTACAGCGCGTCTTGGTGAGAATAGGTGGAGGATTCGTGTGGATGTCAGCAGGGAAATTGACGTTTCGGGCGATCGTCTCAAGAGAGAGATCCCCTCCCCCAAGGATCGGGTTAAACCCCTTTTTTGGACTGCGAAACACTTGTCTGATCGGGTCATCGAAGGGGGAAAGTACGAACTCAAGAGGATTGTTGAAGCAAGACGTGACGCCAAGGGCGAATGGGAATTTCTGTGTGAGTGGAGGGGCTTTGATTCCAGTCACAACAACTGGGAACCAGCCCAATCTTTTGTCCATGGATACACCAAGGGGTTCATCGACTTCCTGAAGAAGCACCCCGAAATTGGCGTACTCCTGACAGATTGTTTGTCGAAACCAGACAGACAAGTGGAGAGCGACGGAAAACGACCTGTGGTGAATCGAGATCCAGCCTTTTACGGCCCTCAGCAGCCACATTCCAGGGCTGATCCGTCGATCCCCCCTCCTGCGGTCAGGCCAGCCCAGGAGCCAAATGAGGACCAAGCTTCAAGTTCGGCCGCTGATTTGCAGCGCCCAAGCCGTACGAGGGCCAGGCCAGACAGGTTGGTGGTCACATGTATTCGCGCTTGGCCGAATTGAGGAAGCCATCCTACCACATTCTGCTCAATCCACTGTTCATTCTTTCTGTTTATGTCCTGATGCGGAGAACTGCGAATGTTTGATAATTTGACGTCAATCCACTTTTCTTTGGTCTCCGTTTGGCAGACAAGGCGTAGATACGCTGACGGAGTGTGCTGCCGTGTTCAGAAAAAACCAAACTCAGGCTTAATTCAGGCAGATTCGGGGTAATCTTGTCTCTGTTGGTCTGTGCATCTTTGGAATTTGGCTACTCGTGCAGATGGAAGCAAATGTACATAATCAAAACACCGGCCGGTGACATTCACCCCTACAGGCACCCCCTGTAGTACTGGCTGCACCAGATGCAACGCCAGGAACTCAGATCTTACCTTCAATTGCTGTGATGCTAACGCCAAAGTCCAGATTCAGATCCAGGATCCTCAAATTTGCCTTGAATTTCTCAGGTTTGTCCATCATTCTGCCACTGTTGTACGAAACCCAGACGTCAATTGTTCAGACAATCTTCAGATAGGAGCTCTAGGGACTTCTAACAGCAACCTCTGAAGTCCGTAAGCTTCGTTGTATTTTTGGCACACGCCAATGTGAGCTCAATCCGACCTGAAACTGTTGAAAATGGTGAATCCAAGTGTCTTGTGGGACTCCATCGAAGGATTGGCCTTGTCCAAGTCGATTGACACCACCGCCACTGTAAATTCGGTGTCTCTCAGTTATATACTGTCAGTAAAGCGCCTTCAGCGAACCTTCGGCGCGTTACATGCCAAGGATCCAGGGCTATCATGTCCCATCATGATGCATCATCACATGATCCACATTTTCATAGAATCTGTTAGATGCTCGCGAACCAACGTGCCGGAAAGCACAATTGAGCTGAATAAACGACAATATATATCAACTTTAGTCTAAACGAAGGTGTTGGTAGTTTCAGTTGTACACATTCTGCTTCATTTCACCTTCATCTTAGGGAATTTGCTGACATTAGGACAATTTAGATTGATTTCTTTATCATCTCCTCTCATTCCTTGAAGATCTGTTTAGATCTAAGTGAACAGAAAGACATCTTTACCTTCGGTGGTTCACTTAGGGTCTGTAGACTACAATTGTATTTGTTTTCCCTCACTGTGATTGTCTCATCCCCTTGATCTCTGCTCAAATTGACTCCCAATTTTGCTGAATCTTGTGATCATCCACCAGATGCGCCAAATCTGAAGCACATGCTGCACTTTTCAGAACGAGAAAAGCGGGACTAACACGATGTAGAGTTCGGCGAGGACACCGTAGCGTGCCCGCGACAGCGAAACTGTGCCAGAGCGCTGGGATGTCACTCCAATTCTTGATCCCCCCACTCAATCCACCAATAATCTACCTCATTCTCAACCAATGCATGGTTTGGTATCGATTCTCGATACGTTTACATGCTTTTTAGCCCCTAACCTAATGTTTTACAGCACGGAGGACTGTTCGTCACTTCTCATTCTGTCTCATTTCAGGTTCATCCAGCCTGATTCAGTGCCAATTCAGCCCAAATCAGGTCAGATCAAGCAGATTTCGCCCCATCGAGGCTACATTTCTATTTTTTTCTGGGACTTACCCGCACTACGTTCTTCGTTGACGTAGCGACACACCCCAGTGTGTTTTTGGAGGGGGAGTGTAAGTGCGGCTAGCCCCATCTGCTCAGATTTTCAGACATTCTGCCCAGATTGGCTACATTTTGGTCATTTTCTTTGCTTCGGCGGAATCGCCGCCTCGCAGCTCAGTCTCAGGATATTTCCTATATATTTCTGCTATGACGGATTTGATTCCGCGGTCCCGTAAATCCGCCGCGTTCCGCTATTTTAGCTGGAATCGCCATTTGCCGCTGACGCGCGCTCGCGGGCCAGATCGGCCAAACATTTTTACATAATTGGATTATTTAAATCTTTTCAGACAGTTTTGGACACTCAGATGTATTTAGAATAATTCGCATCAATTTTCTTCATAGACTGGGATTTTCTGCCGGACCA
The DNA here is from genome assembly GCA_964036045.1 of Eutreptiella sp. 'Long Island Sound 2002'. Lineage (NCBI taxonomy): Eukaryota > Euglenozoa > Euglenophyceae > Eutreptiales > Eutreptiaceae > Eutreptiella > Eutreptiella sp. 'Long Island Sound 2002'. The sequence goes on from OZ038392.1 coordinate 45,069,047, forward strand.
CAATCAACATGGACCTTGCTTCAGTTGTTGCTGCTCTCGCCTCTGTTGGTGTCCGAGTATCCGGTTCCACCCCCAATAGCAGCATTCAGGGAGACTCCTCGCGTGCCTGCCCCACTGGTCTTGCCGGCCCCGAGCCCTCCGGCACCCACAACAACCCAGGGCAGCACTTTCACCAGGACTCGGCTCCAGAAGGCCACGGGCACGTGCCTCCCGTCGTCAAGCACTTGCTCCAACACAGCGCCAATGGCGTAGTCGGAAGCGTCGGTGCGCAGGACGAACCCTCGGTCGGGATCCACGAGGTGCAGACCCACTGCGGATAGCAGCGCCTGCTTCATCCCCTCAAAGGCACGGTCGGACTCAGCTGTCCAGACCAGAGCCTTCTTGGACCCCTTCTTGGTCTCCTCTCGGTTGCCCTTGAGCATGGTCGTCATGGGGGCTGCATACTCGGCATACATTTTGATATACCCCGAGTAGTAGTTGCAGAACCCCAGATACGCGCGTAGCTCAGAGACCGTCTTGGGCTTTTCCCAGTGCTCAATTGCAGCCACCTTGCCAGGTATGGGCTTTCGCTGCCCGTTCCCGACTACGTGGCCAGCGAAGACCACCTCGCTTACCGCAATGGTGGCCTTGTCACTGCTGCCCCTGAGCTTGTGCCGAACCAGAAGGTCGAGCACTCGAGTGACGTCCCTTTCATGTGCCTCCAGGAGCTCCTCGTAGCTCATACTGGGGTCCCCGGACGCGATGATCACGTCGTCCACGAAGGGGTCCGCACAGTCGCGCACCGGCTCAAGCAGGTTCTCCAGCATCCGCTGAAAAGCCGCATTGCCGTTGGTAACGCTGATGGGCATCACTTTCCACTGGAGAGGTCCAAGTGGGGTGCTCATGGCTGTGCAGGCACGGGACTCCTCGGCGAGAGGCATCTGATGATAACCATGTTTCAGGTCAATCACCGTGAAGATCTTCCGCCGGTGTTGTTTTTGCAGCATGTCCTCAATGAGGGGCAGCGTATAGCTGTCGTGCTGCGTTTGGGCGTTCAGGCCGCGGTAGTTGACCACGAGCCGCCACTCACCGGCAACCTTCTTGGGGATGACGAAGCACGGAGAGGCCCATTCGGAGTGGCACGGCTCGAGCCAGCCTCTCTGGATGAAGTCACGGAGGATCTTCTCCATGGCCTCTTTCCTCTCGCCCCTCAGGGCAAACTCCCGGTGCCGATACACACGGGGGTCCTGCTTCAGTCGTATCTTGGCCTCGCCATACGGTCCACGCACCGGTGGAGGAAACACAGGCTTTCCGCTGAAGAAGGTATCCCCATACTTCTGCTTCAGCCTGGCCCTCAATGCCTGAATCTTGGGGCAATCGTCGGACCCTGCCTTGGCTTTTCCGGGCACTTGAACCACGGAGCTTACTTGAGGGGTAGCTACTCCGCTCGTCTTCAGCTCAGGCGGTCTTCCCAGGTGGCCCAAAGGGCCATCTCTGGTCTTGCCTCGGAATAGATCGCCGTCTGAAATGAGGGAACGAAAGTATGTACAGCAACACATCAGGATATGTACACATGGGGTTAAGACTGGACTGGGGTAAGGGCATCACAGGACAATAGACACTCTATCCCAACTCGTATCCCAATCCCAGGTCCGACCCTCTCAGTGGCTGGTGGGGGCGGGGGCTCAAACACAACCCATGCCCTGCTCAGTGCGGACCCTGAAACCCTGCCAAAAGGGGAGGTGTCCCGCCCAGCCACAGGCGAGTTCCTGGGAACCAAGAGGCTCCAAGGCCAACCGACAGTGACTCCCTATGCTCCCTAAACGGCAGGTCCCAACTCTCGTCTGAGCCAGAGATATGGCTCCGCCATTCTCCCCTAGGAGTTGGTAGCCGAAAATGGGCTGTTTCAGCCCAAACTGATATTAGCTCCAAAATCTCCAAAATTGACTTCTCGTCCGGACCCGCCAGAGGTAGGGACGAGGCAACTGACCCTATGCCCTTCGAGTACGAACTCTCTGGAGCCCTCACCCAACCTGGTTCCCTCTGAGGTCCCGGCATCAGGGCAACACGGATTCGTCAAGTGGGGTCATGATGCCAAAATCAACAAAAATGGCGTCATTCCCACGCGTGGCTAGCCCGGCCAGGGCAAGGCCAATGGCTCACAGGTTAGGAGGCAGGACCTAGGACTTATATTTGAGTGCACAATTTGAAGTGAGGTCCGGGCTCCCTGTGGGCATAGAGAAATGGGGCCGCCAATTGACCACACGGAAGGGGGAAATTGGGGTCCCAAAATGGGGTCATTCTGGCTGCTCGAAATGAGCCAAAATTCGGGGTGCTCCCAATAGTATATCTCCACGCCGGCTTGGAGATCGGATCCGCCATTCCATACGCGATCCACCAGGAGTCTAACGAAGACTCCCATGCACTTGGCTCTCAATGATCCCCATGCCACTTGGCGTGGTGACGATCCCAATAGGGTCCACAAATGCCAAAGTGGCAAACCTGCCCACACTCACTTTGGGCTAGCACCTTAACGAAGGTTGCTCCGCTTCGCCCACGTGGTGTGTGAACCATGGGGACCAATATGCATAACACCCATGTCATATATGGTCCATTGGTCCATGCGTCCGGCGTGCACGGGTGGGCTCAACATAGTGCACGGCGGGCAGCAAAAGTGGAAAATTGCTCAAAATGGCCAAAGGTGCGCACACTCATGGTTGGGGCAAATGAGGCACATGCCCGACTTGGACCGGAGTGTGCCATAGGATTGGTATCAAGTCATGTGTGTCCAACATATTTTTTGGGCGTCGCCCAACTCCTCCGGTTTTGGGAATGGCAGGGTCGCCAAGTGAGCCCATGATTTGGGATGGTCCCAAATCGCCAACATGGCGGCCACAGTATGCCAAGTCCACGAGGAGTTATTCGCCGGGTCCAAGATATGTTGGGCACCGAAGTATGTACCCTCAGAACATACTTGGGTCATGATGTCAATTGAGCGCAACGTTGAGATACACGTTCGCCACTTGACATCATGACGGGCCAAGAACGGCAAAATTGGTACAAAGACACACAAAAGTGCCTTGAAAGGTGCACAATTATATTATAATATCTTCGGATTGGATCGTGCAATCAACTAATCCTTCTAAACACAATGACTTGACACCAATGACCTTCGATTCCGCGTATGTGCTCCACTTGGGGCGCTTTGAAAGGTTACGAGCGCTACTTCCCAAGTGGGCACATGAAAATATGGAAAATTGCAAAACACACACCTTGCTCCCAACGCATCGCTTCGGGATCGCCACACAAGCTTCCCTTCACAAAGGTTAGGCTTGCAATTGATCGTAGGGAGTCTGGAGAAGGGGCTTGCACAATATGAGGTCCATTGGCGGGCTTGGCTTGGAGCGATGGACCCGCTAAATGGGCACGCAACACAACACAAGGCACATACTCCATATTGCCCAAAAAGGTAGCTCCCCCCACGATATGTCATGCCCCTCCAAGGGCATAACTTTGTGTCAATCACTCATAGGAACTCAAGGAGAGTTCCTATGCAACACCAACACTTGCGCGCTACACTCGAAAGTTATCTTAACGCACGCAATATCATGGCCAAAGAGTTATAACGCAAACTCTACCCGCTTGACCATGATCCATTACACTAGCGCGCACGTGTGGAGACGCAAGGCATATGATGCTTCCTAAATTACGTCGGGAGTATTGTGAATACATCCCACGTTTCTTTATTGTCATTCCTCGCAAGCAACACGAGATATCACCTTCACAAGTGGCCTCACGAATCAACTTTGTTTTGCCCATATCTTTAAGACAAATGGAGGGCAGGGTAAAAGGAAAGTTGATTCGTGCATAGGGAAGCACGTAGGTCCACTCGAAAGAGGTCAAATCAAGTGCGCGGATGTCTAAGTCGAAAATCCGATTTCGACATCCTGAAAAATTCGGATTAAGGTTGCGAGTGTAGAATGTGAAAATTGCGGATGCATCAACGCAATTCCTGAAGACTTTAGAGCCTTCGTCACGGATAGCGTTAAAATTTCCATTATAAACATTTAAACTGGCGGTTACGGTAAAGTCGCCATCCAACCGCCAGCAGTCAAAACAGTGAATATCAGAACGGAAGCGTAAAAATTGACGGAAACAATATGAAAATAAACCCCTGTTGATTCCTGATGTTCTGATATATAACTCTCCGCTGGCGGTGCATCGGTTGCCTATGCGGGGCTTTACAGCACGGAACACGCTCCCGCCGGGCTCGCACCGGGCGTCAACGGGCGCCTTCCGTACATGGGGTTAGTGGACCGGAGACCGGTCTTTCCTTCCGTACATGGGGTTAGTGGACCGGAGACCGGTTATATGCCCTAACCTAGCCATGGGGTTCTGGGTACCGCTTCATTGTGTTTTCTCAGCGGGTGCATTTTGGCCATTTTGGGCGAAAATGCACCGGCTGGAAATTTTGTATCCTCAGCCAGTACATTTTGGCAATTTTGCGCGAAAATGTGCCACCTGGGAGTTGTTTATTCTCAGGCGGTACATTTTGGCCATTTTGGCCGAAAAGATACCAGCTTGGAATTTTTTTATCCTCAGCCAGTAAGTACACTTTGGCCATGTTGGGCGAAAATGTACCGGTTGGAGGATTTTTATGCTCAGCCGGTACATTTTGATCATCTTGGGCCAAAAAATGTACCGCCGAAATTTTGTGTTCTCAGCCCTTACATTGTGGCAATTTTGGGCAGAAGCGTTGGGTGAAAATGTACCGGCTAGGAATTTTTTGTTCTCAGCTTGTACATTTCGGGCATCTGAGCCGGTACATTTCGGGCTTTTTGGGTAAAAAATGGAATGTGGTGCAAATTTGTTTCTGAACCAGTATATTTTGGCCCTTTTTTTTGTCTCGGGCGGTAGATTGTGGGCATTTTGGGCGCTAATGTACGTCCTAGGAATCTTTTACTCTTAGCCGGTACGTTTTAGCCCTTCTTGGCGCAAATGTACCGGCTAGGGGATTTTTGTTCACCGCCGGTATGTTTTGGCCATTTTGGGCCATTTTGGGCGAACGTTTACCAGCTTGGAATTGTGTGTTCTCAGCCGGTACCATTTGGTCATTTCAATTTGGGGCAAAAATGTAATGTCTAGGAATTTTTTGTCCTCAGCCAGTACATTTTGGCCATTTTGCTGGAAAAAGTACCAGCTGGGATTATTTTCAGTCTCAGCTGGTACATTGTGGCCATTTTGGGCGAAAATGTACCGGCTAGGAATTTTTCATCCTCAGTCGCTACATTGGTGGCCATTTCGGGCGAAAATGTACTGACTGGAGGTTTTTTTTTCGCAGCCGGTACATTTAGGCCATCTCATGGGGGTGCCCACAGTCGCAAGCGGTCGCAGGCGGTCGCAAGCGCTTGAGACGCCCTTTTTTGGCCAGAAAAGTAGTGCTGCGGCTTGTGACCCGTCTACGCACATATTCCTTTGGCTACTAGCACAACGGTCTTGTCCGGTCTGGATTTCCTCTGCGCCAACTGCATAAAAAGAGACGAACTGACCGAACCGACCGGACCGAACCGTTCATTTCACTTCGTGTAAAGACCAGTCCGGAGCGGTCCGGACCGGTCTTTGAACAAACTATACAAAACGCGCTAAACTGGGCGGTCCGACCGGTTCGACCTGTTTATACCTGTTTTTGATGTGAACTGTATAAACTGCATAAACTGCTTGAAATGATCGGACCGGCCTGTTTAGATCGTTGTACGCGGTTTGTTCAAGGACCGGTCTGGACCGGTCTTCTAATAAACTAAAACGAACCGCATAAACTGCATAAACTGTTCGGTCTGCATAAACTGCATAAACTGCGTAAACCGGCGTAAAGTAGAAGTTTTGCTAGAATAAACTGCGCGAAACGGGAAGACCGGGCAGACCGGAAGACCGGACTTTATGAAATGCGTACCTGTAGCCAAAGGAATATTTTCTTGTGCTCTTTGCCATGAAAGTAGTTTTCACCAAAATATTATTTTAACCGAAAAAAACGGTTTTGTACCCGAAAGTAACAATTGCACAGGCAAATGACGTCATGGCTATCAAAAAAAGTGACGATGGGGTCTAAAGGACCAAATTTTGCTGCCGTGGCAAATCAGTTCCTATTCCCATTATTGATGTTTGTCGTCGTGCACGTAAGGCCCAAAAAGTACTTCGTGACCTTCATGCAAAAGCTTGGCGCAAAAATGGGTATCCCCCAGTGGCGTCACAATTTGATGTGCCACCGATGGGTGCCTGCGTCTTGCCTCCTTTTCATAGCCATCGTCTAGCACCCGAGGGAGAGGGGTACAATGACCACTAGGCCGTCTCAAGGTCGCCGGCGTTGCAAGGCATCTTAAATGTTTGAAAAGATAGGAATGAGCGCACGCGCAATGCCCTACAAAAGGCGGACAAACAAAAGGGGCAAGCGACAGATCCAATGGAAGCTAACAATTAAAGGTGCGTGTTCATTGTGCCAAGTGGCAAAAGGCCAAGGCTCCTTGCATCCAACCGCTTGAGTTGACAATGAGGCAGTCAACAAGCCATTGGCAATGCTACTATTTAGTGCAAGAGACAATTGTGATATGTCTTTCCTTCATTGGGTTAATGCATTGCACACTTGGAGGGACGGAGGGAGGGAGGCAGGGCGGGTTGGAGGGATTGGGGGAGTGAGTGTATGGGTTATGCCATCTGTAGACATGTACCAAAATTTTCTTAAGCGCTCGTAGGCAGTCGCAGGCGGTGGGCACCCCCCATGCAAAAATGTCCCAGCTGGGAATTTTTTATTCTCAGCCGGTACATTTCGGGCATTCTCAGCGAAAATGTACTGGCTGTGGGTTTTTACTTCCCAGCTAGTACATGTCCCCTCTAGCCTCAAGGCCTAGGCCTTGCCTTGGTGTGTTCCTTTTCGGGCCTTTGTGCTTGCCACTACGCTGCGCTTGGGGCACCCTGTCACTTTGATGCCATCGGGGGTGGGCCGGGGGGGTAGGGATCAGGAATGACGAATAAATGACCCCCTGCTTTTTTTGTGTTGAAAATCATGAATCTTTTGGTTGTTTTTCCTTTCGATTGTGAGCCGAAAAAGTGTTTTCAGATCCAAACCGCAAGGGGTTTGTATGGAGCGGGGTGGGAAGGGCGCGAATGCAGTTTGTGCACTTTTGAGCCATTTTTGCTATATTAGCGGCTTTGGCCACCTTAGCGACCCCGTGGTACCCACTCTGAGGGGTGCAAGCCGGGATGTTGTGACAATATATGCCTACTAGGATCCAAAAGGACATTTTTTGCAGCCTGTGACCCTCCCCAGGGGCGGTTCGGGCCGGTGTAAAAGATGCAAAAGGCTTGTTTGTGCCAATAATGGCTTAGGTGTGTGTATCAAGTGGTACACAACCTGCTCCTGCGGTTTTTCAACCTGTGGAGCTTACCCAGCCACGGCGGGGGGGGAGGGCTCGGGCCGTGCCGTGCCACGGTGCCGCCACATAGGGTGTGTGGTGTCACACGGGGCCGCCGCTGTGTCGTGTTGTTTGAGGGTGATCGGCACTTGTGTCACCTGTGTCACCTGTGCCGGCCGTGCCACCATGACACGGAGGGGGAGGGGGAGGGGGGGGGGGAGGGGACCATCGGAAAGTGTGCCGTGGCACGTGCCGTGACATGGATAAGCTCCTGTACAGCCCAAGAATCGAAGTTTCCAACACTGAGGCTTTTGACATCGTGGCCACTCACAATTATAATTATGATCACTTAAGCTACGTAGAGCATGTTTTAGGCAGTATTTATGTGTTTTTCACCCTATTTGGGGACGGGGGTCTCCCAATGGACTGGTACACAACCTGTTATTGCAGTTTTTCATTTGTGAGCAGCTGTTCTTGTGCACCGTTTCTTGCCGTGCTTGCCACTCTGTACAGCTCATACATCAAAGTTTCCGAGTTTTTTTTTATATATCTTGGCCACTCAGAATGATAGTCCAAGCTATGTACGGCGAGTTTAAGGCAGTATGCATTAGTTTTCACCCTGTTTGGGTATTGTGTGTGTTTGGGGAGGGGGGGCCTCCCAAGGGGCTGATGTGCTAATGCAGTTTTTCGCCCTGTACACCTCAAAAATCGATGCCCCGAACTTATTTTTTGATATTGTAGCTGCTCACAATGATCATCCAGCCTCATGTAAAGCATGCTTTTGGCGGTTTTCATTTGTTTTTCACCCTATTTGGGGGGGCCAATGGAGTGGTACACAATCTGCTGTTGCAGCTTTTCACCCTGTACATGTGCAGCTCAAAAGTTGAAGTTTCGGAAACTTTTTTTTTGATATCGTGGCTACTCACAATGATCATCCAAGCTATCTAAAGCATCATTTAGGCAGCACTTATTTGCTTTTCACCCCTTTTGGGTATTTGGTGTGTTGGGGAAGGGGCTAGTACACAACCTACTTATGCAATTTTGCACCCTGAACTTATACATTTTTCACCCTGTACACCTCAAAAATTCGAAGTTGCCGAAACTTTTTTTTCTGATATTGTAACCACTCACAATGGCCATCCAAGCTATGTAATGTATGTATGTATGCTTTATGTAGTATTTGTGTGTTGTTTACGGGCATTTGGTGTTAATGTCACTTGGCTGTGCATTGTTCAGGGTAGATTCCGGGTAGATTCTCTGTGAGGTGGACTTGCCGAAGGCAATAAAACCTTCTGAAACTTTTTTTTATATTCTGACCCTTCATAATGATCAAATATCCTCTGTAAAGCATGTTTTAGACCCTCATTATGTGGGTTTCACCCTATTTCGGTGTTTGGATGGGGGCAAGGGGTTGGGGCACAACCTGCTTATGCAGTTTTCCACTTTCTGCAGATCAAAAATGGAAAATTTTCAACCCGATTTTTTTGATATTCTGACCATTCTCGATGATCAAATATTCTACATAAAGCATGTTTTAGACCCTCTTTATCTGTTTTTCGCCCTGTTTGGGTGTTGGAGGGGGGGTCGTGTGCTTCTGAATGATTTTGTGACTACTTACCTGATTGACGGACTGTGCTCCCTCCCTCTTTGAGGGGTGTTGCCGATGGGCAATACAATTTTTTGATTTAGAAGGTGCTTCCGGCAAAAATACTTTAGTTTCCTTGAGTAGGGTTGGGGACACTAACTCCCCCCTGGGGCCAGTGCACACTATCTAGAGCTCAGACCCCTATGCATTCTGTTTGATACGCATGTACGTGCTATGTGTCAACCTAATGTGGCTTTCTGCAGCTCCTTGGCAGCACATGCTGCCACCATCCTCCTTTTTTGATTACAATGGTGCAGCATGTGAGACGTCATCACGCAGTGCAGATGTCATATGGGAGTATTGCCCCACGCAGCGGGTTCAGGGGCCAGATTTTCCCTTTCTTTCTTCTTTCTTGTTGAGGAGACCCTTGGGCTTCAAAGTGACGGTCGGTGGTGGACTGCTGGCCATATGCTGACAGCAGTTGCTGGTCAACCGACGGCAGTCGCTATTTGGTTTGAAGCTGCGGGCAGTCAGCACTGGGCAGCTGGTGATGAAATGATAGTCTTTGTGTGACTTTGAAGTTGTTTCGTTTCTTTGTCAAGGAAAGTCCTGTGGTCCACATCCTGCAGTCTGCAGGTGCTCTTGGCTGTGACTTTGACCGCATCAGGGGGCTCTGTGCTTGTGATCGCCAGGGAAACCTCTCAGGGCCGCAAAGAGAGGGTCATCTCGGCCAACCGCTTCCTCCTACTCCACCAAGGTCCAATAATTTCAGGGTTGAAGCGCACTGCTGAGATCACACCTGCCGCCTGCCCTGTGGCCCATGCCCACAGCCAGGCGGTTCCCTGCACACTAGGCTCCCCTGAGTACAGCTGTATTGCCAGTTCACAAATTGCCGTTCAGATAAAAATTACGTGCAGCGTCAGTGACAGTCTTCACAAACTCCGGAGCACAATCACGCCGCCACTTCTTGAAAGTGCCTGCATTCCCAGGGCTACCTCCTCTGTCACAGCGGGGGCATTGCCACTTCCTGGAGCAACCACAACCATATACTGCACCACATGCGACGATGCAAAATAGGGGCAGAAAGATCTAAGTGAAGCAAAGAGATACCGAGAATAATTACACGAAAAAATGTAGCGGACAATGTATTGTTTATCCAGACGGTATGGGATGGTGTTTGCACAGGGTGGCGAGTCGTTCATGCATTCTGCGGCGTCCTGTTGGCAGGGCCTATCTTTTCAGAGACATCATGGTTTGCACGAGCCTGCCGCTGTACCATGCCAGCGACCTTGCACGGGCCGTGAGCGCCCGTAGCCCAGAACTGGTGGACGGGGCTGCGGCACCCGCGCTGCGCTGGAACGACGGGAGCGGGGGGATTGCTACCATGGACCGAGCATCCTTTATCAAGGCCACAGAGCGACTGGCAGCCCAGTTACAGGAGGCTGCCCCTACAGGCGGCCCTGTGCTGCTCATGCTCCCCGGGTGCCCCGCGCTGACCATTGCGCAGGCTGCAGTCCACCTGGCCGGCCACACCTTCGTGCCCATTGATGTGGCCTGGCCCGTGAAGCAGGTGCAGGCCATGCTGGAGGAGACACATGCCAGGGCGTTTCTGTACGAGCCCTCCGCCTCCGCCGCTGCAGAGGCTGTAGGCAGCCATGTTTTGATCGAGCTGGACCAGCTTGGCCATGCGGTGGGCCTGCCATCACCTGTGGCCCTACCAAAGCCTGCCCCACCTCCGGATGTGTTCTGCAACATGTTCACCTCAGGTTTGCGTTTGAAGCACCTGAACAGGACCCAGTGCTGTTGTTGCAGGACTGTGTCAGTTTGCTTTCCTTTTGGGGGAGTGTCAGCGTGCCAGGCACGCGCCGGGCATCTTTTTCGTCCACTTTTGATCGGAGCCCTAATCCACGATTTTGCATGGCCCCTTTCCGGTTGGGGACATGGACCGGCCCCTTTCCAGTTGGGGATATGGAATGGCCCCTTTCCAGTTGGGGACACTCAGCCACAGAAATCATGTCGGGCAGCAAAGGGTGTTCAGAGGCGGCTTGGCATCAAAGCGTTGCTTGTGTTCGCGAATATGTTAACCATATTGTGCAAGAAATTCGCTGGGCTGACAGGTTGAATCCTTTTCACCATTGTCCCCATTTTCGTTCTTTTTGACACATTTCACAGACTCCATGCCCATCCGTTCCATTGCTGGCATGTGGAATGCTGACCTGTGGAATTCTAAGTATGCGTTGTGTGTTTTCAAGGTAACTGTTGCCATAGATATGTTGGGATATTGAAAACAAAATTAGCACGCCAGCCAAACACTTCCCCTTTGTTGCAGACAGCCCTTACGGACAGCCGAAGGCTAGGCGTTGGGGCTGACTCCCGGTCGTTGGGTTGCACCCAACGGCGGTAGGAGGATGACCAATGGTGGCCACAGTGTAACTGCTGGTGTGTTGAGGGCACTCAGGTGAGTCCGATGTGGCATTTGTCGGCGGTGGCGGAAAGGGGCCATGCAAAAAGCGTGGATTAGGGCTCCCATCAAAAGTGGCCCAAAAAGATGCCCGGCGCGTGCCTGGCGCGCTGACACTCCCCCAAAGGAAAGCAAACTGACACAGTCCTGCAACAACAGCACTGGGTCCAGTTCAGTCGAGTCTGATTCTGGCGCCAGAGCTGTGTTTAAGCACTCCTTTTTTTTTTGTAAGGGTGGCCCCTGGGGAGCACCAACCGCCAACTGCGAACCGCCAACCACCAACCGTCACCAACCGCCAACCATTGTTCAGTAATTCTTTTGTGGTCTTCTGTCTTGTCCATGTGTTGACTGTGAAGCAGAGAGCGTCCCTGTGAAGGTTTGTTTCTGTTGGTGTTATGCACCTTTTTTCTCCCCGACAAGACAGCCCTGCTTCGCACTGTTGAGTCCCACCGCAGAGGACTCGAGGTGTTCGCTGGGCCCCCCTCTGGCGTGTACGTGCCTTGCGGCGGCACCCTGCAGTGCTTTCGTTCCCCCCAACCACATGCCCTCGACTCTGAGGCAATCCGTTAAGCCCCCGCATGTGGTGCGCGCGCCGTACAGCGCAGCTGCCCCCATCCCGGCCTTGATGCCTCCAGAGCCCCCCCCCCCCCCCCGCCCCCCGCGTGTGCCATGTCGCTGCTGGCCCCTGTGGCCCAAACCCCCCCGCCCCCCCCCTTCGCACACCTGCACTCCATGCACACTGCGCAGCGAGTCACTCGAGGGCAGCCTTGACCTTTACCGGGGGGGGGGGTGTCAGAGGCCAAAAAAAAAGTTTGTGGACCTAAAATCGGCCTCCAATGTCGGGCCCCTTTCACAAAATTTAATTTTTTTCCTAAGAAGTATCTGATGTGGGTGGGTGAGTGGGTCAGGCAGAGGAGCCTAGGCTGGCAATCCCCCCACCCCCCATAACGGTAAGCGGTGGCCTGCTCCAGCCCCCCCCCCCCCCCCAAGTGCTGTATGGCGTGTCACCGCAGGCAGCACTGGCAGACCCAAGGGCGTCATGACCACCACAGCGGCAATGGCTAGCTTCCTGTCCTGGAAGCGCGACCTCGTTGGCCACTCGGCCGACGACGTCTTCATGCTGAGCACGCCCTGCACCTTCGATGTGGGGGTCTGCGAGACCTGGCTGGCCCTGGTCACCGGCACCCCCGCCTACGTGCCGCCTCCCGGCGCGCGACACGACCCTGCGCAGCTCCATGCAGAGCTGCTCCGGTCCAACACCTCCATCATGCACTTTGTGCCGAGGGTGATGATGCTGTTCCTGGCAGGCGCGCCGCACGTGCCCCTGCCCCGGCTCCGCCTGGTGGAGATCGCGGGGGAGGCGGCAACGATGGACCACCGCAGGGCCCTGACGGCGGCCTTCGGGCCGGTGCAGCTCCTCAACATCTATGGACCCACGGAGTGCGGCGAGGTCAGGTACTTCGACTGCAAGGACGACAGCGACTGCGCGTCACATGGCTTCCCCCTGGGGGTGCCTGGCCCCCGGGTCGCGGCCGCCGTGGTTGACCCAGCGGATGTGAAGGTGCCGGCTCACCCCTGCCTGTAGAACACTGTGTGTGTGGGGGGGGGGGGGTGCCGGACCATCTCCCGTGATGGCGGCCTCGGAGGCGGACGCACCGCTTCCTTGCTCTCATGGTGAGCACCAGCTGTCTTGTTTGTGCGGTACCCCATCGGGGGTGTACTGCGCGCTGTGCATGCACCGTGCACAAAGTTTGTCCAGGACGTTACCCAAGCTGCATAATAGTGCCTAGTACTAGTAACAATGAGCCTTGTCATGCATCTATGTGAGTTGCGGGCATGCTTTGCCCTGATTTCTAGTGTATTGTTGTGTGTTGTTTTCCTTCCTCTCCTATAGGTTCGTGGTATCTATCAAGAATTCGGGGTGGCCCCTTTACAGTTGGGGATATGGACTGGCCCCTGCGGCGTACACTGTGATTTCGGCGATGGCCTCTTCTCCGTACCTTTGGAGCTGTCGGGACGAAAAGAATCCGGAATGCGTTATGAGGCTGTCCAACATTGTTGGGGTGTAGTATGGTCTTTATAGGCAAGAATACTGCCAATTGTAGCAAAACCTCCCAATTTCTCCCTGTCATGTGCGCGCCGTGCGCTCGCTATGCACGCTTTGCGTGCGCTGTGCCGACATTCCCCCATAGCGTCACACTGTTCCACCTAGGATTTTATGGGGTCCAAAAATCCCAAAACCAGCTACAGTCAGAAATACTACTTTTTTTGTCAAATTATACCATAAAGAGCATATTTTCCGGAGTTAGCCCCCCCCCCCCACCCTCCAAATTGGAAGTTTTCCAGCCCCTAGATCGACAATGCAGGCTTGATTCCATCTAAAATCGGCCGTATCCGAGATATATGACATTCACCACCTAGTTGCGAATAGCAGCTTTTGTATAGCTCAAACCATACATGTTTGTTTTTGGCAAGAAATACGGTTTTTTGGTGATGGCGGCTCCAAACACTCGATAAGGTGCTCCAAAACCTTGCAAAACACGTTTTTCTGAGTCCACCACACTCAAAATAGGGTATGGGGCCCTACAACTGACCACTCATGCCCCAAAAATGCTGTTTTGGGCCAAAAGATTGGCATTTTTTGGGCAAAAAAAGCGGTTTTTTGGTGACGGTGGCTCCGGAACCCTTGATCATTTGCTCCAAAGAACTGCAAAACACGCTTTTTTGAGTCCACCACCCTCAAAATATGGTATGGGGCCCTACCTGTGACCACTCAGGCCCCAAAAACACTGTTTTAGGCCAAAAAATGGCTTTTTTTGGCCAGAAAATGCGTTTTTTTTGGTGATGGCGGCCCTGAAAGCCTTGATTATCTGCCCCAAAACCTTGCAAAACACGTTTTTCTGAGTCCAGCAACCTGAAAATAGGGTATGGGGCCCTACAACTGACCACTCAGGCCCCAAAAACACTGTTTTAAGCTATAAAATGGCATTTTTTGGCCATTTTTGGGGAAAAAATGCGGTTTTTTTGGTGATGGCGGCTCCGAAACACTCAATAACCTGCTCCAAAACCTTGTAAAACACGTTTTTCTGAGTCCACCAAACTCAAAATAGGGTATGGAGCCCTACAACTGACCACTCATTCCCCACAAATGCTGTTTTGGGCCAAAAAACTGGCATTTTTCGGGCAAAAAAAGCGGTTTTTTGGTGATGGTGGCTCCGGAACCCTTGATCATTTGCTCCAAAACACTGCAAAACACGTTCCTTTGAGTCCAGCACCCTCAAAATAGGGTATGGGGCCCTACCTGCGACCACTCAGGCCACAAAAACACTGTTTTGGGCCAAAAAATGGCTTTTTTTGGCCAAAAAAAGCGTTTTTTGGGTGATGGCGGCCCTGAAACCCTTGATTATCTGCTCCAAAACCTTGCAAAACACTTTTTTCTGAGTCCAGCACCCTGAAAATAGGGTATGGGGCCCTACAACTGACCACTCAGGCCCAAATTGTTCATTGTCTAGCCTCACCTAGCACTAGTGACCAACTTGAACAACTTGAAATCACACACACGGGCAGCGATAGCACTTTAATCAAAATTTATGTGTTCAAAAGTGCAAATGTAGCTGTTTTGAGCCTTTTTTGGCACCCTCCGGGCCCTAACCTTGAGTAAAGGGCATGCACGGGCACGAATTGTTGCTTGCCAAGCCTCACCTAGCACTCGGGACACATTTCATCAACTTGAAATCACACGAAAGCGCGACCGTATCACTTTAATCAACATTTGTGTGTTCAAAAGTGCAAATATAGCTGTTTTGGGCCTTCTTTTGCACCATCCGGACCGTAACCTTGAGTAAAGGGCATGCACGGGCACAAATCATTGCTTGCCAAGCCTCACCTAGCCCTAGGGACACATTTCATCAATTTGAAATCACACGAAAGCGCGACCGTATCACTTTAATCAACATTATTGTGTTCAAAAGTGCAAATATAGCTGCTTGGGGCCTTTTTTGGCACCCTCCAGGCCATAACCTTGAGTAAAGGGCATGCACGGTCACAAATTGTTGCTTGCAAAGCCTCACGTAGCACAGAGGACAAACGTGATCAATTTGAAATCACCCGAAAACACGGCCGTATCACTTTAATCAACATTTATGTGTTCAAAAGTGCAAATATAGCTGTTTTGGGCGTTTTTTGGCACCCTCCGGATTATTATCTTGGGTAAAGGGCATGCCAGGGCACAAATCATTGCTTGCCAAGCCTCACCTAGCACTAGGGACACATTTGATCAATTTGAAATCACATGAAAGCGCGACCGTATCACTTTAATCAACATTATTGTGTTCAAAAGTGCAAATATAGCTGTTTGGGGCCTTTTTGGCACCCTCCGGGCCATAACCTTGAGTAAAGGGCATGCACGGTCACAAATTGTTGCTTGCCAAGCCTCACGTAGCACATCCGACAAAGGTGATCAATTTGAAATCACACGAATGCACGGCCGTATCACTTTAATCAACATTTATGTGTTCAAAAGTGCAAATATAGCTGTTTTGGGCGTTTTTTGGCACCCTCCGGATTATTATCTTGGGTAAAGGGCATGCACGGGCACAAACCATTGCTTGCCAAGCCTCACGTAGCACAGCCGACAAATGTGATCAATTTGAAATCACATGAAAGCACGGCCGTATCACTTTAATCAACATTTATGTGTTCAAAAGTGCAAATATAGCTGTTTTGGGCGTTTTTTGGCACCCTCCGGATTAT
The DNA here is from genome assembly GCA_964036045.1 of Eutreptiella sp. 'Long Island Sound 2002'. Classification (NCBI taxonomy): domain Eukaryota; phylum Euglenozoa; class Euglenophyceae; order Eutreptiales; family Eutreptiaceae; genus Eutreptiella; species Eutreptiella sp. 'Long Island Sound 2002'. The sequence goes on from OZ038392.1 coordinate 45,085,230, forward strand.
TATCTTGGGTAAAGGGCAGGCACGGGCACAAATCATTGCTTGCCTAGCCTCACAGGGCACTAGGGACAAACTTGATCAATTTGAAATCTCGTGACACCACAAGGACATCATGGAAATGACCGTTTATGGCCCAAAAGTGGCAAAAATGGACAAAAATGGTCGTATTTTGGGTTTATCTGGAATTCCGGTAAACCAATCGACGTGATTTCAATACAGCAACTAGATAACGTCGTATGTTACCGATTGCGCTATCTAAATCGGGGCAGAGGCGCACAGATTTGGCACAAATCACCAAAACCTCGGCTAAATTGGGTTGCGGCGGGCCGTAAATCGCCATCGCGGCAGTTTTTGCACGGTTCAGTTACGGGATTCCGGTACCTCATAAAATCCTAGGTGCCTGCGCTTTCTCTGAGGTGACATAGCTCATGGCGCTTGTCTTTTGCACCAAGTGTGTGGGAATCTTTTCGCCGTTCCTGCGGATCATATGCTGGTCGAACAGTGCTACCCCCCGCTTCAAACAGCCCCCCCCTCCCCCGCTGCACACGGCGGGGGGAACCGTCACTTGCCTCAAAAGTGCACAGTGCCGAAGGCGCCGAAGAAACAATTCCCTCCGGTTACGATCGAGTTGTAGTGGGAAGGTCGGGTTTGGGTCCTCGCGCATAGTCCCCCCGAGGGAAGGGCGTCATTTGATGACCGGTCCTCTGGGTAGGGGGGACACATTCTTGGGCGGGGGATGTCCAGGGGGCTGAGGGGGGGGGGGTAACAAGACAGCCGTCAAGCATCTGCACCGGCGGTGTCCAGTGTGAAGGATGGCCAACTGGTAATGAGGATGTCACCCCAACTGACTACCCCTCCCTCTGGAGCCCACCAGCCCCTGCCCTCTGACTGGCAGGGGCTTCAACAGGGAAAACGGACGAGTTGGGTAAGTCGAGCCGTGCGATGTTCTGGTGGGACTCTGGTGTTCGGAAGGAGGATCATGCCCTCGTCCTTGGGGCATTGCTGTCAGTGGGCAGCAGGGCCTTGTTTGTGTTGCCAAAGCGCATTGAAAATTGCCGAGGTCGACTTCATCCACACCCGCCGTCAGTTACCGCCCCCCCCCCCCCCCCCCAACCTGCCATCGTTCGCCTCCGAGCGGCCTAATCGAAGAGATGACTATGTCGCGTGCCTCAATATTGCCTTCGGTGCCGCACGGTCCCCGTTTCTCCGTCTGTCCTTCACGCGCATTGCCTGTTCAAAGGTCCGCCTGCCAGACGGCGAGGTGGGGGACCTGGTGCTCAGCGGCGTGCAGGTAGCCGCCGGCTACCTGAACCGCCCCGACCTGACTGCGGAGTGGTTCCTCCCCTGCCCCTGGGACAAGTGAGGGGACGGCCAGATGTACCGGACCGGGGACCTGTCCCGCCTCAACCCGAGCACGGGCCTTCTGGAGTACCTGGGCCGGGCCGACCGCCAGGTGAAGCTCGGGGGCGTGCGCATTGAGCTGGGCGAGTTGGAGAGTGTGGCCCTGGGCCTCTACTGCGGCCGGCTCGCGGGGGTGGCTGTGGTCTGCATTGACAAGGCCCTGGTCGGGGTGACGCTGGCGCGCACGGGCAAAACGGGCCCCCAACGGGCCCCAGATTATGGCCAAGATGGCGTCCGTCCTGCCGCGCGCCTACATCCCCTACGAGTGGCACGACATGAAGGGCACCACGCACTTCCTGCTGAGCGCCAACGGCAAGACCGACGTTTACGCCATCGATGCCTGGGTGCAGTCCACGCGGGCCATCTCGACCTGGTCCGAGATCTATGACCAGGCCTACGACGACGACTCCGTCACTGCGGCGGAGGGGGCGGACCAGTTGATGGATTGGGCAGGCTACAAGGACAGCGTTGCGCCGGGAAAGCTGCATGTGCCCGCGACAATCTCTGATTGGGTGATGGCGACGGTGGAGGAGCTGCAGCATACGCCTCAACCTTCGCCGGCGGTGCAGGCAAAGTATGTGTTGCTCTGGGAGCAGCACAGCCCTGAGCCCCTGGCCCCAGCCCTGAGCCGCTTTCTCTCTCTCTCTCTCTCTCTCTCTCTCTCTCCCTCTCTCTCTCTGTCTCTCTACACATCACAGCCCTGTGCCTCTGTCTCTCACGTAGGCATCGTTGCTTGAGATGGGGTGCGGTAAGGGCATGATGCTGCTCCGCCTGGCACCACAAGTGGAAGTCGCGGTCGGGGCAGACATCAGTGCACGCGCGGTCGAGCACGTGCAGTCGGTGTGGGCGGGACACATGGCCACTGAAGATCTGCAAGGCAGCTGTGCATCGTTCCATGTGAGCGTTGCAGACGGAATCGGGTTCAGCTGCCTGCCGGCAGCTGCGCCCTCAGAGTACCACGTCGTCCTGTGCAATGGTGTCTCCATGCATTTCCCATTATTCAAGTACGCGCTCACGTACCTAAACGAGGCCACTGACGGCATCAACGTGTGTACCGGTGGCGTGGTCATGCTCGGCGATGTGCGGACCCTGCACCACACACCACTGTTCCAGCTCCGCAGATTGCTCTTCGCCGGCACCGATGCCAAGAGCGCGCGCGACAGCCTGCCCGAGGCGTGTCTGAACGACCAGCAACGCACGTACGACCACCGCGCCTTCTACGCACTGCCGCAGGCCGGGCTGCTGCGGGGTCGGGTGGGGGCCGTGGAGCTGCAGCTCAAGGGCGTGAACCTGCATGTTCTCCCCGCCGACGCCGACGCGGACATCCACGCGACCGGGCAGGACGTCGTGGAGGCTGGCGCCGCCCCGCGCCGGGCCACGCCTGAGCACGTGGCCGACTTGTTCGAGGCGGCCCTCGCGCGGGACGGCGCGGCCCCAGCCACAGCCCTGGCAGTGCTCAGGGTCCTGAACGACCGGGTGTATGCCGACCACCTGGCGGCCACGGGGGCCGACGACGCGGCCCCGTACGCCGCCGCTGGGGGCGTCGCGCCCGCTGCGCTCCGTGCCTGCCTCGCCCGGCGCTTCCCGGGGCACCACGCGGTGCTGGGCTGGAGCCGGGAGGTCGCCGTGCACCGGCCTTTGGGGATGGCCGCGGCCGTCCTGCCGGAGCAGTACAAGTCCGTCGCGCTCACGCTCATGGACGTGTACCTGGTGCCGGCCCGGGGCAGCGCCAAGCTGCGGGGGCTGAACGCCGTTGCGGCGCACGCGCTGGCGGGGCACGCCGAGTTGGCAGCCCACCTCGCCAACGGGGGCCTCGAGGAGTACGCCAGCTACCAGCGGACCACCGTCACCCGCGGGCCCAAGCCCGGCGCGGTCCAGCAGGCCCAGCGGTGCGCGGACCAGGGCGACCTGCACGGCGCCGTCCGGCTGCTGGTGGCCGAGGCGCCCGGGCTGACGGCCGCCGGGCTGGCCGAGCTCCGGGCGTCCGCCGACAAGCAGGCGACCTTCGAGGAGCTCGGGGGCAACTCGATCATGGGCATGAAGCTGGTCGCCAACCTCCGCACCCTCCTTGGGGCTGCGCCGCCGGTGTTTGCGGTCCTCTCCTCGCCGCTCGCGGCGTTCCTCGCCGCGGCGGAGGCCGACACCGCCGCGACGCGCCTTGACCCGACCTCCGCGACCGCCGAGGGCTGGTTCATGCAGGAGACGATCGCGGGATTTGGCGGTGTGGTGGACGCGCGCGCGCCCATGCTTCTCCTGTTCCACGGCGCGGGGGGCTGCCCCGGATGTTTGCGCGCCTCTTCCGGGAGCTGCACCTTCGCCTGGGCGCCACCGCCGGCGGAGCCGAGGTCTACATGCTGCAGCTGCCGGGCCGCGACGCGCGCGCGCACGAGCCCAATGTCGAGGATTTCGCGGAGCTCTGCGACCGCGTCGCGGAGGGGGTGAGTCGCGTGCCGGGGCTGCGGTCCGACCGGGCGGTGGTGATGCGCGGGGACTCCTTCCGCGCGCTGCTGGCGTGGCTGGTGGTGCACGCCCTGTGGGACCGCCACGGCTTCCTCCCGGGGCACCTGCTCGTGTCCGGCTGCGCGGACCCGCGCACCGCCAGCGCGCACTGGGGCCTGGGCAGCACCGCGACGGGCAGCATCGCCGACGTGGCCGACGACGAGATCGCGGCGTGGCTGAACGACCGGTCGGGCATGGGCGTCTGGTTCGACGCGCGCGACGACGCCATGGACCTGCGGGCAATGCGGGCCAACTGCCTCGCGTACGAGCGCTTCGCGCGGGACGACGCCCTGCCGACGCTGTTCACCGGCGCCACCGTCGCGCGCGTCGAGCGGGACACGCAGGTGTGCGCGGAAGAGATGGCGCTGTGGGGCCGCGAGTTCGAGGACCCGATGGCCCTTGTGCTGCCGGACGCGGGGCACGACATCTACGCCAGCAGCGCCCCGGCCCTCGCGGATCACCTCTGCAACGTCCTGCCGAGCGTCAAAGAGGCACCCGCCACGAGGGGCTCTGAGTGACCCCCGTGGTCCAGCCATCCGCAAATGAGCTACGCTGAGCTGAGCTGACTTGACTACGCCCCCTTGCAGAGACAGGCCCAGGCCATCGCCTAGCGGGCAAAAAGGTCAGAGGCCCCAAAAAGGTCTGTGTACCTAAAATCGGCCTCAAATTTCCGGCGCCTTTGGTGAATTTCATTTTTGTCCAGAGGAAAATGTTTTTGATTTGGGTGGTGGAGGGGGGTCGGTCGGGGGTTGAGTCCGGGTCTCTCACCATCCCCCCACACAAGCGGCGCTCATATAAGAAGGATATGGAGAAATTGATCACACATTCTTCCATTTCTTTGAGGAGTGCCGCGTCAATTTTGGGTAAATTGCGCTCTTTGTTGATATGTTTTCCGGGTTTACGGTTGTTGACGGATGAACTTTCATCCTTCGTACAAGGTGCTTCATTTTTTGGATATGAAGCAGTTTTGCCCATTCCTAAGCGGTTGAAGGCCGAAGTTGAGCTTTGCGCTGGGTTTCTTTCCACTTGGCAAGGTCGCCATATGTTGGGGGACCGTCCCACTCGCATTTTGGCTTCCGACGCTTCAGATCGGGAATTGGGAGCTATTGATTTGCATACTCACCAAACGGTGCATGCATATGTTCCCCGTCCACATTTGCTTCACATTAATGAAAGGGAATTGCAGGCAAGCGCTTTGGCAGTGCGCTCCTTGGCCCGTCCGGGTGACTATGTTCATTTGAAAGTAGATAACACACCTACTTATTTTTATCTCCTTCGTCAGGGCAAACGACTTCGTCGCCTCAACAACCACATCAAGAACCTATTCCTTTGGTGTTGGCACCAGCGAGTTCGGTTGGACGTGGAGTGGGTCAAGTCAGAGGACAATCCGGCCGATATCCTTTTGAGGCAGGGCCAGGATCACAAAGAAGTCGCGTTGAGCCCCTCCGTCTTTTGGCTCCTCCTGACGGCTATGGGGTGCCCTCGGCGGCCTATCGACCTTTTCGCTTTGAGCCAAAATTCGAAATGCCCAAACTTCGTAGGGCGCTACCCCTCCCACCACCCCCAGCAGTTGCTAGTGAACTCGTTGACCGCGGACCTCAGCCACTTGCGCCGGACCTACACGTGCCCCCCTTGGAAAGTCATCCTTCCGTTTCTAGCGAGGCTCCCCCAATTTCCATCCCTTCGGGTGATGATGGTGCTCCCATTTCGGGAGAGGGCTCCTTGGTTCCCCCTACTGCTTCAGCTCTTAGATCCGCATGGTCCAGTGTTGAGAGTGTGCAGCCACCCGGGCATGTTTCTGAACTGTTGCGACGAGCCCATGAGCGCCCCTCGGTGGGACTTGATTTGCGTTTGTGTCTCCGGCAAGTTTTGGCATCAAAGGATTACACTGAAGAGACGATTAACTCACTTTGGGCGAAATATGATCGTTCTATAAAGCGATACCAGTCGGCTTCTTCTTTGTTTGTCCGTTTGGCTTTAGAGATGGATTTTCAATTTCCTGATTTGTCCGTGGCATCGGTAGTGTCTGTGATTTCTACGCTTCATCTCGTGTCTCCGAGCCAGGCCCGCAATGCATATGCATCCCTGCTTATGTTTCCTCCTTTATTGTCTCTCAAGCTTGACCCCGTTATCCGCCAATTGCATCCTGAATAGAACTCTTCGGTTCCACAATACGCTTGTTTTTGGTCCGGCAAGTCACTTTTGACTCGCCTTGCTGACAGGCCTGAGCAGTGGCACTCCCGCTGTTCTGTTGGCGACAGGCTTATCATTGTTTGGCAATTGTTACACCTCTATAGGTCATTTGACCTTTCCAATTTGCTTTGGTTATGGTCCCATGCCCCGGACTACAATGTATTATCTATTGCCGCTAAAAGTAAAGGTTGGGACAAGTACCGTTGGGAACGAATTATGTTCTTGCCCGACCGTCCCCGCATTTGCTCAGCGAGTTTGCTTTTTCGCTATATATCAATTACCAAGGACACGGTTTTGCACTTACCTTCGCCCGCTCCGGTTTTGGTGGGCCTTGTGAAGCCGCATCGCCCTTTTTCGGCGTCGCGCATCGCCTCTGTCACGAAGGGGACTATGGCGCGCCATGGCGTTGACACCAAGGCTTTTAAGGCTCATAGTACGAGATGAGCGGGGTTGGAGGCTCAAAAGGATTTGGGTTTGCCCTCTGAAGTTTCATGTGAAGTCGGTAGTTGGAAAAATAGCGAACCTTTTGACAAGCATTACAAGCGATTAGGTGCAGTGCAACAAGTTGCAGCTGCGGTGAGTGCCTCTTTAGATGTGCACAGTAGTCCGGAGCCGTCTTGTGCCCCGACTGAGCCTTCGACTACTCCCTTAAATGAACATGCCAAGGGAAGAGGAGAAGGGGAAGGAGAGGCACAAGATGGGTCTGGACCCACCCGACCCAAACCCAAGCCTAAAGTGGCACCCGTGAGGGGTTGGCGTGCTTCACCCCGTTTGAACACTTTGCCTAAGCGCCCGAGGGACGCGGATGGTATGCCTACTCGCAATGTTTGCACTCGCACGGGACGTGTGGGTACGAGCTTTCTTTTGGAGAGCGAGGAGTTTCAGTCTAGCTCGTCTCCGAAACCTTGAACTATCCGCCGACCTTTGGCTCCAAAAAACCTACCGCCGGCAGCTGAAGACCATGTCCAGACCCGTCTTGTGCCCCTCCTTTCCCTTCTCCTCTTCCCTTGGCATGTTCATTTAAGGAAGTAGTCTTGTTCTGTTCTGCTGCGTGTTTGCTTGCTTGTAAGACGACGAATCAATAGATCAGCATAATTTTGATTTAATTGACCCCTGGACAGTGTTGTATTGCCTTGGATTTCCGACCTGTTTTGGCTGGTTTTGGAAAAAGTCGTTTTTTTGTACTTTTTTTGCGAAGCGCCAATATGGCGCCAATTTTCACACTATGAAGACCAGGTTGGACATTGTAGCCACTGCTGCAATCCGTAAATCTAGTTGTTCTGATGACTCGTTGTAGGGTTCCGAAGTCTGACCTCATTGCGTTACAGGAAATGTATGACACAGCTCGTAAAATTGAGGACAACTTGGAAATGTATTGGTGTTTGAGTAGGAATGACAAGAAGGTTACATATTTTCGAATGGAGATGCAGTGTGTTGAGGATGCTGGTATTTCTCTGGTGCTTATGTCTTTTGCTACGGGTGTACAGGGGTGCGTAGGGCCACCGACCTATGTTGGAGAGAGGGGGGGGGGATCTGGCCATTCCTGTTCTCAACCAAAAATTCTCATATTGTCGCATATTCAGTCTCCGATACCACCATGCACTATGTAGGCAATTCTGGCAACAAATGGACACTGTCTGCCATTTGTCCACGAGTCAGGAGAAGCACATTGTTATTGGGTAAGGGTGCAACGCAGGTGACACAAAATGTCCAAAAAAATTTCTTGGTGACACAAAATTCTCCGAAAGGTCTAGTGACCCAAATTGGAGCAACTAAGATAGATATGGACACCACGGGGTCCAGGCATGGGGGGCACGGGGCAGGACACAAAGTAGGAAACCCCTCCCCCTCCCCAATGAGGGTTCATATGAACCCATTGCGGTTTTAACAAAAGGTTTTTGGTCCCTCTTTGTTCCCCTCACCTCCATACGTGAATGTAGCGCCCCCCCCCCCCTCCTCTCTAGGGGTGCCAGGCTGCCGTGTTGTAGGGTAGGGTTATATGTCCTCGCGCATAAATGGTTCTTGCACCATGATGACATATGTTACACCACTTTCTTAGGATTCAGGAGGGGGAAAGCAAAGGCAAAGAACAAAATGCAAAGCACGAAATGCACAAAACCGAAGTGGCCTCACAGTGGCAACATCTGTACCACTACGTTCAGTAACTCAGAGTAGCAGATTTGATTTGGCTTCAGCAAAATTGTTGCGACATACACCTCCGTTTGGGTTTGGGTTGACGGGCGTTGCTTGCCCTCAACCGGCCCCCACCTCTCTCGGCTTGCGTTTGTAGGTCTATGGCCACCCTTGCTTCCTCTTGTTGCGGCGCACGCTTCGCAGCTGTCAGTTCTTTGGCTGCTTGCTGCACTGCATCCTGCCCAGCTGCCAACATGTTATCATGATATTGTTGACTATGCCTCTCCTTTTGGCCCCCATACCTTGCCTCCACCACCCGGGCCGTCTTGCTAATCCATGACACTTCATCCCCTTCAAGAGGGGATTCAAACTTATGGTTGTGTTGATGAATTGCAGTGAAGGGGGCCCGTTGAGGATTTATCCTTGTACCTCCGAGGTGCAGAGTGTCACTCAAAGTACCAAAGAACGATTCGCAAAAAATTGTGTCACAAGGAATAACTTCCCTTTTTTTTTTGTTACAGGGTCATATCCGGCACACATGTGTTCTCAGCGGAGCGCTAAGAAAAAGTGTAGTGGAGCAAGCGTCTGTGCATTCGCTTGAACACGATGCGGACGCGACATTTTAAATCCACAAGAACAGGTGAACAACGTGCAAGATCCATGGCTCCAGCCCCACATTGCATTGCTAGCTCGGGATCTTCGCCATACCGATACCAAGTGTCGGTGATCTTGTGCACATAAGGGTACGCGTCGACAACAGACATGCTACCACCTTTCCTTGTGGGCGTGTTCCAAAACAACTTCATGAACGAGGCATGAACAACAACACACAAAGCAAGGAAGATCTCCGCACCCTAGGCTTGAAGCCAATTGATTGAACTTCTAACCCATGCCGATTTTTCATTTTTTTGCGTAGCAATGAAGTCAACTAGTGTCTTTGGCATTGCATATATAGAGGCATGTGCAAAGAAAGAATCCGGAAAGCGTTCCGCAATTTCACGTGGCATTTGTCAATGTGCACACCGACGTGCGCGGCCCAAGCACAAAGGTCACCACCGACACCTTCACCATAATCAATAAGGAGCGCTTTGACAATTTGTCTAAGCTTGTAGAAAGTTAAAATAGGCTTTCGCTGTTGAATGCTCTGATTGTATTATTTTGTTGATGCCCCTGCTTGCTCCTGCTGCTGCTTGATGTAGTCCAGGTTTTCCAAACAAATACGTTTTGATGAAATGAACCCAAATAAGTACCCACAGTTTGCAAGGCAAAGGACCACAGGATCAAATCCACAAGATGAAGAGCTGCAGTCAAAGGAGATAGTGATACAACAAAGGAAACTTGCAATAACTACAGATTTAGGAAAAGATAGTTAGAAAATATCCTACAAACATGAAAAAACTGGCCACATGGGCATCCTCTCTTTTATAGTGCCATCTAGAGATGTGCACTCTTTGTTGTGGGTCCCATAGGTGATGAGGTGGCATGGCGTGTGGCACGGAGGTCACTACCATGTCACATGGGATCTTCCTACTTAGCTAGGCGGACTGGGAATTGAACCCAGGAACTCTCAAAAAGAGGTACCACAGCCCCCTAGTGTGCGGAACACTAGGATAGCTAAGCCTTCATGAGAAAATATAGAAAAATGTATAGGCTCTAGATCAATGTCAGCGCCTCAGTCAGTCTAGGAAATGGTGTATCAGATCAATCAGTTGGGGGGTCACGGGCCCACACAACCTCCATACATCAATGCTTGGTTTTATGGGTCAAAATGTCTTGTCACCCCATTTTGGATAGGCCAATAGTAAGGGAAAAATGTGTTATGCCTCTAGGCCTCTTCATAACAACTAAAGCTAACCTTTTGGCAGGGAAATACACTTTTTCCTACTCCCCCCTTGTGCTGTGGTGGCCACCACTGTCGCATTTTCAAGGAAAAAGGGAATTTTTCTTGGCCTCTCCATGGCTTCAACATTTATTTAAAATTTTCTATAACATCCCTAACATTGGAAAGAAGGCGCTGCATCAGGGCAGTCGCCAGGTTCTGCTGAGTCATAAAAGACACCTACAGCTCCCACTGCGCTCATTGGCGTCGCTGGGGCAGCTGTGGCTTGGTAGGGGGTTAGAATGGGCATGCCAATTCATGTGTGCACAAGCCTCCCTCTCCAATTGGCAAAACGCAGTGCAATACGCAAAACCCAATGCTGGATATGATCAGAACACACTGTCTGGGGTCTCGATGAACCTGCGGTAAGACGTGATCTGTCCTCAGCCCGTTGAAAATCAATTTACCCTCATGGGAGCTTGGGATTCAGGACACTGGTCCAGGAGTCCGTTTTTCGGCCTGAACACGGCCTACTCCACTGTTTGCGCTCCAAGATATCTGTAGAGAAAGGACGAAGGGTTCAGGGACTGACAGACACGCAACGATCAACGCAAACACCAAAATTCGTCAAATGGCGGCCTAGAATTTTTCTGACGGCACACACCTGTCCAGAATCTTCATGTGCATTAAATGCACATTTTTACGAAATTTATTTTCATCACTGCAATTTTTAAATTCCTGGCCTTACACGCAGAGAAAAGCGGCGCGCCGGAGCGCATCCTAATTGGGCGCCGGAAAATACAAAAATAATAAGATTATAACAGTATGTCACGTAATAATAACAAAATCACGAGACACACAATAAATAACAAACGTAGGAATTCCACGTTTGCTTCTAGGAGCAATGAAGAAGAATGAATTCAAGAAAATCAAAATGAATTCAAAGAAGAAGGTATAAATATTCAGGTCTTGTTTGCATCGTATGCAGCATGCACATTGCTTGTCTCGTGTTGTCCAGAACCTGCAGTGTAGCAACACAAACGTAGTGTAGAGGGACAGATTAGAAGATTGCAAGATGATTAGAGGTGAGATCGGGTGATTAGAACATACACACGCGTGCATAAACGCTTGCTCTGCTTGTGTCTCGTTTCTTCTTCCCCTTGCTTCGCTCCCCAACGGTAGGTAAGGTAAGTAAGCCCAGGAGGGGCCACCCCTTGGTAGAGTTCGTGGTCGTGGTATGGATTGTGGAAAAAGGAGGTTCGAAGGTGTCCCTATGCGTCCATGTGGGGATCCAAGTGGGGGGATTGTTCGCAAGTGGTCTCAAGCAATTGTGTTTTGAACCATATGTTGATATGTTGATAGACCTCAAAGGCGAATGGGCCTCCCCTCAACCCATCTCCATCCCCCAACCCATCCCATGCAGCCCCTTTCAGCAAAAAAGGCAGAAAAAATCTGAAGAAAAATTACCTGGAAAGACCTGTGAGTGACAAAGAGGCACGTGCAAAGCCGTGCCACAAACAGAAAAAATACAGGCGCCCACACAGGGCCCAAACAAGGCCAACAGGCCCACAGCCCACAACGAAGGGCCCGCAAAGCAAAAACAGGGCATATCCAAGCCCACAGAAAAAACAAAAACAAACCTGAACCTCCATACACTACCACAAACAACTTCGCATACTTTTTTATTATCCTACGACGCACGTTGTCATACCCAAATTTCACATTCTACTCATTTAGTCCACATTCAGCCATATCTGCAAAAATATCACAACAGCCACCAAAATCCAGCAAACCAACCATGAAGTCAGCAGGCTAACCACAAGAACGCCCGCCTTACCAACAGGCAAACAAACGCCGCACCGCCAAGAAAGCGAACATGCCCCATAACGCCGCACCGCCAGACCCACACAGAATCGTTTGCCCTCAGTCAAGCGCACAGTCGCCAAACCCACGTTCCACGTGCCCCTTGGCCTGCCTGCGCGCAACCGCAGCAGCAGACCGCTTACCCCGTTTGCATTTGGTGCGCTTTACCACTCCAGCACCGGCGGCCACCTTCAAGACCCCGAAGGCCTCGTCCTGCTTACACAAAAGAACAACTCGTGCGTCTTCTTCGGCCACATCCACAAACTCACTCAAACGCCCATACAGAATTCCTCGCGCTGACAGCCATTTCCAGTCTTCACGTGCGATCGCCGCGTCCACGTGTTGGTCACTAAACGCCAGCGAGCGGCTCGAAACCAAGTCGATCTTTGCCAGCAAGCACCTGCACCCGTGCTTCGTTCTTCAGCGCCACAAAAGAATCCACCAAGTCCATCTCCGGCAGAGGGTAACCAGTCGAACAACCCAAAGCCCGCAGCGCTTCCCATGTCAGAAATTCAATATCACAGCGAAAACCCAACTTCTCGTATCGACGCTTCGAGCAGACGAACATCTCTGTAAGCAAACCTTCGAACAAGCGCTATTCAAGCACATAGAGACCCTTCCGGTGTTCACATTCAACAGCTTTGGTCGTCGCAAGCGTCGTGCAACCACTCTCTTCATACACCCAACAGCCATAGCAGACATTGTAGGCGCGCGGCAACGCGCTCAGACACACACTGGGACAGACCTTCAGTGAACTCACCAAGTCCTTGAACTCCGGCATCCAGCCCACTCCACGAGCCCGATCCGCCAGGCCCAACTGCAGCAGCTTCGCCTGCAGCCACGGAACCTCCGATGAGGGTTGGCTATCCCCGCCTTCCTGTATAGAGCACACCGCAGATTTCAGGTCACCACCGCGCAACGCGCAAAGGAACGTGTCCTCCTTCATGCTCAGGCGGAGTGTCCCGCTCGCTGACACTAGGACTGCTCTGCGCCGGCTTTCGGATAGGGCTAAGTCCACGCAGCCCTGTAGCCACGTAAGTTCACGTAGCCCGTTACAGTTCGGCTATGCCGAGATGCACGTCAGTGCCATCACTGTCCTTGGGCAGGTTGTTGCGACGCAGGTTTGTAGATTGTAATACAACCCAACTTGGTCTTGGCTGAGGTCTATTCCTTGACCCTTGTTCCCATGGACACTGAAGCACAGGCACTGATCCAAATACTCCAAAGCATTTTAGATCACTAGACGTGATCTACAAACATGCCTGTGTAAAACACAGCAAACTGTCCTAAACATGCCGAAAAATTTACAAAACACTCAGAATATTCTAAAACCTAGAAAAATTATAAAATCTGTAGATTTTACCTAAGTTTTCTTCATGTCAAGAATTTAAATCTACAACAATAATCGCGATGCGCGGCTGCCATCTGGCATTTTCCGTCGGCGAATTTCGCGGGCCATTCAGCAGCCCACATTATAACAAAAATGCATAACCTACAATAAATTTGGAAACGAAATAGATAAGAGTATCTTCTACATTTGTGGACCCATTACAGTCCTCAATGTACAACAACATGTTGTCCAGCGCCTCGGACAGCGGAATCCACGTCACAGACTGGCTGCCAGCTTGTTGCAATCCTGCAACCTTGGCCCGGATCCTCCAAGGTGTTTTGTACTTCAGAATGTCAACATAGCAAAACTCCTGCCAGTCCTCCAATTCTTTGCCTTCTGCGAGACGCAGTTCCTGGATCTTTCTGCATGTTTCTGTGCCATGCTGACCGTTCCCAACGTAAAGTGAGCCATCTGCAAAGCAAACCATGTACCGAAGCAAAGAGAAGAAACGTCTTCGATCGAACGTGAAGCGAGTCATACCACTATCCTCCCACGCCGTTACGCGCAACAGTCCAGCTGGTGGCAGTGCTTGGTATCCCGTCACTTTCCTGGCAACATCGTCATAGTTGATGGATCGGATCTGTCCGCGCTCCTTGGTCTTCTCAACTCTCAAATCAGCAATCTTTACCTTCACGGCTTTACCATTCTCCTGCCGCAACCACTGTTGCACGTCGACTGTGAGCTTCATCTCCGGTATTGGCTTCTTCTCACCCTTCTTCTTGCGTCCTTTCTTCGGTGTGTCCCCTTGGTCGGTCCCTGGTGACGACTTAATGGCCTCTGTGTCTGGTGCTTGACGTTCTGGCGACCCTGGTTCACTCATGATGCCAAAACATACCTAAAAAGGGCAAATAGCACGACTTGAAACACGGTCATTTGAACTCTGAAATCAGTCCAAACGGTGTTTTGCAGGTCGTTTTCGCACATCTGTTCCACAACTATCTCTGTTGTGACTTAATCTAAGGCACTTAGCGAACTACTCAGTGCGCGAGGCCTCGCGCACTCACATCGCATTACATACCTGTTTTTCGCAACGTTTAGTGCGCGAGGCCTCGCGCACTGCGGGCGTCTGCTACCGCAAGGGTTGCCGCACGTTGCGTGTTGCTGCTTCCTGTCTGTCGGCATCCATATCTGTTCTCCGCCCTACAACAGCATCCAGTTTCCGTTTCAGTTGGTTGGTGGGATTTGTTTTCTGGTCAATGAGGGCATCCAGTACGCTGTGACCAAGTAGCCGGTAGTGGTCGTAACCAAGGGGTTGTGTAGGTGAGGGTGGAAATCTCGGTAACCTCCGCGGCCACGAAGTTGCAACGGTGCTGACTCTGGCCGACTCCCATTCCACATATGCCATGAAAATTCGGTCTGTGGCCAAAAATCTTGTCAGTCGTTGTCGCATGCTGTGTACCAGGTTCTTGGGAACGTTTTGCAACCCCACCCGTTTGCCACCAGGACCAACCTTTAGTAACAAGTAATGGTTTTCGACCTCCTCAACAGTAACGGAACCCGTGTTTCTCGCCTTGTCCCGCACCAACTTGCTCAACATCCCTTCTCCAAACTCCTCTGAGTGTGCCTGACCGGGCAGGTCCCGGTGGCACTTGCTGTTGTACAGCAATGTGCACATGATCGTGCGTTCGTACTTCAGTACAGTGTCACACGGTCCTCAACGCAGCCTCCTCAACAGACACAAACTCAACTGCAACACCTCCTGGGCTCGTGACCCTGTACCGTTGTTTTCCCCTGACCAGTTGCATTCCCGTACCACGTGGCCCAAGTACAACAACAACGGGCACCATTCCGACAACAAATGCAAGACTGCGTTTGCCACTGCTGCCCTGTTGGCATGCGCAGTGTCACGACCACTGATCGCGGTTGCAGCTTGTGCCTTGCGCCGATACGGGCGTAGTATTCGGGGGGTGGCAAGCATCAGCGCAGCAATAGTTTTTTCCATAACTATCAGTTTGGGGTATGATAGTATGGTGGAACCAGGTCGTAGCAGACCTTTCCGTAGGTAGGTTAGAATGGGCCAGAACACCCGAAAAGTATGAGTAACAACGAACTTGTAGGCATGCCAGACACCGTAAACTACAGGCACGTAACGCAGGTACGCACGCATGTTCCATCGTTGGTTCTTGGCACCGTACAACAACTTTAGTATCCTGTAGTGTATGTTTTCGTCAACCAACAGCGGTAAAACTCTGTTTGTCTGTTGCGCTACGTCCTTTGCGAAGTGTAACAAGTTTAACAGACCAACACCACCAGTTACCTTTTCTTTTGACAGGGCAAACGGGCGCCACACCGGTGCCTGCACGGTCGTTGCATCCCTCCTCACATCCAACGGTGCTCTCACGTCTCCGGTGTCTGGTGTACACCCATCTGCATACCCCATGTCACGCAAAGTCTGGGGGATTCTTCGTTCACGTTGTTGCAGGGCCCTTGCCACTGTCGTTATCCGCACTGCCAGGTCCTCAACGGCTGGATGTCCTGCCCAATACGTGGGCCTCTGCTTCAGTTGAAGTACTGCCATTGCAGTACAGTTTTGTGACTGGTCACTTTTGTCTGGGTGTGTCGTGTATTGTGCCCGGTACCAGTTGTCTATCCACAGCACGCAACACGACGAAAGCACCAGTGACCACGTTGCTTTAAGTGCTGCTGCTGCCTGTTCGTCCACTGTATCTGCGGCGGCGTCTGCTTGCCCAAGTCGTACTTTTGTTCGTCTTTCTGTTTGTGTTAGGTACCCTGTTTTGTTTCCTGGTTTTTTCCTGTTTGGTACTGCCCGTTAACGCATCAACAGGTACAGGTTCCAGCCCTCCTGTCGCAAAATGCGCACCCAGCGCTTGTCCTCCTGCCTTTTAGCTGCTGGTAAACTGTGTCGCGTTCTTTTGTTGAACCTGAGTCGCTGTGCAAATGTTAACACCAGTTGCGCCGCCAGGTCGTTTCGTTTGAGTCTTTTCCACAGGTCGTCTGCTGTTTGGTATGCTGGTTCTGCCGCGCATGCCTCTCGTAGTGCTGCTGTTCCTTTGCTTATCTCTGCTATCATCTGATGCGTTACGGATTTTCTGCCTCGAAGTGGCAATTTGCGTCTTTCTCTGTGGAATTAGATTTACGCACATATTTTGGTTGTCGTTTCGCACAGCGATCTTTAAAAACAATGTGTTTCAAAACATCTGGCCTTTTCCTGTCGTCATTTCTGGTGCGCCTGCCGCCGCCGATTGTATTTGGTGTCTGCGTGCGCTCCGTTCCCAGTAACCGAAAACCGTTTTCGCAAGCACAATTTCCTATTCTGTTTCCTTTTGTAAACCCAGTTGGAAAGAAAAAACCATATCTATCGGGCAGCGAAGGCTACGGCCGCTATTAGAACCGGACACGTCTGCCATTGAGTGGCTGTTGGAAAAAAGCAAATCATTCCCCTGATCCCCTGAAAAATATGACGAAGGTTACCGATGCATAATCGACTGTCACAGGTGGCAGCCGTGAAAGGGAATGTAAATACCGGCGTGCCTGACCTGACCTGCCGGCTTTTTCATTTTCTTCCGTCGTTTGAGTACGCGAGGCCTCGCGCACTGATTGTTTCCGTGGGACAATGTTCTATGCCTTGTTATATCTGACCAACATGGTGTCTACACACACATACACCCGAAAAATCAAATGTGTTTGTCCGTCTGGTACCGTACCTACAATTGTACACGTTATTTCCATTCTGCAAATTCAATACATAACGTGACCTGAGTGCGCGAGGCCTCGCGCACTCAGGGTGCCTAAATTTGTACTTTATTTTCACTTTACAGTATATGTGTTTCCCCTAACATGGGAAGTCGAACAGTCCTACACTTCCAATGCTCCCTGGGCAACACAGTCCTACTTTTAATACCGTGTACCGAGCTGCGTATTTCCGCAAACGCCAGTCCTTACGGGTGTTTGGGTTTCGTGATAAACTCTACTTTGAACATCTTGAGTGCGCGAGGCCTCGCGCACTCAGAACGCCAGAAAAATGTACAACAAGTCGCATTGAGGAGCGCGGAATTGCACAACACCAAAAAAGCAATTTATTTCCCTACGTCTAAAATCACGTTCATCAAACGTCCAAAAAAATAGTTTTTTTGCCCTGTTGCGAACCGGTATTTTTCTGCGCGTTCGGCGCGCAAAACAGGGTGCAGTTTGCGTGGGCTAAGACCAGAGGAAACAAAGCCACCACAACCGGTAAACCAGCAAACCACCAAGCCCCGGCCAGAGGAGGCGAAGACACACGCCCAGAACCATCAACAACAACACCCTCGCCACCAAACCAACCACAGGGCGCCACCCACCACGCAGTCACCAGCGGCACCCACACCACCGGCGGCACCACCCTCACCAACAGCATCACCAGCGGCCGACGCCACCTACTGCACACCCTCCCAGACAGGGCCACAAGAACCAGCCAACGCCCACCGCCGAACACAGGCCACTGACAACCCACACACAGAGCCACACTAACCACCAGCAGCATCAACAACATCAGAGACGCCGTAAACCAAAGCAACGCCCGCAACGACCTCACCACCGGCATCACCGACGGCACCACCGACGGTGCGACCTCACCAACAGCAACCCGGAGCGTCAGCGACAGCCACCACGGCGACACCACCAGGTACAACACCATCGGCAACAACGACACCAAGGGGGCCAGGGCCAACACACCGGCCAGCAACGCCCATGGGAACCTCCGCCAGGAGTGGAGAGGTCCCGCCCCCACCGTCAGAACACCACCATCCACCAGGGCATCACCTACAACGCCCTACAACGCCAACACCTAAAGCTCCCCCGGCGGCGCCCTCACCAACACCATCACCAGCACCAACGACAGCGGCACCACGGCAACACCGCCACCCACCCACAGCATCGACACCCTCGACCACAACCGATGCAACACCTGCCACTACAGACCCAAGGACACCCGAAGGAAATAACCCAACACCAGAGACAACCGGCACCACCAGGACCACAAGCCGGCCAAACACTAGCCACGAGTGGCACGCCCAGAACCGCCGACCACCCAAAAGCAGGGGGCACCCAGCACCAACACCAACATCACCCACGCCATCAGACCACCACAAGACACGCCAACCACCACCGTGACACCCTCACCGTCGGCAACACCAACACCGCCAACACCCACGGCAATATCCACACCACCACCAACCCCACCAACAACGTGCCGAGGTGCCGTCACCTACAACTCCCCTACCACCACCACCACGACCCCGGCACAGAGTAACACCTAGGGCGCCCCCACCGACGGCATCACCAAAGACGCCAGCACGGCTGGCGAACAAACGCCACCAGCGCCACCCACCGGGCCCCCAGCCAAGGGTAAAAACAGCAACAGCACACACCGTCACGCCCACCGCATCGACATCACCCGGAGCATCGTCAACATCA
Source organism: Eutreptiella sp. 'Long Island Sound 2002' (assembly GCA_964036045.1). Lineage (NCBI taxonomy): Eukaryota > Euglenozoa > Euglenophyceae > Eutreptiales > Eutreptiaceae > Eutreptiella > Eutreptiella sp. 'Long Island Sound 2002'. The sequence continues at coordinate 45,103,937 of OZ038392.1, forward strand.
ACCAGGGGTCCCCACCACCCAAGCAGCACAAAAAACCGCAGCAACACCACCACATCCACCATCCTCACCACCAGCGACACCAGCGGCACCCTCCGCCAGGAATGGCGAGGAGAAAACCCAACAACGCGGAGCCACCCAGCGTCCCCGGCACCCTCACCATCGGAGCGCCACGACCGGCACCAACCCCCAACGCACCACCGTCACCGTCACCAACGCCACGGACCCCTGACACAACAACCACAGAGCCCGCACAAACGGCACCAGCTGAACAGTCACCGACACCACTTGCACCACCCTCACCAGCGACAAAGCCCGGTTAACCACCTACGACCACGAACCGCAGGCACTAACAACCAGAGCATCGCCGACAACACTCCCAGCCAACACCCGCACCGCCCTCAAGAACACCACCGAAAGCAGCACCGTCGACCGATAGCCACAACACCCTCACAAACCACCTGGATATGGGTCTGCCTTCCCAGCCCCCACCATCTGCACAACCAGCGACACCATCATCAGCACCAAACAAAACACCGACGACGGCAGCCTCACCAACAACCGACACCCCCACTACCGCTGCCACCCACCAGTCACGCCACCCACCGTCGGCGCCACCCACCAACGCCGCACCCTGAACCACACCTACACCCAAAACCTGCAGCAGCACCAGCGGACACCCAACCAGCGACATCACCCTCCGCCAGAAGACGATGATCAGCACCAGCAGGAAAGCCAGCCCAAAGCGCCCAAAACAACCCAAAGACCTCCTACACCCGAACCCACACCGACCAGCAGCGCCTACGCCGACCCACCATCAGTGTCACCAACACCCGGAAAGACACAAACCTCGATTAACTAACGACCACAACACTGCCGCCACCGCACCCACACCGTCAGCATCACTGCCAGAACACCCGGCCGGGCCGTCAATGGCACCGCCGCCCATGGCACCACCTGCACTCACCAGCGCCACCACCAACCCGCGCCAGGCCAGGAACCCCTGGCATCGCCAACGGCCTCGACGAACATTGACACCACCCACACCACCACCGCCGGACCGGGACTACCCGCAAACCAAGAACAGCTCCACCACCAACAACCAATACACCACCCGCGGCACCCCACCGTCGCCAACACCACCCTCACCACCACGGCACCTATCACACCTCCACCACCGGAGGCGACGTGGGCCACACCACCTGTCATCTACAGCACCCTCGCCACCACCGCCATGTCCGGCCCACAAACGTTACGCCCTAACGGCCAGAAACAACACCCTCACCATTGACACCACCGGCAACACCACATACGCCCCATACTTCACCCTCGCCATACTCACCAACCATCACCCTCGCCATCAGTGTCCACGACATCAGAGGCACCAACACCACCAGCGACGGCGACAGCGACAACAGCTGACCCACCAACTAACCGCCATCAAGTAGCCCAGCACCAACCTCATGTACGCTAACGCCCATACCAGCCTCGCCAACAACACCGCCAGCGGCACAATCATCCACTCCGGCACCCACACCACCCTCACCACCAACATCACCACCACCCCCCAAGGGTCAGGGCTCGCGGGGAACGGAACAGCAGAGCGAGCACGCCACCACCCGCACGCGTCGCCCACCCTATCGTACACCGCTCCGCAACACGCCCCCCCGCTTCCCCCGACAGGACGTGCGCTGCAGCCCACTGCTGGGACGACGACTACGACGTCCTCCCGGCCATCGGACACCTACTGGCAGCCACGGCCCCGCGCCCACAAGCCCACCAGCAACCCACGGAACCGCAGGAGCCCGACCACCCCATGCCACCACGCTCCATATCCCCCGCCTCCACCGCAGACCAGGACGCGGAACACCAGCGAGAGGAGCCGGACCCCGACCGCGCCGCCACGCCCAAACCGCCCCCCCCCCCCCCAAAGGACATCTACGCCACACTGGCCAGCACCCTAGCCCCCATGGACGCCGAGCAGTACTACCAGTCCATCCAACGAGACCTCCCTGAGGACCACGCGACCCTCCAGGGGTGGAAGCAGGAGAAAAAGAACGACAACGAGTGGGGCACAGAGGAAGACCTTCTCTGGGAAGACACCTGGAAAGGCACCAAGGACGCCTTCCTGGAAGCAGCAGCCGAAACCTATCCCCCCCCGCCCGCCCGGGGACACTAGGCACGGCCTCCACGCCCTCCTAGCGTTCCACAGCTGGAAGCACCGCCACACCATCACCCTCCACCCCCTCGACCACAATCCACACAGATGGACACCTGAAGACGACGCCACCGCCGCCATCACCGTACAGTAAAGCCCCGAGAACCCGGAGGAATACCACATCACCTGAAACGATCCGGCACCCCACCCCCCCGCCTCCCCCACCCTCCCAGATGTCTTCGCCACCATCAGCGCAGAACTGCAGGAGGCGAAAGCCCCACAACAACTGGACGAAGAGATGCCCCAGGCACCATCACCACCAACCACACAAGAAAACCCCCGCACAGAGCCCCTCATGCACCCAATCACCACAATGGAGCTCCCCCCACAGCACCGCACCACCCCGGACCGCAGCGGGTTTCGAGACCTGCCACGGGAATGAGCGGTCCACAACGGCACACTCGGATGGGACGAAATCACACCGGGGCTCCAGGCCATCCGCCTCCAGTCGATCACCGAGCCCACCACCACCTCGGCACTACCGACGGGCCGCCACCACCTCCTCCTCACCGTCCAAGGCGATGCCACAATCACACCAACGGAGGGAGACCCCGTAACAGCAGCCCCCGCCCACGCCGTCCACATACCCCCGCAAGCATCGTCGGCACTTATGGCCCCACATCCAGGCCCCTACCCATGGCAAGCCATCGTCATCACCTACCCCACCCCAAACGACCACACACGCACCTGGCAGCAACGGTGGGAGGACATCCGGGGGGACCTCCTCCAAGAACACCTAGGGCTCCCGCGCACCCACCACACCCTACACCCGATACAAGGAGTAGGCCAAGCACCACACGGCATACACACCCCGGGATTATGGGCGTACGCCACACCCATAAACCCACAAGCAGCGGAGGACATCAAGACCACCCTATCCATCCAGCAAGCCCAAACCCAAACCCCGCACCGCAACACCAAACGAGGCTACAACATTTGGTGGGCATACCAAGACCACGACACCCTCACCCCCCAACCAGGGGCCACCCCTCTAGACACCAACACAACCGCCCTCCTCCAAGCCGCAGCAGCGGCAGCCACACAGGTAGGGGCCCCGGAAACCTGGGGCCCACAATACCTGGTCGAAACCAAAGTTGCGCCCCACGCGAAGGACCAAGAAAAGCACCCAACAGCGAAGCCGCTCCACCCCCCACTCAAGCTGGACACGACGGAACACACCCCCCAGGACGAATGGGCGACCCACTACATCATCCCCCACACCACCACCCGCAAGAAAGACGCCGCCAAGATCACCGTCACCAGCCACCTCCCCCACACAACCCAGGTGTATGAGCTGACGGCCCCCAACGTCCTCGTCACTCGTCGCCGACACGACGAGCGATACACCATACAGGCGGAAGGGGCCGCCGCGGCCACCCTGTACACATGGGCAACACGGGGGGACCTCCCACACCCCACCCTCCACCACGCCCCTTCCTGGCCCACCCCCTTCCACACAGCAGACCGCCCCAGCAAGAAGCCCAAACACACAGGTATGCACACCCCTGCCCAGGAGGCTCAGCACCGACACGATGCGAGGCGCAAGCCCCGCACCCTCCACAACAACCACACCGTCCCCCGCATCAGCGCCCCCCCCACCAGAGTGTCAGATGCCACCCACAACCGCACGATCACAGGCATCACCACGGACTGCCTGAACCCAGCGGCGTCGCGGGCAGACGCCGTGTGGATCAGCGAAGGGCGCTCCCACACACAGGCGGTGGCGCGCCTCCAAAACATCCAACCCCACAAACTCCAGCGCGCCGTCAAACCCTTCGCCGTACACGTCACCCCGTACGGCATCGACCATCCCCGGTGTGAGCACCATGACCCGCCCTGCTCCACCCCATGCACCTCGCCCCTGCGCCAACCGCTGCCGGCCCCCACCATCACGGGCAACATGTACCTGGGCACCGTACCGTAGACCCGGGCATATACATCCTGCCCAACAGGTCCAGGGAACACGCCATCCCCCTCCACGGAGTAGAATCCCTCGCCCTGGGACCGCCCCCTCCAAAACACCAACACCAGCACATCCCGGGGGACAAACGGACGCAGGCGCCAGATGGGGGGAAAAAGGCCCACCAACGCGCCCTAGCCCACATCACCATCCACCCCGCAGCCCACCTACCAAAGGACTTCGGCACGGAGCGCAACATCGTCCTGGAGGGGCAAGCCCACCACATCATCACCGCCGCCCTATACACCCTCGCCGCCCACGAACGCCACTGGGACCCCACAACCATCCCAGCGATGCCCCCACCACCGCAGGGCCCGAAAGATCCCGTCACCCCCTTCCACATCGATCACCTCCTAAGCCGCAGGGCCACCCCACACCTCCACCCCTCCAGGATAGAACTAGCCATCGCATCGTGGGACACCCTGGACACGCTCCCCCAACAACCCGCCATCCACATCCTCAAAGCGGACGCCCAATGGTGGGTCCTCCACTGGGCACACGGAGTCCTCCTGGCAGCCCAGGCCTATACCCCGGAAATAGACCCGGAAGACCCCCCACGGGGCCGGCAGCGACTCCTCCAGGCCACCACCCTCACAGGCCGCGAAGGCGCCCCCTGGGAAGCACTCCACACAGCACTCTACTGGGCTCAAGGCTCCCCCAACAGCCGAGACACACCAGAACCCACGGAGGCCTGGGTCATGCAGGCCAAGGCCATTAGGAACTACCACCTTCACCACCCCTTCGACGACAGCCCGGCCGCACTGCCATGGCCATTCGATCCCCCGGAGACCGTGCGCAAGCTCGCCGACCTCATGCGCAGCCACGCGAAAGCGAACATGCAAACGCCGGCAGAACCCCCACTGAGGGATCCGGGCCAGCAAGCAATGCACCCCTTCTTCAAACCCCACGCCCCCCCAGCTCCGCTACCTCCAGTCCCACCCAAGCGAGCGAGACAAAAAAGGGGCGCACCAGCCCCCAACCAAGCCGGAAAAGCAGCGACCTCCCGACCCCCCGCACCCCACCCGACCCACCCGGCAAACCCCGACCATGCATCCTCGTCATCCTCCCTCCCATAATTACCACCGCCCCCCCCGGACCAGGCATCCTCATCATCCTCCCTCCCGCCACCAGCACCGCCCCCGCCCGAGGCGTACCCAGGATTCGAAAAGGGCGCGAAGGTCCAGCAGCCCTTCCGCAACGACCGCACAGGCGACTGTATCTGGTGTGAGGGCACGATCCAGTACCGCCTCCGCGACCCGGGGGACAACAGGGGGCCACAGATCCGGGTGGTCTGGCACCGCCAAAAGAAGCTAGACCAAGGCAGCAGCGCCCCAGACAAGCCAGAAGGCCACACCCTGGAGCTCACCAGCGCCCACCCCATCCGACTCCGCACCGACGAGGACAAGGCCCACAGAGGCACCAAATACACTGGGGAGCTCCCCCCGGAGTGGAGCCAAGGCCTCCCGCCGCCGCGCCTACCCAAGCGCCCACCAACCGGCAAAAAGTCCCCGAGCCCCAGTCCCCCTCCCTGACGGGGCAAGGGCTGAGGGCACAAGCCTCCACAGCCCCGGCCCGCCCCCACCGAGGCCACCGTCAACCTCCTCGACCTCAACCAACCCGCCGTCACATACTCCAAGGACGCCACAACCGCCCTCCAGGAGCTCCCGATGGCGGAGGGGCCGTGGTGGGTTCCCCACCTCCTCGCCTTCCAGGAACAAGGCCTACAACGCGACCACCCCCCGGAAACCACCCCCATATATACCCCAGACCGGAAAGCGTACAAATGCTACTGGCACAAGGGGACCCCCCTGTACGCCCGAACCGGCATCCACGTCCACCTCGTCCACCACCTCAGCCTCCCAGGGAGGCTAAGTGTCTATGAGGACGTCGGGGATGGATGGCAACTCAACGTCATCAACACCCACGTCCTCTTCGGCGACGCCACGGAACCCTTCCTCCGACCCCTGGCCAAGGCATACCGCCAGATGGCCATGCTCGCCCCCACAATCATCATCGGCGACATGAACGCCGCCCTCACCCCGGCGGACCGAGGGGGACAGGCCACACCCCAGGACCATGCAGTCCGCGACACCATCGAAATGCTGGTGCTTGTGGACCTGACGGCCAACCTCGAAGGCCAACTATCCCACTTCCCCCACCAAACAGATGCCACCCCATCCCGCATCGATGTATGCTATGGCAACCCCACCACCATAATCTGGGCGGAGGCCCGATATGGACCCCTCCCGCTGGGACCCACAGGCCATAGCCCCCTGCACATCCGCCTCACAATCCCCAACCTTCCCCCCAGCCCCCCAGAGGATGCGGACCAAGGCCTACCACCCCCCCTGAAGATGCCCCCACTGCATGACAAGCATGCCTGGTCCGTATATCACAGGGCCATAGACCGCGCCCGGCGCATCAGACCAGACCCCACCGACCTACTCACAGCCATGCGCACGGCCGCCGTCGTCTGCGGCTTCCAGCAACACCCCCACACAGACGACGACCAACCACCCACGGCCCTAGGGGACATGCTCCATGACCTCTGGCAAGTGAAGCAACAACTGGCGACCCTCCTCCACACCGACAACCCCCAAACCCGCCGCCAGATACACCACTGCAGGACGCAGATAGCCCACATCAGGGCAGACCTGCAGCGGTGGCACATCCACAGGCAACAGCGCATCGCCCAGGAACACGAACGGTATGCGCAACATGAACTCCCCTACAAGGCCATCTGCCACCTCGAGGACGCCATGACCGACACCGGCCACCGCACGTTCACCACGGTCCGGCAGGAGAATGGCTCCCTGACCAATGACCCAGCCACAGTGCTCCAAGCCACCCAAGACAGCTTCCTCCAGCAACAGACGCCCACCCAAGACACACTGGACCCAGACACCCAGGCCAAAATCGACCGCCTCCCTCGGGTCTTCAACCACGCCCAGAGGAGGCAACTGGAAAAGCGCCCCTTCACCATCCACGAGGTCCGGAAGGCCATCCACAGTCTCCGGCAACACAAAACCCCAGGCTACAACGGCCTCCCTGCGGAGGCATACTACCACCTCCCCGCCCACCTCCTCCGCATCCTCGCCCACCGCCTCTGGGACATCGTCACGGAGCAGACCCCCCTGCCACCAGACTGGGCAAACGTTGTCCGCTCCCTCTACAAAAAAGGGGACTGGGCAAACCCGGACAACTGGCGCCCCATAGTCTGTGCAGTCACGGAGGTCAAAATTGTCTGGACCATCCTCCTACGCCGCATCCGCCCCCACCTGAACCCCCACATACCAGCCAGCCTCTGGGGGGCCGTCCCAGGCCGGTCCCCACACGAGGCCATCTTTCTCCAGGACACCATCGCCGATATGGACCCGGTGGACCTCATCATAGCCTCCCTCGACGTCAAAGGAGCCTTTCCGAACACCCCCTGGCTCCTTCTAGAAGCGGTGTGGAAACGCCTAGGCCTCCCTTTCTACAACTTCGCCTCCGGCTACATCCGCACCCGTAAATACACGGTCCGCACTGGAGCAGGCCTCACCCCCTTCCTGGAGCCAGACAGCGGGGTCCCCCAAGGAGGAGCAGAAGGCCCCCTCCTGTACCTTCTCGTGACGCTCCCCCTGGCCCTCGCAATCGAGCAGGATTACCCGGCCTACGCACCCTATCCCCTCCTCTCCCCCCTGGTGGGCTTCGCGGACGACACCAACCTCACGGTCGCGCACACCCCACACGAACCCCATGCCCCGGACCCCGGGCCAACGGTCACCTAACAGGCCAATGACTTACTGGACGTGACTGTCTCCTACCTCTCCCACAACAACCTCATTGTCCACCCCACAACGTCAGTGGCCATGATCAAGGGGTCTGCCACACCCCCCATCCTAGGGCCAAAAGGGCCCCCCATGCAAGTCGTGACAACCACCACCCACCTGGGGGTAATCCAGGCCGCCAACCCTGAGGACGCCACCCTTCCTCCCAAGTTGCAATCACACCTCGCCCATCTCCCCAGATATGCGTCCCCGACCACCAAGGCCCTCTCCCTGTCCGACCAGAGCCTGGCGTACTACCTCCCCAGGGTCCTGAACGCCTCCATAGGCTTCCAAGCACTCCACCTGACACACCCCACCACCGCCCTCCAGGCGGCCACACGCGCCGTGACCAAGGCATGGGCAGCACACGGGGGCTGGCCCACCTCCATACCCACCCGCGCCATCCAAGCGGCATGGCCCCACTATGGGGACGCCATAGGGGACGAGGTGAAAGCGGCCTACACCAGACACACCGCCCTCCTCCTTCACCGCGTGACCCACAACCACTCTCCGGAGGTCCGCGACGTCACCACAATCCGCCTCCAAGCCGCACAACGGGCCCGCAACACATGCCCGCACTGGGTACTCCACCAGACGGGCATGCCCACCGACATGAACACGCGCCTGTGGAACCACCTGCAGCTTCTCCTCCCATTTCCACACCACGCCATACTCACCAACCACACGTGCCCAGAGGAAGGGCCTCTAGCGGTCCTCTGCAGGGACCTCCACCATCACCCCAAGGGGAACCATCCACACCATAGACCTTGTCGGGGCCTCCATCACCGTAGTATACGTCACCCTCCCCCAAATGCGGGTCCTGCACCACAGCGGGGCACACCAAACCCTCTTTCTACAGCTTCCCGAATGGCCTCAATACCGCCTCTTCCACCGGTACCTCATGCAGACGGCACGAGCAGAGGGACACACTCTGCCGGGAAGCAAAGACATGCGAGCAGCCTACCAAGATTTCAAAAAGCAACGCCCCCGACCCATCCCAGTGACACTGCCCTACGCACCCACCGGCTCGGAACACAAACCCGTCCCCCCGGTGACGGGCCCAGTCCCACCACTAACCCTACTACTGGCCCCGAATGAAGCCAAACCCACTCAGACCAGCGTCATCCACGACGGGGCAAAATGGCGCATACCGAAAAACCACATGACCGCCCGAGACCTACCACGGGTCCCCCATGACTCCCAGAGCATGCCACGCACATGTTGGGCCTGTGACCCCGGGGCACCAACCACACCATGGCCCGTACTACACCTCATAGCACGCCACCACACCCACCCCAAACCCACCTACCACCACAGGCCTACGCATGGGTAGCCCCATGGTTCCACCGCACCGACACCAACCCCACGGTAGCGTGGAACCCCGACCACGCGCCCAAATGGCTCTTCACCACTACACCCACCTGGCCCCGCCCCGACCTGGCAGGGGTCGCCATCCGTTACAGCATGTACGAACCAGGCAGAACAGGCAAGCACGAGCACCCCTACTATCTGCTCCACCACTCCTGTCACACACCGAAGCACCGAACACAAACCCTCACATGCCACGACCTAAACCCAGACACAGCCTACATCCTCCACTACATCTACTCCTACCTCACACGAAGACAGCCGGAGCAGGGACTCATAGCCATGTCCCCCCAAGCGAAACACTTCATCTCAAAAGGAATAGGGGTGTACGCCACCCCCATCCTGCAGCCCACAACCCCAGTGGCCCACCTCGCCACGGGCCTCGCCATATACGCCTACCTGCCCATGAACCCATGCCGCCTCCCACAACCATCACCTCCGGACCGGCTCTTCTTCACCGACGCCTCAGGCGAATCCGCCCTCACGCCCATCACCGGGGGGGCCGCCCTGCAGCTAACCCACACCGGGGGACACTACCACATGGACCACCACACGGGCCACACCACCTACGGGGCCTCCTCCCACGGGGAGCTAGGGGCCATGGCCGACGCCATCGCCGAGATCGCGGCCCACCTACCCGCCCACCTCCCGCACATCGTCCGGGTCTGGTTCGTGGTAGACGCCACTGTCGACACACACCTGCTCCTCCGCATAGCAAGGCAAGCACTTCACAAAGCCACCGCGACGAGCCTCGGCACCCAGGCACTGCTGCTCTGGAAAGCCCTTCGCAGTCTTCCCCCCTACGTCCAACTCCACATCGTGAAACAAAAATCCCACAGACACCAATACGGAAATGGTAAGGTCGACAACCAGGCAGTACACCAGCGCACAACGCACCTACCAACCCTCCAGATCCCTGACCTCGGCCGAAACCACACACACCTCCAACACATACCCCCCGTACCCAAGCCCCATCAGACCCTGGACTGAGTACCAGAGGACGCCCCCTATTCCTCCCACGACAGGGCATACCACTACCCCAACCCCATCCAACATCTCGCCCGCGTGCTCGGCGACGCAGACAGCCAGGCGCACATCCAGGAGCTCCAGAACAGACTGCAAATCCCCCTCTACCACTCAGCACTGCGCCCAGCAAACTTCCCAGTCCACCTCCAAAAACGACGCATCCAGCTCCTCAGGGAGCAACTACCATTCCTCACCAGGGTCGCCAGATGGCTCGCTCGCAAGCACATCCACGTCCCCGAAGAACACACCCGTTTCCCGTGCGACCACACCACCCCGGAGGACTGGGAACACTTCAAGAAATGCCCCCTCCATACAGGCAGGGACACGCTAGTGGGCTGGTCCCCGGCGGAAACCCTACAACAACACGAAGGATGGCCAACCCACAGCCACGCATAACAGGCCACCGAACACCTCTTCCGGGATCCCCTGGTCAAAGAAGCCACCATGAGAGGGGCGGTGACACAGGCCCTGCACCGACACCTCACCAAACACACGGAAAGCCCCATGGAGGCAGCCGCGCACCTCCAGCTAGAATTAGTCCGCAGAGCAGCGGCCCAAATAGTACACCGCAAACACCTCCTGTTAACACACGCGGAGCAACTCACCGACCCCACCGCCAGGGAACACATGCAGCGTCTCATCCATTACCATGCTGTGCATGACCCAGACATCCACTAGCCCACTCCGCGCCCCGCACGCGCCCCCCATCTCCTTCCGCAGGCCTCCAAGACACCACCACAGCGCCCCGAAGCCCATCTCTCACCCAAGAAGCCACCCGGCACCGCTCAGCCCGGCCGAGCCGGACCAGGGTCAACCATACGTCGACGTAGACGCGCAAGACCCCGGCAACCCATCCAGCCCATCCCCCCCGGACCCGGGGCACCCCCCCCTCACACCGGTCCCCATCCGCGACCCCGACCTCCTCCGAGCAATTCTCCAAGGCAGGGCCCCGACCACCCCCCTGGGCTGGTACCGCCTGCAAGAGGACTGGACCAAGCGCACCGTCAAAGCCCTCCGGGACCTGACCACCCCAGGCAACGGCCTCCACGAGGCCATCGTAGACCTCGTACTCTGGCGAGCCCGCAAACAGACCCAGGGCCAGCACGTCTGGATCCCCCCCATCGAATGGGGCCAGGCCCTGACACACGACACAGACATCAACGTCACGCGTCGAGGGACCGTACGCCTACGACGGGCCCCAGTGGAGAGGAACCACCCAGCGGACCCCAACCGCCCGGAGCAGTGGGAACAGGCCACCGCACCAACCCGCAACAGCGCCCTCCGCACCGCCGGCCTCCGCACCCCAGACGACAACCTCCCCCCCACACCTACAGACAGTGACCACCCCCCGCCGGAGGTCTGGGTTACAGTCCTCGAGCGCGGGCACTACTACGTGATAGCCGCTACGGCTACATCCCCCGGCCCGCAATGGCTGGTCAAAGGGACAGACACCATGCTCGCCCCAGGGACCGCCCCACCAGGGGCAGTAGGGGACCCCACCACCCAGCACAGGGTCCTCAGGGGCGTCCTCCAGCCAGGGGACAAGCCCCCAGCCCGCGCCCTGGCCCAAATCACCTCAGGGAAGGCGGGCTGGCACCTGGGACTGGCCATGCTCTGCCTGACCCACTGGATCCAGCACCGCTGGCCACCCACGGGGACCGTGCCCTGGATTTGGGCCATCGCCACCGCCCACACACAAATCGAGGCGGGCCCGGACACGCGGCCAAAACCCCCCCCCAGACCGCAGCAACCCCTCACCTGCGGGTACCACGCCATCCACAGGGTGCTCAGCCGCGTGGGTCTTAGCCCAAAGCTAGCATACCCCCTTCCCACCACTGACCAAGAGGTCCACCAGATACGCAAGCTCGTCTGCGAAATCCTTGCCGCGGCAGCAGAAGACGGGAAGCTTCTCCTCTCGCTGCTCATCGGGAGACCCACACACGCCCACCATGGCGCGCACCCCCGGGCCCCGCGACAGGGGCCTCCCCCACCCGCCCGAAAACCGGCACACGCCCGCCACACACCCACCCGCCGGACACCCCTCACCACCCCCCACACTCGACAACCCGCACACACCCGCCGAGAGGAGCCCCGCGCCCCGCGGCAAGCCCACCCCACCCACTGGCCCGCCTACGCCCCCCGCACACACCCCAGAAGACCCAGGCCCACTCCCCCCGGCCCCTGAATGCAGCCCACGCGAACTGTTACCCCCGCGGACGCCAACCCACGCAACCTCACACATTGCAGGACCCCGGCCCAGCCGAGCCCGGAAGGAGAAGGCCACAGCCGCGCGCCTCCCTCCCCCGCCGCTGCCGACCAGATCGGCCCGCCGGGCCGCCAGGTCACGAATGGACCCCCCAGCCGCCGGCCACCTACCTACAGCCCGAGGACATGCCCTCCATCCTCCCCGCCGTGGCCGCAGCAGAAGCCGCCGCCCACAAGCCCGCCCGCATCACAGCCCAACTCGCGTCCACCACCTCCTCCTCATCATCAGCCTCATCCACCTCCTCCACCTCATCCTCCGACCCCCCCCTCCCCGCCGCCCTCATCCTCAAGGCCACGGCAAAAGCCAAAGCTGCGGCCGCACGCACCGACCCCCCGACCCCCACACAGGCAACTCAGGCACCCCGGCAACGCACCGGGAAGACCCCCGGCCTGACATCGGTGCCTTCACACGTCCGGACAGAGGTCCTCCTCAACCTGGAACCGGACCCCAACCCCAGACCCGACCCCAAACCCAAACCGGCGCCGTAGCCAGCACACACAACACCACAAACGCAAAAACACAAACCCAACCAACACCACCCTAACCCAAACGCTAACCCAAGCCAGGACCCCCCACCCACCACAACCCACGCCCCTCTCCCACCGGCAGCCACCACCACCGCAGAGGCGGCCACCCAACACGACCCCGTCCAAACCCTTGTCAACATTCCCGTCATCAAGCGCCCCGTCATCCATCCCCCACAAACCACCACCACCGCCGGCCAAACCGACCCAGGTACGTGGGACCCCTCGACCACCGTCACCGTCAAGCCCGGCCCCCGACCCGCCCCCCCTGCCCACCACATAGTGCAGCCCCAGGGGCTGCGCACGATGCCCGACCCCCCAGCCCCACAAGGGGGACCGGAATACAAGCAAGGGGTCCAAGGGCCATACCCGCAACACCAACCCCACCACTACCAACGCCACCACCACCAGCAGCCCCACCACCACCACCACCAACACCAGCCCCACCACTACCACTGCCAACCACCCTTCCCCACCGGGCCACAACCCCCCGTGCACGAACAGCACCAGCGAATGGGATGGCAGCCACCGAGCGCTCTACCCGCATACCCCACCTACCACCAGGGGCCGCCCCCCCCGTACCAGCCCCCCCCCCCGTACCAGGAACCGTAACCCCCCGGCCACCACGTCCACGCCAAAGGGGCCCCCCGGGCCCGACCCCGCCAGGGACAGTCACTCGACCCATACCACCAGCCGCTGCCGCCACCACACCCCTACGTGGCGGATCCATGGACAACAGGGGACCTCCCCCCCCCCCCCCCCCGGGTACCAGGCGGCACCACGCGAGGCCCCCTAGGACCCGCCGACGCCTCCTGACTGGCCCAACTCGAGCGATGAGGCCCGGTCCCGCAAAGGGCAGCGCTCCCGCTCCCCCACCGCCGGTCCCGCTCCCGCTCCCCCGTCTCCTCCGCAGCAGAAAAATAATACAAAACTAAGAAAACGACGCACCGCCAGCAAAAATAAAGCGCAAAATCGTTTTTTCCGACCTCAGAAACCCCCCAAAAAATTTTACGCCGCTGTTTGGCGAGGTCGCAAAATTTAGGACACTCACAAAACAAAGACGAACAATAGAGTCGCGACGGCGAAGAACCTGAGCGTTGCATGCTCCAAAACACCTAGCAAAGTGCGTGTCCTAGACGCTAGGGACTTGTGCGCGCTCCACAAACAAAGAAGAAGAAAAGAGGCGAACACCAAAAACCAGCAAGCCACGACGACGAAGACAAGAACAAAGCGACCGCCGAGCCACCTAGCAAAGTGCGTGCCATAGGAGCTAGGCGGCATGTGCGCGTCAAAAAAAAAAAAAAAAGAGAGAAGGAGACGCAACAAAAAGAGAAACACCAAACCACAAACAAAAAAGACGCGACCACGGACCACGGGAAAGCGAGGTATGGCAACCAAGTATGTTACGGCCCCATGCGTCATACATATCGTATCCACCGCTACATATACGTGGATGAGAAAACCAAGTATGTTGCGAAGGAGGGCGCCCAAGGGACAACGCCGCACGCAAAAAAAAAAAAAAGAACGACGAACCGCCACGCACGTCAAAAGGCACGCCCGCAAACACAAACCACAACCATATATCCCCCACATTTATTCCTCCATAGGCCCCGACCGCCGCGAAAAAAAAAAAAAAATTCCACAAAAGCGCAAAAGGTATGGGGCGGCCACGGACAAAGGGGAAACAATGAAAAGGCGAACAAGCGAACGTTCACCAACCACGAGGAAACAACGGTACGGCGAGCAAGTATGTTAACGATACGAGGGAGGGCGCCAAAAGGACGGACCACGCACACACGCACACACATAAACAAGACCGCAAGGAGCGAGAAGACGGAGACAAGAGCAAGGAAAAACAATGTATGAACCCCACACCGCCCCGCCCGCAAACACACACACGCTCTCGCTATAGGGAATGACCACGTACCACGGGGAAACAATGGTATGGAGGTATGACGAACAAGTATGTTAAAAATGCGAGGGAAGGCGCCAAGGGGACGAAAACACAAACGCACACAAAGCCGCAAGATGCACGAAGACGGAGACGAGACAAAAGAAAGTCATGGTATGCAACCCCATCCCCGCCCCACCCACAAACAAACACACGCTTTCTCTATAGGGGACGGTAACAAGAAGCGGCACAAGGTACAACAAGTATGTTGAAAAAAAAAAAAAAACACGAAACCGCCATCCACGCCCTCTCTATAGGGGAAACGAAATGCGGAGAGGTATGTTATCGAAGACGCAGCGAGAAAAAAAAAAAACACGAGGGAGAAGACACAAACCACAACACGCAAAAAAAAAACAAAAAAAACAAAAAACAAAAAGGACCTGCGCACGCTCTTTCTCAACAGGGGAAGAAAACATGATGGGACGAAAGGACAGGTACGTACTACGCATCACACATGCCACGCATCTCTGCTACGCATCTACAGGACCTCTTCTTCTGCCTTTTGAAACATGCCGACGACCGACGACGAGAACCAGCCAAGGTATGACACACCCCACCCCACCAACCACACACCGCGAGCACACGCACGCGCACGCACGACAGCCACACCGAGCGCGACCCCCCCCCCCCCCAGGCCACCCACACCAACACGAAGGGCCACACAGCGCACACACACACACCAGGGCCAAGGGGAAGGGCACCCGGAAGACACACCCACCGCAACACCACACCACACCACCACCGGCAGCGAAACCCAGCCAGGAGTGGCGGGGAGTAGCACACAGGAACCTCCGCCAGGAGAGGCGAGGGACCAACCACACCAGCCACAAACCCACCACACACGCCACCGCCGCACGCCACACGCCGCACACCACACACCGCACACCACGCACCACCGCCGACAGCGAAACCCAGCCAGGAGTGGCGAGGGACCAACAACCAACACACCACCGCCACACACCACACACCACCGCCGCCAGCGGACCCCAGCCAGGAGTGGCGGGGACCGCCCACCACCACCGGCAGCGAAACCCAGCCAGGAGTGGCGGGGAGTAGCACACAGGAACCTCCGCCAGGAGTGGCGAGGGACCAACAACCAACACACCACCGCCACACACCACACACCACCGCCGCCAGCGGACCCCAGCCAGGAGTGGCGGGGACCGCCCACCACCACCGGCAGCGAAACCCAGCCAGGAGTGGCGGGGAGTAGCACACAGGAACCTCCGCCAGGAGTGGCGAGGGACCAACCACACCAGCCACAAACCCACCACACACGCCACCGCCGCACACCACACGCCGCACACCACACACCGCACACCACGCACCACCGCCGGCAGCGAAACCCAGCCAGGAGTGGCGGGGAGTAGCACACAGGAACCTCCGCCAGGAGTGGCGAGGGACCAACAACCAACACACCACCGCCACACACCACACACCACCGCCGCCAGCGGACCCCAGCCAGGAGTGGCGGGGACCGCCCACCACCACCGGCAGCGAAACCCAGCCAGGAGTGGCGGGGAGTAGCACACAGGAACCTCCGCCAGGAGTGGCGAGGGATCAACAACCAACACACCACCGCCACACACCACACACCACCGCCGCCAGCGGACCCCAGCCAGGAGTGGCGGGGACCGCCCACCACCACCGGCAGCGAAACCCAGCCAGGAGTGGCGGGGAGTAGCACACAGGAACCTCCGCCAGGAGTGGCGAGGGACCAACCACACCAGCCACAAACCCACCACACACGCCACCGCCGCACGCCGCACGCCACACGCCGCACACCACACACCGCACACCACGCACCACCGCCGGCAGCGAAACCCAGCCAGGAGTGGCGGGGAGTAGCACACAGGAACCTCCGCCAGGAGTGGCGAGGGACCAACAACCAACACACCACCGCCACACACCACACACCACCGCCGCCAGCGGACCCCAGCCAGGAGTGGCGGGGACCGCCCACCACCACCGGCAGCGAAACCCAGCCAGGAGTGGCGGGGAGTAGCACACAGGAACCTCCGCCAGGAGTGGCGAGGGACCAACAACCAACACACCACCGCCACACACCACACACCACCGCCGCCAGCGGACCCCAGCCAGGAGTGGCGGGGACCGCCCACCACCACCGGCAGCGAAACCCAGCCAGGAGTGGCGGGGAGTAGCACACAGGAACCTCCGCCAGGAGTGGCCAGGGACCAACCACACCAGCCACAAACCCACCACACACGCCACCGCCGCACGCCACACGCCGCACACCACACACCGCACACCACGCGGCACCGCCGGCAGCGAAACCCAGCCAGGAGTGGCGGGGAGTAGCACACAGGAACCTCCGCCAGGAGTGGCGAGGGACCAACAACCAACACACCACCGCCACACACCACACACCACCGCCGCCAGCGGACCCCAGCCAGGAGTGGCGGGGACCGCCCACCACCACCGGCAGCGAAACCCAGCCAGGAGTGGCGGGGAGTAGCACACAGGAACCTCCGCCAGGAGTGGCGAGGGACCAACAACCAACACACCACCGCCACACACCACACACCACCGCCGCCAGCGGACCCCAGCCAGGAGTGGCGGGGACCGCCCACCACCACCGGCAGCGAAACCCAGCCAGGAGTGGCGGGGAGTAGCACACAGGAACCTCCGCCAGGAGTGGCGAGGGACCAACCACACCAGCCACAAACCCACCACACACGCCACCGCCGCACGCCACACGCCGCACACCACACACCGCACACCACGCACCACCGCCGGCAGCGAAACCCAGCCAGGAGTGGCGGGGAGTAGCACACAGGAACCTCCGCCAGGAGTGGCGAGGGACCAACAACCAACACACCACCGCCACACGCCACACACCACCGCCGCCAGCGGACCCCAGCCAGGAGTGGCGGGGACCGCCCACCACCACCGGCAGCGAAACCCAGCCAGGAGTGGCGGGGAGTAGCACACAGGAACCTCCGCCAGGAGTGGCGAGGGACCAACAACCAACACACCACCGCCACACACCACACACCACCGCCGCCAGCGGACCCCAGCTAGGAGTGGCGGGGACCGCCCACCACCACCGGCAGCGAAACCCAGCCAGGAGTGGCGGGGAGTAGCACACAGGAACCTCCGCCAGGAGTGGCGAGGGACCAACCACACCACACACCACCCACAACCCCGCTAACACACCACCACCGCACACCACACACCACACACCACGCACCACCACCGCAGGACCAGAGGAGGGGGCGACACGCCCGCAAGCAACACAGCCAGGAACAGCGAACACCCCCCCCCCCCACCACCACCACCCGACCCCGGAGAGACGGGACACCAACCACCGCAAACCGCACAGCGAAAAGGGGGGCGGGACGAAAAGGGCCCACGGGGGGCGCCGGCGAGGGACCCAACCTCAGGGGTTTGGGGGCCCCCCCGGTGACCGTATCGGCCCCACCTGAGCACACGCAATAAGGTGGGATACGCCCGGGACCGTTGGTCAGCGGCCCGCGGTGGCACCGGCCTGGGGGGGTGACCAATGGGCCTGACCGAGAGCACTCCCCACGGCACGTACTGCGGTTCGGGCCCAGCGAGGGGCTGCGGGTAGGGCACACCGTCCATCGGGGCAGGCAAGAGACGCGCCTGTCCCGCGAGGACTCCCCAGCGACCCACAGTGTACCCGACCCCGGTGTGGGGAACGGCTGGAGTACCTGGCTACGGAACAGGTCCATGGACGGCATCCGTACAACAGAGTTACACCCTGACGGGGAGTGCAAGCACCGGCTCCCCCACGGGGAAACACCAGGGGAAGGGACCCGAGCCGGCGACAAGGACCCCCCCCCACACACCACAGCCGGGAAGGCCCGGGCACGACACCGCCCCAAGCGACACGGAAAAGAGACAGAAGGAGGAGGGCACACGCAAATGGGACAGCAAGGGGACGCACCACCAACAGACCCCAGCCAAGGGGGGCGGGGAACCACACAGCCGAGACAGGGGGGGGGGGCACGACACACAGCCCCCACACCAAACAGGGCCGCCAAACCACGCCCGCAAAGGCGAGGGCAGGCGCCCCAACGCACCACCAACACACCGCACACACGCCCGAGCGTGCACACAACACACACCCCCACAACCGCCACCGACACGAGCCCCACAAGCGCACACCACACACCAAAGCACAGGCGCCGCCCGCACCACACACGCAACACACACAAACCCAAACAACAGGAACCCAGCAACCCGCCAGGGGGACTGCAGGGCCGCCAGAAGCCGCTAGGACGCAAAGGAGGACCCACCAAGCCCGCAGCCAGGAGTGGCGAACGGCCACACCCAGTAACACCCGAACGGCCACGCCCAACACCAGGACCGGGCACTACGACACCCACACCAGCACCGCCACCAACGCCCAAACCGGACGCCACGACACCCTCACCAGCGGACACACCCGAAACCAGCGGAAGCACCATCGGCAACACCAGCGACCCCAGCACCCACCAACAACAAACCAACACAAAAAGCCACCCAACACTGCCCAACGACCGCACCCAACCGATCCGGTCCCCCACCGGCTCGCACCCAGAACCACCGCCACCGACATCCACGCCATCGGAAACAACAACACCGCCAAAAATCAAGCCAGCACAACACCCTCACCAACACCGTCACCACCGGCACCAACGCCTACGACACCTACGCATGCCACCGCCGGTTCCAGCACCTACATCACCCAAGCCAACGGCATCAAGCACACCATCGCCGGCAACACCCCACCATCAGCGTCGCCACCAGCAACCTCTGCCACCGGAGGACACCGAAACCGCCACAGCCACCGCCACCGCCACAGGTGAGCCAACAAACCACCAAGCCCCGGCCAGGGGAAGCGAGGGCACGCGCCCGGAACCACCATGCAATCCCCGGCGACACCCACACCACCGGCGCCGCCAACACCACCCTCACCCACGACACCACCCGGAGCAACACCTACGCCACCTACACCAACAGCAGCACCAGCAGACCACACCACCTACCCCAGACAGAGCCACAGAAACCGACCACCGCCCTGAACGCAAGCCGCGGACCACCCACACACAGACCCACGCCAACCACCACCAGCATCGGCAGCGTCCGAGACGCCGAGAACCATAGCGACACCCACAACGACCTCACCACCGGCATCACCGGCACCGACACCGGCAATACGGCCTCAGCACCGACAAACCAGAGCGTCAACGGCAATCGCCACGGCAACACCGCCCGGTACGACACCATCGGCATCAACAACACCAAGGGAGCCAACACACAGGCCAGCGACACCCATGGGTACCTTCACCAGGAGTGGCGAGGTCCCACCCCCGCCGTCAGAACACCACCATCCACCAGGGCAACACCTGCAGCGCCCACATCGGCCGCAGCTCCACCGGCGGCGCCCTCGCCAACACCGTCACCAACACCGCGACGGCCAGCCACGAGTGGCACGCCCGGAACCGCCGACCACCCAAACACAGGCCGCGCCCAGCACCAACACCAACAACGCCCACGCCAACAGACCACCACAACACACGCCAACCACCAAGTAACACATAAGGCACCCTCGCTATCGGCAGCACCAACGCGACCAACACCCACGGCACTATCCACACCACCACCAACCCCACCAACGACGGGCCGAGGTGCCGTCACCTACAACGCCCACAACACCACCACCACGGCCCCGCCACCTAGGGCAACCCCACCAACGGCGTCACCAAGGACGCCAGCACGGCTAGCGAACGAACGCCACCGAACCCTCAGCCAGGAGAGGCGAACGCCCGCACCCAGCAACACCCGAACGGCCACGCCCAGACCCAGGGCCAGGAACTGCGACACCCGCACCGCCGCCAGCACCCAAACCGAACACCACAGCACCCTCACCAACGGGGACGCCCGGAACCAACAACGGACCAACAGCGGCCAAGTTACACCCAAGGCGTTCCAACCGCGCCACCCACCGGCCCGCACCCAGAACCACCACCACCACCAGCAACAGCCACTGACAACCCACACACAGACCCACACCAACCACCAGCAGCATCAACAACATCAGCGACACCGTGAACCATAGCAGCGCCCGCAACGACCTCACCACCGGCACCACCGACGGCGCCACCGGCAGTGCGACCTCACCGACAGCAACCCGGAGCATCCCCCATCCCGCGTCCCGGTGAGACACCATCGGCAGCAAGGACACCGAGGGGGCCAAGGCCAACCCACCAGCCAACGACGCACGTGGGAACCTCCGCCAGGAATGGCGAGGTCCCCCCTCCGCCGTCAGAACACCGCCAGGGCAGCACTTACAACACCCTACAACGCCAACACACACAGCTCCCCCGGCAGCACCCCCACCAACGCCAACACCGGCACCACCGACAGCGGCAACACGGCGACACCACCACCCAACCGCAGCAAGGTCACCCTAAACCGCAACCGCAGCAACACCTGTTACTACGGACCCACGGACAGCCGACACCACCAGGACCACAGACCGGCCAAACACCAGCCACGAATGGCACGCCCGGAACCACCGAACACCAGCACACAGGCCACCGGACCACCGCGAGACACACCACCGCCCCTAACACCCCTAACACCACCACCACGACCCCGGCACAGAGTAACACCTAGGGCGCCCCCATCGACGACACCACCCAGGACACCACCACGGCTGGCGAACAAACGCCACCAGCGCAGCCCACCAGGCCCCCAACCAAGGGTAGAAACAACAACGCCACACGCCATCGCACCCACCGCATCGAAATCACCCGGAGCAACGTCAACATCAACCAGGGGTCCCTACCACCCACCCAAGCAGCACAAAACACCACAGCAACACCACCACACCCTCACCACCAGCGACACCACCGCCAGCACCCTCCGCCAGGAATGGCGAGGAGAAGGCCCAACAGCGCGGACCCACCCAAAGTCCCCGGCACCCTCACCATCGGACCGTCACCACCGGCGCCGACCCCCAACACACCACCGTCACCAACGCCACCGACCCCGGACGCAAAAATCACACAGCCCGCACACACGGCACCAGCCAGAGCAACGCCGACACCACTCCCGGCCAACTCACACGAACACCACCGGAAGCACCACCGTCGACCGAACACCACGGCGACCCCAGGGTACGAGTCCCCCCCACCATCTGCACGGCCAGCGACGCCGTCACCGGCACCAACCGGAACACCGACAACGACAGCCTCACCAACAACCGACACCCCCCTACCGCTGCCACCCACCAGTCACGCCACCCGCCGTCAAAGCCACCCACCAATGCCGCACCACGAACCACACTTACACCCGAAACCGGCACCAGCACGCCCGGCCGAACCGTCAATGGCACCACCGCCATGGCACCGCCTACGCTCACCACCGCCACCACCACCCCACGCGAGACCAGGAACCCCCGCCGTCGCCAACGGCCTCAACGAGCACCGACACCACCAACACCACCACCGCCGGACAGGGACTACCCACAAACCAGGAACATCTCCACCACCAACAACCAATACACCACCCGCGGCACCCCACCATCGCCGACACCACCACGGCACCCATCACACCTCCACCACCGGAGGCGACGTGGGCCACACCACCCGTCAACTACAGCACCCTCGCCACCACCGCCACATCCGGCCCACGAACGTTACCGCCGACAACACCACATACGCCCATACGTCACCCTCGCCATGCTCACCGACCATCACCTCGTCATCAGAGACACCAACACCACCGGCGACGACGACAGCGACAACAGCTGACCCACCAGCTAATCACCATCAATCATAGCCCAGCACCAGCTTCATCTACTCTAACGCCCATACCACCCTCGCCAACAGCGCCGCCACCGACACAATCATCCACTCCGGCGCCCACACCACCCTCACCACCAACATCACCAACACCACCACCCCCAGGGTCAGGGCCCGCGGGAAAAAGAACGGCAGAGCGAGCACGCCACCACCCGCACGCGTCGCCCACCCTATCGTACACCGCTCCGCAACACGCCCCCCCCCGCTTCCCCTGACAGGGCGTGCGCTCCAGCCCACTGCTGGGAAGACGACTTCGACATCCTCCCGGCCATCCGACACCTACTGGCAGCCACGGCCCCGCGCCCACAAGCCCACCAGCAACCCACGGAACCGCAAGAGCCCGACCACCCCATGCCACCACGCTCCATATCCCCCGCGTCCACCGCAGACCGGAACGCGGAACACCAGCGAGAGGAGCCCGACCCCGGCCGCGCCGCCACGCCCCCACCGCCCCCCCCCCCAAAGGACATCTACGCCACGCTGGCCAGCACCCTAGCCCCCATGGACGCCGAGCAGTACTACCAGTCCGTCCAACGAGACCTCCCTGAGGACCACGCGACCCTCCAGGGGTGGAAGCAGGAGAAAAGGTACGACAACGAGTGGGACACAGAGGAAGACCTTCTCTGGGACGACACCTGGAAAGGCACCGCGGACACCTTCCTGGAGGCAGCAGCCGAAACCTACCCCCGCCCGCCCGGGGACACCAGACACGGCCTCCACGCCCTCCTAGCGTTCCACAGCTGGAAACACCGCCACACCGTCACCCTCCACCCCCTCGACCACAATCCGCACCGATGGACACCTGAAGACGACGCCACAGCCACCATCACAGTACAGCAAAGCCCCGAGAACCCGGAGGAATACCACATCACCTGGGACGATCCGGCACCCCACCCCCCCACCTCCCCCACCCTCCCAGATGTCTTCGCCGCCATCAGTGCAGAGCTCCAGGAGGCCAAAGCCCCCCACCAACTGGACGAAGACATGCCCCAGGCACCATCACCATCAACCACACAAGACCAACCCCGCACAGAGCCCCTCACCCACCCCATCACCACAATGGAGCTCCCCCCACAACACCGCACCACCCCAGACCGAAACGGGTTTCGAGACCTGCCGCGGGAATGGGCGGTCCACAACGGCACACTCCGATGGGACGAAATCACACCGGGCCTCCAGGCCATCCGCCTCCACTCAATCGCAGAGCCCACCACCACCTGGGCACTACCGACGGACCGCCACCACCTCCTCCTCACCGTCCAAGGCGATGCCACGATCACACCCACGGAAGGAGACCCCGTAACAGCAGCCGCCGCCCACGCCGTCCACATACCCCCGCAAGCATCGTCGGCACCTATGACGGTGCATCCAGGCCCCACCCCTTGGCAGGCCATCGTCGTCACCTACCCCGCCCCCAATGACCACACACATACCTGGCAGCAACAATGGGAGGACATCCGAGGGGACCTCCTCCAAGAACACCTAGGGCTCACACGCACCCACCACACCCTACAACCGATACGAGGAGTAGGCCAAGCGTCACACGGCATACACGCCCCGGGAGTATGGGCCTACGCCACACCCATAAACCCACAAGCAGCGGAGGACATCAAGACCGCCCTATCCATCCAGCAAGCCCAGACCCAAACCCCGCACCGCAACACCCAACGAGGCTACACAATTTGGTGGGCGTACCAAGACCATGACACCCTCACCTCCCAACCGGGGGCCCCCCCTCTAGACACCAACACCACCGCCCTCCTCCAAGCCGCAACAGCGGCAGCCACACAGGTAGGGGCCCCGGAAACCTGGGGCCCACAATACCTGGTCGAAACCAAAGTGGCGCCCCACGCGAAGGGCCAAGACAAGCCCCCAACACCGAAGCCGCTCCACCCCCCGCTCAAGCTAGACCCGACGGAGCACACCCCCCAGGATGAATGGGCGACCCACTACATCATCCCCCACACCACCACCCGCAAGAACGACGCCGCCAAGATCACCGTCACCCGCCACCTCCCCCACACCACACAGGTGTATGAGCTGACGGCCCCCAACGTCCTCGTCACCCGTCGCCGACACGACGAGCGATACACCATACAGGCGGAAGGGGCCGCCGCGACCACCCTGTACACATGGGCAACACGGGGGGACCTCCCACACCCCACCCTCCACCACGCCCCCTCCTGGCCCACCCCCTTCCACACAGCGGACCGCCCCAACAAGAAGCCCAAACACACGGGTGTGCACACCCACGCCCAGGAGGCCCAGCACCGACACGAAGCGAGGCGCAAGGCCCGCACCCTCCACGACGACCACACCATCCCCCGCATCGGCGCCCCCCCCGCCAGGGTATCAGATACCACCCACAACCGCACGATCACAGGCATCACCACGGACTGCCTGAACCCAGCGGCGTCGCGGGCAGACGCCGTATGGATCAGCGAAGGGCGCTCCCACACACGGGCGGTGGCGCGCCTCCACAACATCCAACCCCACAAACTCCAGCGCGCCGTTGGGCCCTTCGCCGTACACGTCACCCCGTACGGCATCGACCACCCCCGGTGTGAGCACCATGACCCGCCCTGCTCCACCCCATGCACCTCGCCCCTCCGCCAACCGCTGCCGGCCCCCACCATCACGGGCAACATGTACCTGGGCACCGTACCGGGAGACCCGTGCATATACATCCTGCCCAACAGGTCCAGGGAACACGCCATCCCCCTCCACTGTGTGGAGTCCCTCGCCCTGGGACCACCCCCACCAAAACACCAACACCAACACATCCCGGGGGACAAACGGACACAGGCCCCAGACGGGGGAAAAAAGGCCCACCAACGCGCCCTGGCCCACATCACCCTCCACCCCGCAGCCCACCTACCAAAGGACTTCGGCACGGAGCGCCACATCGTCCTGGAGGGCCAAGCCCACCACATCATCACCGCCGCCCTGTACACCCTCGCCGCCCACGAACGCCACTGGGACCCCACAACCATCCCAGCAATGCCCCCACCGCCCCAAGGCCCCAACGATCCCGTCACCCCCTTCCACATCGATCAACTCCTAAGCCGCAAGGCCCCCCCACACCTCCACCCCTCCAGGATACCACTAGCCATTGCATCGTGGGACACCCTGGACACCCCCCCCCAACAACCCGCCATCCACATCCTCAAAGCGGACACCCAATGGTGGGTCCTCCACTGGGCACACGGAGTCCTCATGGCGGCCCAGGCCTATACCCCGGAAATGGACCCGGAAGACCCCCCACGGGGCCAGCAGCGACTCCTCCAAGCCACCACCCTCACAGGCCGCGAAGGCGCCCCCTGGGAAGCCCTCCACACAGCACTCTACTGGGCTCAAGGCTCCCCCAACGGCCCGGACACACCGGAACCCACAGAGGCCTGGGTCAGGCAGGCCAAGGCCATGAGGAACTACCACCTACACCACCCCTTCGACGACAGCCCCGCCGCACTGCCATGGCCAACAGATCCCCCGGAGACCGTACGCAAGCTCGCCGACGTCGTACGCAGCCACGCGAAAGCGAAAATGCAAACACCGGCAGAACCCCCACTGAGGGATCCAGACCAGCAAGCAACGCACCCCTTCTTCCAACCCCATGCCCCCCCAGCCCCGCCACCTCCAGTCCCACCCAAGCGAACGAGACGACAAAAGGGCGCACCCGCCCCCAGCCAAGCCGGAAAAGCAGCAACCTCCCGACCCCCCGCATCGCACCCGACCCACCCGACGAACCCAGACCAAGCATCCTCGTCATCCTCCCTCCCACCACTACCACTGCCCCACCCGGACCAGGCATCCTCATCATCCTCCCTCCCGCCACCAGCACAGGCCCCGCCCAAAGCGTACCCAGGGTTCGAAAAAGGTGCGAAGGTCCAACAGCCCTTCCGCAACGACCACACAGGCGACTGGATCTGGTGTGAGGGCACGATCCAGTACCGCCTCAAGGGACAAGGGGACAACGGGGGGCCACAGATCCGGGTAATCTGGCACCGCCAAAAGGAGCTAGACCAGGGCAACAGCGCCCCGGACAAACCACTCGGCGACACCCTGGAACTCACCAGCGCCCACCCCATCCGGCTCCGCACCGAAGAGAACAAGGCCCACACAGGCACCAAATACACTGGGGAGCTCCCCCCGGAGTGGAGCCAAGGCCTCCCCCCGCCGCGCCTACCCAAACGCCCACAAACCGGCAAAAAGTCCCCAACCCCCAGTCCCCCTCCCTGACGGGGCAAGGGCCGAGGGCACAAGCCTCCACAGCCCCGGCCCGCCCCCACCGAGGCCACCATCAACCTCCTCGACCTCAACCACCCGGCCGTCACATACTCCAAGGACGCCACAACCGCCCTCCAAGAGCTCCCGATGGCACAGGGGCCGGGGTGGGTCCCCCACCTCCTCACCTTCCAGGAACAAGGCCTACAGCGCGACGACCCCCTGGAAACCACCCCCATGTATACCCCGGACCAGAAAGCGTACAAATGCTACTGGCACAAGGGGACCCCCCTATACGCCCAAACCGGCATCCACGTCCACCTCGTCCACCACCTCAGCGTCCCAGGGAGGCTAGGTGTCTATGAGGTCGTCGGGGACGGATGGCAACTCAACGTCATCAACACCCACGTCCCCTTCGGCGAAGCCACGGAACCCTTCCTCCAGGCCCTGGCCGAGGCGTACCGCCAAATGGCCATGCTCGCCCCCACAGTCATCATCGGCGACATGAACGCCGCCCCCACCCCAGCGGACCGAGGAGGACAGGCCACACCCCAGGACCAAGCAGTCCGCGACACCATCGAAATGCTGGGGCTCGTGGAGCTAACAGCCAGCCTCGAAGGCCAACCATCCCACTTCCCCCACCAAACAGATGCCACCCCATCCCGCATCGACGTATGCTATCGCGACCCCACCACCATCATCCGAGCGGAGGCCCGATATGGACCCCTCCCGCTGGGACCCACAGGCCATAGCCCCCTGCACATCCGCCTCACCATCCCCAACCTTCCCCCCAGCCCCCCAGAAGATGCGGACCAAGGCCTACCACCCCCCCTGAAGATGCCCCCGCTGCATG
Organism: Eutreptiella sp. 'Long Island Sound 2002'; assembly: GCA_964036045.1. Classification (NCBI taxonomy): domain Eukaryota; phylum Euglenozoa; class Euglenophyceae; order Eutreptiales; family Eutreptiaceae; genus Eutreptiella; species Eutreptiella sp. 'Long Island Sound 2002'. Next base: position 45,131,971 of record OZ038392.1, read on the forward strand.
ACAAGCATGCCTGGTCCCAATATCACAGGGCCATAGACCGCGCCCGGCGCATCCAACCAGACCCCACCGACCTACTCACAGCCATGTGCACGGCCGCCGTCGCCTGCGGCTTCCAGCAACACCCCCACACAGACGACGACCAACCACCCACGGCCCTGGGGAACATGCTCCATGACCTCTGGCATGCGAAACAACAAATGGCGACCCTCCTCCACACCGACACCCCCCAAACCCGCCGCCAGATACACCACTGCAGGACACACATAGCCCAAATCAGGGCGGACCTGCAGCGGTGGCACATCCACAGGCAACAGCGCATCGCCCAGGAACACGAACGGTATGCGCAACACGAACTCCCCTACAAGGCCATCCGCCACCTCAACGACGCCATGACCGATACCGGCCACCGCACCATCACCACGGTCCGGCAGGAGGACGGCTCCCTCACCAACGACCCAGCCACAGTGCTCCAAGCCACCCAAGACAGCTTCCTCCGGCAACACACCCCCACCCAAGACACACTGGACCCGGACACCCAGGCCAAAATCGACCGCCTCCCTCGGGTCTTCAACCACGCCCAGAGGAGGCACCTGGAAAAACGCCCCTTCACCATCCACGAAGTCCGGAAGGCCATCCACAGTCTCCGGCAACACAAAACCCCAGGCTACGACGGCCTCCCTGCAGAGGCATACTACCACCTCCCCGCCCACCTCCTCCGCGTCCTCGCCCACCGCCTCTGGGACATCGTCACGGGGCGGACCCCCCTGCCACCAGACTGGGCAAACGTTGTCCGCCCCCTCTACAAAAAAGGGGACTGGGCGACCCCGGACAACTGGCGCCCCATAGTCTGTGCGGTCACGGAGGTCAAAATCGTCTGGACCATCCTCCTGCGCCGCATCCGCCCCCACCTGGACCCCCACATACCAGCGAGCCTCTGGGGGGCCATCCCAGGCCGCTCCCCACACGAGGCCATCTTCCTCCAGGACACCATCGCGGACATGGACCCGGTGGACCTCATCATCGCCTCCCTCGACGTCAAGGGAGCCTTCCCGAACACCCCCTGGCTCCTTCTAGAAGCGGTGTGGAAACGCCTAGGCCTCCCCTTCTACAACTTCACCTCCGACTACATCCGCACCCGCAAATACACGGTCCGCACAGGAGCAGGCCTCACCCCCTTCCTGGAGCCAGGCAGCGGGGTCCCCCAAGGGGGAGCAGAGGGCCCCTTCCTGTACCTTCTAGTGACGCTCCCCCTGGCCCTCGCAATCGAGCAGGATTACCCGGCCTACGCACCCTACCCCCTCCTCTCCCCCCTGGTCGGCTTCGCGGACGACACCAACCTCACCGTCGCGCACACCCCACACGACCCCCATGCCCCGGACCCCGGACCAACGGTCACCCAACAGGCCAACGACTTACTGGACGTGACCGTCTCCTACCTCTCCCACAACAACCTCATCGTCCACCCCACAAAGTCAGTGGCCATGATCAAGGGGTCTGCCACACCTCCCACCCTGGGGCCACAAGGGCCCCCCATGCAAGTCGTGACGACCACCACCCACCTGGGGGTAGTCCAGGCCGCCAACCCTGAGGACGCCACCCTCCCTCCCAAGTTGCAGTCACACCTCGCCCATCTCCCCAGATATGCGTCCCCGACCACCAAGGCCCTCTCCCTGTCCCACCAGAGCCTGGCGTACTACCTCACCGGGGTCTTGAACGCCTCCATAGGCTTCCAAGCACTCCACCTAACACACCCCACCACCGCCCTCCAGCCGGCCACACGCGCCGTGACCAAGGCATGGGCAGCACACGGGGGCTGGCCCACCTCCATACCCACCCGCGCCATCCGAGCGGCATGGCCCCACTATGGAGACGCCATAGGGGACGAGGTGAAAGCGGCCTATACCAGACACACCGCCCTCCTCCTTCACCGCATGACCCACAACCACTCACCGGAGGTCCGCGAGGTCACCGCCATCCGCCTCCAAGCCGCACAACGGGCCCGCAACACATGCCCGCGCTGGGTACTCCACCAGACGGGCATGCCCACCAACATGAACACCCGCCTGTGGAACCACCTGCAGCTTCTGCTCCCATCCCCACACCACGCCATACTCACCAACCACACGTGCCCAGAGAAAGGGCCACTGGCGGTCCTCTGCGGAGACCTCCACCACCACCCCAAGGGCACCATCCACACCATAGACCTTGTCGGGGCCTCCATCACCGTAGTATACGTCACCCTCGCCCAAATGCGGGTCCTGCACCACAGCGGGGCACACCACACCCCCTTTCTACAGCTACCCGAATGGCCACAATACCGCCTCTTCCACCACTACCTCACACAGACGGCACGAACAGCGGGACACACTCTACCGGGCAGCAAAGACATGCGCAAAGCCTACCGAGAATTCACAAGACAACACCCGCGACCCATCCCAGAGACACCGCCCTACGCACCCACCGGATCGAAACACGAACCCGTCCCCCCAGTAACGGGCCCAGTCCCACCACTAACCCTACTACTGGCCCCGAATGAAGCCAAACCCACGCAGACCACCGTCATCCACCACGGGGCAAAATGGCGCATACCGAAACACCACATGACCGCCCGAGACCTACCAAAGGTCCCCCAAGATTCCCAGAGCATGCCACGCACATGTTGGGCCTGTGACCCCGAGGCACCAACCGCACCATGGCCCGTGCTACACCTCATAGCACGCCACCACACCCACCCCACGACCCACCTACCACCACAGGCCTACGCATGGATAGCCCCATGGTTCCACCGCACCGACACTAACCCCACGGTAGCATGGAACCCCGACCACGCGCCCAAATGGCTCTTCACCACTACACCCACATGGCCCCGCCCCGACCCGGCAGGGGTCGCCATCCGTTACAGCATGTACGAACCAGGCAGAACGGGCAAACACGAGCACCCCTACTATCCACTCCACCACTCCTGCCACACACCGGAGCACCGAACACAAACCCTCACATGCCACGACCTAAACCCCGACACAGCCTACATCCTCCACTACATCTACTCCTACCTCACACAAGGACAGCCGGAGCAGGGACTCATAGCCCTGTCCCCCCAAGCAAAGCACATCATCTCCAAAGGAATAGGGGTGTACGCCACCCCCATCCTACAGCCCACAACCCCAGTAGCCCACCTCGCCACGGGCCTTGCCATATACGCCTACCTGCCCATGAACCCATGCCGCCTCCCACAACCATCACCGGCGGACCGGCTCTTCTTCACCGACGCCTCAGGCGAATCCGCCCTCACGCCCATCACCGGGGGGGCCACCCTGCAACTAACCCACACCGGGGAACACTACCACATGGACCACCACACGGGCCACACCACCTATGGGGCCTCTTCCCACGGGGAGCTAGGGGCCATGGCCGACGCCATCACCGAGGTCGCGGCCCACCTACCCGCCCACTCCCCGCACATCGTCCGGGTCTGGTTCGTGGTAGACGCCACTGTCGACACGCACCTGCTCCTCCGCATAGCAAGGCAACCACTTCACAAAGCAACCGCGACGAGCCTCGGCACCCAGGCACTGCTACTCTGGAAAGCCCTACGCAGCCTTCCCCCCTACGTCCAACTCCACATCGTGAAACAAGAGTCCCACAGGCACCAATACGGAAATGGTAAGGTCGACAACCAGGCAGTACACCAGCGCACACCACACCTACCAGCCCTCCAGATCCCTGACCTCGGCCGCAACCACACACACCTCCAACACGTGCCCCCTGTACCCGAGCCCCATCAGACCCCGGACTGGGTACCAGAGGACGCCCCCTATTCCTCCCACGACAGAGCGTACCACTACCCCAACCCCGTCCAACATCTAGCCCGCGTCCTCGGCGACGCAGACAGCCGGGCGCACATCCAGGAGCTCCAGGACAGACTGCAAGTCCCCCTCTACCACTCAGCGCTCCGCCCAGCAAACGTCCCAGCCCACCTCCAGAAACGACGCATCCAGCTCCTCAGGGAGCAACTGCCTTTCCTCACCAGGGTCGCCAGATGGCTCGCCCGCAAGCACATCCACGTCCCCGACGAACACACCCGTTGCCCATGCGACCACACCACCCCGGAGGACTGGGAACACTTCAAGAAATGCCCCCTCCATACGGACAGGGACACCCTAGTGGGCTGGTCCCCGGCGGAAACCCTGCGGCAACACGAAGGATGGCCAGCCCACAGCCACGCACACCAGGCCACCGAACACCTCTTCCGGGACCCCCTGATCAAAGAAGCCACCATGAGAGGGGCAGTGACACAGGCCCTGCACCGACACCTCACCAAACACACGGAAAGCCCCATGGAAGCAGCAGCACACCTCCAGCTAGAAGCGGTCCGCAGAGCAGCAGCCCAAATGGTACACCGCAAACACCTCCTGCTAACACACGCGGAACAACTCACCGACCCCACCGCCAGGGAACACATGCAGCGTCTCATCCATTACCATGCCGTGCATGACCCAGACGTCCACTAACCCGCTCCGCGCCCGGCACGCGCCCCCCGTCTCCATCCACAGGTCTCCAAGGCACCACCACAGCGCCCCGAGACCCGTCTCGCACCCAAGAAGCCACCCGGCACCGCCCAGTCCGGCCGAACCCAGCCAGGGCCAACCATCCATCGACGTAGACGCGCAAGACCCCGGCAGCCCATCCAGCCCAGCCCCCCCGGACCCGGGACACCCTCCCCTCACACCGGCCACCATCCGCGACCCCGACCTCCTCCGAGCGACCCTCCAAGACAGGGCCCCGACCACCCCCCTGGGCTGGTACCGCCTACAAGAGGACTGGACCAAGCTCACCGTCAAAGCCCTCCGGGACCTGACCACCCCAGGCAGCGGCCTCCACGAGACCATAGTAGACCTCGTGCTCTGGCGAGCCCGCAAACACACCCAGGGCCAGCCCATCTGGATCCCCCCCATCGAGTGGGGCCAGGCCCTGACGCACGACACCGGCAGCAACGTCACGCGTCGAGGGACCGTACGCCTACGGCGGGCCCAAGCGGAGACGGACCACCCAGCGGACCCGAACCACCCGGAGCAGTGGGAACAGGCCACCGCGCCCAACCGCGACACCGCCCTCCGCGCCGCCGGCCTCCGCACCCCGGACGACGACCTCCCCCCCCCACCTACAGACAGTGACCACCCCCCGCCGGAGGTCTGGGTTACAGTCCTCGAGCGCGGCCACTACTACGTGATAGCCCCTATGGCTACGTCCCACGGCCCGCAATGGATCATCCAGGGGACAGACACCATGTTCGCCCCGGAGACCGCCCCGCCAGGGGCAGTGGGGGACCCCACCACCCAGCACAGGATCCTCAGGGGTCTCCTCCAGCCAGGGGACACGCCCCCAGCCCGCGCCCTGGCCCAAATCACCTCAGGGAAGGCGGGCTACCACCTGGGATTGTCCATGCTCTGCCTAACCCACTGGATCCAGCGCCACTGGCCACCCACGGGGACCGTGCCCTGGGTTTGGGCCATCCCCACCGCCCACACACAAGTCGAAGCAGGCCCGGACACACGACCAAACCCCCCCCCCAGGCCGCAGCAGTCCCTCACCTGCGGGTACCACGCCATCCACAGGGTCCTCAACCGCGCGGGTCTTAGCCCAAAGCTAGCATGCCCCCTTCCCACCACTGACCAAGAGGTCCACCAGATACGAACGCTCGTCTGCGAAATCCTTGCCGCGGCAGCAGAAGACGGCAAGCTTCTCCTCCAAACCGCCCGGCCTACAACTGCCCACGCAAGCGCGCAGCAAGCGGACACATACACCGGCGCAGCACAACCCCCCGCACAATCCCCGCCCATGCCCCCCCCCTCTCGCTGCTCAACCGGAGACCCACACACGCCCACTATCGCGCGCACCCCCGGGCCCCGCGACACGGGCCTCCCCCACCCGCCCGAACACCAGCACACGCCCGCCACACACCCACCCACCGGCCACCCTTCACCGCCCCCCACACTCGACAACCCACACACACCCGCCAAGGGGAGCCCCACGCCCCGCGGCACGCCCACCCCACCCAGTGGCCCGCCCACGCCCCCCACACACACCCCAGAGGACCCAGGCCCACCCCCCCCGGCCCCTGAATGCAGCCCACGCGAACTGTTCCCCCCCGCTGACACAAACCCACACGACCTCGCACATTGCAGGACCCGGGCCCAGCCGAGCCCAGAAAGAGAAGGCCGAAGCCCCGCGCCTCCCTCCCCCGCCGCAGCCGACCAGATCGGCCCGCCGGGCCGCCAGGTCACGACCGGGCCCCCCCAGCCGCCCGCCCCCCACCTACAACCCGGGGACATGCCCTCCATCCTCCCCGCCGTGGCCGCGGCAGAAGCCGCCGCCGGCAAGCCCGCCCGCATCACAGCCCAACCCGCGTCCACCACCTCCTCCTCGTCCTCAGCCTCGTCCACCTCCTCCACCTCATCCTCCGACCCCCCCCTCCCCGCCAAACTCATCCTCAAGGCCACGGCGAAAGCCAAAGCCGCGGCCGCACGCACCAACCCCCCAACCCCCACACAGGCGACTCAGGCACCCCGGCAACCCACCGGGACGACCCCCGACCCGGCATCGACGCCCTCACACCTCCGGACAGAGGTACTCCTCAACCTGGAACCGGACCCCAACCCCAAACCCGACCCCAAACCCAAACCGGACCCCAACCCCAAACCCAACCCCAAACCCAAGCCGGCGCCCACGCGACCACACACAACACCGCATACGCAACGACACAAAACCACCCGATACCACCCCCGCCCAGGCCCTCGCCCAAGCCAGGACCCCCCACCCACCACGACCCGCGCCCCCCTCCCGCCGGCACCCACCACCACCGCGGAGACGGCCACCCAGCACGACCCCCTCCAAACCCTCGTCAAAATCCCCGTCATCAAACGCCCCGTCATCCATCCCCCACAAACCACCACCACCGCCGGCCAAACCGACCCAGGGACGTGGGACCCCTCAACCATCGTCACCGTCAAGCCCGCCCCCCAACCCTTCCTCCATGCCCACCACATAGTGCAGCCCCGGGGACTGCCCACGATGCCCAACCCCCCACCCCCACAAGGGGGACCGGAAAACCCACAAGGACTCCATGGGCCATACCCGCAACACCAACCCCACCACTACACACACCACCACCACCAGCGGCCCCACCACCACCACTACCAACACCACCCCCACCACTACCACTGCCCACCGCCCTACCCCACCGGGCCGCAACCCCCCGTACACCAACAGCACCAGCGGGCGGGATGGCAGCCGCCGAACGCCCCGCTCGCATACCCACCCCCCCCGTACCAGCCACCACCCCCGTACCAGCCGTACCCCCGCGGCCACCATCCGATGGCCGAGGGGGCCCCATGGACGACGGGGGATCTCCCCACCCAACCAGCACCGCGTGACGCCCCGTACCCCCCCGGCCACCATCTGATGGCCGAAGGGGCCCCAAGGACGACGGGGGACCTCCCCCCCCAAGCGGCGCCACGCGAGCCCCCCCAGAGGCCGCCAACGCTTCCGGACTGGCCCGACGCGAGCGACGAGGGCCGGTCCCGCAAGCGGCGGCGCTCCCGCTCCCCCCCCGCACGGCACACTCGCCCACGGCGCCCACACTCCCACCGCGCCTCAACCACCCACTCGCGCCGCTCCCGCTCCCCCAGGTACCACCACGACCCCCAGGGACCCCGCTCCCGTCGCTCCCGCTCCCCCGGGCTCCACCACGAGCGCCACCGCCGCCCCATGTCCCCCTCCCCCTCCCCCCACCGGCCACCCAGCCCCCGCCACCACCACTCCCGCTCCCCCCGACGCAGCCAGGCACGCCGCCACCGCCCCACGTCCACCTCCCCCTCCCCCCACACGCCCCGCCAGGCTCCCCGTTCCCCCCGCCACCCGTACCCATCCACCACCCCCAGCCCCCGCCACCACCACTCCCGCTCCCCCGGACGCCACCGAGCGCGCCACCGCCGCCCCATGTCCACCTCCCCCTCCCGCTCCCCCCTCCGCCCGTACCCGTCCTCCACCCCCAGCCCCCGCCGCCGCCGCTCCCGCTCCCCCGGGCACCGCCACCCCCGCCACCACCGCAGGTCCACATCTTCCCCCCGCCGCTCCAGGACCCCAGGCACGGACCCCTCCCCCCCCCGGGCCCCCGCCTACCTCGCCTGGTGGTCTCCCTCCGCTCTGCAGGAGCTCCGCCGCTGGGTGAAATGGGCCGGGGGAGCGGGAAGACACAGAGGGGTACACACGGTGCATACCTTCGAGGAGGTGCGCACCCGCACCCCCGCAAACCCCAATGAGGCCGCCCCGGAGGCCATCATGCCGCAAGCGGCATGGGAGGCCCTCCTCCGCGATGCGGTCCAGGGCCTCCGCCCCCCCTACACCCCCCAAGCCCTCCGCCGGTGGCTCCAGGCCACCCACCCCCAAGCCTGGGCCACCGGCGCCCCCTCCCCACCCCGCCCCTCCCACCACCACCACACCAGGAAGGGGCAGGACAAGGGCAAGGGAAGGGCAAGGGACACCAAGGACCACAGAGGCAAGAGGGCACGGAAGGACCCCAAGTGAGGGCAGGCACACGCAGGGACAGGGCGCCGGAAGCGGCACCACATGGGGTCAGGACACCACCCAAGAACCAGGAAGGAACGGGAACGGGGACCAAGACACCGAGGAAAAGGACACCACGACAGCCCCAGAGGACACGAGACCAAGGCACAGGCCCCCAGGGAGGGCAACCCCACGGACCGTCACGCGACCACACCATGGGCTATAAGGGCCGGGCTGCGCTACCGTCGCGGTTTGACGCAGAGTATTGCTACGGGGGCTTGATCTCGGCTGGTCTCACGTCCGTGAGGGCGTCCGTCACCAACCTGTTGCGTCCAGTGGAGGAATGGCACTGCGGCGGCGCACCGATCCCGTCCATGATGAATATCGAGCATCGCAAGGGGAAGCGAAACGCTGTGATCGATCGCAAAGGCTTTGGTGCTGCTGGACGGTGCCCCCCTTCAACGCCATCTCCGAGCGCCGTGAAGACTGGAAGTACCAAGGATACTACCGATGCCCCGGACCCCAGCAGTCCAGCACCGGAGATATGGACATCCCCCTGACCCTACAGTGTGAGCTCATCCCTACCGGCGGCACCGACCCGGACCCTGCCAGCGCAGCCGAGCTGCAGTGAGAGCCATTCGCCACTCAAACAGCGTTCGGAAGCCACCTCCACCGTCCGACTCCTGATGTCTGTTTGTCTGCCTGGGAGAAGGAACGCTTTTCCTACACCCCGAGTACACCTGCCTGTCTGCGAGGCCCGGTGAAGATTGAGTCCATGGGTGAGAGTCAGTGTGCACGCCCCAAGGACACCGTGATCATTCAGCAGAATTTCCCGAAGACCTAACCGACCCACACAGGCCAGGCTGACCTCCACTGACCCACCGCGGCACCACGCGAGACCACGGCACACCACACCACAGCGCGCCACAGAGCAACGCACCACAGCACGACGCGACGCGACGCGGCACAGAGCGGCACAACACGACACAACTGACCCTAACCTGAGGGACTAACCGAAGCCAGCCACCGCACACCCGGGAAGGCGCCGCGCCACCACGCCACACACCGGCACCACAGGCCACACACGGGACCAGAGAGCGCCAGGCGACAACGGTGACGGACCACCCAGAAGATTACAGCCGGCACCGCGGAGGGGTAAGGACACGAGCAACCCCAGCCCCCTAACCCAAAACCACAAGCAGCCGCCTGGCGCAGCCGCCCAGCCGGCAGAGCCAGGACCTAACCCAGCAAGAAGGGGCGCCGAGCCCACAGTGTACAGAGCCCACCCGACCCATGGGGCCGGAACATGGCCACGCAGAACGCAACTGAAAACACCAGCCCGGAAGACAACACTGAATACAGGCCAGTGCGTGCGCCAGCCCAGGGAAGGCAGAGGGAGGAACAGGCAAGCCCCCCCCCAAAAAAAAAAAAAAAGGAGGGGGGAAGGGGAAAAGGCACGAAAACAGCCCACAGCCGCCCAACCACCCGCCAACACCACCACAGGCGGCCAGGCCCCCCCCCCAGGAAAAAAAAAAAAAAAGGGGGGGGACCCCCGCAGAGGCACAGGCGAACCACCCACCCAAAACCGGCAACACCAAGCCAGTAACAGCGGACCACGGGGAAAAGGGACAGAAAAAAAAAAAAAAAAAAAAAAAAAAAAAGAGAGAGCCACCAGCCCAGCCCGAAAGAAAGGGGATGGAGGGACAGCGACCACAAAGCCCAGAAAAAAAAAAAAAACAAAAGAAAAAACCAAAGCAAAAAAAAAAAATAAAAAAAAAACACACCCCGACAACCCAGCCAAGACGGACTGGGCACAGGCGAGACCCGGGCCCGGCACACACGCCCACACCGCGCGCCGGAACCGGAAACGGCGGGGGGCAAGCGGGGCGCCCACGAAACCACACACGTCCCAAAAGCAGACCGAAACCGAAGCCCAACCACGAACACCACAAATAGCCGACACTAGGGGGACAACACCACAAGTCGAGCCCAAAAACACCCACCCAAAACCCCAGCCAGGACAGACGGGGTTAACAAAACCCGCACCCAACCGCCAACCGGACCCAAACACAAACACCACACAACAGTAGGAAACCCAGTGCCCACAGCCCGGGCACTGAGGCAGCCCGTGCCATGCAGGTGACCCGGCCAAACGAGATCCGGAGCCCGGGGGTAAGGCTGCATCCTAAGGCCTGCGCTGCTTTGGGACTCGAGGCGGAGCGTGCGACACCCAAGCGCCTCGGAACCCTAGTACCAGGAACGTGCATGCACGCCTTGGGAACGGGATACGCCAGGAAGTCCGGTGAACCCCTAGGGTTCCGCCCAAAGGAGGGGACGTGCGCAAGCACGGGGGCACACCCTCCCGGCGAGACAAGTATGTCACGCTGGCGGCGATCAGCCCTCCCGGCGTAGCCCGGGGCCGCTTTGTTGGGGGCCAACAGTCAGGTCTAGCGGGAAGTAAGCCGCCTCCCCTCTTCACGCGCGAAGCCTCTTCCTGTTCGTCACAGGGGCGACGCCAGGGGGAACCATGGGGCGCCTCTCCACGACCGAGTGCACCTACCTACCTACCTACCTACCTCCCCCCCCGCAGGGCACACTTGCCCCTGGCGCCCACACTCGCCACACCGCCACCGCGCCTCAACCACCCACTCGCGCCGCTCCCGCTCCCCGAGGTGCCACCACGACCCCCCGGGACCCAGCTCCCGCCGCTCCCGCTCCCCCGGGCGCCACCACGAGCGCCACCGCCGCCCCACGTCCACCTCCCCCTCCCCCTTCCGGCCGTACACGACCCCCAGCCCCAGCCCCCGCCACCACCGCTCCCGCTCCCCCCGGCGCCGCCAGGCACGCCACCGCCGCCCCACGTCCACCTCCCCCTCCCCCCACGGGCCCCGCCGGGCTCCCCGTTCCCCCCGCCGCCCATACCCATCCACCACCCCCAGCCCCCGCCACGACCAATCCCGCTCCCCCAGACGCCACCAAGCGCGCCACCGCCGCCCCATGTCCACCTCCCCCTCCCGTTCCCCCATCCGCCCGTACCCGTCATCCACCCCAAGCCCCCGCCACCACCGCTCCCGCTCCCCCAGGCACCGCCACCCCCACCACCACCGCAGGTCCACGTCCTCCCCCCGCCGCTCCAGGACCGCGGGCACGGACCCCTCCCCCGCCCAGGCCCCCGCCGACCTCGCCTTGTGGTCTTGACGCGTTCCCGTGGGGGGCCGGCCACGGGACGCTGCGGTGACACGCACAGGTGAGCAGGCAGGCAAAGCACTACGCTCACAAGGGCATCAATACGCTCGTGACATGTGACAAAGCGTTTCAGGATCCTTGCCACTCTGCAACAAGGGAACGAAAGTATGTACAGCAACACATCAGGATATGTACACATGGGGTTAAGACTGGACTGGGGTAAGGGCATCACAGGACAATAGACACTCTATCCTAACTTGTATCCCAATCCCAGGTCCGACCCTCTCAGTGGCTGGTGGGGGCGGGGGCTCAAACACAAACCATGCCCTGCTCAGTCCGGACCCTGAAACCCTGCCAATGGGAGAGGTGTCCCGCCCAGCCACAGGCCAGTTCCTGCAAACCAAGGGGCTCCAAGGCCAACCGACAGTGGCTCCCTCTGCTCCCTTAACGGCAGGTCCCAACTCCCCTTCTGAGCCAGAGATATGGCCCCGCCAAAATCCCTCAGGAGTTGGTAGCTGAAAATGGGCTGTTTCAGCCCAAACTGATATTAGCTCCAAAATTCCCAAAATTGACCCCTCGTCCGGACCCGCCAGAGGTAGGGACGAAGCAACTGACCCTATGCCCTTCGCATACGAACTCCCTGGAGCCCTCACCCAACCTGGTTCCCTCTGAGGTCCCGGCATCAGGGCACCACGGGTTCGTCACGTGGGGTCATGATTGCCAAAATGGCAAAATTGGCCGTCTCGGGCGACCGTCCAGGGTAGGAAATCTTGGCGATATTGACGCTCCAAGCCTTGATTCACAACCCTTGATATCCCCTTTGGTCCCATGCCCTGGGTTATCGCTTGCTGTCACGCCGGCAGCTTACTGTTCACCGAGGAGATGACCACACGGACGGGGCAGAAAGCAACATGCGGTGCAAAGGTGGGGATCGTGGATCGCACCAAAAGTTGAATAACTCCGGATGAGCCAGAGGAGCAAATACAAAACACAAGGGCGTTCAACCCTTGGTCATATGCTACAATATGCGCCCCTTTTTCCCGGCCAGATCCCATGCCCCATGGAGATATGGTAATTCCAATATGGCATACAATGGCAAAAACAGCGAAATTTGGCCAAAATGGCCCGCACTCATGATTCCATATCTCCATGGCCACGGCGAGGATCCTCTCAACCAAAGATGCCATAGACACATGGGACTTAGGTCCCAATATACGCCACTTGCCAACCCTCATGGTTGCCTCTAGCTATTTTCCCCATTGGAGGGAAAATGACACACAAATGGGGCAGATTGGTAACATACCCCAAATTGGGTGACTCACAACTCTCCCATCGAGAGGAGAGGCCACATGGGGAAACACCCCATTCGATGTGGGTTTATGTGCCCTCTCCGAATTGCCCTTACCCTTGGTCAAGTGGCGCACGCAACCTCGGGGGTGAAATCAGGGGGAGAAGGAGTTTGTGGCCATTTTGGGCAAAACGGCCAAAATTCACCAAAAAGTGGTCCCTCCAAATATTGTATCTCCGTATCGCAAGAGAAAGGAGCCTCGGGCTTTTGCATGGATGCAAACTGAAGCTTTGCTTCCCTTTTGCAACAAGGGTTGAGGTTCAAAGCACAATGAAAGCATTTTTAACACCTCAATCCTTGAAGCACACTATTTATGGGAAAAAGTGCATATATCGGCGATATTGGCATGAACATATCCTTGGGACCTTGAGGAGCAAAAATATGAGTAAACACCTTTGGAGTAGGCCCATAGTAGGTGCTTTCAAACATGCACACTATGGTTAGATTGTCTCCGCCCACTCGTGTCATTAGTGCTTGCATATGAGCGCGTGTGCAAAGAGGCAATGTGGCACGCGTTCTCACAAGGCGAAATTATATAAAATGGAAGACAAGGTTGTAGAAATCAACCAAGCCATCCACGATGTCCTTCGTGGTCTCTACTTTACATATTGCCTTGGTTCGAGGCTCAACTCCCCATAGGCTTCGAGTACGAGCCTCGGGGGTTCGGCCATTTTGGCCTAATTTTCGACCAAAACTTGCCCTCTTTTGAAAATAGAGTTTTGGTACGCATTGAATTGCGTGGAGCCATCGTTGAGTTGGCTCGAAAAACGAAAATGACCTCGGGCTTTTGGTCTTGTGAGCATTGTGTTCGGTCATTAACGTTCATGCTCACAAGGCCACAAAGTTAGCGTTTGCGCACGCAAACGACTTGGGTTTGCGAGACCCATAGGCTGCCTAAAACACCGCCATTGCCCGCTTTCCTAAGCAAGATGATATGCCCGCGTGAAAGGGGCATGGATGAAAGACATAGGGGGGAGATGTAGGGTTCCGTCCGAACTCATGGTCCTTGAGAAGCATGAGTTCGCACGATCGACGGAAAGCCTTGCGTGCTGCATTTCTCGAAAACGCAACGGCGAAAAATTCTGGTGAACACACCAGATGAAAGTACATTAAATACCCTCTAGATCCCGCCCTTAAGTTCTCTTAGAACCTCATGAAAGTGCTGCCCTGGGTCGTTGATGGTGCCGGAGGGCTCGGGGCCGGCAAGACCAGTGGGGCAGGCACGCGAGGAGTCGACCTGAACGCTGCTATTGGGGGTAGAACCGGAGACTCGGACACCAACGGAGGCAAGAGCAGCAACAACTGAAGCAAGATCCATGTTGAGTGTTATCCGGCAGAAAATCCCAGTCTATGAAGAAAATTGATGCGGATTATTCTATGCACATCTGAGTGTCCATATCTGTCTGAAAAGATTTAAATAAATCCAATTGTGAAAAATATTTGGCCGATCTGGCCCGCGAGCGCGCGTCAGCGGCAAATGGCGATTCCAGCTAAATGATCGGAACGCAGCGGATTTACGGGGAATGGACCGCGGAATCAGATCCGGCATCTCAGAAATATATAGGTCTGATCCTGAGACTGAGCTGCGAGGCGGCGATTCCGCCGAAGCAAAGAAAATGACCAAAATGTAGTTAATCTGGGGCAGATCTGTGAAAATCTGAGCAGATGGGGGTTAGCCGCACTTACACTCCCCCTCCAAAAACACACTGGGGTGTGTCGCTACGTCAACGAAGAACGTAGTGCGGGTAAGTCCCAGAAAAAAATAGAAATGTAGCCTCGATGGGGCGAAATTTGCTTGATCTGAGCTGATTTGGGCTGAATTGGCACTGAATCAGGATGGATGAACCTGAAATGAGACAGAATGAGAAGTGACGAACAGTCCTCCGTGCAGTAAAACATTAGGTTAAGGGCTAAAGAGCATGTAAACGTATCGAGAATCGATACCAAACCATGCACTGGTTGAGAATGAGGTAGATTAATAGTATATTGAGTGGGGGAATTAAGAAATGGAGTGACATCTCAGCGCTCTGGCACAGTTTCGCTGTCGCGGGCACGCTACGGTGTCCTCGCCGAACTCTACATCGTGTTATTCCCGCTTTTCTCGTTCTGAAAAGTGCAGCATGTGCTTCAGATTTGGCGCATCTGGTGGATGATCACAAAATTCAATCTTGCTGAATCAATTTGAACAGAGATGGAGGAGATTAAGCAATCACAGAGAGGGAAAACAAATACAAATGAAGTCTGCAGGCCCTAAGTGAACCACAGAAGGTAAGGATGTTTTTCTGTTCACTTAGATCTAAACAGATCTTCGAGGAATGAGAGAAGATAACAAGGAAATCAACCTAAATTGTCCTAAAATCAGCAAATTTCCTAAGATGAAGATGAAATGAAGCGGAATGTCTAGAACTGAAACTACTAACACTTTCGTTTAGACTAAAGTCAATATATATTGTCGTTTATTCAGCTCAATTGTGCTTTCCGGCACGTTGGTTCGCGAGCATCCAACAGATTCCATCAAAATGTGGATCATGTGATGATGCATCATGATGGGACATGCTGGCCCTGGATCATTGGCATGTAACGCGCCGAAGGTTCGCTGAAGGCGCTTTACTGACAGTATATAACTGAGAGACACCGAGTAGTCCTTTATTTAGAGTGGCGGCGGTGTCAATCGACTTGGACAAGGCCAATCTTTTGATTGAGTCCGACAAGACACTTGGATTCAATATTTTCGACAGTTTCAGGTCGGATTGAGCTCACATTGGCGTGTGCCAAAAATACAACGAAGCTTACGGACTTCAGAGGTTGCTGTTAGAAGTCCCTAGAGCTCCTATCTGAAGGTTGTCTGAACAATTGACGTCTGGGTTTCGTGCAACAGTGGCAGAATGATGGACAAACCTGAGAAATTCAAGGTAAATTCAAGGAATCTGGATCTGAATCTGGACTTTGGCGTCAGCATCACGGCAAATGAAGGTAAGATCTGAGTTCCTGGCGTCGCATCTGGTGCAGCCAGTACTACAGGGGGTACCTGTAGGGGTGAATGTCGCTGGCCAGCGTTTTTACTATGTACATTTGCTTCCATCTGCACGAGTAGCCAAATTCCAAAGATGCACAGACCAACAGAGACAAGATTACCCCGAATCTGCCTGAATTAAGCCTGAGTTTGGTTTTTTCTGAACACGGCAGCACACTCCGTGGCTTTCGGCTTTCGACTTTCGATACGCTACCGAACGGAGACCAAAGAAAAATTGATTGATTGACGTCAAATTATCAAACATTCGCAGTTCTCCACATCATGACATAAACAGAAAGAATGAACAGTGGATTGAGCAGAATGTGGTTCTTTCAAGTCGAATTCGGCCAAGCACGAATACATGTGACCACCAACCTGTCTGGTCGGGCCCTCGTACGGCTTGGGCGCTGCAAATCAGCGGCCGAACTCGAAGCTTGGTCCTCATTTGGCTCCTGCGCTGGCCTGACCGCAGGAGGGGGGATCGACGGATCAGCCCTGGAATGTGGCTGCTGAGGGCCGTAAAAGGCTGGATCTCGATTCACCACAGGTCGTTTTCCGTCGCTCTCCACTTGTCTGTCTGGTTTCGACAGACAGTCTGTCAGGAGTACTCCAATTTCGGGGTGCTTCTTCAGGAAGTCGATGAACCCCTTGGTGTATCCATGGACAAAAGATTGGGCTGGTTCCCAGTTGTTGTGACTGGAATCAAAGCCCCTCCACTCACACAGAAATTCCCATTCGCCCTTGGCGTCACGTCTTGCTTCTAAAATCCTCTTGAGTTCGTACTTCCCCCCTTCGATGACCCAATCTGACAAAATTTTCGAAGTCCAAAAAAGGGGTTTGACCCGATCCTTGGGGGAGGGGATCTCTCTCTTGAGGCGATCGCCCGAAACGTCAATTTCCCTGCTGACATCCACACGAATCCTCCACCTGTTCTCACCAAGACGCGCTGTAACAGCGAATGGCCCCTCCCACAAGGGAAGAAGCTTGTCATCTCCGTCCAGGGTGGTTTCGGATTTTCGAAGCCAAACTCGATCATCGACTTCAAAATTGTGGGGGTTTTTTCGGCCTTGATTCTGAACCCAAAGCCAGTCAGCTTGATGCTTTTCGATTAATTTCGAGACAGTTTTATCTGCTCGTTGGACGTCGTCCAAAAACAACGAAGCATCCTTACAGGGGCGAGGATTATTCAACGGCATGTTCCACCAACACTTCTTTCGTCCAAAGACAATTTCATTTGGAGAAAGGCCATGGTACAAAGGCGTGTTGTGGTAACGGCGAAGCAATGCGAAGAGAACTTCAAGCCAGTGGAAATCCTTCTCACTCGCGAGCTCCTTACGAAGCATATTTATAATTGAGCGGCCGGCTCTTTCGCCAGGCAGCGCTCGATGCGAGTGGATTTCACACCTGAGGTGGTGGATTCCAAGGCGAGCACATAATTCCCTCCACCATTCGGAGGTGTACTCTTTGCCTGAGTCCGTAACCACCTCGGATGGGACGTCCCAACCTCCCATCCAGGTCTGCGCGCACCATTTGGCGGCAGCCTTGCCAGTCATCGACTCGATGTTGCAAGGCAACACCTGCATGTAGCCGGAATGACGGCACTGAATAAGGAGCACACCATTGACTTTTTTATTAGTCCAATGGCACTCTTCGTCATCGAGTTCACCGAGATAGAAGAAATCACTGGTGACTCTGTTAAAGAGGCGCTCCGGAATAGGATGTGGCCTCAGATGGCCGTGCTTCTTCGCGCTGGGGGGCGTCGAGACAGCACATTGGGCACATCCGGCGGCTACTTTCATGCAATGAGTATATAGCCGTGAGCCAAACAACCTATGTTTAATCATCGACCACAGTCGACGGCCATGTGCGTGGGGGGACTCCCATTTATGCCACCAGTTTAACACTCGGGGGGCCAGGGCGTCTGGTACGCACAATTTACCCTCCATCCACAGCTTCCCCCCATCCAACGAATACTCAGAAAAAATCCCATCCTTGTGAGCATCTTCGGATTTGAGATTTCCAAAGACCTCTTTGAACATGGGATCCTGCAGATAATCGGACGTCCAGTCACGGATGATAAGGGAATCTTTCGGCAGGGGTGGAGTTTTGGCCGGATCTCGACGCTTAATGCCCTGGATCAACCGAAATCGACTTACTCGTCGGGTATAGTCAAACCGTTTCACACTCCCTGAGGAGGGATCGGTGACTTTCTCCACGACTTTCAGTGTTTTGGTGCAGATCTCATGAGCATGCGCCGGATCTGAGAAGGCCCTGATGTCGTGACACGGCAATGCATGCTGTTTAACTGCGCATTGCATGCATTCACGTCGGAGGAGCTTTTTTTCCTCTTGATCCCACTCGATCACGACGTGGCGGTCCTGCTCCGTACCATGGATGTTGGTACTTTGCAGCCCCTCTGAAGCGGGGTAAGCCCATCAGCTCAGAGCATCCGCTACCGTGTTGTGTTTTCCAGGCAAATACGACACATGGAGGTCAAACAGAGAGAGAAATTCGTGCCATCTGGCCCGTCGACCAGCTGGGCTCGCGACAGTATCAATGTGTTCGGTGGCCCAATACTCCAGAGATCGATGATCCGTCAGGACCTCGACTCGATTGGTGCCAACCCACGATTGGTACTTTTTTAAAGCACAGATGATGGCATATGTTTCTTGCTCACGCGGCGACCATTGCATTTGGCGTGGGGCTAGCTTCCGAGACCAAAATGCAAGAGGGTAATGATCGCCGGTGGCTTCATCAACCTGTTCAAGGACAGCTCCGATCGCGTACCTAGAAGCGTCGGTTCTTATGTAGAAGGGTCGGTCGAATTGCGGCACATGCAACGTGGCGACTTCGCAGAGGGCCGCCTTCAAGTGATGGAAGGCCTCCTCGCACTCGTCAGTCCACTTGACACGAACCTTTGAACCTGCCTTGCCCGCATCTCTCCCTACCTTCAATAATTCAGTGAGGGGGGCAGCAAATTTGGCATAATTCGGCACAAAAGTGTGGTCAAAATTGCAACAACCCAGGAATCCTCTCAACTCCGTGATCGTCTCAGGGCGCTTCCACTTCTGAATAGCGACGAGCTTCCCTGGACTGGGTCGTCGGGTACCATTCTCAAGGAGAGAACCACAAAATTCGACTGATTTTAAAAATAATTTTTCCTTCTTTGGCCCACAAATCAGCTGATTGGCATCAAGAATGTCCAAAACCTGGTTCAGCTGCTTTTCATGTAGGGCCACCAGCTCGGCTTCGGTCAGTCCCTCCCCCTCCGTCGCGATGATTATGTCATCTATGTACACACTCACGAAGGCACGAAGCTCAGGATGGGCTGTAAAAAGCACATCCTCCATCATTCTTTGAAAAAACGAAGGGGCGTTCTTCAGGCCCATGGGCATGACCGTCCACTGGACTGGGCCACATGGCGTGCACATGCAGGTGAGAGGTCGGCTGTCCTTCCTCAACGGCATTTGGTGAAAGCCGTGACGGAGATCCAGCACCGAAAACAAACGACCTCTTGCCCTCTTGGCGATTTCCTCCTCAATGAGGGGCAGGGGGTGTGAATCCGCCTTGGTTTCGGCGTTGAGGTTGCGAAAATCAACCACCATTCGCCAACCATCAATAGTGTTCTGGTCTGCAGGCGGGGGCTTCGGGACTGTGAAGGGTGCACAGCACCATTCGCTGGTCGTACAACCCTCAAGCCAACCAAATTCCCTGAGATTTCTCTCGATTATTTTTCTGAGGATCTCATGTTTATGTCCATGGTTCTCATTAGGACGCTGTTTCTTCGCCTTGTACCCTTCACGAAGCTCGATGAAGGCTTCACCGAACTGCCCACGGACAGGGGGGTCTTTGATCAACTTCCCCGAAAGGGTTGTGTCCTTCCGTTCCTCAAAAATCTTTTCTCTTGACTTGGAACACAATTCAGTGTCCACCTGATCGCCAGGAATTACTGTCGAAAGAACTTTGGCGACTTCTTCGGCCTTGGCAGGAAGAATCTTCTTACGGATGTCCCTAAACAGGTCCGTATCAACTGCCTCTTGAAGATAGGTGGGTCGAGTGTCGACGTTCCAGAGATTATCTTCGTGATCCAGCTCCTCGAAAGGATCTATGAAAGCTTCCACAGGGGGTTTTTCATAAAAAACTCTGAATTTGCGGCGCGATTTAAAATTTTTCTTCGCCCGTGTACTGAAGATTCTTTTCGATGTCGATCGTATTGGGGAAGAGGGAGACGAGGCGGATCCATTTGACGTTGGATCACCTTGGGTATCTGACGGACAAAAATCAGAAAAAATAGATTCATCATCAGTACCACGCTCAACCTCAGATTCAGACCCAACACAGGAATCAGTACCAGAATCAGCAGAATTAGAGTCAGAAAGCTTTCCATCCACCAGGAATGCAAGCGAATTCCAGGACCGCTGTGGCAGGGGACCTGTGTCGTCCCTGGCATACAGCTTAATCTTCCTGGGAAGTTCGATGTAATCTACACAAATGTCTTGTAATTCCTGAAACCAAGGCTTGTCGTCCCACAAGGGCACAACTAAAATCGCCTGGGTTTTATCTTGCTTGATTTTGTGGATAACCTGCTGGATTAAGTGAAACGGAGGATTAATCCATAACTTCTTGTCCCATTTATGGGTCCAAGCGTCGCGAAAATGCTTGTCAAAGCGCTTGTTCTCACGGTTAGCAAAGGCATCATACTGTGGCCAAAAGGAATGGTGTTCATAAAAATATTCACAAATTGAATCGCGCCATTTGTCGACAACTCTGTAGGATGAAGAGTGCCAGCGCGAAGGGCGTCGTGGCTGGGAGTCCCTACGAAGACATTCTAACTCTCGGGAGTAATCGGCACTCCCATTCACCTCTGCAATGGTGACATCTTCGCCAAATTTTGGTGTAACCTTTTGCTTCAAAAATTCTTCTGCACTTTTAAACACTGCGTGCAAAAAACGAAATTCAGGACGCTCCAAGGGACCTGACTCCAGCAAAAAACAACGCCGATGACCTACGGGCGCTACCCTGTTCTTGCGAAGCCAAGGATGGCCCAAGTAAAGATCATACTTTATGTCGGCACGATAGAAGTAGTCATCCTTAAGGACAACTTCCTCCACATTACCTTCTTCCCAAAGGTCTTGAGCGACCAAATGAGTTGATATA
Organism: Eutreptiella sp. 'Long Island Sound 2002'; assembly: GCA_964036045.1. NCBI lineage: Eukaryota > Euglenozoa > Euglenophyceae > Eutreptiales > Eutreptiaceae > Eutreptiella > Eutreptiella sp. 'Long Island Sound 2002'. The sequence continues at coordinate 45,153,240 of OZ038392.1, forward strand.
TAACAACCTGCGAGAGAATGTCCAGAAACTCCCTCGAGGGTAACAGGATGAGGCGACTCAAACACGCAGTCGTCGGGTAAGAAAGAATTGGATTGGAGATTTACCTCTGATCCATTGTCACACAAACAAGTGGCGAGGTGGAAATTTCCCTTGCAATCAGAGACCCACAGCTTTGTGACAAACTGACGGGCCCTGTGCTTGGACTGTACACAAACCTCGTCCACTACAACAGAAGGATCCGCTGCCGGATCCAGGGGAGAGGAGACAAGCGACCCTACATCAAGTAATGGTCGATCAGGAATCTGGGGATCATGCCTGAAATCGCCTGGGGAGGGGCGATTTTCGTGGCTCCCCTAGGCGTTCTGACCTCCAGTGGCTGCGTTAACATTGTGAACACAGCCTGATTCGTCGATCCACTCATCTTGGAACGGATCATCTGCTGGATTCAGGGCATTTTCGACATAATCTCGATCCGCATCGGACACCTGATCTGCACCTGAGACCTGATCCACACGATGGTTGCCCTTTCCACGTCCACGGCCACGGCCGCCGGATGATGGACCTCCAGCGGCGCCACGCCCTCTGCCCTTACCAGAAGAAGGGGTTCCCGAAGGATTTCCCTTACCTTTACCCTGGAATCCTTGAGCATTTCCTTTGTTTGTACCGGATTGAGGGGTTTGGCCTGGATTTCGATTTCCGCCTCCAGCGTTGCCATTGGGATTTTTCTGGCCGGTCGGCTGCCCACCGGAGCCGGATGGAGTCCGATTTCCTGTGCCTTGGGACCCGCCAGGACCTCCAGTATTTTTGTTTCCACCGGAGGGGGGCGAATTCCCTTTTCCCCCCTTTCCACCATGCACCTGTCTGTCATTCCTGTCTGAATTCTGCGGATTACTGATATTTCCACCAATCACCTTGTGATCGTAAGGAGACCATCAGTGATTACCAGTAGAATGCGACTTAGCTCGGTTCGTAGAACCTAAAAGAAGACAGATGCTACAGTGATCCTGAACATTCCGGGTGTCATTCACCTTTTTGTTGCCCTTTTGGGCCCCATTTTGGGTGTTTTGCTGGGTATTCTTGTTTCCCCCAAGACCCTCATGGAAATTTTGATTGGCGGCGTCAGCGAGCCGCTCAACCTCTTCCCACAATTCCTTCGGGGTGAACGAAAACACCCAGTTTCTGGCCTTCAGGCGATGGCCATGGAAGCTTACTCCCCTATTGAGGACTTGGACAAACAAGTCCCGATCCTCGTGTTCATTAAACTTGATTTTCCACGTGTTTTCAGTGAATTTCACCTTGGTAAACGACGTGGGGGAACACTTTTGAAGTGATTCCCTGACGGAAAACCTGTTGGCCGAGGCATCGAAGCCATCGACCTCCGCCCACCAGGTCTTGACCTTTTCTTCGGACTGTTTATTCCGAAGGGTGGCGGCAGTTTCTAAGGGGATCTTGTCAAAAATCAGACTTTTCAGCTCGGCACTAGAAAATTTTTCGCCTGAATGTTCAGCTTCTTCCACTAGATTCCAGAAGCGCTGTCTTTTGTCTTGCACTTCGTGCAAGATTAATCGAGAGAATGAAGGAAAATTCTTCAACATCTGGTGGTAATGATCCTCTGGCAGCCGGGATCCACGTACCTCCAACTGTTCCCACACCTCATCAAAGGTAAGGGGGGAACTTGAATCCTCACGATCACTCCAGGTTCTGAGCCAAGTGTTGGCCGGCGCTCCCTCAAGGCAGTCCAAGAGGGCCATCAGGAACTGATCATCCTGGAGCTTTTGAGTCTTAACCCACAATTTAAATTCCCGTTGGAACTGAGGCCAACGTCTGGGGTTTCCATTATACTTCGGTTGCTTGGCAACCTGACGAAGTCGCAATGAGGTAGGATTAAGGAGAGAATCCAGCCCAACACCGGCCGTAATGGCAGATACCTTGGCGGCATCATTAGCCACACCAGCTCCGGCGAGGGTCTGGGCGAGCAACAACTGGGCTAATGCATTGGAATCAGCAGCAGGAGGGGCAGTACGGGAGGCAGTTCGCTTGGCATTCTGAGCCTCAGTCCTAGCCTTCGCCGTCCTACTCTGAGATCGAGAGATTGTAACCCTTTCCTTTAGCTTGGTCCTGCTGATCCTTGCATCGGTGGTCTTAGAGTCCACCGAAGGAGCAATTGAAAAAATTTCCGTCGCCTCCTCCGACGGCTCTGTTACTTGTTCCACCGATGATGCGCCCTCAGACCGCATGTGCGTCTTGAAAAGATCTTTAATTCCCAGCGTTTGAATGATGAGTTGCATTTGATCTTTGAGCAATTGGAGCTCAGTATCTCGCTGGAATCTGCAGGAGCAGTCGGCAGGACAGTACATACCGTGTCCTGAAGGGCCTGAGCAGGCTGTCCGACCGCTAATCTCGGTGGTTCGCAGCCAGGAGTCCACTTGGGGAGCTCCTTCAGCCCAAATTTCCAGACTTGCCTGCCTGGCTGCCTCTAAAATTCCTTCCTCAACCGCGGCGGCTAGATCGTCGCGGATGGAAACAGGGGGATGAGGGGCGGAGGGCCCGGCAACAGGTGCCTTGGTCTTCTCCTTCGGGAAGGGGCTTGCCTCCCAGATCTGCAAAAAAATGGCAAAAGAGTCATCTTCTGGAGAACGCCACCACATCCTGGTATTAATTTCTTCTTGAAGGAGGAAAAAATATTCCATTAAAAAATCAGAGGCGATTCTTTCTTGACCTATCAGCTTAGACGTGGCTAATAGACAAAGGGCCTCAAGCGCCTCAAGGTTACGGGTCACTTCTGGAGACAAATGGTCGTCCCATTGTGCCCAAGAGACTGGTCGATTATAGCTAGGTACCTCACCTGGACCACCCATCTCAATGTCGTCAATGTCGGCTTCGACGGTCTCGAATGTGGGACATTGGTAAGGAATGTGGGTACCTGCCAGCTCCGTAAGGTCTACCGGAGCGTTGCCATCGTCGTAGGCTGGGAGATTCCAGCTGCTTGATGGCCAATTTCGACTGGGATTAGGATAATTTGGGTCCCCACAGCTGCTGATTTGTGCCCTTTTTGGGCAGCTTGGGCTTGCGCAAGGCATTCCTCTCAAGGCCTCGTTCGCACAGCACCACGGCAGCGTAATTGTTACGTCTCCAGGAGCGGCGGAGTCTACGGGGCCGTACTGGGGAGCTAACTGTGGTTGGGACACCAACAGAACAACATTCAGGTAGCCTCTGCTACCATGAAAGTGCTGCCCTGGGTCGTTGATGGTGCCGGAGGGCTCGGGGCCGGCAAGACCAGTGGGGCAGGCACGCGAGGAGTCGACCTAAACGCTGCTATTGGGGGTAGAACCGGAGACTCGGACACCAACGGAGGCAAGAGCAGCAACAACTGAAGCAAGATCCATGTTGAGTGTTATCCGGCAGAAAATCCCAGTCTATGAAGAAAATTGATGCGGATTCTTCTATGCACATCTGAGTGTCCATATCTGTCTGAAAAGATTTAAATAAATCCAATTGTGAAAAATATTTGGCCGATCTGGCCCGCGAGCGCGCGTCAGCGGCAAATGGCGATTCCAGCTAAATGATCGGAACGCAGCGGATTTACGGGGAATGGACCGCGGAATCAGATCCGGCATCTCAGAAATATATAGGTCTGATCCTGAGACTGAGCTGCAAGGCGGCGATTCCGCCGAAGCAAAGAAAATGACCAAAATGTAGTTAATCTGGGGCAGATCTGTGAAAATCTGAGCAGATGGGGGTTAGCCGCACTTACACCTCACAGGTACTCGAGAAAAGTCAATCACAAAACTCGCCACGGAGAAGCGACGAAGGCGCGCGAACAGGCTACATCAGGCGGCGATTTCACGACAATTAGAAATCGCGGTAGAAATCGGGTATTTCACCGATTTCTGACCGAAAATCGATCAAGACAATAAAATCACGGTAATACTACATCGATTTATTGGTTAGAAATCGGATTCCAGATTTCGCGGGTTAGAGAACAGGGAAAGCCGGTGTCAACGGCTTCCGCACGGGTGTCAACGGCTCGCAGACCTCCGGGCCATGGGCCATAACGGGTGTGACGGCTCACAGGCCTCCGGGCCATGGGCCATAGGTTCTGGGTACCGCTTCACCCCCCTCCTTAGAGCAAACCCTGGGGGGGGCTCGATAACACCCACGCATGGCAGCGGGTACCCAGGACCACTTCCTGAAGGGGGGGGGGTGTCACATCCTCAAATCAGGCTGATTCAGGGTAGGCTGCCCAAATCCCACAGTAAGATAGGTATGATGCTGTAAAAGCTCGTAGCACATGTATAGTATCAAGTATCAAGTCCCGGGTCCTGGCGGCGATTGTTCACATCCAAAGGACCCGTTAACCCATACCAGGCGCACCGGGTGCCGGCTGCTACGGTCACCACCACAGTGGCAGTGGCATACACGGCCAACATAGGCGACACACGACGACCGAGGTGGTCCCACAGGTCGAGAGCGACCACAAAGATCCATCAGGCTACCCCAAGCTTCCCAAGGCCTGCCGACTGGGGAGAGTCCCCACGGGTCCTTCCTCGGGCGCACCATGTCCATATCCATACGACGCGAGTCCAGAGTGCCACAGCCGAACTCCTTAAGAGATCTTAAGGGAACTCCTCCTTAAGGGATCGGGCATCAAGGCCGTCTTTTCCCTCGCCCTATTACCACGAAGGCCATACATGAGGGAGTCCTCATGCAGTGTGGGCGGAGGCGTCGACTCCTCAAACCACCAGTTTCCCAGGCAGACTGACCGAGGTCAGGAGCACCGGAGGCCGCCATCCGAATGCAAGTGCGTCTGCGAATCGGTAGGCTCACACCGGGACTGACAGTGGCGGACCGCTGGGAGTGTAGTCAGGCAACTGGGCTTCCCGCCTGGCGCCATCAGGATCTCCACACATCACAGCGAATAGGGCAACACGGTATCACGGGCACTCAAACAGTAGAATCTGTATTTAGGTACTGGTCCAGGCTGGACCAGGCTGTATGAACATGTACACGGCGACTCAAGGCGCCTTCGTATTCGATTCGTGAAAAACAGTCCACACTCCGGTGATGGGCTGAAGACAGCAACATACAGATGCACATATCCTGGAGGGCAGAAAAGCAAAACAAGCAGGGTAAATAGGCGTGTAAACACACTCTGAACAGAGCGCCAAACCACGCCACGGTCAGGATAAGGCAAATGCAGGAGGGTGGACAGGAAAACGCCTGAGTTCAGGCCATATATAGTCTCGAGACACACGTCGACTGGTCTGGATTCCGCAAGTGCCATGGAACCAGACCACACACCAAAAATCGCAATGCCGATGACAGCGGCATCCGTTGCGCAACGTCGTATGGGCTTCAAGGCCCCAAGAGCTCAGAAACATGAAGGTCAGTCGCCCTACCTGGTTTCCCAAGGATTCAGCAGGGGGGGGAGTGACGAATAGAAGAAGAGAGGGGCCATCCTCCTCTGGATTCAGCAGGGGGGCGTATATGGCCACTCTGATGGCGGGTCACCGAAAGATGGAAGAGAGCAAGCAAGTAAGGGACGATCCGTCGGCCTCACAAGCGCTCACAACGCATCAGGGGAGAGCTCAGGGCGCTGATCAGGCACCCCTGGCTGCAATCGCCCGGGTGAGTGCTGCCAAGTCCGAAACGTGGATCTTGGTCTTGTGCTTGCGGGTGTACTCCATGAAGGGAGTATTGACCCGCGGCACGAACGAGGAGACGGGTTCCCAGGTGTCGTGGGACGGCCCATAGCCTCGCCAACGAACCTTGAACTCCAGACCTCCAGGTGCCGAGGCTTTCGGACGCTGAGCCAGGATCTTCTCGACTGTATAGTCGTCCTGCTCAGCGTAGTCGTCGTCCGAATCGGCCTCATGCGCGGCATAGCTCAGGGACACATGTTGGCCACGGAGGTCGGGTTCCCGCACACGGAGTTGACTCTCGTGGCGCTCCCGGAACTGTCCGTGACCCACCTTGATGCGGTAGGTGTCCTCACCAATCCTGCGGACCACCTCGCCGGGTGTGAACCAGGTCTTGGTGCGGTGGGTGCCCATTGGGCGCGGTCTGATCACCCACACCGGGTCTCCCACCCTGAACTTCTGCGCTGTCGAGCTCGGGGCGGACTTCTGACGCTCAGCATGCTCCTTCTCAAGCTGCTGGCGGATGTCCCGCGCCGTTTGCTCTTGCCGCGCGAAGAATTCCTTGGCATCCATAGCCATGCCATCACCAGACAAGGGAAGTCCCTTACCCAGGGGGTCCCTGCCGAACAGAATCTGGTGAGGGGACAAACCGCCCGGAGTGGGGGTGTCATGATGGGCCTTCAGAGCAGGCCACATCTCCTGAAACCAGTTCCGACGTGGATTGGTGATGTGGATCTTGCGCAGCTTCTCGAACAGCTGCCGTCCAGCCACTTCAGCACGGCCGTTAGACCGGCTGAGATAGGCGACGCTCTTGGCATGACGTATTCCCATGAGGGAACACATAGCCTTGAACCAGCCACCAGTAAACTGGGGCCCTCGGTCACTGCAAATGGTGCGGGGGATGTCAAAGACGGTCAGCCAATGACGAATCATCATGACTGCCACTTCCTTGGCGAGCAACCCCTTTTTGCGTGCCGGAACGGCTACAACGTAGCCGCTGTGGCGGTCCACACAGAGAACCACACAGTCAAAGGTCTCCTTGCCAATGTGCACTTCGGGCATGGAGAAGACGTCCATGGCCACGCTCTCCATGGGCTGGTCAGGAACCGGGGTCCATTGGGGTTCCCCCTTGACGTTCCGGTTGTCGGGATTGCAGGCCTGGCAGACCGAACAACCCTTCCTGACCTTCTTGATGGCGGTGTAGAGAACGATATGGTCGATCTCGAACCGGCGCTGCATGTCAAGGGCTTGCTTCTTGACCCCTGGGTGCAGCATGTGGTGGTGCCAAGCCTCACAAAGCTCGAGCACCCGGGACTCCGGTACTAGCAGCTTACCATTCCGGTAGAGCTTGCCATCTTCCTCGGTCAGCCCCTTTGGCCACTTCTGCCCATCATCAGGGTCGGTCACAGCCCTATACTCGGCCGCAAAGGCCTCAGACTTGGCGTAGTCGTTGGTCCAGTCGTCCTGGAGGCAAGACTCCGGGAAGAGGTAGTGTCGGACTCAGCTCCATCAGGGGCGAGTACGCTGACCGCTCTGCTCACCCTCTTTCCGAGGGGGGCATCCGCAGCCATGACGACGAAGCATTTAACACCCTCCTCCTCCATCAGGCGCTCCATTTCAATGATCCTCTTGGCTTCAGCGGTCTCAGCCTCATCGCCATGGGCAGAGATATCCTGCATGCCCTTGCTGGCGGGATAGGCCCACCTGCTGAGACAGTCCGCCACGGTGTTATTCTTTCCAGGAATATAAACAACCGTAAGGTCGAACTTGGCCAAGGTCTCGTGCCATCTTGCCCGTCGGGAGGCGGGACCTGAGGGGGTGTCCACGTGCTCCTTGTGCCACGACTGCAGACTCTGATGGTCGGTGCAGACGGTGACGGGATGGAGGGCTATGTACCCAGCCCATTTCCTGAGAGCCATGACGATGTCATACGCCTCCTTTTCACGGGGCGTCCACGTCCGTCTCTGGCCTTCCGCCAGGACTCGGCTCCAGAAGGCCACGGGCACGTGCCTCCCGTCGTCAAGCACTTGCTCCAACACAGCGCCAATGGCGTAGTCGGAAGCGTCGGTGCGCAGGACGAACCCTCGGTCGGGATCCACGAGGTGCAGACCCACTGCGGATAGCAGCGCCTGCTTCATCCCCTCAAAGGCACGGTCGGAGTCAGGTGTCCAGACCAGAGCCTTCTTGGACCCCTTCTTAGTCTCCTCTCGGTTGCCCTTGAGCATGGTCGTCATGGGGGCTGCATACTCAGCATACATTTTGATATACCCCGAGTAGTAATTGCAGAACCCCAGATACGCCCGTAGCTCAGAGACCGTCTTGGGCTTTTCCCAGTGCTCAATCGCAGCCACCTTGCCAGGTATGGGCTTTCGCTGCCCGTTCCCGACTACGTGGCCAGCGAAGACCACCTCGCTTACCGCAATGGTGGCCTTGTCACTGCTGCCCGTGAGTTTGTGCCGAACCAGAAGGTCAAGCACTCGAGTGACGTCCCTCTCGTGTGCCTCCAGGAGCTCCTCGTAGCTCATACTGGGGTCCCCGGACGCGATGATCACGTCGTCCACGAAGGGGTCCGCACAGTCGCGCACCGGCTCAAGCAGGTTCTCCAGCATCCGCTGAAAAGCCGAATTGCCGTTGGTAACGCCCATGGGCATCACCTTCCACTGGAGAGGTCCAAGTGGGGTGCTCATGGCTGTGCAGGCACGGGACTCCTCGGCGAGAGGCATCTGATGATAACCATGTTTCAGGTCAATCACCGTGAAGATCCTCCGCCGGTGTTGCTTTTGCAGCATGTCCTCAATGAGGGGCAGCGTATAGCCGTCGTGCTGCGTTTGGGCGTTCAGGCCGCGGTAGTCGACCACGAGCCGCCACTCACCGGCAACCTTCTTGGGGACGACGAAGCACGGAGAGGCCCATTCGGAGTGGCACGGCTCGAGCCAGCCTCTCTGGATGAAGTCACGGAGGATCTTCTCCATGGCCTCTTTCCTCTCGCCCCTCAGGGCAAGCTCCCGGTGCCGATACACACGGGGGTCCTGCTTCAGTCGTATCTTGGCCTCGCCATACGGTCCACGCACCGGTGGGGGAAACACAGGCTTACCGCTGAAGAAGGTATCACCATACTTCTGCTTCAGCCTGGCCCTCAATGCCTGGATCTTGGGGCAGTCATCGGACTCCGCCTTGGCTTTTCCGGGCACTTGAACCACGGAGCTTACTTGAGGGGTAGCTACTCCGCTCGCTTTCGGCTCAGGTGGTCTTCCCAGGTGGCCCAAAGGGCCATCTCTGGTCTTGCCTCGGAATAGATCGCCGTAGGTGGGTGGGTTACCCCCGATTGGCTCGTCCTGGCTGGACAGGTGGTCCAGTACCCTCCTTACGAAGGTATCTCCATCATAGGAACCAGAGACGATCGAGTCCACTTCCCACCAGGCTTTGTCCTGGCCTTTGCCCTCACGCTGGTTTCCCCAGTCGTGAAAGGGCTGATCCATATACCCCTGAACCAGATCCAACTCCTCTTCAGTGAGGGGCTCTTCCGATTCCGATTCTTCGATGTCAACAGGGGGAACCGCAAAGCATTGCCTCCAAGGCTCCGCTATGATGCGGTTGACACACACGAAGTCCGTGGCGTCGGCCTGATCAAGGCCCCCATCCACATAGTGGAATTCCGTTGGCCATCTCTGGGGTGGCATGGGCTGTCCCTTAGCGTCCTGATAGACACTCTCTCCAGCCGGTAGGACGACCTTGTTTAAGGTCATGTTGGTCAATGAGGCTACCCAATGTCGGGTACTTTCCTCCTCGGTGCATCCCATAGGAACAACCAGCACTGCCTTGGAGCGGTCCTTGCGAATCTTCGCTATCGCTCTCGGAATGTCCCAACGGGGGCAATGGATCCACATCAATCCCTGATGCGGACCCCAGTGCTTCTTCCACGCGGAGTCCTGTGCGCTCCAGTACTTCTCACACACCCGAAGATGGGCGGAGGTTCCTGAAGAGAACGCATCCAGGGCCAGATCCGAAGCTCCCAAGTCCGCGACAACTCGGGTCGCCACTTCCGGCCTTACGCCTAACCCCTTGTTTGCGGGACCAGTTGGCTCAGTGTCCAGCGCGGCCACTTCGAGCTGATTGCGTTCGGGGTGGATCCATTGGCATTCCACATGGTGCTCAGGTGACGAAAGCCACGAGAGTTGGTCGTCCTGGTACAGGGTCATGGAGGCCTGGGCCGGGAGAACGCCGGAGTCCGTCTCCATCATGAAGTCGTACCCGACGATCATGTCCCAATCCATCTCGGCCTCGTAGAAGCGACCGTGCAGGAGGATTTCCTTGCCGAGGTCTGGGCGGCTCAGCTCACGATGGTTCACGAACTGCAGCCCAATGGCCGCTTCCTTCGTGCCTCCCACCATGTACTGGCCGTTCGCCACCTTCAGCCTGACAGGTTTCCGACTGTCGGTCAGACACTCTGGGGGAAGTAGGCCAGCCTTGACCAAGCTGACTTGAGCTCCCGTGTCGACCAACACGTCGAAAACCTTTTCCACTTCTCCGCATAAGGCACGGACCTTAAGATGCAACTGCCGCTCGCGACGGACACGGCGCACGGCGTGCAAACTCAGGATCTCCGGCCGTTCCAGAAGCTCAACAAGCGACTGGTGCAGGTCGTGGACAATGGGCTCAGGCTGCCCATCTGCAGCATCCAGCTGCGGTCCGGGTGATCCTCCGATACTCTCGGAAAGATCTTGTAGTACATCAAACACATTCTTGGTCGCGAAGGACGGACGGGTGCAAGGGTTCGTGCCTTCACTTGCCCTCACCCCGCCTCCGCGACTGGGTGCCGGACCGGGCCTTCCGCCCGCGGCAGTCCCCTTTTGTTTATCGACTCCCGACTGGGATGGTTCGGCGCTTCCCACGTCACCATCCTGCGACCGCCCTAGCCGGGGCCCTTGGCTGCAGGGGCTCCGCTAGGGGGCGTCGGTTGTGGAAGAAGGGGTGTTCTCCTCCGCCTCAACCTCGTTGATGCATTTCTTCCTTCTTTCGCTGCGAGTAGGCTTCTTGTCCTTGTCCTTGTTCTGGTTGTTCTGGTTGTTCTCCTTGTTCTTGTTGTCCGACCTGGGGACCCAGTTCCTCTTGATCTCCTGGATCTCCTTGGCCAACTGGGTCCCCTGCGACACCAGCTTGGAGAGCTCGTCCCTGTCCACCTCCACCTTGGCTTCCCGGATACCCGCGGGCGCACGCTTCTTCGACCCGTGCGCCTTCTTGTAAGCCTCCGTGTCGGCCTTGTGGACGGGGCATGTTCGGTGGTCATGGTTGAAGCCTCGCTTCCTCCCATAACACACGAAACAGCCCTGAGGGTGAGCTCGTATGAACTCCCCAAAGGACAGAGGAGGGTCGCCAATGCGGCGAGGGTCCCTCTTCTCCTGCTTCCTCCAACCCTGCTGCAGGGGCTTCCAGTTTCCCGGTTTGCTCCCCGCGCTCAGGTTCTTGGCCACGAAGGCACACACGGCCACTTCGGCGGGCTCATCGTCGTCGTCATCGTCGAAGAGAGTCTCATCGCCGCCGGCTCCCGCTGGGTCCATGGCAGCTTCCCCGCCAGGTCCCTCGCCAACGTAGTTGACGTCGCGGTCGCCGGGCCTCAACCCGCGGGTGTGGTGGAGGTTTCGGTACTCCTTGAGTACTTCCTCGCCAACCCACTCCAGGATCTCGTGGCAGCTCATCCGCGCCGGGATGGCCTGCAGACGGATGGTCTGGCCGCTCAGCTCACACTCGTCAAGGCGCCACATCGCGGTCTTCTCGCGATCGCCCGAGACGGTGATGAGGAGAGCGTTCCGCAGGGAGTGCCGTTTGACATCCCGGGCCACGTTCTTCTTCGCCCAAGCCACCACGTTCGTATGATACTCTTTGGGGAGCATCATCTTGACCGTGTGGTTGGACTTGGCCCTCTTGGATTCCTCCTTGGTGACCCTCTTGATCCATGCTTCCGGCAGCATGGAGAGCAGGCGAGCCTGCTCGTCACCCTCGCTCCAATCCTCCACGTTGCGGCGGTAGAGGGTGGATTTCCCTCGGAAGTCCCGCCAATCCCGCAGGCGGATCTCCCGTCCATCATGCTCAAGCTTGATTGACTTCCACCGCTTGGCAGCCACCTGCGGAGCGTCCACCCGCTCCTGCTCGTTGAGCCACTTCTTGGCTTCCTTGGGGGTCTTGATTTTCCCCTCCTTGGTCGCCATGAAGTATAGCTCTCCGAGCACTTCCGGCAGGCGGTACCTGAACCGTCTGAAGACATATCTCTCCGCATCCGCGTGAGGCATGTCTTCAGTGACGGTCAGCCCCCAATCGTCCAGCTTCTCCAAGAAGCGGTCGAGGTTGAGGGGGTTGCCGTCGTACATGGGGGGCTTGATGTCCTTCAAGTCTTCCCACACGGCGGCGTCCGCGGCCTTAGAGACTATGAACGCCGGCCGCGAGGTCGACCGAGGTTCCCATCGGCCTAGCCCACGGACTCCCACGGCCGCCACGTCCATCTCCTCCATGGAATCCCTGTGGCTACGCCGCAGTTCCTCCATGTACGCTGAACCTAGAAGTTCACGCCGTACTCCTTCCATGTACGCATCCTCATCACGGCGCCGGCGGCTGCGTTCAGCGGCCTCCCGTCGTACACCACGCGGCGGGCTGATGTCGAACTCCTCCAGGTCCAGATCCAGGTCCTCACCTTCAACGACATCCCATTCCACGTCTCCTCTGGGGACCTCATCCCTGAGTCCACCATAACGTCCACCAGCGATGGGGATTGGCTCCGGGGCTGGTGCGGGGCGTCGGGGGCGTACCGGTGCCCGCGGTGGAGCACGGCGGTTGCGGTGCTCCGCGCTGAGCCACTCATCACGCCAATCCTCACTGCCACTGCCGGGCGGCACGCGCTCGTTGCGGCGGCCCGCGCTGTGGTGAGAGGGGGCGGTGAGAGAGGGGGCACTGGCGCTGGGGCGACTCCTGGGGGCTCCGCCGGGGGCGTGGGGTCTGCCTGGACCTGGTCCGGGTCCCCAGCCGTCGTCCGACGAGCCAGAATCCAGGGGTGGGTGGTCGCTGCCGACGCTCCCACGGGCTTCCAGCGCGTCCAGCCTCTGCTGCAGGCCGCTGACGACGTTGGTCAGCGACTTGGTCTCGGCCCTGGCGATGTCCAGCTCCTTCTGCGCGCGCGCGGCGACCCTGGAGATGCGAGCCATCTCGCCCTTGCCCGTGTCTACCTCCAGCTCGAGCAACTGGACTCTCCTGCGGAGGTAGACAATCCACCGCCAGGTGGTATCCGGGTCACCGTTCCCTGGTGGGTCTTCGGGGTCCCCAGGGGGTCCTCCAGGAGGGCCTCCGCCGGGTCCGCCCGGTCCAGGGGGTCCTCCCCCGCCCGGTGGTCCGCCTCCAGGGGGTCCACTTGGTGGGCGTCCTCCAGGGGGTCCTGATGGTCCTCCGCCAGGGGGTCCCGGTGGGTCTCCGCCGGGTCGCCTCGGTGGGTCCGAGGATGGGCGCTTCTTCGTGATGCGAAAGTCCATGTCGTCATCCTCGTCCATGTCGCCCCACCTGGGCGTCTCGGTCTCGGAAGGCTCCGAGCTCCGGTAGGGAGGAGGGAGATCCTCATCCTCACCTTCCGGTTCCATGGGGACATCTCCGCCTCCTCCGCCCGTCCAAGCCACCACTTGGCAATGTCGGCGGCCTCGTTCATCCCCGTCACTGGCGGTGAAGAAGGGGTCACTGTCGTGGGGGTGTCCACCCGCTGGCCTCCGCGGCCTCTCGGGGGTCTTCCCCTTGCCCTTCCTCCGTCGACGGGCGGTGGGGCCACTGCTCCCACTGCTGCCCGTGTCGGCCTCGTCCAGCGTCATCCTGGAGGAGGCGTCCCCTTCGAAAAGTTTTCGAAGGGTCTCCACTCGTGATCCTCCCGGGGGAGTCTCGCGGCGGAGTTTGGCCTCTGCCTCCTCCATTGCGGCGGCGGTGGCTGCGGCAGCCCGCACTTCGGCTTCTTCCCGAGCAGGAGCCGCCTCGGCTTCCCGGGCCTGCTGCAGCCGCGCCTTCTGCGCTTCCAACGCCGCCAGCTCCGCCTCCGTCTTGGCCTTCTCCTCAGCGACCTTCCGTCGCGCGGCCTCGATGGCGTCCTTCTTGGCGGCGTCCGCCTGGGCCTTGGCCGTCGCTTCGGCATGGGCCCTTTCCTCCGCCTCCTTCTTTGCCCTCTCTTGGGCAAGCGCCTCTTCCAGCGCCCTCACCTCGGCCTCCCTGCAGGAAATGGCCTCCTGCGTCAGGCGGGCTTCCTCGTCGGCTGCCGCCAACTCACCGTTGACCTGGGCAGTCGCTGCCCCATGGGCGGCTACGGCCGTGAGTCCGGCCGCAATGGCCGCCACGGTCCGGGCGTGGATGGCCATGCCATGCGCCCACTCCGCAGCCTCCTCCTGGGCGATGTCAACGGCGCCCTCCACGGCAGCGTCGTGCTGCCTGGACCGTTGCCGGGCAACCCGAAGGTTGCAAGGCACCCCACAGACGCGCTCACAGGCGCGCGCCACGTCCCTGTCGGGAGCGACGCTGCTGCTGGAGCTGGCCTGGTCGGCCGGCATCCTCCCGCGGTGGGCCGACTCCACGTCGCTGCTGGGGCCTGCTGGGGCCTGCTGGGGCCTCAGGAGCAGCGGACGGGGCTTGGCCTTGGTCTGCCTGGCGACTCGGATGTAGTCGCCAAGGGTGGTGGAGCCGGGGTGATGACCACCATGGGCCCGTTGGGGACTGGGGGCTGGGGTTCCGCCCTTGGCGCCTTGGGCGGCTTCGGCGGCCAGGGACTCCTGGTACTCCCGCCACTTCCGGTCCCGCTTCTTGTCCCCGGCGGACTGCTTCTCCTTCCCCGGAGACGCGCTGCTGCTGCCCTGCAGCCTGCGCTCGCTCCCCGGTTCCGGGAAGTTCTTCTCGATCATGTCCCACATGGAGACATTGATCGAGGCGCCCGACGGGTAGGCGTTGGGGTCCTCGTCCTCCTCAATCCCGTCGGGGCGCAGCCCTTCGCCGGGCCTGTCCGGCCGGGCCCAGGTCCTCCACCGCCTCTGCTGGAAGCGGAAGGCAAACCCTTCCGCCCGCAGCCAGTCCTCCACGGCCTGCAGGCGGTCGGGGGCGATGTCCGTCCGGAGCTCGAAGCTCCGGGGCATGCCGCCTTCGCACTGGGGGTGGCTGTGGCGGTAGTGCTGGTCCCAGACCAACCCACGCAGTAGTTGCGCTGCATGGGGGTGGGGCCGGGGCCACGTCCTGCCCGCTTCTTGCCAGCTTACCATGGCAGCGGGGGGGCGTACTTGGTCTTGAGGTCCTTGGTGTGCACTCGTTGTACTCAACGAACTGGTGGTGGTTGTTGAGGCGGGTGCTGCAGCACTGGATTGGGAGTGCGGCTGGTGCTGGTCAGCCGGTGGTTGTGGAGGTGGTTGACGCGGCCTTGCTGGTCGGCCCATGGGACTCTCGGTCGGCCGATGGGGCTGATGCAGGAGTCCTGGTCTGTGCACCTCTTTCACGGTCGCTGCGCGGTCAGGGCGATGCTCTGGACGGCGCTGCTGGCTCCGTGACGAACTCGGCGCTGTCGCTGGGTGGCGCTGCGAGCCGCTGCGCTGCGCTGCGAGCCGCTGCGCTGCGCTGCGAGCTGCGAGCTGCGCCGCACTGCTCGGGGTTGGTGGCCCCGAGTGGCACGCGAGGGTTGGGTAACCCCGCGGCGGTGAAACGCTTTTGACGCGTTCCCGTGGGGGGCCGGCCACGGGACGCTGCGGTGACACGCACAGGTGAGCAGGCAGGCAAAGCACTACGCTCACAAGGGCATCAATACGCTCGTGTCATGTGACAAAGCGTTTCAGGATCCTTGCCACTCTGCAACAAGGGAACGAAAGTATGTACAGCAACACATCAGGATATGTACACATGGTGTTAAGACTGGACTGGGGTAAGGGCATCACAGGACAATAGACACTCTATCCTAACTTGTATCCCAATCCCAGGTCCGACCCTCTCAGTGGCTGGTGGGGGCGGGGGCTCAAACACAACCCATGCCCTGCTCAGTCCGGACCCTGAAACCCTGCCAATGGGAGAGGTGTCCCGCCCAGCCACAGGCGAGTTCCTGGAAACCAAGGGGCTCCAAGGCCAACCGACAGTGGCTCCCTCTGCTCCCTTAACGGCAGGTCCCAAATCCCCTTCTGAGCCAGAGATATGGCCCCGCCAAAATCCCTCAGGAGTTGGTAGCTGAAAATGGGCTGTTTCAGCCCAAACTGATATTAGCTCCAAAATTCCCAAAATTGACCCCTCGTCCGGACCCGCCAGAGGTAGGGACGAAGCAACTGACCCTATGCCCTTCGCATACGAACTCCCTGGAGCCCTCACCCAACCTGGTTCCCTCTGAGGTCCCGGCATCCGGGCACCACGGGTTCATCACGTGGGGTCATGATTGCCAAAATGGCAAAATTGGCCGTCTCGGGCGACCGTCCAGGGTAGGAAATCTTGGCGATATTGACGCGCCAAGCCTTGATTCACAACCCTTGATATCCCCTTTGGTCCCATGCCCTGGGTTATCGCTTGCTGTCACGCCGGCTGCTTACTGTTCACCGAGGGGATGACCACACGGACGGGGCAGAAAGCAACATGCGGTGCAAAGGTGGGGATCGTGGATCGCACCAAAAGTTGAATAACTCCGGATGAGCCGGAGGAGCAAATACAAAACACAAGGGCGTTCAACCCTTGGTCATATGCTACAATATGCGCCCCTTCTCCCCGGCCAGATCCCATGCCCCATGGACATATGGTAATTCCAATATGGCATACAATGGCAAAAACAGCGAAATTTGGCCAAAATGGCCCGCACTCATGATTCCATATCTCCATGGCCACGGCGAGGATCCTTTCAACCAAAGATGCGATAGACACATGGGACTTAGGTCCCAATATACGCCACTTGCCAACCCTCATGGTCGCCTCTAGCTATTTTCCCCATTGGAGGGAAAATGACACACAAATGGGGCAGATTGGTAACATACCCCAAATTGGGTGACTCACAACTCTCCCATCGAGAGGAGAGGGCACATGGGGAAACACCCCATTCGATGTGGGTTTATGTGCCCTCTCCGAATTGCCCTTACCCTTGGTCAAGTGGCGCACGCAACCTCGGGGGTGAAATCAGGGGGAGAAGGAGTTTGTGGCCATTTTGGGCAAAACGGCCAAAATTCACCCAAAAGTGGTCCCTCCAAATATTGTATCTCCGTATCGCAAGAGAAAGGAGCCTCGGGCTTTTGCATGGATGCAAACCGAAGCTTTGCTTCCCTTTTGCAACAAGGGTTGAGGTTCAAAGCACAATGAAAGCATTTTTAACACCTCAATCCTTGAAGCACACTATTTATGGGAAAAAGTGCATATATCGGCGATATTGGCATGAACATATCCTTGGGACCTTGAGGAGCAAAAATATGAGTAAACACTTTTGGAGTAGGCCCATAGTAGGTGCTTCCAAACATGCACACTATGGTTAGATTGTCTCCGCCCACTCGTGTCATTAGTGCTTGCATATGAGCGCGTGTGCAAAGAGGCAATGTGGCACGCGTTCTCACAAGGCGAAATTATATAAAATAGAAGACAAGGTTGTAGAAATCAACCAAGCCATCCACGATGTCCTTCGTGGTCTCTACTTCACATATTGCCTTGGTTCGAGGCTCAACTCCCCATAGGCTTCGAGTACGAGCCTCGGGGGTTCGGCCATTTTGGCCTAATTTTCGACCAAAACTTGCCCTCTTTTGAAAATAGAGTTTTGGTACGCATTGAATTGCGTGGAGCCATCGTTGAGTTGGCTCGAAAAACGAAAATGGCCTCGGGCTTTTGGTCTTGTGAGCATTGTGTTCGGTCATTAACGTTCATGCTCACAAGGCCACAAAGTTAGCGTTTGCGCACGCAAACGACTTGGGTTTGCGAGACCCATAGGCTGCCTAAAACACCGCCATTGCCCGCTTTCCTAAGCAAGATGATATGCCCGCGTGAAAGGGGCATGGATGAAAGACATAGGGGGGAGATGTAGGGTTCCGTCCGAACTCATGGTGCTTGAGAAGCATGAGTTCGCACGATCGACGGAAAGCCTTGCGTGCTGATTTTCTCGAAAACGCAACGGCGAAAAATTCTGCTGAACACACTAGATGAAAGTACATTAAATACCCTCTAGATTCCGCCCTTAAGTTCTCTTAGAACCTCACAGGTACTCGAGAAAAGTCAATCACAAAACTCGCCACGGAAAAGCGACGAAGGCGCGCCAACAGGCGACATCAGGCGGCCATTTTACGACAATTAGAAATCGCGGTAGAAATCCGGTATTTCACCGATTTCTGACCGAAAATCGATCAAGACAATAAAATTGCGGTAATACTACATCGATTTATTGGTTAGAAATCGGATTCCAGATTTCGCGGGTTAGAGAACAGGGAAAGCCGGTGTTAACGGCTTCCGCACGGGTGTCAACGGCTCGCAGACCTCCGGGCCATGGGCCATAACGGGTGTGACGGCTCACAGGCCTCCGGGCCATGGGCCATAGGTTCTGGGTACCGCTTCAGTCTGCCCCCGCTCTGCAGGAGCTCCGCCGCTGGGTGAAGTGGGCCGGGGGAGCGGGAAGGCAAGATGGGGTGCGCATGGTGCATACCTTCGAGGAGATGCCCAACGAGGCCGCCCCGGAGGCCATCATGCCGCAAGCGGCATGGGAGGCCCTCCTCCGCGATGCGGTCCAGGGCCTCCGCCCCCCCTACACCCCCGAAGCCCTCCGCCAATGGCTCCAGGCCACCCACCCCCAGGCCTGGGCCATCGGCGCCCCCTCCCCTCCCCGTCACCACCACAACAGGAAGGGGAAGGACAAGGACAAGGGGAAGGCAAAGGACACCAAGGGGCACTCAGGCAAGAGGGCACGGAGGGGCCCCAAGTGAGGGCAGGCACCCATAGGGACGGGGCGCAGGGAGAGACACAACATGGGGGCAGGAAACCACACAAGAACCAGGAAGGGGCAGGAGCGGGGACCGAGGCACAGAGGAAAAGGGCACCACAGCAAACGCCACGACCCACACCCAGGAAGGGCATACCACGACGGGGAGACCAGCACCGCCCCACCCCGTCCGAACGCCGCACGACTCCCGGGGGCGCACCCCCCAACACGCAGCGCCGAAGCAAGCATCGGACGCCGTACGGATCACACCAGCGCACACCCACCAGCCATCAGAAACCACACGGGGGATGGAGGGCACACCTACACGGGGAGAACGGGCCACACCCACAGAGGAAGCCGCAGGGAATGCCGCCGCACGGCGCACCACCACGCCCTCACCGCCAGGCAACGACCCCGGCCGCCACAAGGGCCACCTCAAAGGAACCGGAAGAGGACAAAGGCACGGCCACAGCGACCAGGGCTAGGGACCGGGACCCCCAGGGGACGCGGGACCAAGGCACAGGCCCCCAGGGAGGGCAACCCCACGGACGCCTACCCGACCCACCAGCCCGAGCGGCACGCCCAGGCCCCCACAGCACGGACCCAGCGAGACACCCACAACTAACCGCACCCCCCAGCCACCAGCCAGCCACACTCCGGCCCGCACTCCGCACCACGACACAGGCCAGGCTGACCTCCACTGACCCACCACGGCACAACGCGAGACCACGGCACACCGCACCACAGCGCGCCACAGTGCAACGCGCCACAGCACGACGCGACGCGACACGGCACAGAGCGGCACAACA
Source organism: Eutreptiella sp. 'Long Island Sound 2002' (assembly GCA_964036045.1). NCBI lineage: Eukaryota > Euglenozoa > Euglenophyceae > Eutreptiales > Eutreptiaceae > Eutreptiella > Eutreptiella sp. 'Long Island Sound 2002'. The sequence continues at coordinate 45,172,598 of OZ038392.1, forward strand.
CGGCACGACAGACCCTAACCTGAAGGACTAACTGAGGCAAGCCACCGCACACCCCGGAAGGCGCCGCACCAGCACGCCACACACCGGCACCGCAGGCCACACACGGGGCCACCGCGCGCCCAGCAACAACGGTGGCGGACCACCCAGAAGGTTAAAACCGGCACCGCAGAGGAGAAAGGACACGAACAACCCCAGCCCCCTAACCCAGAGCCAAATGCAGCCGCCTGGCGCAGCCGCCCAGCCGGCAGATCCAGGACCTAACCCGGCAGGAAGGGGCGCCGAGCCCAATGTGTACATAGCCCACCCGACCCATGGGGCCGGAACACGGCCAAACAGAACGCAACCGCCAACAGCAGCCCGGAAGACCACACTGAATGCGGGCCAGTGCGTGCGCCAGCCCAGGGAAGGCAGAGGGAGGAACAGGCAGCCCCCCCCCAAAAAAAAAACAGGGGGGGGAGGGAGGGGGGGCGCGAAAACAGCCGACAGCCATCAAAACGCCCGCCAACACCACAAAAGGCGGCCAAAGCCCCCACCCAGAAGGCACCAAAGACAGGACCCCTAAAGAGGCACAGGGGGACCACCCAGCCCAAACCGGCAACACCAAGCCAGGAACAGCAGCCCACCGGGAAAAGGGACACCGAAACATGCAGACACACACCACGAGAAAAAAAAAAAAGCCAGCAGCCCAGCCCGAAAGAAAGGGGATGGGGGGACAGGGGCCACAAGGCCCGGGACAGGGACACCCAGCAACCGACACCACAAAGCCAAAAACAAAAAAACGCAAAAAACACACCCCGACAACCCAGCCAAGACGGACTGGGCACAGGCGAGGCCCGGGCCCAGCACGCACGCCCACACCGCACACCGGAACCGGAAACAGCGGGGGGCAAGGGGAGTGCGCACGCAACCACACACGTCACAAAAGCAGGCCGAAACCTAAGCCCAACCACGAACACCACAAACAGCCGGCAAAAGAGGGACAACACCACAAACCGTGCCCAAACACACCCACCCAAGACCCCAGCCAGGACTGGCGGGGTTAACAAAACCCACACCCAACCGCAACCCGGACCCAAACACAAACGCCGCACAACAGAAGGAAACCCAGTGCCCACAGCCCGGCACTGAGGCAGCCCGTGCCATGCAGGTGACCCGGCCAAACGAGATCCGGAGACGGGGACTAAGGCTGCATCCTAAGGCCTGCGCTGCTTTGGGACTCGAGGCGGAACGTGCGACACCCAAGCGCCTCGGAACCCTAGTACCAAGAATGTGCATGAATGCCTTGGGAACGGGATACGCCAGGAAGTCTGGTGAACCTCTACGGTTCCGCCCAAAGGAGGGGACGTGCGCAAGCACGGCAGCACACCCTCCCGGCGAGACAAGCACGTCACGCCGGCGGCGATCAGCCCTCCCGGTGTTGCCCGGGGCCGCTTTGTTGGGGGCCAACAGTCAGGTCTAGCGGGATGTAAGCCGCCTCCCCTCTTCACGCGCGATGCCTCTTCCTGTTTGTCACAGGAGCGACGCCAGGGGGAAGCATGGGGCGCCTCTCCACGACCGAGTGCACCTACCTACCTACCTAGTCTAACCCTGACTGAACTGAGGTCGCGTATGCAGACCATTGTGGATGCTTGTAGCTGTCATGCCAGCAAGCAGAGCGACAGTAGGGATAGGGGCCTGATTTCCACCTTACCCATACCCTATTGTGCTAACTCTCTTCTCTACGTGGATTTCATCCACGGCCTACCACGCTTCGGCGGCTATGATAGTTGCCTAGTGGTCACCTGTGGCCTATCTCGCTTCACCCGTGTGTTCCCTTGCAATAAGAAAATCACAGGTGAGCAGACTGTGAAAATGTTGGTCGAACAATGGTTCGAACCCTATGGAGCACCCAAGCAGGTGCACTCTGATGGGGATGTACGCATCCGCAGTGACACTGGGTGGTACAAACGAGTGCTAAATGCCCTCAACGTGGAGGTAACCACAGGTGTGCCCTATACCCACACGTCTAACCCTCTCTGTGGGAGACAGAACCGTGTGGTGGAGCAAAACTTAAGAATCCTGATGAAACAGGAGCGTACCAAGGACTGGGTAAGCCTAGTGCCCTGGGCCCTGCTGACCATGAACTCACAGCGGAGCTCCTCTACGGGTTTCACCCCCCACAAACTGTTCCATGGAGGACGACCTGCATGGTTCTTCAAAACACCCTTTCCTGAGGACTTCAAGAGCCCTGTGGGAGATTGGCTGGAACACAAGCAGTCCCTGGCTAACCAGGCTGGGACTAACCTGAGACACATTCGTGACCGTAAACTGAGCCGACGGAACCGCCTACGGCGACCTGCCAGCTTCAAGGTTGGTGACCTTGTTTTTGTTCACCATTCACGCCTACCCTCCTGGCCACGTAGCTGCCTACAGGACCCTTATTTTCGACCCTATCGTATCATCAGGATAGATGGATCCAGGAACCATGTCAGGTGCAGTCCACGTCTAGGTGGTGAACTGCTGTGTGCACCTAAACAGTTGAGGCACTATCACTCCCCTGACGATTTGTCTTGGGACGACTGGCGCCTCAGCGACAGTGAGGTCGAGCGTATAGACCTAGAGAACGCTGCCAGTCCAGAGGAGGCAGACGAACTCGAAGAGATGACTGCCGATGAGATGGCAGTCGATGCTTACTACGTGGTTGCACGTATTGCTCGCCACGAGTATAAACAGGGCTGGAAATTCCTAACCCTGTGGGATGGCTATGGGTTATCTGAGGCGACCTGGGAACCTATGTCAGCCTTCAAACCACCAGATGGGAGTATCAACCCGATCTTTGGCTCGTACCTCGTTGAGAACAACGAGGGGCAGCTACTCACCCGTGCTGAGACGATGTCCCAGCGTAAAAAGCGAAACTAATTTCCTTGTGTCAGACTACTGACTGTGTTCTAACCTCACAGGTGCAGTGAGCACTCTTGTGCAGACGTGCCTGTGTATGGGTGTAAGAGCAGTTGTCACAGTTGCCCCGCATTGCATCGCAGGACAGGACCGTTAGCCCCCCGTGACAACCACACCCTGGCCGAAGGCCAATGGTTTTTCACAGACTACTGCTTACTGAGCACTGCACTGACCCTGTCTGTGCCCTGCAGACCCATGCCAATGGTTTTGAGCGTGGACCAGGTGGCCGCTTATCAGGTTTGCAGCCACCCAGCGAGTGTATGCCTTGTTGACCATGTGGTGCATGGGGACTGCCCTGATGTAATGACCTTGGGAAGCCAGCGAAGAACCGTGGCTTACTACACCAGGGGGGAATGACAAGCAAGGTGTTATGAGGCAAGGTGTGCCTTCCCTCCTTGGGGACAAGCGAGCCCACAGTTAGGACCCCTGACTGGTCCAGATCCGTGGGGTTCTACCCTTCCTTACAGGGTTTACCATACCCCTAAGTGTGCTACGTATGTCTGTGTGTGTCTCACTTCTCTCCCCGGCGTGGCTCCCAACTCAATGGGCCTCGCTGATGTCGGACCGAAGGTCCTAGTCAGTTCAGTACCACTCCTATGGCGCCCAATTTCTGTGCTGGCGCCTATCCTTGGGGAAAGACGCCAAAAGCCCTACCTACTAGAGGGGAGGGGTGGCAAAGTGTGCTAAGGGCATACAAAACGCCCCTTTTTGCTAAAGGCCAAAAGGTAACGCACTCCCCTGCCCACGTGGAAAAGCACGCGGGACAGGAGACACCACTACACTACACTCACTAACGCCAGCACCGGCCTTCGAAGGCAGGGTGAGGACTCATCACCTGCACTCAACTCCTGCCAGGCCTGCTGACCCTAACACCTACACAGGCTACTTGGTGTTGCTGTCAATGAGGTCTCGGGTCCTATTGACCCTACTGTGAAAAAGCAAGAGAACACAGCGCTACTAAGCGGCTGTGGCCTAACAGGGACGCCACTACGCGTTTCCCTGTCAGGGCTTGGAGGGAGGGAGTGCTCAGCGTGCGTGCACAGCATGGCTGGCGGTGAAGTCGGACTGCACTCACCACTCCTGGTTGAGCTGCAGTTATTTGTTTCTGTGATCCGCGCAGCATATTTTAGCGCTGCCAAGAGGGACTGCACCAATCGCCCTTACCTTCCCACCTGTAAAGCAAAGGCCAATGACTGAGGTTCAAGACTGAGGAACCAAGACAGCCTCCACGTGTTACACGCTTCTCAGGCTGCCCTATAATACGCTGTTCCTGAACCTCAGTACAAGCAAGCAAGCTTAAGGAACTCCACCCGTTCTCTTAAAGAACGTAGGGTGGAGCCCCTGGGTAACCTAAACAAGGTTTACCGTTCGCACTTCGCGTGGCGTACCCTTTGATGCGTCATATGCATGCACAGGTATGCACAATCTCTCCATTTCCTGTTGTTGTTACCTAATTTGACCCAACATAACCAATCACAAGCGTGACTCAACCAGGAGGTGAGCTCCTCCTGGGCTTACCTACCTTACTCACCACGCATGATGTGAATGCCGAGAAAAACACGGGCGCAAAACAACCCTGCGCGATTAAACAAACCTACGGCAAATTATAAACCACCCTAAGCGATGATTGCACTGTGTGTCATGCACGCTTCCCTTGTCTTGTTTCCTGCAGAAAGAGGAGAGAAAGTGGCGCACTGCGCAGCGCAAAACAAGCCTAAGCGTTTTAAGCAACCCTACTTTAGCGCTACGGCTACACACGAGCAGACAAACACGAGCAAGCACTTTCTTTTCTTACCTGTGAAGAGAGAACAAGGGTGAATTGGGGTACAGGGAAAGCGCCACAGCGTGTGAATTCCTCAATTAGGCACATGCATCGCGAGCACAGCGCATATTCTAACCCTACGTGCGCGCTGTGCGCTCCGTTTGCGTCGCATACCTTTCATTCCTGTTTTGACCTGTGCAGAGCAAGTGAGAGGAGAACCCAAACCGCCAACGAACACAGCGTTGACAACCCTAACGTTTTGACGAAGCAACCAGCACAAACGCAATGCATGCGTGTGAAATGACACTGGCATACCTGAGAGGTGGGTTGTCCACCTGCTCTGTGGTGTGGGCTGAGTTTGAATACCTTTCCCCAAAGTTTATAAAATTTTGATGCAACTGTGCAAACATTTCCTTTAGAACTTTAAAAACTACGGCTCATACCTTTTTTTTCAAACGCCGTTTACGCTTGCACAACCTTGTTTTTGAAGTCTGCTTCCGTTGCGCTTGTCTGCAACTTTGAGTTTTGGTGTAAAAATGACGATTTCTCGCGTGATTTCGTCAATTTTTAGCGAGTTGACTTGTCAAATTGCTACACCTTTCGCTAAACCGCAGGAATCACTCCCTGTTGGTTACATTTTCTATTTTTTTCAGCTCCTGGAGATTTGTGTCCTCCATTGGGAGTATTGCTCCGCCCTGGTCCTTGGTCACGACGTTTACCAAAACGCTGTTTCTGCAGCGATAGCCGTCTGCATTACAGCGCTCGACTGTACCCTAGTGGGCAAGCATATGTGCTCTAGGGAGGGAGTCCTGGGTTCAAACCCCACTACCCCCAAATTTTTACCAAAATTTTTCGTCGCACGCTGGCGACTTTTGAGGAATGCCCCATCAAAGGGACATCATTCACGGTACATTACACTGCTTTTCGAGGGTACCTACAGTGTGATAGGCTTCTATGAACTGATGAGAATGTTTCCGGTAAGTACGATGCATTTTCTGAGGTAATTTTGGGAATATTTGAACCTTTTTCCTTGGTCCTACTAGCTTAGCTAACTAGTACTCCAGGGGGGAGTAAGAAAAAGTCACTGCCATGTCTTTCTTGGAGGGCTTGATCCAGGCCAAGCCCCCCTTAAAACCCTTTTGTTGATGCTAAGACTAACTTAAGTATTTTTATCTCTCTTTTGAAGCCTAAAGTACACTTTCTCAAAGTAACTAGGGTTGTAACCCTAGCCCCCCATGAAGTTCACCCCTACCACTCAACTGAGCGGATGTATTTTCCTTCATGGAGGATCCACTGGAAAAAAAAAGGCATTTCATGCATTAGGCCTTGGAGGTTAAGCCTTGTGGTCTCTCACCCCAAGACCCCTATACTCAATTGGTTCTACCACTTATTGTGGTTCTACCTTTTAACTGTTTCTGAATTCAGTTGCTTGGCCAAGTCATATTCTGTGTCTGGCCTAACACCTATGCCCCATATTCCTAACCAGCAGCATTTCTCCCAAAAGAGTGCACATGAAGTGCTTGATGCTATCTTTGAGGCTAGAGTCAGTCCGGTTTTCATATAAAATCTTTTGTATTATCCATTTGTGATTGAATCTTTGTGTTTATACCTGCCTTTTCTATCTGCAGCCCTTCTGTGCTACACTGGATTTCAAACTATTCATTGAGTCGATCCACATCCTGTTCTTGCTCTACTTGCTCCTTTGGTTTTGGGATTTCACCATCAAAAACCTGCAGGATTTCTTCAAACTCTATAGGGCACTAATCAAGGACATCTTTCTCCCTTGCATCAGTGGCCATGAGCTGCGGGTAGGCTTAGCGTAGCATAGCTTTTTCGCCATCAACCTCCTCTTGGAGTCCACGTACTCCCTTAGCCTGGATGAGGAGTCTAGCTCCTCGTCCAAGGGGTCTTCCACCCTGATGGAGAGTAGGGGTTTCAGTGGGGCGACGTACTCGGCGTTCTCCACTTCCTCCACGCATGTCTGCACGAAGAAGGCGTCATGCTCAGTTTCGTCATCAGAGTGGATAGAGCTGGGGAGCTCGGATAATCCACACTCAGAGACTCCATCAGGAACAGGTACACGGCACGGAGAGTTGGGGGCATCGGTGTTAGTCACGACGTATTCATCTCCCCGTGGTATAGTCTCAATAGCATCTTGAGGTCGTAGTCGATCCTTCAAGTCACCCAGGGTGAGTCCATCGCTTTCTCGTTGTATAGCCTGGACCAGAGTTGAGTCCAGGTCCTCCCAGGGGATAGAGGTAAGACCCCCGTCGACCACGCTGAGCATACTTCCCCATCCGGGTTTCCCGATGGGCGTCTTGCGTCCCAAAGGCACGTAGATGGCCTCATCAGGTAGCCCGACAGAGCTGATAGTCAGCCTGTCTAGAAGGGTTCGCCAGTACTCGTTGCCCCCATGGGCTCCCCAATTGGGGGAACACAGGACCATACGGGAACGTTCCAGGGCCACCTTGGTCAAGACCTTCCCCAGTTCACTGAACCTGGGGTTGCCGTAGGCCATCCCGAAAGAGGGCCAGTAAAATTTGTAGCAGCAGTTTTTCCCCTTGCTGCAGTAAAGGTCCAAGACATGTTGCTTGTCGCTGGGGAACAACTCCACGCTCAGGTCTTCTCTGGAGTATCCCTACTCCTTCAGACCTTGGTCTAGGACTTCTCCCAATAGTTGATAGTCCTCAGTTCTGGAGGCCGCCATCATGTTGGAGGGCTCCTCCTTCGATACCCTCAGGTAGCTCGAGGTGTACTCCGACTGCTCCAGTGGCACGGACTCTCTGCCATTGCCGTGGTCCACATAGAGGAGGTAGGGCGCTTGCAGCGTCAGGGATTGTATATGGGAGTGCTGCACGAAGAAGTCAGTCCCCAATACAAAGTCGAAGGCCTCAGTTTCCATCACATAGAACCGATGGGCGATAGTTCGGGAGCCCATTGGTACCTCCACTTGACAGCCCCCTCAGCTGTGCACCACATGTCCATCCCACATTCGTATAGCAGCAGTTGGCATGGTGTTCGTCAGGCTCCCACAAGGTAACATTTTCTTGGCCACTATAGATATGGTGGCTCCACACATATGATTTCACGATGTCGCCAGATCCCAAAATTCAGTTGTCGCACTATCGCAGAAACCGCCGCGATCGCAATTCTCCCGCCGCCGCAAGCACTTTTGGCTCATTTTGCTAGATTTGTGCGAATTCTGTGCGCAGTTAAGCCGATTTAAAAAGCGCAATCCGCCAATTGCAATCACATCCTGCTCCT